>JAXDDX010000036.1:2885000-3485000 GCA_034670405.1 Hoplostethus atlanticus | reverse complement strand
GTTGCATTGCTGGAGCTATAACAGAATACGAGTCAACAGTCAATAACATAACACCATTCACAATCGTAATATAACTAAGAGAGCAGCCAACAAATGTCCTGCAACGTTTGAAACAGCAACAATATAACGGTACCATAAAAGCACCGTATAACTCCCTCCATGAAGCCTACTCAGTAATAAACATTTTTTGTTGCAGTTTGCATTTATATTCGTATCTTCAAATAATATCACACCTCACCTGGTGCAGGAGAAAAAGAATAAAGAGTGTTTGCAGAGCTCTCATCTTCGACGACTTCTCGACTTATTCAAGATGAGCGGCGCTTAAATCCTCTCTGGAAGATTTGGGGAGAAGCAGACGCACATGCTGCTGATGCATTGCTGTTATCACCTGAGAGGAAAGTGGAAACATTTGAGATCCACAATCATTTTGCACCCCTGCATTCAATATGGGAGAAGCCTAGACAGACAGAAAATAGTTTAAAAAGAAAATGGTGCATCTATTATGTAACTTTTCCTTACCCTCTTCCAAAGGTAAGACCTCACTTAGTTGGGTAAGGCCGCTGAAATCATCCCTTTTCCATCCACTTTCGGGAAAGATGCGCTAAAATCCTGCCAAACGTCTCCGTCTCTCGGGTTGTTGAGTGAATTTTCCCTGAGACACTTGGATTTCCCTACAAACAATGTGCAACGGCTACATTCAGTGGCTCGATTGAAACAATGCTCCTAAGTTGCGCATCAAAGCCAAACCGATTTTTTTTCTTTTGTTGCAGGCTATCTGTCGTTTTACGTCTTCTTCTTTGTTGTATTTATTCCCGAGCAATGCCGTAACCAGATCGGGATATACACTTGTGCATGCAAAGTATAACCGAGTGAGCCCGTATCCCGGTGACAGGGCAACAGACAGCGGTCCTCTTGCTGTGCGCTCTGCTTCAGCTCTACTTGACTCCAGTGCGCGTCATCCTCTGCTGCGCGTCTGGAGAGTCCAAGGTCGGTGCGCGTCCGTGGAGAGAGCCAGACCAAGATCTGCCTTTAAAGTCGAACTTCCTCAGTCTCGGAGGCAAGCAAGGGGCCTGATGTCACGGCTTTCAAGTTTTGTTCAGCAGCACGTCCACGTTTTAACCCCTCATGCATGTAGGCTAATCACAAATGTGTGCACTTGCCATGACAGTTTTCATTGTGCTTTAAAATAACTTAGGGATTGACCGCAAATATCCAGCTGTTCTATTGACTGTGACATTATACACTGGTTAAGATATGTCTAATTGCTGTAAAGGGATAATTGCCATTGTTGGACATAACTCATGTGAAAGGTGTAAAGGTGGCCATGGCTACTCTTCCTGCACCTTGTGGTGAGTTGAGGTCATGTTCTCACAGGGTCTATAGAATAGATAGTTTAAAAACTACAAAGATTGCTAATACAAAAAAATGACATTCTTTTAATCACAGCACAATTTACAAAATCACGCCTTCCAACTTTCAAACACAAGGCTTTTGGCACAAGGCTATTTTAATGTATTACTCATAATAAAAATCACACTGGACTGTGATCTTCATCCATTTGAGAACTGGCTGATGCAGCAGTCCTGACCGCTTGCTGACCAGACAGTGCAAAGACACCAAAAGGTCAAACATTGTGCTGATGGATGTACAATGGCAATAGGGATTTCTATTGTGGACAAATGGTTGGTCTATGGATTTATATGGGTTTGGCACCACCGTGTGGTTTAAGCCAGCCATCTCAACTTCCATCAGAGAGGTGTTTGCAGCTATATTGTTTGCTGCTTATTTAAATGATAAATAATGCAGAAACAGAGTTTACACATCACATTGTCTTTCCATCATATTTAGACTGTTGGCAAGATTAATATCCTTTGTAATATCTTATAAATACTGAAATTATTTGGTTCAAACCATTTTTTTTTTTAATCTGTGATTGTTTACCATCAACAAGCCCTTCATTTGTAACATTAGAGTCAGTCAGGTATACTCATGTTTGAATGAGCTTGCCTGAGTGCTTTATGAGGCTTATGCTCATTTCAAACACTTGCCTTAAAAACAAGGGAATTTAATCACTGTAAACTTTATACTGTACATTTAAGTTTTTAAGTGACAGAATAGAAACTTCAATCCATTCATCCATAGTCTCTATTCTATTAGAAGCAACGGTGATAGGAAATGCAGGTCCAAACTCACCAGGTACTTGATACAAAAGGTGAAACAATGAAATAGAAGAAGACCAGTTGAGAACAAAATGTTGCTGATTAAACAACTAAGGGAGTATCAGTTCAGTGTGTGAGTATCTCCTTACTATTTCATTCTATTAGTAGCAGTATGCTTTTCAATGAGATTCACACAAGGGTGCAACTAAACCACAAATGCCTTATAATTAAAACCACTGAAAACTTTGTATTACTAAAAGGTCACTTTTGAGATAATGCTAGTGGCCTACTATCGCTCAACATGGTGTATGTTAAAGTGTTAGCATGTCTATGTTCTCATCATTCAACATGACATATGTTGACCAGTGGGACAAACCTGCATTGATTCTAATGCAACACTTTGATCAGAAGTAGTATATCATTTTTTATTATCATAATCCTAATTTTCATTGGAGAGTTTTAGTGACCCATGGTCTAAATGCTGTTTCAGGGGCTAAGAAAAAAACGTATGGGGGAAGCAAAGAATCTTTATGGGTTTCATTGGAATGAGCATGGTCAAAAAAATATATTGAATGTTGGCACAAAATATTGACATCGACAGCTTTGATGCAAAAACATTGGTATCAGTTTCCATCTTCAAAACCCCGTATTCGTCAAACTCTACTAAGAATTATTTGCAACTTCTACTTCAGCCAAGCCTACTTTATTACAGTACAAAGCTCTCTGACCCAGTAGAGGCCAAAGATCATCCTGTCAGTATGCAATTGTATAACACTCAGAGATTAGATTGTCCTGTGGTCGACTAGTTTCTGCTGTATCTCTGATGCAGTCGCTACGTCACTATGCACAACATGCTTGTGTAAGCCTTTGGAGATAATGTTTGGGCAGATAGAAACTAACAGTCATCAATGCAACTCTTTGTTCTTGAAGGACAGACTTTGAGAACCAAATCTCTGGTGTGGTGAGAAACTGTAGAGGTGAGTGAGGACAAGTGACAAGTGACCTTGTTCAATCCTGTGTCTCCTCCTCTGTGTCTCCTCAGCCCTGACACCTCCTATACGCCACCCCCGGTCCGGGAAGAATCTCCCTTTCCTTTCGCCCTCACTCCCCTCCCCTGCACTGTTTACAGTTTTTTACGATTGCTTACACATGATTTCTGATACTATGTCTCATTTTCTCAAAACTCTACACACAAAACCCCAAAACACACACACACAGCATGCAAAACGTCACACATCTCATGCAAAAGCAAACACTTCATTCAAAACTAACTAAACTCTTCTCAAAATGGTATTTTTGCATCAAAACTCTACACACAAACTATCAAATGAATAGGTCTTCCTACGTGCCAACTTAAATGAAAAACACTATATTGTGTCTTTTGCATTTTCAGTGTGCAGTTTGTCCTACAGCATTACTCACACGTGCATGTATGTACCCAAATATATGTGTATGCATATTCAGTATATATACACACACAGTATAAACACAAATGCAAGGGGGGAAAAAAACAAATTCATTTTTTTCTCAAAAGCATTGTATTTTCATCCACATTTCATGCACCCTCGGCATGAACAGTAACAGACAAAACAAATACAGTAGAAGCTAACAAAAATAGGCTTGTTATTTTGGTTGACCACATGGTCAACAGTGATTTCTAAGGACTGGGTGTGGGCAATTGGATATGAGTGTGGCATTTTGAAAGGCTGTGTTTTCCAAATGAAACACAAGAGATTTTAGTTTTGAGATTTTATGTGTCTAATATAGGGAACTGTGTTTAGTGTTTTGCAAAAACTGTTATAAAATTGCAAGCTGAGTTTAAAGCAGAGAATGTGCTTGTAGTTTTGCAGACTTGGTCTGAAGATTAGGTACATGAGTTAATGGTTTCAGTGACTGTGCTTCAAGTACCAGGTTTAGTGTTTAAGCAATTGTAAAAAAAAAACTGTAATAAAGAACACGTGTTAATCTATAACCTATGCAGGACTACACTGGTTATTCTGCAGTTTATCACAATAAAAATACTAATGTTTTTTGTTCAACACACAATGCTCATGAAACTTACTGTAAATCTGTACTTACTTTTAGACTGTGTATTGTACTGCAGATTGTTACAATGTACTGATAAATAGAAAAGATACACTTGGGGGAATGTTTACACCTTCTGCGCCACCATCTGGTTGAAAAGGACAATCGCTTCATAGTTTTATAGCAGTATTTATTGCACAGCTACAAAATATTATTCTAAATGTACCAGGGTTTGTCAAATAGACAAATTGTCTTTTACTGCTGTCTTCAAAGCCATCAAGGAGTCAGATTTTGTCTGAACATTTTAATTGCATCTGGTATGACTCCTCAGGGAATTACAACACGCGTGGACAGTCATGACGTGTTTAAAATATACACTGCGCATTTTGTGCACAATGAAAACTGTTGCAACGTCACAAAAACCCTCATTGAACAGCATTCCTGGTTCACCCGTCTCCATTAGTCTGCATTATTCTACATGGCATCCACCTCATCTCTAAAGCCACTGGTAGAGTCAAGTAGCTTGGCCCTCTCACAACGCAACTTTGGGTCCCACCCATAATTTGAGAAATACTGCCTTATTTGGAAGTTTAGTTGGAAGTTGTCATGAGACAGCTTCTGTAAAAGAAGAGTCAGTAGTTTGTAGCTACACAAAAAACTAATCCTGAATGCAAAATTGGTTGCCTTTTGTGAGAGACCTGGGTATGCAGGGTGACTGGGAGAGCAGCTAAGGTGAAAAAAAAAAGTTAAATAGTTGTTTCATAAGTATTTACAAGGTATACGATTGGTAACAAAACCAGGGTAGATTTTTAATTTAAGGACTGCTCTAGAGCCATCTGGTAATCTGGTCAAACTAAACAGAACTAAGTCAAAGTAATATAACAAGTTCTAACAAAGGAAGCAACAAAAACTAACCCAACTCCAGTCATACCTGCAGAGCTTTATAATTAGCTGACTAGCCCATAGTAAATTGCAGGGGAGACGGATTAACTTCTCATGACAACAGCTATGACCCTTTAAGGAGAAAGTCCAAAACCACCCCTCTGGCTGTAGGTGGCATGGTATAGTCCAACCCCCCCCCCACTGGTCTTTATAGAGTGGTGCAAGGATGAAGTATTTTTGTAGGCCAACCCGGAAGTTAGCATCACCCTGGTTCCCTTGACAAAAAGCCAATGGGATTTCTGCAGTGGATTTTGGATTATTGCAGAAAATAAGCTCTGTGGCAAACAAAAGTTTATGACTTACACGTTTTATTCAGCAAGATAATCTTCACAAATGAACACCACTTTTATGATTTTTGAAGCGTAAATGCAATCGCCAGAAGTAAAAAGCTAACGTTAGGCTATAAACGAACTACACCACGTCACATGACTTCAACGTCACCACCACTAAAAATACTATAAATTGATAAATCTACAAGTTGGAAAGTTTGAGTTAGAATAATTTGGAAGAGCGCGAGTATAAACACAACTAGAGGCTGTAAAGGCAGACTAGTGAGTAGATGAGTTACCGTGTTCGGCGTGATGCGTTTAATGTCCCCGACAACCTCTGTAGTCTCATTTAGCCACTTGTTAGCAACCACCTTTTTTAAGACACGTAAAAGCTTCAAAATTCACGAGTGGAGTATTTACTGACGTATTTTATGTCGTAGAACAAAACATGAAAATCTCTGTTAACCACAGACCTTATTTCAGGCATCTAACCAAAAACACATTCAAAAAACCCATAGACTTCGAGACAAAGGGAACTGGAAGTGCGAAAATGCTAACTCATTTCCTGGTTTTTGGACTCATTCCTGCACCACTCTATTGTTTGCCAGAAGGCTATTGTTGGCTCCCAGCAGCAGAGACATTAAATTACACAGCATCACAGCAAATTACATTTCAATATAAATAGACTGCGTGCACTCAGTCCAGCCAAATTTCCATGTCATAGGGCTAATAAAGTTCTAAAAGGTGACCTGGTGTCAGTGTCATTATTCTGTATGTTTAAAAATGTGTATTTACAAATAACAGTCAGTGTGTTGGGTTGATGGTGCGGCAGGTAGTTGCAGCCATCACACCTTTAATTAACTGTTCTATGGCATTTTTAATGAATACACTGAAATGTATTGATTTAAAAATTCCTCTTCCAGGACAGAGTTGTTGAATGTTTCTTGTCTTTGCTGGGCATTGACAGGGAAATGTTATCATGAACTGCTGAGTTTCCAGCATGCTTGTCCTTGACACCACGTGGCTTTTCTTTTTTGTTTGGTTGGAAATATTCTGTTGTTGCGATTGGTCTTACAAATATTTCCCAACACACACTGGGTAGAGGACCCAAGCCTTTGTCAAAACCCCACTCTGTCTTATGCTCACTAGAGAACCAGTGTTTGTTTACACAAAAAGAGAAATAAAATAAAGTTCACATTCCTAAACCTTAGGTTTGAACCACCCTACCAAAAAGACAAGCTTTAAAAAAGTAATTGTATGCTTTGTTTGGTCACTTGCTATGCTCTTTAAGTCAGTGCTGTCAGGAGGATGGACGGCCCACCTGGCTGCATTCCACAGCTAGTTGTTTACACTGTACACCCATGATAGATATGAAAACAAACATGAGAACAACACATATCAGATGAGTTCTGTCTGTGTCACTGCTGCATGAAGCTAGACTAGTCTCCTGAAATTCTCCCTCTATTAAGTAAAAAATAATCTCTTAGCGAGTTGCACCTTAGTAGTTTCAAAACTACAAGCTGCTGATGAGTCATTTTGCCCAGTATCTGTTTAATACTCAGTTTTGGACTTTTCTGCTGGTTGCTCAATATAGAGGTGAATGAGTTAACTTGCTGTTACGTCTTACAAATCTTACGTCTTACATCTAATTACTCTTGTATCTCGTGTATGGGGTTTGCCTGAGGTGATTCAAGTTGTAACCAAGGGTGAAATTCCATGCATTATATCACCGGTGTCATGTTATTGATGTTATCTCCCTCCCACGGAGAGGTGTGGGTGTTTGTTTCCCATTGCGTCTGGCTTCGCACGCCACTAGTTTTTTTGCACTAGGTGTGGGTATATGCGTGACTAGAGTGAGAGAGGAAGAAAGAGAATTTGGGAGAGAGTGCATATGCAACTGCCCTGTGTGCGTGTCTCACTGTTTTAGTGGGAGGAGAGAAAGAAGAGCCAAAGTTAATGGGCCAGATTTTGCACGAAACATGAGGTAATCCAAACTGTATGCATGGCAACCATGACTTGCAGGTTTTAGAGTAACCTTTACAGTACATTGCGGGGAAAAAAAAAAAAGAATACAGCTTTCCATTTCATAGAGAAAGCAGTACGATAAATACAATGAATCAAGAAATTGGATTTTACTGTTAGTATTACAAAATACACTAAACCAGATTAAAATGTGAATGCTTCACTGGATAAACATATTTTTAGTGCTTAGAGAATTCTAATTTACAGATCCTGGGAAGAAAATTAAAATTGATATGGGTTTACATCTAAAATGTAAACCCATATCTACAAGATCTATTTATTCAGGTCCGTGTCTCAGTGTAGACATTTACACTCAAAAATAATTATCATTTACCTTCAGTCTCATCAGTCTAATCTCGTGAATGAGAATTACGTTTTTTTTTCTCAGGTTAATCATTCTCATTCAAGATGAATTACTCATATAAGTTAAGAAGTAAAAGATATGTGAACAATGCCTATAGGAGAATGATTAACTGCGGACAACTGGCAATCTACTCTGTCTATCTTCCAAGCGTTATATAATAGCCTGCCTATAAATACAGATTGAGCTGCCTGCGGAAGGAAAACACATACACACACACACACACAAACTTTGAACTGTGAAGTCCGGCCCCCTCTCAATAATACCCACCACCAGACCTCAGGGAGGTAGCCTACTTTTTTCACTACAACCCAGCTTGCGGTGCAGAGAGGAGGCAATGGCCACGGGGAGGTGGATTCCTGCACTAGGGCTGCTAGCCTGGCTGTGCTGCCTCAGTCTGGGGCCTGTTCAGGGGGGGAAGGTGCTGGTTATGCCTGTGGACGGGAGTCACTGGCTGAGCATGAATCTACTGGTGAAGGAGCTTGCCCTCAGGGGCCATGAGGTGGTGGTCCTGGTGCCTGAATCCAGCCTGTTGATCCAGGGCTCAGAAAACTACAGGACTGAGATCTACCAGTTGCCCTTCACCAAGGCTGAGCTGGACAAGAACCTCGACAATCTCAAGGATGGAGTGTTCATCACTGTGCCAAAAATCACAGATCTGTTTGTGAATGTGCAGCGGTTAATTAACTTCACTTCTTTTCAGGTGAGAGCTTGCGATAGTTTGCTGCACAACCAAACTCTCATGAGTCGACTGCAGGGAGAAGTCTTCGACGTCTTGCTCACAGACCCCTTCCTTCCTTGCGGCTCCATCCTGGCCAATATTTTCTCCATTCCAGCTGTTTATTTCCTGCGTGGACTCCCCTGTAACCTGGATACAAAGGCTGCCCAATGCCCCTCTCCTCCTTCCTACATCCCTTTGTTCTACTCTGACAACACAGATAAGATGAACTTCCCACAGAGAGTCAAGAACATGGTCATGTTCATGTTGGAGTCCTACATGTGTCGCGTACTCTACGCCCACTTCGATGAGCTGGTCAGCAGGTCTTTGGGAAACGACATGACCTATAAGGATCTCGTTAGTCATGGTGCTATCTGGCTCCTCAGATATGACTTCACCTTTGAATGGCCCAAACCTCTCATGCCCAACCTGGTCATGATTGGAGGTATCAACTGTGCAAAGAGAAGTCCTCTGCCAGGGGTGAGTGTTTGAAGAATGTGTGCTAGTGTAAACGAGCATATGCCGTGTCTGGATTCACTTCAGGCACATTTAAGATACTGGCTTTGTTTCGAGGCCAAAAACAAGCCCCTAAAACTTGTGTTGAAAAAGTGATATGAAAATGAAAACCATATGTTCTCAGTGTCCTATTAAATATAGATTTCTAAGTTGTACACATATCACCAGCTCAGAAAATTCACCGTCTATTCCTGCATGTCTTCAAACTGTCCATAAAGGCTTAAAAGACTGAAAATACTTTACTCACTAGGCTTTTCCTTGTATGTTGTGAAACAGACGACAACTTCTGCGAGCAAAGTGTTTTCCTCGACAGAGACATTCCCTTACTCTCTCTTGCTTGCACTTAGGCATGCAGAGACAAACATGCCCTAAAATCTTTCCCCCTTGTTATGTTAGTGTAAGTCTATACAGTATAGACAAGCAACATGGTGTTTTTCCATAGACGGCATTGTGGGGACTTACCAAGTGTTGTATAAGGAAACGTAAAATCCCCACAGTAAACATTTTGTTTGGGGCAAGACAATATGTCCTTACATCAACAAAAGGCTCTTAGAAACTTTAGTATGGAGATGAATAGGAGACAGGAGAACTCTCAAGAGGGCAAAATGCCAGTGCTGAAATGATTAGCCCGGTGAAGCTGTTGTTGAGAGAGAGTTGGTTAATAGTCTAGCAAAAACATCATGAAATAGGGTGTGCTTTCGTCTCCTGGAAACATACAATGCAGTGAGTGAAATTTGAACCCGGCAAAGCAGTCTCCTGGACTCTGGCCAATGTAATCTAAGAGAGGAAATGAGGGGCCCTAAATGAGGGGTTTGTTGATATAGACCTATATGGGATTGTGCCTTTATTTTTTTATTAACCATTTATATATATATATATATATATACTAAATACAGTATCTATATAATTGATTAATTAAAGTCATTATATATCATGGTGGCCTTTGGATACCTTATTGGCAGTATGCTGGTGCTTTTACTATATCGGTTTTATTTGTTTTATAACACAGATTCAGTAGAATTTGTGTTAGCAAGCTAATATCAAATGGAGAATTGATGTTAGCTGAAATTTTTGGGATTAGGCCACATTACGTGTGGAAGCTGTGTGTCAACATGAAACCTGATGCTTTCATCAGTTAGAACTTATTATAATGTTCTTATTGTTAGTTGTTATTTGCAGTGAATCCGGTTTTTTTTAATTGCTTTTTGTTTATCTGGCATTGTGAGTGTGTTTCTTAAAGAGACAAGATGTGGACTAGCAAATACACTACTGGTAGTGAATATGGCAACGCAGTACTGCGGCAGGCATCTACTAATTATTTTCCTGGCAAACATTATGCTAAGTTGTAGCCCACATATTTATATGTTAGCTATGCGACTTCCTGGAAATGCTACTCCATTGTGGTTTTCAGATGGCCATCCTACGGTTTGGATCTGGCACTGAGGCTGCTGTGCACTGACTGTGCACGGTGTTAGCCTCATTGTTGCAATCTTGCAATATTGGTTACTGTCAATGTTTTCCAATGATGGACTGCAGCAAAATTTCTAAATTCAGTATTCCCTTTAAGTTGTCGCCTGATGTTGAGCCTTTTTCTTGTTTTGTCAGAGTTTTGAATCATGCAGAATTAAGAAAGCATGCTACCTAGAAGTTAGGGCAGCTTGGTGAAAATCTGTCTTTCTTTCTTGTGCAGTGTCCTTCACAAGGCCCTGGTGGCCTCAGACTTGTGCAGTCAAAGCCTCAACAACTGTGATGATTAGCCAATGGCATGTCAGAGCCAATGATCACACCCACCTAGCATTTTAGCCACGCCCTTCTCATTATATGGTGGAGCAAATACAACCGGAAATAAAAGAAAAGGAAAATACTAAATAGGCGAATCAGAGAATAGGAAAATAGATTAATAAATATGTGCTATGATTGAATAAAATAGCATAAACAGACACATAAATAGTTAACATTTCAATGCAAAGATAAAAATATTAAAAAGGAGCAATCAAATAAAATAAATGTATTAAAACTGTGATTTGTGAGCAAAATAATATAAGAGAAATAAATTATTTAAGTACAAAGAAAAAATATGTAACATTTATTTGTATCAATTGATTTATTTTTCCACTCAAATATAATATATTTGATGCTGGATTATCCTATTTGAGATGCTGGCACACAATGGACACCATATATAGAATATGAGAGTTTTTGACCCCATCTTGTAAGTTGCCCGGTAGATTGCCAGAGCCGTACACTGTGAATATACAAATGTACACGCTGCAGTATTTCCAATATGACGATCTCTGGTACATTGTTTCTTGAGAAGAATTTTGCATCCTCTCTAATCTCCCTGCAGGACTTGAAGGAGTTTGTGGATGGCTCAGGAGACGATGGCTTTGTTGTCTTTACCCTGGGCTCCGTGGTGTCCCAGATGCCTGAGGAGAAGGCCAAGCTGTTCTTTGATGCCTTTAGGCAAATTCCTCAAAGGGTAAGAATAGCCTCAATAGTCAATCAGTTTGCCTAGATTCAATCAACTCACCTCCATTAATCTATGTGTCGATTGATAAGATTTATTAGATTATCATTAAATTGCCCAAAACTGAAACAGAGTACTCCACTTATAATGATTACAAATTCATCAGTGCTTAAAACATTCACACATTAGCCAATAAGGACTTTCACACTCAGCATATAGGATTAAACCCTAATCCTGCATCAGTTTTAGCCATAGAACTCTGTCCCCTGTCTAGGTTCTAAAAATTCTTTCCAACTGAAATAGTTTGCACATCAGATGTTAATGATAAACCTGTTTATGTTTCAGGTTGTGTGGAGATACACTGGAGTTGTACCTGAAGATGCCCCCAAGAATGTCAAAATCATGAAGTGGCTACCTCAAAATGATCTCCTAGGTGTGTTTTGTTTTATTCAGACAAGAGCTACTATCATGTTATGTTATGAAAACGTACGATATCCCATGTCAAACTAGTCAAAATAGGTTCTGATAATAATTACCTGGAATTGATTTATTTTAGGTATTGGCATTGAGTCATACACAAATAAAAAAAACCAACCTTTAACTGACTGACGTGACAAGGAAACAAAGGGTATCAAATGTGAAATGTCACTGTTTTGATATATTTTTGAATCAGTTTCACACAACTTTAACATGACATTGAGTAATTTGGAGTTCATCCATGGTCTGGAGAAAATATTGTAGTTTCACAAACATAATGTTACACTACTGACTTTTGCTCTAAAATGATCATAACCCTACTGAAATGGACCAATAACTGTGTTTTTTTCTGTGCCCCTCAGGTCATCCCAAGGCCAAAGCCTTTATCACTCATGGAGGTACCCACGGCATCTACGAGGGTATCTGTAATGGTGTGCCCATGGTGATGATGCCACTCTTTGGGGATCAGGGAGATAATGTAAATCGCATGATGGCCCGCGGCGTGGCAGAGAGACTCAATGTGTTTGAAGTGACCACTGAAACGCTGCTGGAGGCGCTAAACAAGGTCATCAATGTCAAAAGGTAAAGATGTTAACTCAAGAGTATATTAGTTTAGTTCTACATGATAAATGATGAATGATAAAAATCAGTGAGAAGAAATTAGGCAGGTGAGTTTATGAAACCTCTACAAAATTGGATTGGAATTGGATAACAGCAACTAAATGATGACAAAACTCAACAAGGAGGAAAAGGATATAACAATAACCAAATGCAAAAATGACAATTATTAATTAGATGGTATTGATGCTTTCTTGCCTTTTATTGTAGCTAAATTAACAAAAAAAATCAAGTTAAAAAGTAGTGACTCGCTCACATGCTGCCCAGTACGGACGTTGTGTAAGGTAAATCCATCTAAACTCAGTGTACCTCCTTTTTATTTGACATAAATCTTTTTAACAATAATTGATTTTTGTTCATGTTGGTGGTTATTGGCATTTTGATGATCACCAACTGGAGGTCATGTAGTTTTACTCAGCTTTTTATTTACCACTACATCACTGCTCCTCAGTTACAAAGAGAAGATGGTGCAGCTGTCTGCGATTCACCGGGACCGGCCCATCGAACCCCTGGACCTGGCTGTATTCTGGACTGAGTTTGTCATGAGACACAAAGGAGCCGAGCACCTGAGGTCAGCAGCCCACCACTTGAACTGGATACAATACCATAGTCTGGATGTCATCGGCTTCCTCACTGTCATTTTTGTAACCATTATATGGATGACATTGAAATGCTGCTTGTTCTGCACCCGCAAGTGCTGCAGGAAGCTGACTGAAAAGAGGAAGCGAGAGTAACGTTTGTCACGTGGCGTTCTTGAGGCTTTGCAACTTCATTGCATAATGAAGTTGATATTGGAAGTTGAAGTAAATACTCTGATTGAGATGTGAAAACTGTGGTGCTGTGTGATTGCGTGTGCGCGTGCGTGTGTGTAAAATCTCAGGATTGTCATTGCTACATTGTCTGAACACATAGATAACATTATTATGATTAAGGCATTCTTTTCAAAAACAAACCGAGCAAATAAAATCAGATTTTTTTACTACAATATATATATGTATTTTTTGCTTACTTTTCATTGGTGTAAATTACAGATTATTGAGTAGAATTTGTATTATTGAAGTAAGCATCTGACTGAGAACACATGATTATTCATAGCAACAGCCTGTGGGAAGCTGCTGGCAACGGTATTTTCCAGTAGGTGGGGCTGCAGTGCCAATTCATTTTGCATTTTGCATTTTGTGTTTTTTTATGTCCACAGAATATTGCAGAAATTGCTATTATACAATCGCAGAATTTAAAAAGCCTACTGCAGAATTTGAGATTTTTTTTTTATTGCAGAATCATGGGGGGCCTGATTAATAGTCTACTCTCTCTCCTGTACTGTAATTGATTTCAGAAATACAAAAAAAAAAGAGAAAGAATAAAAAGAATATCACATAGAACCTTTTTCAATTGTCAGATCTATATTGCTTGCAATAGCCGTCTGGGCTATTCAAAAAAGGAACAGATTTAATCTCATTTAAATTAATCCAGTATATGGATTCATTTATATAAATTTAAATTAATCCAGTATATGGATTAATTTAACACAATTTAACACAAAATACAGGACAGATTTCATTTACAGGATGTTTTATTAAATTGTTACCAAATGCAACATGAAAAACTGCATCACATTATTTTGAACAAATCTAAAAACCTATTCAGTTTTGATTATCATTTGATAAAGTACACAAACGTGTGCATAACACGGAAGTGACAGAATTTATATCAAGAAGTAAACTCATTGAAATGCATCCACTGGATTCCAAAAATCTGTAGGTTTATCTACATGTAATTGTCCTGATTATGTGCAAAAAAGTAAAGTACAGTGTATTTGAAAAAGATACAGTGGGGTTACAAAATATTAAACATATTTATTTTCTGTACATCAGTCTCAAGTGCTCCCTGAAGAGCAGCCTGTCCTTTCAATGATGCAAATCTCTATCACCTTGGAATTAAAGCTGGGAATGTCCTTCCCCTCTCTTGTGTAATAAGTCCAAACCGAAGTTGAAATCCCAGTCCACCAAAAGACACAGAAATCCACCGGCCTCCCCATCAGTGATGGGATCAAAGTCGTCACTATCCAAGCACTTGATGAGATAATCTTTGTGCTACATTGTGCTGACAGCACAGGAAAGGAAACTCTACCTTGTCTGAGATGCTCTTGGACGTCTGCACTTTTCCTTTGTCTGTACATTCAGTACCCCTTCTCTTTGGGGATCAAGCGAAAACGTAGAAAATCAATTAATTAGAAAATAAACCGCACTTGTGAAACGGGGCTTGCTACTCATTTCCCTGTAATTCTATTACCTGGTTGACTCCCAAATTGCCTCCCAATTTGCACTCCGCCTCTAAATACGGTGCGAGTGCACCCTGCTGCCTCTAGGCAATTGGGAATCCCAAAAGGAGAGAAACAGTGCCAATGAGCAGCTGGAGTTTCACCCTACAGTTCTCAAAGGCAGTTATTAGGGAAACAGAGAGAAATACTTGTTCAATGTTGTTTCTAAAGTGATGCAGGGCTTTGAACCTGTGACATTCCCAGTCAGTTTTTTTCTAACCCTCAGGCAACTGCGGGTTTTCTTTCATACCAAAGCTGTTTGTCAAATTATAGGCATCATGTAACGGCTAATTACCCTAAATAATTCTTGCCCTTGCAGCATGTTAATTCGAGGCAGTCTATAAGTGACCAGACTCAAAACTGAAAGAGAGGGTGCAGGTGACAGTCACATGAATAGTTCTCCATATAGATATGATAATGTCTTGCAATTCAAGATGATGGAAATACATGAATATTAGCTCATGATACTCCAAGGATCAGCATGGCTGTTTTTTGTGGTTTCTGGAGCCGCTGTAAAAAAGGAAAAAAGTAAGATAATGCAATTTTCCAAAAGGCAATATTCTCAACTTTATAATTATCGTGACAGCTATGTCTGTCTTATGATGCATAGTCAGTCATATAATACAGGGCATTTTTCACCTTCAACAGCCACATTAAGTCAGTGACAAAATCAGCTTACTACCACCTTAAAAACATAGCAAGACTCAGAGGTTTCATGTCACATCAAGACCTAGAAAAACGTATTCACAGCTTTATTACCAGTAGGCTAGACTACTGTAATGGCTCTTCTCTCAGGTCTCCCTAAAAAGGCACTCAGACAGCTACAGCTCGTTCAGAACGCTGCTGCTAGACTACTAACAAAGTTTGACCACATAACGCCAATTCTCAGGTCCCTGCATGCTTCCAGTGTGTCAGAGAATTGACTTAAAATATTGTTGCTACTCTACAAGTCTCTAAATGGCCTAGGTCCAAAATACATCACCGACATGCTCTCTCAACATGAACCCGCTTGACCCCTTAGGTCATCTGGGACAGGTCTGCTAACTGTTCCTAGAGTTAAAACCAAACAGGGTGAAGCAGCGTTTAGCTACTATGCAACAAAAAGGTGGAACAAACTTCCAGAAGAACTGAGACTTGCTCCCACAATAACTACTTTTAAATCTAGATTAAAAACATTTTTCTTCACCACTGCATTCTGCTAAGCTCTAAATCCTGCGTTTCAAATGCCCTATCTGCACTGTGATTTTATTTTATCTTATTTTATTATGCTTTTCCTGCACTTCAAATGCCTATCTGTACTATGATTTTATTGTGTTTTTACTGTATTTTTTTTATATGTTATTCTTTTTTAAATCTCATGTAAAGCACTTTGAATTGCCTCCAACTTGATTGATTGATTGATTTTGGATTTAGTTAATTAGCACCAATTGGCAGCTTCTTGGCTTCATGAGCACATTAGCAGACTGTGAGAAGTCTATATACCAGGTTACAGAATTAAAATACATTACCCATAACAGTGCAAATGCCAGTGCCTTGGTGTTGATGCTTCAAATCTCTGCCTGCAGTGCATCATAGAAATGAGGTGTGTCAAATGACGTGCATCAAAAGTCACATCCAGTGAGTTTGGGCCTTAACGCACATAAGTATTATGTGTTTTCAAACGGGTGTTATTATTATAATATAATCAATATAGACTGCTTTTAACCACTTGTAACTTACTATTCAAGCTAATGTCATGATATATCATGTTTGTAGTTTATTAAAACTATGTGTACTATAAGGTACTACATGTACTTAATAGAAAGTCAGTATCCATTTGTGAGACTTTAGACTTTCTTTTTCATCATTTTATTAAGCTACATTTGACAACACACGTGTCCTTCACTTGACATTGACACCACTGAGAGGATAAAGTCCAACTCATTAACTCAAATAAATTTGTGCAAGACTGTCTACAGTTCTGCAGAGATTAGAAGCTGTACATTTTCATGAAAAGAGGACTGACTGCCAAAGGCACCCACCTACTCATCTCCCCTGGAAATCAATGGCTCAATTGTGAACCGAGATGAGTCACTCAATTTCCTGTGGAATATCACCATCACCAACACCTTGGAGAAGGAGACCCAATAGAGGATGTTCTGAGGCAATGGCAACTGAGGAAGTGCAATATTTCAACCAATCCTGGTCCATAAACAAACTGCATGAACCAGCCCTTATAAGACCCCCTAGAAACTGCCATAATCACTAAAATCTTATTAGACCTGTTTATAAACCTGTTACTATCTATTACCATGTTAATTAGTATTACCCTATTGATATTTGCACACAGTCTTGCACTACCCACAATGTCTGGCCATGTATAACTTCTAATTTCTGACTTAGTACAATATGGAACTTTTCAGCCTTGGGAATAATGCCTCAAAATGCTCAGATTTCATTTCATGCAGCTCATTCTGGTCAGTATATCTACTACAGTATATCTATGTTAGATTGCACTAATGCACTAACCATAATTCCTTCTACTGCAAACGTGACGCTTACTGTTAGTTATGGCCAGTTATGGGAGATGTTATTAGCGGGTTCGTACCTCCCAACTGTTGGTTGCCCATCACCAGGCTTAGTGTGCTTAGTCTTCCTGTGATTGGTTGAGAGGCGGGGAGGCGGGTCAAGAGGGTTAGGTTGAGACACCTGTGTTGTGGCGGTACGCTCTGGCGCTGGGTTTAAGAGGTTTTTTTTTAGAGTTAAATTATCTAAGTGAGCTGTTGTACGGCGTGGTTACGGCCAACAGTAACTAATAATCAGCTTAATAAATGCACTGGATTGCAAACTAACTGTTTCGTTTGTCTACTCAAAGTATCCGTCTTTGACGGGACGCTACAATACTATGCCATGCTGCTTGATCGTTGACTACACTGGATGTTTCAAAAATAGGTATACAATTTCTAATAATAATAATCATTAAAACTAACGCTGTATAATTTTTTTGTCATTTTGAACTTTAGTCATTTTAACAAAATAGTCCAACATGCACTTGACAATTGTACCGGCACTGTATATGGGGTCTGTCGAATAAATTCTCCTCTCAGTTTCTCAAGTTGCTTTAATATAAAAGCATGATCATGGGAAGAGATACAGACACAGCAAGTGTTATGCAAGTCTTCAACATTATGTTAAGTGTGCACAACCTTTATAGTATAGAGTGTGGTTAACATACATAAAGAGTACCTTCTCAGGTTCCAGCTCAGTAACCCTTCATGACCTTATGGGCTGTAACGCTCACACTTCTGGGGAACTATGACAGTTTCAGACAGACCAGCCAGTTCAAGGATACCCAGCTACCTGATAGGGATCAGGAAGAACTAGGAGTAAACTCGTGTGATGTCAAAAGGGGCCCAGAAACTAATGATTGAAGCGCACAGTGATAAAGGAAGCATTGTGCTTATGCAGTATTTATTAACAAGGCTATTCAGCATTCCAACACATGGATATACAGTATTACAAAGATAACATAGGTACATAGTATTTTCTTCCACAGGGTCCGAACAACAACCCCTCTCTGCAGGGTGTAAGAACTTGACAATTACTTTAAATTACAGGGCTGGAAGGTCATATGGAGCTGGTAACTACCGTGGGAATGGCAATAGCAATGCAGATCTTTGCCTGAGAAGTGTTGACTATGATTTGTAATGATGGGGTGACTGATATCTGCAAAGAAATGTTACTTTTTATGGGTGCTTAATGGGGTATCTTGTTAAGCACTGGATGTAACAAAGTTTTTCGTCATAAGACCTAGTAATAACAGCATAATACCTTGTTGGATGTGTAGCAGTAACTGTATAACCCTGTGTGACCAGCCCTGCAAATACAATTTAAAATGAACATTTCACCAGATGCCTGTATATTACATGCTTGTTACTATAATGGTGCTGTGCCGACACATTCAGCAGGAGATACTGTATTTAAGTGCTGAAATGCCTACACCACAATCTAGTTGACAATAAGCATCCCATCACAAGCCAGCCACACAGAGTAAATAATCTGTATCTAACAGATGAAACCTTATATTGTCTTTTGTACCTTTCTTATTTTAAATGTTTAATAAACCTAGAGCCAAGTCAATTAACTGATATGTCAAAAAGTCATTGGTGTCAAGGGGAAAGACCAGACAAATCCAAATTCCTGGACAGTTAATTGTTTTTTCTATAGGTTTCTGCTGGGCAATGACATAAAAGTTCTCCTCCTGTATGTGGAGGCAAGTTGATAAACTTACAACTACAAATCTTTATTTTCACACATTCACAAATTCTGATATACTGTACATTTACAAGTTACAAAATATTTGTTAAAGTCAAATTACACTTTTGCATTTATTTTTACAAATCTTTTCACATATCCACAGATGTTGACGTACCAGTAGTACCAGTCAGCCTCTTCCCAGTATCCAAAACCTATTTTTGCCTATTCTTTCAATAAATCTACACAATGGGCTGGTTGACTATTATATGTCATTTGTGACAGACATTATTGTCGTTTCAAAAGATAGACGCGCTGCAGTGGAAAGGTGTGATAGGTTTATCTCACCTCCTTTGTGCAAGTCATTTTGAAAACACCGACCCCAATAAGTTTCCGGTGTGGGTGTTGGAGGGTACAAAAAGTGAAAGAGAGCACTGGCAGCTACACTGTTCAGCTTTTACTCCTGCACAGCTACCATGATACAGTACTGTATTATATTTCTCCTTCAGCTGTTCTCCCTCACTGGTAAGATCTGTGTTTTACAATAACCCATCTCTAAAGTACAGCTTGGATATGTAGACTTCCATTTAAAATGATTGCTGGCATAGAAGTAAAGTGCACTACGGGCCTAACTTATGAGTGATCTTTAAACCCTTGCTTATAACAGTCAGTAGTGTTTTGACTTATGAATTTCAAGTAAAAAACTTTCCAAAATGGTTATATAGCATCTTGGAATTAAGCCCTTCATAAATACTTTGAAATCTACTTCTGTTGATTTGTATGCAGGGCATAATCTGGCTTTGGCGTCTATGATGCTGTATTTAATATAATCCATTGACCATTAATTGTCCCTCTTCTTTTCATATAAGGGGCTACTGAGAGTGGCATAGTGGGCGGTAAGGTTGCCAAGCCTCATTCCAGACCCTACATGGTGTCACTCCAGGTTAGAGAACACCATGTATGTGGGGGGATACTCATCCGGAAGGACTTTGTTCTGACCTCAGCACATTGCAAACAACGGTAGTATTTTTATTAGATTCTTGTTCAACTGCCCTTGTTCAACGGCCGGTGGCAGTAGCCTGATGGCGATTTAAAGTGTACAAAAATTAACAAGGATCTGCAACCAGATTGTTTAAAAGAAAATACAACTTGTTTTTGCTGTATAAACATCTATATTTAGCTGCTGGTTTGTCTTGTGTTCCACTGATATCAAATGGAAAAGATATATGCCAGTGCTGGTTAAAGTAATGGGCAGAATCAGAAAGACTGAGATTGTATTCATAGTACAGTAGGCAGGTAAGATAGTGGAAGTCCTGAGAGGTGGCTGTTGACTATTCCAAAGTCTTACCTAAAAGTGGTTATTGGCTTCTAGACTTTAAATTGATCACTTCTTAAAACTTACTGTTATAGACCTGCATTTATGTAACAACCTTTTAATAATTGCCTTTGACCGCCCTCTCTCACAATTTATATTTCTTAATTTGCTTCTGCTGTTGGTTTTATCTGTAAAGCACTTTGTAACTGTTGCAACTGCAAAAAGTGCTATAGAAATAAATAGTTATTTTGTTTTTATTTATTTATTTTTACTCAGATCTGAGGCCCTGATGGTGGTACTTGGAGCACATAACATAACCAAGAAGGAGAAAAGCCAGCAACGTATCCCAGTGGCTAAGTACCACGAACATCCTAAGTACACTGGCAAGTACAGTTATGACGTCATGCTACTTAAGGTAAACTAACATTGTGTAAAACATAGTAAAATACATTTTGCTGCTCATTTAAAGCAAACAAAAATTAAAGTCCAGTTGCCGCCGATAGTCAATCATTGAAATTCATTCTGAAACTCTGTTACAAACTCAAAATACTTTACCCACTGCAACTTTCAGTTTCATTACTCTGCCAGGCCTTTGAGTTAAAGCTGCACTAGGAAACTTTGCACGTTAGCAGCTCCAGATTGCAGCACAAGGTAACTGTTTAGTCTCCAATACCCAGAAACGCTGTGTCAGTAAACAGCACACCTAAACAGTTTATCTACCTGGCCAATCTGTCATCGCTTTATACCAAAGGATAAGGGGGACTAGAGGCACAACAATCTCATATTTGTGAATGCAGATTTCTCCGGATGGAGCACTCGTTTGCTGCTGTGTAAAACAACAGAATTTGATTTGGGCAAACAGGGCGAATCTACAGCGTCTCAATAAGGAGGGATGTTTTTTTTTTTTTTTTTTCTCAATAAGGAAGGGCAGATGTTTTTATGCAATGGCTCAACTGCAAGAGACAGCTGAGACAAATTAAGATAATTTCTCTGACTTCCCACTTGGAAAGGGCCAAACTGAGTACCACTCTGTCCTCTTTCACAGTTAAAGACCAATGCCATACTGAATAGGTATGTGAAGACCATTGGACTACCCAAGAAAGCTGGGAAAACTCTAGCCAACGTCAAGTGCTCTGTTGCAGGCTGGGGCCGAACTGGACCCACGACGCCTAGCTCTGATGTTTTGAGGGAGACGATAGTGAAGGTGCAATTCGACGATGAGTGCAGTTATAAGTGGAGCGCATACTTAAGAGAACAAATGATGTGCACCCACTCTGACAAAAAGAAGGCGGGGATTTGCCAGGTAATCAAACAAATGTATTTGAATCTGATCAACAAATACATAGTTTCATGATCCTTAGACCCTTGAATGTTGTTCTGTGTTTTTTGTTTGGGACACCATTCCATCAAGTGTTCATGTGGCCTTTTTTTTTTCTAGGGTGATTCCGGTGGACCGCTTATCTGCAACACCAAGCCTCAGGGTATATCAGCTTTTACTAAAGAAAATGAGTGTGATGATAACAAGTATCCGAATGGCTTCATGAAAATCAATTTCTTTCTCCCCTGGATTAAGAGTGTGATGCAGGGATAGTGGTATGTTGCATGAGCCACCATTTAAAAGGCCAGGAATATTGCCCTTTTGAAACTTGCTTATTAAATATCATAGGAGTAATACAACGCATGCTTAGCAAATTGATGCATTTAATTTTGGAGAACTTTTGAAGCAGTTATTTGTAAATGTTTTACATGTGAAAAATATGCACACAAAATAATTAATTTGCTAATATAGCAAAAAGAAATGCATAACTGACTATTGCTATATTATTGCTATATTAAAATCTGGAATATAAACACTGTATTTTGTATACTGTATATTCAATTACTGCCCTCAGCTCTTTCATTCCACTTATAAGAGTATCCAAAATATCGGGACCACCTCTCTAACTTTGTGCTGCACTCTTTTGCACAATGCAGTGTGTCAATTGTCTCAACTATATTTGCAGATAAAAACCTTCCAGAATAAAGAGATAGTACATATGGTGAGAAGGTTGTACATGGAGAAATAGCAGTGACAGGATGAGGTGGACGAAGACGGTAGAAAAGTGTGTAGGTGTGGCCACACATCAAACCACAGACCACTGCTGTCGTGCTCATGGCTTGTCAGTCATAGTGTAAGCTTTTGAAGTTGAACCGTTTCCTGTCTGTGAAACCCGTCATCTGCCGAGAAAGTGAAAGCGAGAGGTTTTGCATTAAGGGAATAGGTCACCACAATATGAAATTTCAGCCATTAACTACTCACCCCCATGTCAGTCGAAATTTCATTGCAGGTTTTTTACGAAAACCAAACAGAGTGAGTTAGATCCATTTAGAAGATAATGAAGTAAATATTGGACTTTTGGATCCACAGTGCAACTTGACTACAAAACACTTGGATTATGCTGCATGAACTGTTTAACTCGCTCCATGTTTGGTTTTCATACAAACTTCAATAGTCTCGACTAATATGGAGCCATTTGGGGTGAACCTTTCCTTTAACCAAAATGATTGTGATAACATTATGATTTGTTAATTCAGTTTATTGTGTATAAAACAGACAGGAGAGCGACAAAGTAAAACTTACCTGACTTGGATCTCTTGTGAAGTATCTCTTCTCTATGACCTATTAAACATTTATGAAAGCTAGTCAAGTATTTCCAATATGTTAAAGTTGTATGTGGTCTTTGAAGTATTGTAAAAGCACACAGGCCTGGATCTACTGAACATTTGTGTGGGCGCTAATTCTTTTGCGCTAGTCAAAATGGACAATTTTAAATCAGAGTGAAAATGAGATTTTTCCCTCCACATGGAAATGCTTTGATGATTTGTGCTCTTCTTAGCAGATCCAAACTACAGAGCAGTAAATGGATCATTAAAAGATTCTTCATTATATACTGTATTTTTTTTTAAAGGCCTTTTCAATAAAGGCAGAATAAACAGGCACGTTGCATGACTGCACTCTGGGTTTCTCACCTTGTCAAAGAACCTGCTAAGCTTCACTGCATTCGATGTGCCTGCAGCAAGGTATCTCGGGTTGGTGGAGTCCTGACAAACAAAGTAACACTTTATCCACAAACCCCAAAGAAAGACAGTGAGGTTGACTTGCTAAGATAAGTGATGGTGAAGGTGATGACACACAGATCACTGATTTTTCTCCTGGGTGAGAATTAGCCCACATCACCCGATTTTCCCTGCAACTTTTTAGTTGTTGAAAGAAGTAAGTCCAGATGAAATTTCAGTTAATATGTAAGGAATGTCACTTGGTTGCTAGGCATTTTCACATAGTCAATACCACATGACTATCCATTTCAAATATGTTAGAAATCTGCACTAAACAGCTATAAATGTATACAATTTGGGGACTTCAGTTGAGTTTACTTCCATTGGGTTTATATTGCAGAAATAACAGGGTTATATACGCTATATAGTCCATATACTGTAGTAATCCTGCCTTTGACAGTGTGTGACATAAAGTTTGCAACTGCCATTGCATTCATTCAGATATTGATGTGTGCATTTGCAAATCTTTTCTGTGACTTTCTGTGAGTGTAAATTCCATCATGCAAGTTCTCAGGTGTTTTACTACAAAAATACAAACTGTTCTAAAGCCCTCTAATAGACTTTAAGAATATTACTTTAGCAGTGATCTCACAGTTCAGACTTATCTTGGGGACCAACCACAACATCGGCCTATTCTCTACAGTGATACAATTAACATATGCTCATAATATCTAGATTTGTTTTCCACTTCTCTCTAATCCACAACACTTGCCTGGCCTGCCACCGCCAAAAGTAATCTCAGAAGCTGTGGGAAACAGTGTAGTTGACCTACCAGGTTGATCTCCTCTGCATTGAAGTCTTCAGACAGGAAGGCCGTCCGGGTGAGGGCATCGTTGCGTTTGTTCTCTGGGATCTGGTCAAACTTGGTGCCGATCAGCAGCAAAGGCACTGGATTCTCAGCAAATTGCTCTCTGTCATAGTCGCTGCAGGGTGGAAAGAATACAACAATATAACATTTTTTTTTTTTTATAGAGACTAGGGTTTGACTGATATGGCTTTTTGAAGGCCAAAACCGACTGAAGTCCCCTAGACTGAAGTCACCGAGACCCGATATTTTGTGCCAATATTCAACGTTTTTAAATATGACCATTTTCATGACAAAATATTTAGGATTCAGTGTTTCGCCCAGGATTTTATTCTTGTCATGGTGTCATTTATTCTTGTCAAGCCTCATGGTGGAAAAGCATTTAGACCATCATGAGACACCAAATGAAATCCAAACAAATTAAATTATTATAGCTTAAGCTTAATAGCTTAAGACCCAACCGCTTATTCAATGTTTTCATTCTCAGGTCTCTCTTGACAAAGACCTCAATCTCAGACTCCCTGATAAAACAAATCATGGATGTATGTCCTTGAGAGATGTAATGCATTGTGTATGAGGTGTGTATAAATTCTCTACCCTATGAAAACAAGTCTGCTTACCCATTTGAGACTATGACTCCTGTTGGAGAGGAGTCTTTGTTCAAAGCCTCTAGTGACCAGCGGTAGAGATTCTGTGAGGATTTCTTGTTTGTCAAATCATGTACCAATATAATACCTGCAAAGAATACAAAACAATAAATATAAAAAGGTTAATAATTTCCTACTTGAATAAATGTTACAATGCCTAAAATCTACTTTACCATTAACTGAATTGTAGAAGACAGCTCTGGTGCTTTTAACACTGCTAGTGCTGCCAACAGATCCTCCGACATCCCAGAGTTCAATGTAGTAGGTTTTCTCCTCTGGGGTTCCCTCCTTGTAGTCATGAACCTGTAATTGAATAGTTTGCTTGGCTGATTATTTATCCTGTAAAGCACTTTCTAACTCTGAAGTGCTTTATAAAAAAAAATATTATTAAAATAATTTCCGTTTTACGATTAGATTAGCTAGTATCTATTTTCAGTGAACTTTGTTTTATGGTTCACAGAAGAGAAACGTACCTGAATGTATGAGTGTACTTGTTATTGGCACCCTTGCTAAATATGCTGTCACTGTTGAAGTTGGCATAGATTTAAACTTGACTTTTAGGGATGTGAGTGCTGGGGGCCTGTGCCCCAGTAGTGCTTTAAGTCTAGCAACGCCCCTGCCTAGGACCAAGGCTGATTAAAACAGAATAGTTGGGGGCCCACCAGAAAAAAAGGCCAGCATCATCATTTTAGGTATTCCATATTTTAGTAAACTTGGACTACATTAGGAGTAACTTCAAGTATTACAAGGAAAAAAAGAAGCAATGTGAATGGCTAAAGCAAACAACAAATGTTCAAGCTGCTTACCCGTACATCCACAGAACATCCAACAGTCCATGATGGATTTACTAAAACCTGATTCTGACATAACAGATGGACTAGGGAAGACTTGCCTACACCTGTCAAAGACCAGAGGAGATGTGAGTGGATACAGGTAGACACGAATATAACTCTCATGTAATGACTCTTAAGCACAACAAATGTCCGTTGTCAAATGTCAGTCAATTGCGTGCAGACGACTGTAAAATGTTGCTGTCAGATTTCCTTATTTTCGTGATTTGATGCTATAATGTTAGTGCTGCTGCGCACAAGAAAAGGCAAATTGTTAACCCCGGTACGGTGACGTTGGCTGTCGTATGGAGACAGTCACCATTAAAAGAAATGGCAGTTTAATGTTGCCTTTTTATTCGCACTGTCTTCTTTCACAAAAATGCATCGTTGACATCGTTGAAATAAAGTGCTGCTTCGTGGGTTTTCTATGTGCCGAATTTACCACAAGATCACAAAGATTCGTAAAAGGGTTTAAGGTATGTGTACCATGTATGTAGGTTTGCTGGTAAGCAAGGCAACATTAAACAGACAGATTCGTTAGAAGAGTTTGGCCTGAGGTTCTTCCCACAAAAGAGAGTACGGTACTTTCTAAGGGCTAGCAAGCAGGGTGATCGCTGCACACTCAGGCCATCAATTTGACAGCAGAAAGCTTTCTTGACCAAACAAACCTCAAAACCAAAGACAGGTCCAGAGTATTTGCGTTGTGAATAACCATACTAACCTGAATCTCCCAAAACTAACACCTTCACCCTGTCAAGAGAAGCCATTTTAGTGACAGCCACGTCCCGGAAGAACACAACTGAGTCCCCGCCTGTAAATTGTAGTTCTTGTATCTGATTGGTTCAGGATAACTACTGCATATAGACAGCGATATATAAGCCAATTGGAATGTAAGAAAATCTTTCGTTGACGACCCTGGGTTTCGTTTCCGAGGTCGCGTTGCTAAAAAGCAAAAAGTAATCAAGCACACTAGCTAGTAGCTAAAAGCTGAATGACCATAAATGTGTTCGTGAGTGTTATCCTCATTTCAATCGAATTTAGTTTGCAATCTTAAATTATTTGGGGAAACGATAGCTTTAAGCGTAAAACTGCGGGTAGCGCTACTTATATAAATCAGCTAACTGGCTAACGGCTTTAGGCAAACTAATGTTGGCTGGGTAACTTTAACTTTAAGTCAGTTAGCTTTAGGTAGCGTTAGCAAGCTAGGAGCGAACTTAACGTTACTACCTTGCTCATTATTTGAGATGATAACGTTGTAACTAACGTTAACGTTTCTAACTAACTAGTATCATTGCCAGAGGTTGTAGCCAACTTGCTTAGCTAGCTGTCTTAGTTTGTGTATTTGTCTCTGTGTATCTAGCTGGTCAACATCGAACAGCCAGGTATCAAGTTGGCTTGGACTGTTTCTGTGGTAGCTCTGTTGCCATATCGCCTCAATATCAAGGGACGCGTTTTAAATTTGATAGCTTACTGTGATGTTTTTTTTTATTGTTGCAATGTATTCATTTAAGTATTTGTGTCTGTTTGTCTTTTACAGATTTTACTCCCAATTATTAAGCAAATTTTCCCCTTCTTTGACCCCTCTCTTCCCCCATTTTTTCCCTCTTCATCATATCCTATAGATGCTAAACATCTCTCATTTTCTCTCCTAAATTTCACATGCTGTCCCTCCTAAGTATTGTACGATCATTTACCTACCTATCTCCACTCAACTCACAAAGTGTCTGTCACACACCCACAGCACTGTTCCCCAAAAGGTCTATCCTGCTCTCTCACCAGCTCTGTACACCCTAAGGCTGCCTTTCAGCCTCTCCTCTGCTTACTGTTTAACCAACTGGCTTCACAGTAGAAGATGACGGAACCAGAGCTACTGACCGAAGTCCCTGCATCACTGAAGCGGCTAGCCAAGCAGGTTGTTCGCGGCTTCTACGGGATGGATCACGCCTTGGCCCTGGATGTGCTCATCCGCAACCCCTGCGTACGTGAGGAGGACATGCTGGAGCTGCTCAAGTTTGACCGCAAGCAGCTGCGCTCGGTGCTCAACACCCTGAAAGGCGACAAGTTTGTCAAGTGCCGCATGAGGGTGGAGACAGCTCCTGATGGCAAGACAACACGACACAACTACTATTTCATCAACTACAGGTTTTGTGGTGATTTTTCCTCTTTGCTGTGCATTTGCCAGTACACAGGATACAATGTAAATATCCGCTATTGACTAGGGAAGGTGCCTGTGTACAAATCTGGCTTATAAGTTAGAGGAAAGGGAGGTGGGTGACAGTAGGTATATAATGGGGCTTATCAAGCAGGCTCCTTCCATTAGGACTGTTTCACAACACTGCCACAAGACTCAAAAGTAAATTCTGATTTTATAGGCTGCTGGTCAACGTGGTCAAGTATAAGCTGGACCACATGCGGCGGCGCATTGAGACAGATGAGCGAGACTCCACCAACCGTGCCTCCTTCCGCTGCCCGTGCTGCTTCTCCACCTTCACCGACCTGGAAGCCAACCAGCTGTTTGACCCTACGACAGGTAAAAACTACAAGTCCAAATTCGGTCCCACAGCGAATTTGTGGTGATGATGTTTTTCTCAATATAAGAAGAGGATTGTGGAAGTTGTGTGACTATGTATGACATAATTAGACATGATTTGTAGAACAATTTTCTCAAGTAATTTTGATAATGACTGACTGATAATTCTGTGTTTATACAATTTATTAGAATATTATGAATACTTCCAAGTACTCGTACTTGGATAGACAAATAAAGCTTTCCCAATACCGAAACTGTAATGAGCTGTGCTTTGACACAATAAAATACATTTTCAGTGGGGGGACAATGATGGCAGTGTGGCGAAACTTTGATAAACTGGCCATAATGTTTAGCTCATAATAAACTGCTAAACATAACACGATTTTTCTTGTAAGATTATGAAAATCTGAAATCACAAGTTTCCAAAGACAACGGTTCTACGAAAAGTTAAATAAATAAATGTCTGCACAGCTGCACAGTCGAGATATTTCAATTCAAAATACCCATCACTTGACAGGTTCATACTGTTAAACCAAGTTAAGTTTAACATTTGCAGGCCTGTGGCTTATAATACCATTGGTATAGTGATAGTTGTGGAGGTGCTATCAGGGTCACTTTTGGTGCTCACATTTGGTACTGTAGAGCTCCCAAATGCTCTACAGTAATTTACAGATGACACGAGGCATTTTGTTACAGTTTTTGTCCTGTGTGTTGTGTTGGGGAATGTACCACTAGATGGCAGTCATTGTTTTGTTAAACTTCACTGAGACTTGGTTCTCAAACTAATTCACAGGTGCATTTAGTACACAAAATGCTTATTAAAAAGACACGTATGGGCATATGTCCTTTATCTATAATGTAAACACTTTAAAAATGGTCCACCTACTTAGTTTTTGTGTAGTACAGTTTTCCATCTGCAGGCTTCATGTCTCGACAGTTTCCCTCTGCCCTCCACTGTTCTTCTCCACTCCTCCACCTTTTCACCCCCTAGGGCGACCGCTCCATTTTCCAATTTATTTTGACCAATTTTTAGATTCAAATACCTTTTTTAAAAATAAAAACTGACTAATCACATACTAACTTTGGCAGTTTCTTGTCAAAAATACATAACAGACTAGACAGAAGACATCTATTTAGCCTTTTATCTACATATGTATCAGCAGACATGTCGTAGTGAAGCTACTTGTATTCCCATATTTACCCAAATGAGTGATTTTAAGGGACTTGAGAGCAGTTGTATGTTGACTATTAACTGTAAATGAATCCCAATTGAAGCGCTAATAGTGGCTAATGATGTCAAATGTTGAGGCCAGTGTAAACTAGCAGGCATTAAATGTACTACAAATGAACATTCTACCATGAGTTGAGTGCGAGGATACAGTGTTGGCGATGTGTTGAGGCTTCATTATAAATGTCTGCTAATCCAAAGCCTGTCGTGGTTAATAATGGGAAATGGCAAGGCCTATGTAAATTAGCATGAATCATAGGAACCACATGTCCACATACAGTTGTGTGAAAGCAAATCCTGGAGTGTTTGTGAGGATGAGTGTACATATGGTGGCTTCGCCACTGCACTTTCCATCACTTAACCAGCATACTTAAAAATTCTAATTATACCACAGACGAGAGACACAAAACATGATGAGATGATTTTATATAGAGTTTCTGGATTTCTCTTTTTTTTCATTTTCATTGCAACTCAAATCCTCAAAATTTGAGCAATCTAAATTCCCATACAGTATTGGACACTGTGCTATCTTGTCTTTATGTGTGCATACTACTTTGATACCATATTCTTTTTCGCTATCCTTGTCCTTCAAAAGTGGAAAACATCGGGCCCCAACTGTAGGACACAGTTGAGTGTGCTGAGCAGCACCAGTTTGCCTTAAAGCACTCTGCCATGTATGATTTATACAACCTGCAGTGCACTGCTATAGCCTATATCTACTGGTGCTCAGGGGCATCTACTACTGGTGCTCAGGGCGTCTACTTCCTATTAGGGCACCAGAGGGGTGAGCAGTACTAGCCAGGTCTAGGCCTGTTAACCTAGCAAGCTTGTGATTGCTTTATACCAAAGGATATGGGAAGGGAAGATGGAAGCAAAATATCTAATGTTGGTGAGTCCAGCTTTCTTTGGAAGGAGCGTTTGCTCACTGCTGTTGATGAGACCGTTGTGTATTTTGCTCGTGAGCTCAACTATATCTAGTTGGTACCTCTCAACCTCCCACACCAGCTTGGGCACCTTCCCATCAGAGAGGTTACATTCCATGTGGCAAGAGCCAGTTTCCGTTGCCAAGGTCCATGATGCCTAGGTCTGCTCTGACAGGCATCGCACCTGACCTCTACCCTTCACTTTGTGGGTGGGGAGCCCATAAAGCTTAATGTTCAGCTGCATTTCAACACTTGGTCCGATGCAACATCTCACATTTTACTTTCAAAGCACTACATTGAGAATTGGCCCCATTAAATCTAGGGCATGGACATGGCACATTAGGAGATGGGGAGCATTACATTAGTCTACTATTTTACATATAGCCTATTGAGTATTTGAGTATTATGCTAAAGCACTCTGATTGGCCAGTCACCAAAGACATCTTCCGTATATATTTATCACTTTTTTTAGATGTAGCACTATAGTTAATAACCAAATTTATGGATGGGTGACAGTTGTGTATTGAATTTAGACTATTATTAAAATATCTGTTCAGTTAATACATGTTGGACTTTTTCACCTTCCTGTAACATTTATTACATTAATAGGAAATGCATTATGTTAACATGATTATTAGACTATTGGCTGTAAAGTTTTAGCACATTAATGGTATTTATATAATATTATTTTTACAGTTGTAACATAACTCAAGATAGTAATTGTGATTTAAAAAAGTAGGCATAGATCAACAGTGATTCATATAGTTCCAGAAACTTCTGGATTAGGTGATCTCCCACATTCGCAAAGTGTGTGACTTTTTGTAGTCACAGTAAAGTATATTAGGCACACATGGATGGGGTTGCAAATAGGAATGAAGGTGGGTATGAAGCAGTTTATGAGCTGCAACACAGCACAGACTGTGGAGGGCTTAGTCATATCGTAGGCTGTGGCACCACTGCTTTATTTAGACCTGATATGACAGATGCTGAATCACAATAAGTGGGAGAGTTGATAGGTTATTATGAACACACCTCATTAGGTCTACATACAGTTTTTACCTGTCTCTCTGGTCTCACTATTTTGTCAATTTTCCACTTCGGGTAAAGTGAAAACCGATCATTTTAGGTAGGGGTGGGATGAGTCTGCTTTGTCTAAGCTTCCAGGCTTTTTGATTAATTACTTTGATTACGTGCCTATGTTGCCACGACCATGAGGATTGTTAAGCCTCAACTTTCGCCGGTGCCTGTGTAAGAACCAGTGTTTTCAGCACATATGCCAATTCATTCTGCCACGTCGCATACGACAGTTCTTAAGGGATGTGTTGTTTACCTGAATTACCTGAATAACTTTCCAAAGGGTAAATTTGGCTTCTGCATCACAGCACAGATTAACAAACACCACCTGGGGCCAGATGCAGAACAGTTTGTGTTTATTTAATTGTCTGTATACGCAAAAAATACGAAAGGTGTGTACGTCTTTTCATTAGATTTATAAAAGCCACATGTTCCTAATGAATCTCAATCATCCTGAAATTGTGCGCACAGAAAATAAAATAGATGAGTCAAAGGCCATGCTTTTTTTTTTTAAAGAACATTGTTTGTTGTTCAACACCTCTTCTACTGCGTCTTTTGAATACATTTGCAATACATTTGATTTTTATAAATACCGTAAAGTGTGTGTGTGTGTGTGTGTCTGTGTGTGTGTGTGTGTGTGTGTGTGTGTAAAGTGGCGTACGCACACTTTTTGTGTGTACGCATTGTTTATACATTTTGCCCTACATTGGTCTATAAAATCAGTCAACCTGTCAAAATCAGGCCCCTGGTCTTTATGTCCTCTGTCCACCTGCCAAATAATATATACCAAGTTGAGGGATTCCATTTGTACCACAATAACAAAATATTAAATGAATGATGAGATAGTTTTAGGATCGAGATGGATTAGCAAGATACAGGTCTTGAGGCGTTTAGTGCTGCTGACAGGTTGACTGATTTTACAGACCGATGTAGGGCAATATCAGACCCATTAATTCATCTGGCACTTTCTCTCTCTCCTCTCTGGTGTTTTCCGTCTCCTCAAGCTACCTTCCACTTGTTCCTGTCTTTTTTTTTTTCTCACTCTCTTTTTTTCCCTGTCTTTCTCACTCTTTCATTCTCGAGGGCTGGCAGCTGTCCGGAGTGTATTGCTGCAAAATGGACATTACATCACTCCACAGCACTAGGAGCTGTCCATTATTGTGTGTTTGTGCACGCGTGTAACAGAGCAAGCAGGCTAACACTTGCTTTTATGAAATGTGAATCAATTCACAAAACCAAGGTGCGACCACTCTGCTTGAGTCACCACTCATCTAAACTCATTTGAATAGGAATTATTTAGGCCCGCTTATCTGCAACGGTGAGGTTTAATCATCCAGCACTTTTAACAGGAGATACATGCAGAATATGGAATTTGTGGAAAGTGGTACATATCCACAGGACTTAGGAATTTGTTCATAATTAATACTGTCACCAACAGACAGACGTCAGGCAAACCAGCACTGTTGCTAGGATTCTCAGAGGTGGTGCTACCCAAACTTTTAATATTGATAATTGAAAAGTAAGATGTGCTTTTATGTCCACGTTAGGCTAGGTGTCAAGTTAGTTTAGTAACCTATTTGGTACCACTAATGGATGACAGAAGTGAAGTCACATTCAGAACACTGCTTTCCATTGAAGCCCTCTATCTTCCTCCTTTGTCCCCTCATCACACATCTCAAATTACTAGGTCTTTTAATGGGAATTCTGGCAGCTCCATTGTGTTGAAAGTGTAGAGGCTGACAGACCAACTCCCTTTAATGGTTCTAACGCATCCTCCAGCATCGATTTTATTTTTTTATTTTTTTTATTTTTTATTTATTTTAATTGTATTTTTAAAGAAATAAACTGAAGTTGCTTTCAGCAGCTTTGTAGTACCATCGCCACCATTGATTTTGAAGAAGGTGACGGAGAGGGAGGAGAGAGACAGGCAGTTTGAAATGCACTTTTCTCCACCAAAACAGGCCTCCAAGCCTTGGTGAGCCTTGGGCCTCTGATGTCCTGAGATGTTCTCTCTCTTACATTTCAACAAAATTTAATTGTGGAAAGGAATATCTCTGTTGTGTTTGGGCGTGTGTCCCCGGAAGATAAGCAGATGTTAATCCTGATTGGATGGGGGCCTATGTTTGATAAGAAGATGGATGCTTTGATAGGATGAGCGTCTGAGAATAAGATCTCAGCTGAGATGGAGTAGCTGTTGTAAGGTGATAAGCAAATTTCAGTAATTGAATGTCCTTTCAAACGTTTTGTTTTTCTCAGGTACAGCCTTAATCTATCTACTCTTCCTGAGATTCCCCAAAATATTGTAAGAAAACTTTATTTTCAACTCTGTTGAAAATTATCAACAGAGTTGCCTAGAACCACGAGCAACGTTTTCTGTCCAGGATGCAAATGAGAAAGTTAGTTCCTTGTCCTTGGACTTCAGCTCATGAAAACATTGCAACTCTTTACCATATGGGACCCACCAGTAGCAGGCCTCAGTTCAAGAAACCACAACCTAAACTGAGACCTCTGCAATTACCAAGGCAGTACAGTGACTGTAAAAGGTATTCACCCACATTTTGTTGTGCAACAAAATTGGTTCAAAATACATTTAACATAAGTATGATAAATATGTGATAAAGGGGTGAATACTACTACTAATAATAACTAATACTTTAGCATATATATATTTATTTTCTCCTGATTTGATAGAAAAGAGAAGTTAAGAAATAAAATCCCAAATAAATATACTTTGAACTAATCTACTAGCACAACAACGTGAGTCAAGGGTGATGAATACTTTTGATAGTCAGTGTAAATTTCTTATGAGGACGAAACCAGATTCCCAGTTCCCTTGTACTTTTTAGGAACTCTCAGCATCTTCCCGTTGTGAGGTATTCATCATTTTCTTGCCATTTCCTGTGCACTCATACCTCTTGTCTCTACATGTCTCAGTAGGGGGGTATCGAATCCTGCTGTGGAGGCAGTAACCCTGCACCCCGGCAGAGGCTGACAAAGAGAGCGCTCCGGGTTTGCATGGTAACTGGTTGCTTCTGCTGGGACAGCAACACTCAACACCACATCACAGGGAATGGCAAATGACATTGCAGGTATTCCAGCTCAGCCTAAAAAAAAAGACCAAAATAAAGCCCATCTCTGGATTTTGACAATTTGCTGTGTGAACGTACCCTCCCGTCTCTGTTGGACATGTATTTTTGTACTCATTCCACCTGACATGAAGGTCACTCACCTTTTGGCTGACGCAAGAGGTGTTTTTGTGTCTAGGCTGTGTGCGTCCATGCCTTGGCATGTATGGATGCCTATTTTTCTTCTAGGACTTTTGGTTTGGTTAGTTGTTGCTATAATGATGGTAAGACGACACATAAACTGGCATTTTATAATAAAGCACATTGTTTATAAGCTGTGCTTTTATGCATGTATGCGATATGCTATGCGCTATGACTTTCGACTGTTGAGTTACTAAGCAAGCCAGGTAGCCTAATGTTTCTGTATTCTCCAGAAGGCATCTGATCAACTAGACCGCTGAGATCACATTCAATGCACCTGCACTGAGTGCCAATGGTGCATTAAGCCATGACATTGCATTTAATACTTTGGCTCTGGCTTGGCTCTGGCTCATCAACTTGCGTGGAGCTGTCAAGGCTTTTGTTTACTTAGGGTTTGTGAACAGCAGCCTCTTCTGGACAAATGTTTTTACTATCAGAACCTACTTACTGCCATAGACATTTTTGCATTAATTTCACTATTCCTAAGGAGGAATTATCATCGGCCGATAGTATCGGCTTACCATTATATCTGTCAGGTACTAATGTGCACAAAAACAGCTTGTTAAATTGCCGATTTCCAACTGCTGTCTCTGTCTGACTACCTGGGCCTTCAGCTCAATTAGTGTATGGTCTCTAATTTCGTCTACCTGTACCACCCCTATCAACCATCCAGTGGATTTTTAATAATGCCTCATGAAGATGTCCCCACAAAACCAATCTACAGTGCAATCACTTCTCATTACAGGATCAGTGTTTGCATATTTGAGAAGCGCAAATGGGGCCCGGAAGGGAATGCACAGTCCAATTTTTCTGGACTGCCATGGTTGCATGCTCCACTTCATGTAGAAAAAGTCTCATACATACCCTGAGAGATCAGACATTCTCTCAACCATTCTCACAGACAGCCTTTCGGTGCTGTAGCTCTCTCGCTCACACGCTCATACACACTCACACACAAACAAAAGAAAACACTGCAGCACCTTGAGGAGGCTATGTGCAGAGCTGAAGAGTTTGACTACTACTACTCATTGAGTCTCCGCCTCTCTCAATCTTCCACTGAAATGCCCCCGGGCCTAGTCTTCCTTTGATATGTCAGTCTGCTCTGGTTCTTTGGTGTCCTCTCTCACAGATTAGTCTGCCTGCTCCTCTCTGGCTTGCTCTTTAAAGACTGAGCTGGTGTTCCTCCCGGGGAAGGGTTGTCCGCACTCTAGACCTGGCCATCACCATTGATAATGCTGTGGTGACGTCAACTCGGACTGCGAGGAATCTGGGTGTGACCCTGGACGACCAACCGTCGTTCTCGGCAAACATCACATCAGTGACACGCTCCTGCAGATTCCTCCTCTACTACATCAGGAGGATTCACCCCTTCCTCACTGACGAGATAGCACAGGTGCTCATCCAGGCTTTTGTCATCTCCCACCTGGACTCCTGCAACTCCCTCCTTGCTGGTGCCCCGGCGTCTGCCATCAGACCTCTGGAGCTTGTTCAAAAAGCTGCAGCTCGTCTGGTGTTCAACCGCCCCAAGTTCTCCCATACAACTACCCTTCTCCGTTCTCTACACTGGCTCCCTGTAGCAGCTCACCCAGTTCAAGACCCTGGTGCTAGCCTATAGGGCAGTGAAAGGAACAGCTCCTTCTTACCTCCAGGCTATGGTCAAGCCTTACACCCCCGGCCCGACCACTTCGCTCTGCTGCCTCGAGGCGACTGGTTGCCCCGTCGCTCAGAGGTCCCTGCGTCCGATCTACACGGTCACGGCTCTTCTCTGTCCTGGCCCCACAGTGGTGGAATGAACTCCCCACTGATGTCAGGACAGCAGAGTCGCTGACCATCTTTCACCGCTGGCTGAAAACCCACCTCTTCAAGAAACACTACCCTGACCCTTCCTGTTAGCACTTGCTTATTTGTCTTCACTTACTTGTCTTAGCTCTTGTTTATTTGCTTCACTTATTTGTCTCATTTGTTTAAATAAAAAGTAGGTAGCTAACTTACTATACTTTTACCTTAGCACTGGTTCTGCTCTTAGATGCACTCAAAAGGTTGACATCAAAATTATGTAATCCTCTTCCTCTGAATGTTGGGGATGAACCACAACAGTAGTACAACCTCTATTTAAGAAACCCATCTTGGATTCTTTGTTCCTCAGCAGCTATTGCCCCATCTCAAAACTACCCTTTCTATCTAAGGTCCTTGAGAGAATCCTCCCAACTTACAGTGTGGTCCAAAAGTCTTTTGTTTCATCATTTATCATCATCATTTTTCTCTCTCTCTCTCTCTCTCTCTCTCTCTCTCTCTCTCTCTCTCTCTCTCTCTCTGCAGTCAGCTAGAAACACACCCTGCACCACCCTTGCTGCTTAGTGGGGGTGGCCGGTGTGATTAGGCACCCACTTCCTTTTCCTGAGTTGTAGTCCAACTGGAAACTGGGAAAAGCTGCATTTACACCACGTATGGAGCTGGTTCTCAGCTCATTCTATTCTACGGGTCAAGCTCTATTCTGTCGAACAGAGGAAAGGTCCACGTTGGAATGTTCCTATGAGCCAATTAGTGGGGATGGGACACTGTTCTCCATTGCAGCCCCACTCTGTGATGTAGGCTGATGAGATGGCTGGATTTTTACATAGAAATCTTGACGTACAGACATTTGCAGGCTCCACTGAAGGGAATTCTCCCAGAACTAATTTTTATTTTGGTCTTGTCAACCTTTCTCCCCTCCACAGCCATGTTTGGTGGCTCACCCCTGAGAGGTGTGAAGGAGGTTGTCATATTCATTGTTTGTTTTGTCTCTGATGAGGTCAACGAACACATCGAAGGAAATCCTTGTCTATCCTGCCATCACCTTCCACCCTCCTTGTTTTTCTGCTCCTATACTCGCTAACACTCACCTGTCACTGTAGTGACAGTATGACACCTTGGTCCATGCTTGTTGCCTTCCTCTGTAGCTAGGTAGGTGTCAGTGGATACTCGCTCTACCTTTCCACGTTGTCACCCCTGAAACGTAGCCCACAGCCATTTCCTGTCACCAGGCGCCAGCTGTTGGTCCCTCATTTAGCATGAAGGCCAGTATGGTTCAGAGGCTTCATCACCTACCCATTGACCATTGACTTTTAATTATACTCTTAAATGAAGTGGTTTATCTGAGGGGAAACATTTTTTTACCAGTTCTTTATGGGCAGTTGTTGTTGGCCCTCCTCCAAGAAAAACAACAGCAATTATTTTCAGTGAATGGCCACCTCACCTCTACCATTCCCATTCTAGCCTGTCTGTTCAACTGTCATGGACATGCCAACATTTCCAATGACTCAACATATGTTAACGTGATTGAGACATATAATACTACTTGCAAATTCACCCTGCCAGCAAAACAGTGAATAGTTGTAGAACGATTTCTCCTCCTCTTCCCTCCTTCGGTTTTTGAGTCCTCTCTAGCTCTACTTTCTCCCACTTGTTCTTTTTTGGCATTTTTGCTTTATTTGATAGTTGGCAGTAGAGTTGTCCATCGGGAGCAATTTGGGGTTACCATGCAAGGTGCTGGCCTGACCATCGGGAGCAATTTGGGGTTCAGTGTCTTGCCCAAGGACATTTCGACATGTGGACAGGAGGAGCTGGGGATCGAACCGCCAACCTTGTGATCAGTGGACAACCTGCTCTACCACTGAGCCACAGTGCTTTATTTGATAGTTTGCAGTAGAGAGACTGCCAACCATAATTAAAATGAAAGAGAGGGGGATGACATGCGACAAAGATCCAAGGTCAGTTTCAAATGCAAGACATTGCAGGTACATGGTTAGGGTACATGCCTTAACCAACTAAGTCACCAGGACATCCCCTCCCACTTGTTCTTAATATCCTCTTCCCTCTTTCACCCTCAGGGACATTTCACTGCACCTTCTGCCAGACTGAGGTAGAGGAGGATGAGTCTGTGCTGCCCAAGAAGGATGCCAGGACGATGGTGGCACGCTTCAATGAACAGATTGAGCCCATCTATGTGCTGCTGCGTGAGACCGAAGATGTTAACCTGTCGCATGACCTGCTGGAGCCAGAGCCCACTGAAATCCCCGCCCTCAAACAGAGGTCTGTCGCTGACAAGTCACAGAAAAATACACAGCATAGTCAGTCAGCATACATCACAGCAACTATACAATTCCTAGGTAAAATCCCCCTAGAGTCTGCGAGAGCAGGTGACTCACTGATGCTTGACACAGCTATTGAATCTGGAACGGTTAAGACTATGAGTAGGGTAAATGGTAAATGGCTGCATTTATATAGCGCTTTACAATATATGCCTCTCATTCACCCATTCACACACACACTCACACACCAATGGCAGTGAGCTACCATGCAAGGTGCTGGCCTGACCATCAGGAGCAATTTGGGGTTCAGTGTCTTGCCCAAGGACACTTCGACATGTGGATATTGTTCTTTTCATTCATTTTCTACTATCGGGTCACACATTATCACATCACCTCCACTTGTAGGGACCAGACAGGGATGACATCTATCACTTTTACCTAAACCTAAAATTCTCGCCTCTCATCAGCCGTGAGCGTGCAGCAATGTTGGGAGGAACCTCTGCAGGCCAACACCGTGAGGCCTGGTCCAACAAGGGCTCGTCCTATGCTGACCTGTACACCCAGAATGTGGTTATCAGCATGGAGGAGCAGGACGAGCAGCGGAGGCAGGCCAGTGAGACCAAGGCACCCAAGGAGAGGCCCGTCTGGCTGACCCAGAGCACTGTGCAGGGTGCTGACACTGAGCCTGATGCCCTCAAGAACCGTGAGTGGGGTTTGCCTTGATCTGTCTTACACCTTCCTTTGTTCATGTCTGCAAGTTTATTTGTTCATGTTCTGTCTCCCTTACAAAAAAATATTGTTTTCCTTCCACAGCAGGAGACATTGGACCCGGATCCCAGGATGGCGCTGCTGGTCACTGCATCGGCCAGTCAGACGAAAACGAGGAAGTGATGCGCGCCCTCCTCATCCATGAGAAGAGGGGCATGGCTGGAGCGGGTGGAGGAGGATCTGCCGCTGCTGCCAAGACACTTGCCTCTTCTGCAGCCAATGCCAGCGACTCAGAGAGCGACACCAGTGAATCAGACGATGATTTTCCCACGGCTCCTCCACCCGCTGCAGCCCCTCTGCAAGATGATGATGATGATGAGTTTGAGGAGGTGGGGGACGAGCCGATGGTGATGGTAGGAGGCCGTTCATTCTCATACCGAGAGGTGAGCCAGAAGCCAGAGCTGGTGGAGCAGATGAGTGCTCAGGAGAAGGAGGCCTACATCGAGATGGGGCGAAACCTCTTCCAGGACATGTACTTCTGAACACACACACACACTCTCTCTCTCTCACTCTCACACTCTCTCAATGGTTGGATCTGAGGAGGAACTTTTTCAAGAGACAAAATTTCAAGAGGAAAACAATATTCATCATGTGTTTACAATCAGTTTTATGCTCTCTCATTACAAGATTCAAGGCCATGCTCTGAAAATGTTTGAATAAGTGATTCACACTTTAGTATTCTATCCCAAATATTTTCTAAAGTCAACAGACCAGAAGGGAGCCAAGCAACTGCAATGTGTAAATAGAGTGCCAATTCATTGTTTTTTTTCTAAGTTTGTGTTATTCTTTTCATTTCAACTGTAAGCCTACTAAGGCCCTATGTTTTTCATTTTCCTGAATTTGTAGATGGATTCACAGGACACAGACACATGTGGAATTCCTTGCAAATAGGAAGTTTTGAGTAAATTGTTGTAGATAATAGGAAAACATTTATTTTGAGTAATTTCTATAAGATGTTGCAGTACGGCAACATGCGCAAACATATCGGCCTACGAGTAATTTCAGAGTATAAGTAAGGATGCAAGTCAGGATGCATGTTGTCCTTGTGTCTATGCTCAGCTTTTGCATCGTGGGGACAGGGTGCCTGCCCATGCTAAACTTGGTAAACTGTAGATTACATACTTTATTTTGCCATTAATTTGTTCAGTAATCAAGGGTGGTCCAGCCTACTGTAAGAATAGATTGCAGCATAATTGAAATCATGGATATTTGTGTGTAAAAAGCGCCCTGGTCCACTCCCCTCTTATCTTATCTGTGAAACCTTTCTGTCCTCTCAGATCACATCCAGGTGGGCCTTAAATATTGAATTATTCCATACCAGACAGACAGATAGACACACACTCTAAGCTTTGATGTAACCACAGTAACCTGCAGGACAGGGTCACATACTCAAAACGGACGACTTCACCTCAGAGCCAGGCCTTTAATGCTGGCCTGGGCCTGACATTTACAGAAAATGGGCCTTTTTTTTTTTTAACCAAATGTTAAAAGCAATATGACAGCAATCTGTAGCTGTCAGTGTAGGTACACTACACCAGTCCTGGTGTCTGCTGTTATGACTTTCCCCTCCTGCTGTACTTTCTTTTTGAGCAGTATTTTACCTGATGGAGAAAGAAAAATTCTTGTGGGAACTATTTGATATGAACATGGTTTAATAAACATATTATTTGTTTAGTGGCTTGGGAATAAGGCAGATGTTGTAATTTTCCTTTTGTATAATAACAGCTGGTTTCCATCCAAGTATTTTTTTTTTTTGCAAATTACAGTATGGTGTATCAAATTATAAAAGCTGAGTAGAAACGGCTAAATTAGATAAGGTGTCCTCAGTATTGCAGAAACTTATTCAATAAAGGAATTATGCTATAAATAGCACTGGAAATGAATTTGTTGTATAAATAGTGACGTACGCTTAGCATAAATGGTCCAAAAATTGTTAAATTTCATTGTGGCGTTGGACATCTAGCAATGACAAATCGTATTGCGGTTATAGTTTGATGAGGGTCATTACTGGGGTGAATTGAGTCGTGCTTTAAATTTTGTTGCGTGTCTACTGGTGTACGGTACTGTATTTTCATTTGGGCAATGATGCGTCTTTACCCTAATTACAGAAGTAGACGTGCAACAAAAGTTAAAGCGCAGCTCAATTCATCATTCGAGATACATTTTTGGTTGAAAAAATAGCACAGTATGTCCCAGGTGGGTGTGATTTTGTGAATTCTAGCAACAACAAAAAAAACTACATTTCCAAGATTATACATAATCTTACAACCAACTACATTCTCTGTGATGAAAATGTAAACAGTTATTCCACAGCCTATACTGGTTGTGACAAGAGATGCTGTTAAAACTTTTGCAGATGCCTTTTACACCTCTAAAAACAAAAAAAAACTGCTGCTGCTTCAACAACTGCTACTGCTGCTTCTACTACTGCTGCTGCTGCTACTTCAACTACTGCTGCTGCTGCTTCAACTACTGCTGCTTCAACTACTGCCGCTGCTGCTGCTGCTTCAACTACTGCCGCTGCTGCTGCTGCTTCAACTACTGCTGCTGCTGCTGCTTCAACTACTGCAACAACTACTGCTGTTTCAACTACTGCTGCTGCTTCAACTACTGCTGCTGCTACTTCAACTACTGCTGCTGCTGTTTCAACTACTGCTGCTCCATCTTGTGCATCTTTGCTGCTTGCAGCTATAAATTGTATTTGTTTTTGGATGAAAGCATTAAATAAGGCAGGGGTGTAAAAAGTACCCCGAAATTAAAGTATGGGTACTGGTTCAAAATCTTACTCAATTACAAGTCAAAGTATCTAGCTAAAAATACACTTGAGAAAAAGTCAAAAAGTTTCTGTACTCAAATGTATTATTAAGTAAAAAGTTTGAAAAGTAGTATTAAAAAGTAAAAAGTAAGCTTTTTAATTATTCCAATGGATAGACAATTCTAAAATTAAAGAACAGGATACTTTTTTGCATTAAAATTACTTCACTAAATTCACTAAAGCCAATCGTAACACCGCAAAAACCAACTGTGACATAATCAAGGCCAATTGTGACATCACAAAGGCCAATTGTGATATCACAAAGGCCAATTGTGACATCACAAAGGCCAGTTGTGATATCACAAAGGCCAATTGTGACATCACAAAAGCCAATTGTGATATCACAAAGGCCAATTGTGACATCACAAAAGCCAATCATAACACTACGAAAGCCAATCGTGACATCACTAAAGCCAATTGTGACATCACAAAGGCCAATTGTGACATCACTAAAGCCAATCGTGATATCACAAAAGCCATTCGTAACACCACAAAAGCTAATCGTGACATGACTAAAGCCAATCGTGACATCACAAAAGCCAATCCTAACACGGCAAAAGCCAATTGTGACACGACGAAAGCCAATTCAATATCGCACAGCACAGAGTTGAAAAGCATTTTTAAATTGGCACTATGGTTACTGTCCACTGGAAGCTTGTTAGCATTTTGTATCAATGCTAGTGGAAACAAATGGGTTCAACTAGCCAGTATTTACCAAACATGGGTGCCGATTGTTTCGTCCTCTTCACTTGTAACTTTAGTGACCGTCTTCTGTAGCTTCTCTGACTGTCATATCTGATAGCAGGTGTCATCAAAGATCCCCGCTTTCTGGTCTTGCACAAGGACCAATAAGCATGGGTATGGGCGGGTTCATTTTCCATTGATAGGGATCTTATTGGTTTTATATAAAGTACGGCCGTGGGGTTATTAATTCAGCCAATGAAAAAAATAATACTAATTTAAAGTTTCTAAAGTTCGTTGGACCTGCGAGACTTACTTGTACTTGGAAGGTCTGAATTTTAAATGTAAGGAGTAAAAACTATCTTTTTCTCAAAAATGTAATTGAGTAAGAGTACAAGCATACAAATTGAATAATACTCAAGTAAAGTGCAAATCCCCTGAAATAGTACTTAAGTATAGTAACAAAGTACAATTACTCAAGTACTTTACACCCCTGAAATAAGGTCAACATTAGCTGATGCTAAAGGACAATGTTAATCAGTTCTTTAAAGACCATTTTTCTGGTGGATGTTTTTTTGTTTTGTTTTTAAACACTAAGCCTATTTATTTACCCATCCGATGGAAATGCACTTATGCTACACTTACTTTTTGGTTAATGAGTGCTTTGATCAACTTACAATTGTGCAAGGCAGCAGTTTAGTCTCTACTTGTTCAGTAATGGTGAGCTACAGTGTACAGTATATGCTACAGAGATGATGCTGAACTAGCTGAGTCCCTCCACAAATGATACAAAGCATGTTAGCAGTGTTAGCATGCATCCCAGGAAACCAAATAATGCTACCACTTTCCTCATACTATAAAAGCAAGCTGAGTGCTTATTTGCCAAAAGGTTTATTGTATTTTAAGTGTAGTTTGCACCTCTGTACCTTATAACTGTACTGTATAACTATTTTGCAATTTTATTTTGACTCCATACCTCTCTGCTCTGCCTCTGTTTTAAGTACTTTGATGGTTCTGGATTTGGACATGCTTCTGTATTAAAGCTGAAGGTAATTTTGGATTTCATTGGCACTTTGATTATTCGCAAGGTAATTTCAATAACAAATTTCATGGGTGCATTTGGCGTTGCAAGTTTTGATTTCAAGTTGTTGCCTAAGCCTGTCATTTTCTTTGCAAACAAGAAACAATTACCGTCCTAAGGACAGAGTTTGTTCTCTGAAAGGCAAACTGTCACTTCATATTAGTTCAGATGTCTACAGTGGAGTTTGGGTAAGGTAAAGTGCAAATATGACAGCTTTTAAATTATTTTATCCAAACATGTCAAATTGTTGCCAACTGGCCTAAAGCCCTAAGCTGTATTTGTGTACTGTATAAGTTAGCTTCAAGTCTAACAGTATGTCTGGGAACACAGTCGCCCACTTACCTCACAGTTGCACAGAAAATCAGTGATTTACTGACTCCTGAAAATTTTAGCCAGACATGCTTTTTTAAATCCTTTAGAATTTGGACCAGCAATCGTATCATCACAATATCACTTGAGCTGAACCCGAACAAATTCTGTCTGAACTTCAGCTGAACTCAAGGTTGACCAGTACTATTTTTCCACAATATTTTTGATCCCAACACTGTTTGCTGACAACAATTTGGTTTTTGAACTGCTGAGTAGGCTGTTTCAAGCCAGAATGCTCAGCCATCTTGTTCCAACCGATTTTAGAAATTATTGGGATCTGGGTATAAGCCTTAATGTAGGTAGAGGGTAGTGTAGGTGACTATATTTCTGTCATGGAGATGCCTTCTTGATAACTTTGATGACATACCCACAAACATTCAAGCTAGGTTTCTACATAGATTCTATCTCAAATGGTACAGGGCATAGTCACACCAGATCCTGTGCAATGGCAAAAAAATAACCTGAGCAACCTGACTCGAATCTACTGGGTGCATTTGGTTCAGGTGGAAATGTCAAGCTCTGCAGAGGAGCTTGGTGTGGTCTTTGACACCTCCAGGGGGAGCCCTACCAGCCCATACATCACTTTTAAGTTAGAGGATGGACACCTGTAGGGCACGGCCTCAAAGGTCAGGATGAAAACAGGTCCCGACCTCATTAAAACATCAGCTACTCTCTGGACGGCTCAATTAAAAACCCAACGGCGATGCCCCACACTGCGCCCATTGATCTGCCGAGGCAAGCCTGAGCATGGGGAGATGGGTGGGGTCACAGGGAGGGCAAACTGGACCCTGCGGGGTATCCACCTCAGATCCACCATGCATCAATGCATTATGGGTTCTGGGTAGAGAGACAGGTAATTGACACGTATTGCATTGGCTTCCTTGCGTTCTAATGGTTTTGTATTTTGATGCTGCAATTTGAACATGTTAGTGTCAGCTTTGCAGAATTTCTGACATCTTTATTGTTTTCTCCCTGCATTCTGCCTATTGATTGGGACACCAGTGATTCCTGTGTGTGTGTGTGTGTGTGTGTGTGCTCATATGTGTTTGCAAAAGAGAATAATTTAACAGAAAGGGAATTAAGGTTGACATCCAGGGGGAGGGCGGAAGCTCATGGGGTTAGGAGTTGGAGTGAGGGTGTGTGTTTGAGTGTGTTTGCATGTGGGTGTGTGCACACATATGGGTGGATGGTTAAGCCGGAGGAAGGGAATGGAGACTGTTATGAAGGCAGGTTGTAATGACTGATGCTTCAGGGGGTTTGTCTAGGAAGATTACATAGAGATTGATTGATCGGAGGTGCCTCTGTTGCTCCTCATCTGTTGAAGCCAGAAGATTAATGATTTAATGATCGACCCTGTCTATCTCTCAATCAGTCAGTCAGGCTGTCATTTTCTTTCATTGCGTCCCTAACTTTCCTTTAAGTTCGAAAGGTAGAGGTCGAACCTGCAGAGGCTGAGAGGGCTGAGAACAAAAGAAAGTGTGTGTGTGAGACAGAGAGGATGAGTTTTCTCAGATAAGTGTATGGTGCCATAGCAGATTCATAACCTGGGTGGATCGTGTAGTGGATTATATATTAGTAATCTCTGGTGTTAACATGAATGGTAACTGGACCGCTACACAGGATTTGATGTTGCAATCCTTTGTGCCATGAAGCCCAATTCAGATGTCAAAAACAATGATACAGTACACACTGACAAATGGTGACTATAGAGGACATCAGGGTACGCTCTCATAAATCTACAGGACCATCAGACAAGCAGCACCATTCACTAGACACCTAATCTAAATGCTACAGGGTTGAGTGTGTGAGTCTGTCACTGGGGGTTATTAAGTGGGCTCCTCCCATCACAGATATTTTGTTGAATTAGGCCCACAACACCTCCAGAAGGGTCAACAGTGATTTCTGGCGTCCAAAACTGTTCTCATCCCAAAATACAGCTAAAGTCACCTACAGTACCCTGTACCTATGCTGAGGCTTGTTCCCAACATTACTGAATCATTTCTAAACTCTGCCCCCAGTCAGAGTGATTCCTTTTCTTGCCAGATCCACTGACTGGCACCAATTGCTGCTTCAGATCCTTTACTGCCTGCTTTAAGGCCCGTTCAGACCTGTGTTTGGCCTCAAAGGACACTGCATTGTGTGTTGATTACGACTGGAAGATAAATGAACACCAACAACCTAATCAATTTCAGCAGCAAAGCAACAGCTAAAGCCGCTAGAAAACACTGGTGTTGAAGTAGTGATTTGACCATTTGACTATTTCAAATGTCAGACTGGTGCAGAATATTCTGACAAAAGATGATCAGTCTTCCCTTCCCTAAGTATCCTATAGACAAAAAACTGTGCAGCACAGCAGGTATTTGATGGAACATGACATGCAGCTAGAGGAGGGCGTATTCTACAGAGGCTAAATGCATTGAGGCAGATTGAGGTACAAAGCACTGACATTTAAAATGAATAGTCAGTTGCAATTCACTTTCTCAAAATTGGATCAGCGGTTTCCATTTTAAATGGACTTCTGCAGAGCGTTTGTTTTCCATGCCCCGCTCATTTCTCTCTCTGTCTCTTTTGATGACAAGATAGGGTAGATGGACAGAGCAGCTGTAGTCCTTTTTTCCTCCTCCTCTGATTTTTCATCTCCTCTCTTCCTCTCACCAATCTGAGAGCTCATGTACCTCTCCAGCAGACCAGATGTTGGTCATAATGAGATAGGAGCTCTGTGAACGAAATAGTTTTCTCTCCTCTGGCCATGTGGTCTGAACCAGCACCTCCAGCATGCCCCTTAGTTACTATGATTCCATCCAATCACCAAGCAAATTTCAAGTGAATTTTTGAAATTGAAGTGTCGCCCCAAAAAGTAAATTATGTGTGTTTCCATCTGCTGGGTTCAAGTAAATTAATAGGCTTCCATCAGAAAAAACACATCCAGGAAAAAACAATATTGTAAAAGTTGTTATTGCTCTTTGGTGTCGGCTCATGTTGGCTATATTTCATATTTCATATTTCAAAAAATAATTGCCCTTGACAATATTCTAGTGCACCAACTAATGGGCATACAACCACAACAGGCCCCTGTGCTACATGCAACATTTCTGGGAGATCATGGTCCCAGGTAGATATTTTACAAAAAAATGTCACCACCTCATCATTTATTGAGCATTTCCATGGCTATTTATTGCATAATTTCTTTACCAACAAAAAACGTTTCCGCCTCAAGGGATATTGTGGAAATGTTGTTGAAATTTACTGTTTCCATTCAGCCTTTCTAATCAATAAATCATAATTCACATACATGGGTAAAACACTTGAACACTTGGAGACCCAGATAGTAGGCACGGTAATGTCTACTATAAGTGAGGAGAAAAAGGTGGCCACTACTGTCCATATCTATTTTACTGTCCATTTCTACTCAACGTTTTTGTCAGTACTCCTCATCTTCTTCTGCCTCATTGGACTTCTCTTGTACATTCTCATCCTATATTTCCCCCCCAGTCACAACACCACCCCCTGTTGTTTCTGTCATATCCCTAATCTTCACAATTTCCTTGCTCTTAGCCTTTCTGCTGCAGCCTTCTTCACTTCACTCTTTTCTTAAAAGACTGACTGCACTAGCTCCCTTTCATTGGTTTCTGGCATTTTGCTTCCCTCTGTCACATTTCTCCAGGGGCAGATCAATGGATGCCAATCAAGTGTCAGATTTCAGAGGCTGACCTTCAGTGCCCTGCCCCCTTCCATGTACAAATTAGTCCCTATAGATTAAAGAGAGGTATAGCAATGCAGAGAGAGAGGGATGGATGAAAATAGATTTCCAACTGAGAAGTGGGGGGACAGAAAGCCTCACTTTCCGTCACCTCATCGTCATCACTTGTGTTGTTGTCGACATAGTTCTGTTGTCATAAAAAGTGTCAGGGTCACAAAATGTTAATCAGCCATGAATTATGTTGCATAGTTATGGAAAGACAAAACGATAGCTGACCAGCTAGTAAGCACTCATTACCCTTTCCACTGAGCAACCCTGTGCCGAGTAAGAAATTGACAAAATTGACATTACCATTAAAAATTGTTAAATTAATTTGAAAAAAGTTGAAAACGTCAAGTTTTTTAACGCTCACAAACCCCTCAACACAACACGAGGCAAAGTGGTTGGTCCAAAGTGTCTGGTCCACATTGGACAGGCTGCTCTCACTCCACCTGTTATAGTAATGGCCCTCTTGTAGGCCAGAATATTTTTTTGGCAAAGAACAGGCCATTTCTTTTAGTTCTGCCACTGTTCTGCATGAAGATAAAACACAGTTTACTGCAGCTCAGACCTGCTGCCAGGCCATGTTTTTCAGGTCATATTTTCACTCACCAAAAGTTCAATTTCTGCATCAGAAATGTTTTCTTTTCTTCTTGTCTGAGCCATGTTCAGTATAGGGGAGTTCAATGACATTTCCTGCAGTATTGTTACCATATATGGTAACAATCTTCCCTATCATATATAATTAGGGGCATATCTTTTTGTTAGTGAGTGGTTAATGATGGTGGTTTATAAACTGTGGTATTTATCAAAGCAGATTATTTGCTTGTAAGAGCAAATCTAGAACCTATGTAACGAATGGAAATGAATGAATGTGAAAGGCAATGGATAAAGTCCAGTGTGATAAGTGATAAGTAGTGAGGAGCAGAACAGTCCTCAGTTGAGCTGTAGAGTGGGAGGGGAGGCGTTAAAAAGTCTGTTGGCGGCCTGGCCGGAAAGACTTCCTGTAGCGCTCTCTGTCACACCGTGGTGGGATCAGTCTATGGCTGAATAAGCTCCACTGCTTCATCACCATGGCATGGAGGGGGTGGGAGACATTATCCATGCTGGCCAGCAGTTTGGCCAGCATCCTTCTCTCTGCCACGTCCTCCAGGGTGTCCAGATTAATCCCCACGACAGAGCCAGCCTTTCTGATCAGTTTGTTCAGGCTGTTGGTATCCTTGGCCCTGGTGTTGGCGCCCCAACACACCACCACAAAGGAGATGACACTGGCCACAACCGACTGGTAGAACATATGCAGCAGAGAACTGCATATTGAAGGGTTGTGCCCAGGAAAGTACTGCTATTGCTGCTCCTGTGGACATTGTGGATATTGTGGATATTGTAGATATGGATGTTGGTTTTTCTTGCCTGTATATATATATGTAAATAGTTTTCCCTTTTGGATACTCACTTTTTGCACAGTTATTTTTGGGGGATTTTGGGAGCACCAATAAATCACCTTGCACTACAACTGCTATTTTGTGACTGTGCCATTTGTTTGGAGGGTTGAGATACGTCTCTCGGCTTACACTCCTTAACAACTATTGTATCTCTCTATAGAAAAAGAGAGGATGGGAAGGATGAGAACTACAAAATATATGTAGGACACAAGACAACCAACAGCAGATTGTTTGTGACTGTTCATTACTGCTGCTGTTGGCCACGCTGAGCTCCCGTCACAGCAGCCACAACAAACATCTGTCCTTATTTAGAAGCTATTAACCTTCTCTGGAAGCGGTCCTGCGCTGGTCATGTCCACTTGAAACGTGGCAAACATTATTCACCTTATTTATTCATGAGAGTCCCTGCACTCGTCTTCACCAGCCAAGGACAGTGTTGCAACTGTGCCTATGTTTTGGCTTGAGATATGAGCCTCCTTTAGACCTGGAATTAACATGCATCTTATATATAGATAGTGTCTAGATTACAGCTGGATTACATTATACCTGACATTGAAGTTTGTCTGTAATATACACATTGAAATTGAATTTCTCTTTCCTTCGCCCCAAACAGATCGTTGTGCACATCAGATGGTTTTGGTGATTGGCTCTTCAATGCATCTGGAATACATTTACACCTGGATGTGAGGCGTCTTGCTCTATCCGATCATAACCCCAGGACGCAGGACGCATGTTAGTGCCAGGTAGTGTCACGTTGTGAAGTGTCACAAGTCATGAATTACGATACTCAAGGCTTTTCGATAATTTTTGTTAAAAAAAAAAAAAGAAAAAACGCTGTCAAATGCGATTATTGTGCTTTATTTCAAACCTGGACGTTTTCAGTCAAAACACTTTTAGAACAATAAGAACAAATAAAATAAATGACTGTCATTTGCATACAACCTAATGGACATTTTCAGCACTATGCAAATATGTATGTCTGAATAGTATATTACTACTGCGACTCTCACTCTGTAGGGGAGTCAACTAGTCAACTATAACCTGTCGGTCTTTCCGGCAGATGTTTGGCCAGGTTTGACGTGTTGCCTCCCTCAGTGAGACACACTTTAAAATGGTGCTCGCCTTTTTCTTCCACTTTATCTCCATATTTTCACTTTCACTTTCATTTCACGCCATCCTTGTCAAACTAACTATTTACGTATTTACAAAGACCAAACCTCATTATTAATGAATCAGTAAACATTTATCAGCAGCTATCGAGTGAGCTGAAAGCCCATGTGTGTGGAGTGAGACTTGGGACCCACTGAGAGCCCCCTCCTCTCGCCCCTGCTCTAGCGGAGGAGGGTGCTGTGATCAGACAGGCCAGTCGGCACTAATTTGTGTGTATCAGCGGTACGCCAAATGCATTGGCTGTCTACAAATAACATTTTCTCTTATGTTTTAAAAGTAGCTGGATTTGTCGCTAGTCACTTTTTAATAATAATATAAAAGTTGCCTATTTAAGTGAATGCAAAAAAACATAAAGATATATTTATTGTATTTCTCATTCCACATCAAGCCTTCAGAACTCATTGTGAAATATTAATATCTTGTGTATAACTTTAAACTAAACTCAAAAGTCAATATCCCTTGCTAAGTGACTTGCTAAGGTTCATCTCAGCTAGGCTTGCCTAGTCATCAAACTCGCTGTCCAATTCGTTATCGTCCTCCTCCATTTCAAAGAGTGGTGTGGTCGATGTACTTGCTTTCTGGTTGAGCCTGATATGAGCTGTCTGCATCCATAACTCAATAGCTAGCTAGCTTTGATGTTGCCCCGTCTAAGTATCGCAAGGAGCAAGCTGTGATGTAACGTTACAGCTAGCATTAATGCACTAATTAACGTTAACGTCTTAAACAACACAACGATTTTTACTTCAATTTGTAATATCATCCGTTTTCAAATTCAGCAATGACTAACGTTATTCCATCTGGAAGAAAACCTTGAAGTTTTTATAGGTACGCATGTGCGTGTTCTTCTACTTATGTGCACACCCTGTGTATAGATCAACTTAAGCCCAAGAGAACCAGAGCCATTCGGAATCTTGGCTCTCTCATTTTCTGTTGGCAGAGCTGTAATTAGAGCTGAGTACTGGTAAAGGTTATCTGGTTGTAAACAAGGTACACCTACCTGCAGTTTCACGGAAGCTGGGTTTTGTTGGATAAACAACATTTAAAATGCACTTTGTTTCTGGTGAGTGCTTTTCCCTCCAAAATGGCAACATTTTCAATAGGTCATAGGGTGCTGGTTTCTTCTATGAAACATGCTGGACAAAGCAGCACCCTTGGGATGATGATTGACACCTTCACTTCTTGTCATCTTCCTCTTTCACTCACTATATTTCTGAACCCTGCTTCAACAGTTTATCAAAGTTCACAAAACACACATGCACTAATCAGTGATTGGGCATTTAGTGACTATAAATTGATTTGTATGTATTGAGATCATATTGTGCATTTCTGTTCTCCTTTTTCATTATAAATAATCCCTATTTCATTAATACTGTTTTAATAAATTATTGTTGTAGTTGAAGTAATTTCACTTGTTATTTATGTATATATTTATACTCCTAATAATACTCCTTATTCCAAGCCTATTATAATTTTTAGCGTATTAGGTGGAGTGTGCTGTTATATGCTGTTTTTGGTATATTTAGAGTAATGTTAGTTGAAGTTTCTTTTTATAGTTCTATTAAAAAAATCTATATCAGTAAATCTATATTCACTCTGCTTATACATGATGTCATAAAACACACTACACAAGCACATATGTAAAGACACAAAACACACACAAAACTCACACACATATGAACACACATTTGAAATACAGAGATACACACACATTAGGACACAACACACAAACACACACAGTACGTAAAGATGCTTAACACCAAAAACAGACAAACACGCTATCCAGAAGAAACAAACCCACATCAAACACATATTGAAACCGACACACACAAATGCCCAAGTGGTATCTCCTGCTATAGGGACAATAAGAGTTTGCGCCCCATTATCTCAGTTTAACCGATAGCAGAGCCCCCTACTAGCGATTTCAACTGATTGATTGAGCATTGATTCACAGCCTAACCATGCTTGTGTGTGTGTGTGTGTGTGTGTGTGCTGTCAGTGCTGTATTTCAGTGAGCTAGAGGTAGGGCTGAACCAAGGCTATGTAGAGCTAATTGAATAACTGACTTCAGCAGTCAACATAATTTGTGTGTCGGTTTCAAGATGTACAAAGCCGGTGTGTAACATTCTGTTCATGACTAAACATGGGACAATCTGACAGGAGGCAGGTTTCCATGTTTGTGTGTCTAGATTTCCCCGGGGAGTCTCTTGGTGATATGGACGCAGCCATTTCCTCCCCCTGCTGTGTTGTTGTTGTTGTGTGTGTGTGTGTGTGTGTGTGTGTCTGTGTGTGTGTGCACCGATGCTCCTGAAAAAAAGGGAAATGCATGCAGTAAAGAATACAGTTGATGCTGATCTATTGTAAAATCAATATTGCGTTTCAAAGATGTCAATATGATCTTCCTTAAGATAATATCCAAGAGAATAACATACAACACAATTAATATAATTACATACAATGAAAGAAGAGAGCATATATTGATCATCCTATTGCATGAAGCTGTAACTTGTGGGATCGGAGACACAGGGATTGATAGAGCCGTGGAACCAACAACCTGTTTATATTTATAATAATTCATGAATTAATGTATAAATAAATAAATGAATAAATAAATAAAATACTAATAAATCAACTAATCAGTGTATATATATATACAAATAAATAAAATACTGCATGAATGCACACAGTGATAAATACATAAATAGATGAAATAATTATTGTCTCATTCATCAGTTTGTTTATATTTATTTCCCTATTTACTTATTTGTGTATTTATTCCCTTAGAATTGAATTCTGTATTTCTAAATGTCTCTTTATCTATTTCCTTATTAATGAATTTCAGTATATATTCTTTTCCCTATTTATTTATTTTTGGATTTCCCTGTCCTTATGATAATGAAGGGGGCGGTCCATCAGAGCTGGTCATGGTATTCCCTTACTCTCATTGGTTGATCGGTATCAGAGCGTGTACCTGCCTTACTATGCTCTCAAATCAAAAGGAAACAACTTTTCTTGTTCATGGGTTGCTAGCTAGCCTAGTACGGTGCTTGCATTGGTGTTGGCTTGGCTAGTGCTTCGCTCAGGCAAAACATAGCCAGAGAGTTAAGAGTGTTGGCCGACCTTGCCGAAAACGATTGTGGCAGACTGTGGGGAGGGTGTGGGGGAGGCGTAGGCTGAATGCAGGGGAGAGTTGAGTCAGTGGACCGATTCTCCCTGTATCCAGCACCGGCTGCGGCCAATTAAGGCCGATTGCAGCCGGGTCATTTTAACCTGTGTGTGCCTGTGGACAAGCGTGAGAGTTCGACAGAGAGTCGACTGTTGGCTGGATGGAGTGAAGAGCAAGCAAGACCAGCAGCAGCGACCAACCTGTTTCCGGAGGATGCAGCCGGGAGCAGACCTGGAAGAGGCGTCCAGTTGGGGTTGGAGCTTGTATGCATCACATGACATAATCTTTATTTATATGATACTTTTGGAAAGGACTAATTTACGCCCATCACGTGTCATATTATACATACCTTTTCAGGAGTAGTTACAGTGGTATTATTATACTTATACTATCCTATTATACTATTCTCACATTAATATCGGCAAGGGATCACTTGTGTTATAGGGACATGAGGTTCACTTCAGTAGAGAAGCAGCATCAATACAGGGCTCGGCGTGATGCTGGCCCTGCCTCTTCAACATAAAGGGACAATTCTCTTTCTGCCGTGAACTGAAGAGGGGCATGAAAGAACAGGAATGTCTAATTAAAAGAGAACTATGCTTCAAATTCTCATCTGAAATTCAAGCTGTTCACTTTGCATCAAACCAGCAGCAGGCAACACTCCACACTGGAGTTCTTCATCTTGGCGGTGTGGAAGAGCATGTGCGGTTTTGCACAATGTCACCATCTAAAGTGAAAGGCCCCATCTTCTATATGGGCTCATCTGTCTCCATTACTAGACCTGGTTAAGACGTCCTGTCCCTCAGTGATTGTGGTGCACTTATTCAGTGATGGGCCATGCACACAGGACAGACAGAAGGGTAATTTCTATCTGCTGTGTACTGAGCTGTACAGGCGTGGTTTCTCAGCTGGCACCTGGAATTTCTTCGAGTCATGGAAAGCGTGCTCCAGATGGAGTAGCAAGCCTCCTTAAAAGAACGGCGGACCGACTTGTGAGCCAAGGAATGGACATTCCCAGTGCTGAGCATCTGTACAGTGCATTGGTAGGCTAAATGTTGGTACCTCGGTGAAAGTGTTCTACATGTGTTGGAGTGGTTGTTTGGTGCGGACTATGATGACACACTGACACTCTAACGCAAGACTGGGTGCGAGATACAACATGGCAGCACCCTGCCAGTAACTCAACACCATTCTCCTCATTCAAGACAACTTGAATGATTTACGACTCCTTGACCCAAACGCCTACGCAACTCAACTCAACCAACACACAACCACTCTCAGTGAGATACTACTATACATCAACACTACCCTCACATCTCTCGATGCGAGGATATCGCTGGTTGAAGTGCTACACAAAGAATTCCCGTCCCTAAGGGAAAGCCTGGAATTCAGCCGAGAACAAATCGCCACACTCACCAGAGAAAATCATACTCTCAAAAACTCACTTAACACTTAACACTCTGAAAACACTTACCAACCAGATGACAGCGGGTGTAAAGGAAAACAGGGAAATGAAGGAAATGATTCTTGACATCCAGGCACGCAGCATGAGAGATGATCTCATTTTCCAGAGCAATCTGACGACCCAGAGAAAGTCATTAAAGACTTCATGATCACGCAACTAAAAATGTCAAATGAAACAGTCAAACACACTTTCTTCCATCGAGCACACCATATAGGAGGGAAAAAACAAAATAACAAACCAGACCCAGACCCATAGTTGCTAAATTCGAACACTGCAAACATAAAGAGATGGTCAAAAGCAAGGGGGAAGAAGTGAGAGGCAACAGACTTTGGTCTTAATGACCAATTCGCCCGCAAAATCCAGGACAGACGGAAAATACTCTTTCACATTAGGAAACAACACATCGAGAAATGAAAACGAGCACTCATCTCAGTTGATAAACTGCACATTGATGGACAACTGTACTGCAACAAAGAGTTCATGACCCATGACTATTTTAGGAAGCCTCCCAGCTCTTGATGATGACTAACAACAGACCACAGGAAAAGTTAAACCACACGGAATAACCAATCGATACAACCCTTCGTACATAACCAAACAAGTAGTTTGACTCACTGCTGAACTAAATGCTACATATGCACCTGAGCACACACACACACACACACACACACACACACATACCAGTCCAATGATACACATAACATAACTTGTTAATTTTATTTTATTTTACTCTATCTCCCAGTGGTTCCCTCAACTATGTCCATTCAACAAATGGTCACACAAGCACAAGGTGAGATCATCTGGTCAGAAATTTCAGAGATATAAAATGACAGATCAAAAAAGGAAAACAAAGAAGAAAACATAGAAGGAAGAACTATCTGATAAAAATCAATAAAATGAAAGCATTAAATGAGATACAGACAGTAAACAATGTGTTGAAGTAAGAGTTCTAGTTTTAGTGGCATGCTTTATGAATGAGATAGAAAGACACATAAACTACTTGCGTAACTTTATAATAATAATATTATATATAGGTTTTCATTATGAATTAGTTGTGTTGCAGTTGCCCTGCCAAAGAATGAAATGTTCACAGTATTTGTTTGGGCATTCTTACTTTGAATTTATAGTCCAAAATGCTCAGTGGTTAGATTTTGAAGATAGATATTTCATTCAAATAACACAACTTGATAGCAACAAATTCAATATAATGTGGATTTGTAATGAAAAACACACACACACAAACACACACACACACAACCTTGCCTACAGTCATAACATACATAATAGTTATTATAAATCTTAAAATTAATATTTCTTATCACAAAAACAAAAACATTCATAAATGTCTTTTAATTGTTGTTCTTTCTAATCTAAAATTACATTTTAGAGCTTTATAATTTCTAAGCTTTGCAATTACTGGATCTATTATGTTCAACTATTGCAAAGACAAATAATTGTTCCTTCACATTTTGCACTTTTTGGTTGACTCAAATCACTCAGCCAATGCCTAAACCCTCCTAGGTATGGAGGCATGGCTTCACCCCTTCATGCACTATATCCTCTCTTTCTTTTCTTTCATTAACCCCCTCCTTCTCTTCCTGGGAGGTCTGACCGACCCTGTGCAGAAGCATTGATTTCTGCATTAAAAATGCATAGTGGATGCAGTGGATGCAGTGAGGCCTAACACTCATGTTTGCTTCCTGTCACTGGACTGGACAGACAGGCATGGGAATGCCTATTGCCTTTAAAGGGATACCTTGTCAGTTTGAGTTAGAGTTAGTCATTTTAGTTATTTTTCTTCAGTGGTCACTTGTGAAAGTCCCATTGTAACATTGTGCCATAATGTTTCTATGTTGTCTCTTTTCAGTATTGTTCACATTTCTTGTTGAGCTAGCTAAATGACAAATGTAGAAACATTTCACAATATCACAAATCGTCATAAATGTAACTACATTTGAGCTCAGAGAATTACATTCAAAATGTTATCATTCTTTTAGTCTTTAGTGATGAAGAGTGTCATGTCAGCAGGATGTTCTACTATTGTTGGTGACTGCTGAGCCATTTTGTGGAATGAAGTAATGCAGACATCCTTGAGAGTTGTCTTGGGTTGACTCTTTCAAAAAGAACAATGAAGTGACCTTCCAAGACCTTCGATTATTCCTTTCACCTTTGGGAATTGGGAGTGTCAGTCACTCCACTCTCATGGTGGATGAGCACTGAGTGATGGGTGGATGAGTGATTTTCACTCCTCCTACTATTCTATAAGAAACATCCCCGTTTGAAAATAGCTATGTACTATTAATGATAAAAATAATACATGAGACAGAGAGGCAGTGCTTTACAGTGACCAGCTAAGAGATGTTGTTAGGCAGCCAAAATCCTCTTCGCTATTCTGAAATCACTGAAAAGTACTGGCTTGAGTTATGTATTTCATTGGAGAAATCACAGCCTATCACCAAACCCTGAGTAATATTTACCAGCTGAAAGCTGAGGTGAACAGTATTTTCAAGTAGGAAGCGTACATCTACCGTCTTTCACATATGAGTTCAGCATTACACAATGGCCTCAAACCTGACTCAGCCAATCAGAAGTGAGGACTACAACTATCCATATCATAATGTTATTTTTATCCACGAATAACTCATGGAAAGGGATACGACCTGCTTAGCTTTGTGTCCTTAAAGAAAGCCCTCATGAAATGACTGTGCACCTGTGGCATTTTCCATATGAGCCAACCTGAAGTCTCTCTTGTCTCTGATTCCTTCATGAAAAAGAAAGTGTTGAAGTGTTGAAAATCAAAGGAAGTTTCTGGGCAGCAAATCACCAGACAGTGACTGTGAATGTCTCAGCATGCTACCCTTGCTAACGAACTGGCTGGCACTCTCCAAGCCCCGTTGATGTGTCTGAGCATGTATGTCAGTCTGAAATTATCTCAGCTGTGAACCATAGCAGAGCCACTATATTTAACTCTTTGGGGAAGAAAGAAACAAAAGGGGAAAGTTGACGGCTAGGTAATGAGTGCTGTGGAAGAAAAGTATAGCATTGTCAAGCTGTGAGATAAATACACTTTTGACTGTTCCTTTGACCTGGCTGCAAAGAGAACCTGTTGAGTATGTATGGGTAAAGGTGTGTGTGTGTGTGTGTGTGTGTGTGTGTGTGTGTGTGTGGGTGTGCACTTTGACAACTCCTGCTGCTACTACTACTATTATGTATTTTCCATGGCCACTTAATTGCTGCTTGCAGCTGAATTCATTATTATTATTATTAGTAGTAGTAGTATTAGTATTATTGGTCATGGTCAAAACAAAACATTGTATCGGCCTTAAAAATCAATAGTCAAACCCTAGATAATACATCCTTTGCTACAAATGTGTATCTTTCTCGCTGTCTCTCTTTTTCTCTCTTTCTCTTTCTTTGCATTGTCTGATGCCTCTCTGGCTTCACATCTCTTCCTCCACCCACCTCCAGGCCCTATGGGAAAATTCCCATGAGTCAGTAGCATTGACGTCACCTCCTCTCTGGTGCAAACGGGTGTCCAACACAGGGAATTGTTTCTGTTCCACCAAACACACAGCCTTGCCTCTGTCTCCTGGCAAATTGAAGCTTTCAGGCTCCTCAGGAAACCAACTATTCATTTGTATCTGACTCATTTATCCCCATAGTGTGTCTCATTAAGCCAGTGCACCCTTCCTGTCACTTCAGTCCATTAGAGATAAAACTGTATTGGATGGTTTGATAATGTCTTAACCTGACTTAATGGCCAGTCATTCATCGATCAGGTCGTTCATTGATGATCATCAAAAGGATGGATAATGAATACATGGTCAAGAGTTGTTTTTTAAGTGTCTAAAGTCTCATCGTGATCTCATTTCATTAGTTGCCTCTCCGCTGAAAAAATCGAATTATTCTAACCTCATTAAGAGTAATGGATGGTCTGTTCTTTTCAATAAATCGTGCGGAGTGATTGTTTTTAGTGATTCGTTTTAGAAAGTTTTCCACATTCTGGGCATGTTGCACTACCCTTGCCAACCTTATCGCCATGTCTGATAAAATCAAAACACATTTATGTGTAAAGCCCTTAATCACGGTGACAAAATGCCCATAGTGTGAAAACAATAAATGGTGGCACATGACACCCCCCGACCTTGGACCCTCGCAGAGGACAAGGAAAAACTCCCACAAAAGTCATTTTAAATGTCCACGGAGGAAGAGAATGTCACCGATAGATGACGGCTTCAACGTCGTTCATCTCGCCTCAAAAATCCACCCAGCATATGTTAACTGCTCTCTCTGATGGGGGCTGGGATGGAGAGAACATTCATTCACTTTTTATTATATCATTACCAAATGAACCACAACTATCTTTTCTTAAATATCTGGAAAAGTTACGCTCAGCCAATTCTCCAGTGGGCCTCTCTGATAGTGTGACACAACTGGAAAGCCTTAATAGCCACCTTACATAATTGACACAAAGTCATGCACCTCTTTTGTCCAGCCATGATTCCCCTTCACAGGCCCTTTCCCCTGGGTAGATGGCTGTGCTAAAAGAGGTGATATGACTGGAGACAGACTCCCTCCACCAGGCTGCCATATGGCTGCCCCAGCAGACCCCTGGGACACACTACTAGCTTACTGCTGCTGACAACATGAGCAGCAATTAACTCAGCCACTGCCTCTGCCAGTCAGCAGGCAGCACACACCACACACACACACACACACACACACACACACACACACACACACACACACACACACACCAATGCAGTTAAAGGTGCATTAAGTATATGTCCTAAAATATGTCCTTACTTAATTCCATGCCATCCGTACAGTAAGTGAGTTGTCTATTTACCACCCAGACTAACTGCCAGCAAGAGAACGGATTGCTACTAGCCCTTGAAACTTAGTTAACTAGTGCTGGGCTAGCACTAGACGAGAGACTGCTCTCATCTAACTTTGGAGACACACAAGAGAGAAGCAAGAACACGACAATATCAAATCCAAGATTGCCGAGTGTCGTTGTGGAGAAAGTTATTCCCAAGTTGTTTTGAGAGAACAAACTTTTTTAGCAAGCACAGAGACCACCCAGACTATACGCATGGTATACGCATCCTTACGTTTTGATGGCCGGTGTGCTTGACGTCACATGCATGATCAATTAAATTGCACAACTCTATGGACTATGGTTGGTAGTTAGCCGTGTGTGTGCCTACTAAATGTCTATGCGAGCTACCATAAATACACTGAGAAAATATTGCTAAATTACTTCAGTTTAGCTTCAGAAACATTATCTATCCTTGCTTCAAACTTTCTGGTACTGATAAAATTGACTCAAGTCAATTGGAAAGTACCATATAAATAAATCAAATTGTACTTAATTTTACCAGTATTTGATAGAATATACATATTTTCTCTGGTAGCAAGGTAGCAAGACTGCACTGCAAACGCGGGAGGATTACCTGCAGCTACATTCTGGACAGGACTCTGGACAAGAGAAAGCCATCAGTATCTTCTTCGCATGTTGAGTGTGTGTGCATCAAGTAGGCAAAACTAATTAAGGTCAAAACTATTGTAAAACAATGGCTGCAGTGAGGAAGACCAGGGGGACCAGTAATCCCAGCCTTCACACCTGCTGAGGAGCTGGACTGCAGCACAATGCCACCAGGCCAATGGTGGAGGGCATCCCTGGGGGCACCTGCTCTGAGCCAGTGGCTGGGTGCAGCAGGTCCGATATTGGTGGTAGGTGCACTTCATCCTTCATAAAATCCTTCGGGAATTTCCCATAGTCTGATTTAATTTGCCCCCCCCACACACACAGCGAGTGACCCTCCTGCCTCCACCAGAGAGTGAACCAGCTCACTCTCTGTGAAGAGACACTCTCCATTGAAACTCATTTGGATGAGGTAAGTGCTCATCAAAAAGACAATCTTGAATATGTAACATATGGAAGTTATTTTTACAGTACTGCAGCTGTGCAGCGGCTGGTCCAGAGGCTCAATATCATCATTGGGTTGCCACCTGACATGTGGAACCCTCTCTTTCCTTATCATCAATATTGTGCAGCACTGCACAGGCAACAATCATGTCACATGCCCTATCTGGTGCATCCCTCAGGCCACAAAGCATTGAAATCTTTCCTTTAGTTGCCCAAAGGTCATTTCAATCCTGTCCCTTGTCCTGGCAAGAGCTGCATTGTAGTGGGCTTCAGGCCCAGGGATGGGGTCGGGGTAGGGGGTCATGACCAAGGGCCTGCAGGGATTGCCCATGTACCCCAGCAGGATGCCATCATAATTACCTGTCGAGTTATATACTGTTAGACCATGAGGACAACGTAGGAATGGACAAATAAGGCCTCTTCTACCGGAAGATTCGGGCATCATGCACAGACCCAGGCCACTTTGCCTGGTATTTGCCTTGGCCTTGCCTTGCACTTTGCATTGGTGATGAGGCATGTAGAGTCACTGATCATCTGAGAATATAATGGTTCCAGTTTCCAGCAGCAGCAAAGGCCACATTATTTGCATCAGAATTAGAAACATTTATTGGTTATGTAAATATTACCATTGAAAAACCCTCTTGCAAATGACATAACATTTACCTGCGACTGCATAGAAACCTTCCTTGATGGTGTTCACCCTTGTATAGCCTGGAAATGTGATGAACACATTAATGTACCTTTTTTAGTGCAAGGTAGACCTTTCTAATGGCTTTGCTGATATTTTTCCGCATCGCCAACAGCATATACAAATGTGCCCGTCGCAAAAAAGCAGAGCCCAATAAGCTTACTGCACTGGCAGCCAAATTCACTTGTTTCAAGTGTGAGCTTGCTCAGATCCAGAGTTATTTGCTTATTTTTCATAAGGCATTTTTGCTGTGTAAACAGATCTTATTGTAAGGAATTAGGATCTGTAATGGGACTTGTAATAAAACAGACTTCGTTTGTGCTTTGTTACAACGTAGACTACTTTTATTAACAGATTGATTAACAGACTGTGAAGACCCTGTGCCTCCAACAAACAGGTTGAGGTTTGGGGAGAGAAGCAAGTGAGACACAGCCAGTATACACTACTATAGCCTTTATATAGAGATGTTTTAATAACTTATTAATTGGTCACAAGTGAAGGTGTAGGCTGTTGTTCATAGTGATTTTAAACCTATAGACTACATCCTAACACAATGAAGTGAAAGAAAAAAGCTGTAATGTCACCCAAATTCACACTCTGACATTATCCTTTTTTTGCCAACTCGCAACATCGCTCTCATCGGACTCAAAAGATGCATGATGTGAACTATGTGTACCGGTACACACATTCTGACTGCCCATTGATTTTCATAAATTACGAATCCAGTCTGGAAAGTAGTGTACGCATCGTTTAAACATTTGGCCCCTGGTCTTGTATTCACTGCATTTTTAGATCACTGTGATGTACTTCTAAGATAAATGGGATGTACTAATTGCTTTTTGATGCACCGAAATGCTTTGTGAAGATTGGTTCTCTTCCATTCATCGCAGTAAGGCTTACTTGAATTTAATTGATCAATTCTTTTGACAGCTATAGCTATAGCTCATAGCATATAGACAGTGTCAGGGGAGTGTCATCATATTACCATACACCTGCCCTCTTTTCTTAGCTATTTTTCTCTTACCCAGGGCCATTTCAGCCACCAGGCCCAGAAATAGACGCACAATCTATTTTGGGTCCCAACACATAATTTTAAAAAACAGTTAACACCTGCAATCCCAGGGAAGGAAACAAACAAGCAAATCATCCCTGCCACCTCAGAGGCCATAACAGTTCAGCAGTCAGTGTCACCTCCTGCCTTGCTTTGCCCTGCAAATTCATTATGTACTTGAGCAGGCGTCACGCAACATTAGACTTATCGAGCATTTATGCAGAGACATGGTCTGTGAACTGATTCATAAGGTATGGTTGAGAAGTGACACTTGTGATTTATCAGTCTCGGCGGTAATATGCTGTGATAGTGACTCTGGATCAAGGTCACAGCAGGATATTGCCTCTTCACTGTGTCCCCTACTGGCTCTTACAGGTCATGGGCTGTTTATTGTGCTATAGTCAAGGACAGGGATGTAAAAACCCAATCCAGAATCCAACATGAACATAAAAAGGGATTCCTGTCTCAGAGGAATACATCTGAATGTTTTCATTCTCAAACTGTTAGATTGACAGTATTTGTGTTTCCATGTCAAAGTAACCTGGCTCTTGGCTACTTCAATGTGATATTTAGAGGGAGTGATATTTGTTGCTGTCATATTATAGGATTGAGATTAAAATTGTGATTTGTTATGCTACTTGCCATTGGGAAATGTAATAATATAACTGTTACATAACTGAGCAATATGTTACCACCCAGAACTGTTTCAGAATAGACCTGAATTTTGAGTTGGGACATTAGTGGAGAAAAGCTGTTTTTTTCATTCACATGTTCCACTCACACAAACCTATAGGCTACATGATATGCCAGTACGCTCTGTGATTTTAAAGATGGTACAAAATGACAGGATACAATTTTACCTGACAGCATTTGCACCAAAGCAATAAAATTGATTGTAACTTTATGAGACAGATGCATGCTCCTGACTTTGGGTCACTGCCTCAACAGTAGTGAATGTGTCACGATGATGGTGGGGTGGAGGGTATTCCACATCCTGGGGCTAATGGGTATTTGGATGTATAAGGGATTACACGCCAGGGATGTGTTATCTGAGGTTAAATGTTAAGTTGGCCCCATATACAGTGATGGATGGCTCCTGTATGGCGGCCTTACTTAGCTATAAATAATACGGTTGCCTTGACTTGATACCGTAAAGAGCGTAAAGATGAAGGTTACACAAGTATTTATCTGTCTGTGGCAAGGACAAAGCAGGTCGGGTTCAGGAAGATGAGCTGCTAATATTGAAAGTTTATGCAGGTTGAACTACTTCTGAAGTCACTCAACAAAAGCATTTACCCTCTGCTGACTTTATCACATTTCCTTCCTACACATGACAGCCATGACATAATGCATGACTCAAGGCAGGGAAAGCAAGAGAGGATGCTGGGGAACAAATGGTGTCAGAGGACGAAGTAAAGAGGCTTCACATGGGGTTGACAAGGTTATATTGGTTCAACTAGAAAAATATGGTGGCACCTTTGGTGTACTTTTATATATTTCAGAAAATCCAACTCTAATAAGTAAACAGCCTTGGCAAAGATGAGCTCCATTTTTACTGTTTACTGGACTGGTAAATAAATTCTTGGGATTGAGGAGGTGTGTCGTATGGATGGATGATGTATTGACGTATAGGGGTCGGTTAAAGAACATCAATAGCAAGAACTCCTGTAAGGTTATTCTGTATGTCTTGTTAATTTTCCACTAATTTGATCAAGTGTGTGGGTTTATTTTTCCAACAATTGAATATGCTTCAGTGAAAATCATTGGCTGTTCTGACAAGAAACTGCCTTCAGCCAAAGATCATGGAACTGAATGAATGCTACTAATCTGAACCTTCATGAAACTTCTTGTCATATCACATTGTAACTCCTGATAGGAATTATTTGAAAACTAAAGTCAACTATCTAGGATGTCATACAAGTATTTTGGATAACACGTTGTTCTCAATAAGTTTGACATCTGCCATCGGCGAATACCAGTCCAGAGTCACACATAAACTATTGACGGTCGTTAATTCCAAATGCCACAGCTGCATTCAATTCTTATCTCATTAAAATGTCTTCTCCATGAGAAATTGTATTTTTGCACAAGCATTATGTATTTTTATGGTTGTTTTACTGAAAGTGTTATATTCTACAATCATTATGTAAAGATCACCATCTGTCTTCATCCCTGGATTATAGTATAGAGTATCTAATTTATTGAGACTAATTTGTCTAATTAGATTTGATTAGTTATTTGATTAAAGCTGCACTAGACTTTTACAACTAGATGCTTCCTGTGTCTGGAGAAGATTTCCCACCAGTGTCCGTACCAGAATTCAATTTGGGTAAATAGGGTGAATCTATGGCATCTTAATTAGGGGAGATGGGACGCTCTTCTCTATTGCAGCCTCACTTTGTGTTTTAGACTGATAGGAGGGGTGTATTTGTACAGGAAAATCTGGCCTAGTGCAACTTTAACAATTTAAGTTTGTTTTAAGTTTGTTTAACTAGTCCACTAGTTTGTAATGTGTCATGAGCAGATAAGCAGACTGTAAGAAATCTATATACCAGGTTATAGAATTTATTTCACGATCATGTTCGTGGTGGAGAAGTGCAAAGGCCAGTGCCTTGGAATCGACGGGTCAAATCTTTGCCTACAGTGCACTATAGAAGCATCAAATGATGTACGTCAAAAGTCGTTTGTACCTTAAACGTAGGCACAAATGGTTAGCTAACCAGATAGTATTATAACGAGCTGACTATCTAAATACAAAATCAATCAGATGTATTAGTGGTGAAACTCAAAAGTGCTGTGTTTAGAAATGCAATCAGCAGTTCACAGCCACTTCTGCACAGGAATTGAGGACCTCCAATATGGCAGAGGGTGCATTACGTCACCTGAAAGCCCTCTTTACACAGTTTGGTGTGTTCAATAGAGTACAGACCTGACACACAGAGCTCTCTCTTTCTCTCTCTCTTTCTCTCTCTCTCCCCCTCTCCCTTGCCACTCGGTGGGACTGATGCTGTCGATCAGCCTTATCCTGTTTCACACCATGCTCAGCAGACAATACCACCCCACAGGATTAGAGGAACAAACTGGGGATGTTCCTTAGAGAGGAGAAAGGGAGGAGGAGACAGAACGACACAGATTCAGGCCAGCCTATCCCTGCTTTTTCACTCTTTGCTGTCATGCTGACTGCCTTTTGTTGCCTAATCCCAAATCCACGCTTGGAAGCAGCAGGGGGGGAAGATGACATTATCTGCAGGTATTATATCTGAAGCTATGTCATAAGACTGTATTCATACATTTGAGATGGAGATGTACAAGTGTCAATGAAAGGGTTTTTATTAGCAGGAGCATCAATTCTCCCAACATCCCTGCATTTAATATAATAAATATAACAACATTTTACAAACCACCAATAACATTTCTGGGGACAAAGTCAAACAATGACTGACAAGATATTATTATTTGGTCAATGTGATAAATGATCAGACATAGGTCATCAAACTATCAGCTTAAAAGAGACATTGGTCCTGAATGCTCCTCTGATGTGATTGTTTTAAAATATGGCTTCCTTTCTGGCTTGATCTTTGCTCTCCACTGATGATAATGATAAAAAACTACAGTACATGAGCTGTTATAGCCAATAAACCCTGAAGGATCAATACCAGGAAGTAATTATGGCTCTTTATTTGACAGCTAGAGTGGTATGCAGTTTACTTCCCATTGCAGGGTGTAGCTGTTCATTGGCCAGATGTGTTATCGCTCAGTGAACTGAGAGTGAACTGGTGATTTAGAGTCAGCCAGTGAAAACCCAAATAGATTACATCAACTCAACACTAAAACCCACTGATGCATCATCTCTCACCATGCAAAATGAATTATGGTCTAAGTGAACTGTGATGGTTATGCCAGAATCTGCCCCTCTACTGTTCATTTCAGCCGTGTGATTATTTCAAATTTACTGCTTTGCTTCAAATGAGCTGGTTTGTTCTGGCAGAGTTCTGTTTCATTTCGTTCTGCAAATATCTTCAAGTAGGCATAGAGATGAGGAAATGAGAAAATGTGTTCTTCCTCTGCTAGTATTGGCACTCATTTCACTGGGTGGTTTTCTAGAGGAAATGGCATAATACACACAAGAATTGATTTCCTGCCTCTCACTACCATTGGGTCCTCGTACTCATTCTGACTCTTTCTCTCTCTCTCTCTCTCTCTCTCTCCTATTGAAAAGATGTTTGCTTGGGGGGTGACGAGTAACTGTGTGTTCTGCACAAGCTCGTTATTGAAAATGCACCATCTCTACTACATCCCCTCTCAAAGTGTACTCTCCAACAAGATTGTTTCGGCTCAGAAACAAGAAAAAAGCATTTCTCCAGATTGAAAGAGCGTGATATTCATTACCCATCTTTGCCTTTCGGCCAATAACGTGTACCGATACATCAGGCGAGCATTTACCAACCCATTTATATGGAAATGAATAATACCCAAAGGATCAACCCCGCCTCTCAGGCCTTCATTTCCTCCCGCTGTTACTCAATTACCAGTGGTCCTACAGCCAGGAACCAATTCTTAATTAAAGAACTGAAAAAAATGGAACTCTTTGTGGGTTCAGCTTCCTTATAAACTCCTGTGCCAAAGTAACTTCATAATCAATAGTCACTAGTCAATGTTAAGTTAACAGTAACTCAGGATGGTCTGAGTCAATGTTAAGTGTCAACTCAGTGGAGGGTGGAGGGCACTGAGGAGTGTATAAGTAATTATAAAAACCAAACCTGGAGTGTATGTGCATCTGTGCGCATGTGGTGTGTGGCCAACGGCAAGATCAAAATCTTCCCATCCCACTTCATGCTGAGACAGAGAATGACAGAGGGAGGTTTTATTGAGGATGTTTTCCACAGATGTTTTCCTTTTTTTCTCATTCTCGCTCTGCCAACACACATACACAGGTATAATTTAAACCTAATCCTAATTTTAACGCTAAATCCACTTCCTATCTCTAAACTGAGGACTGACAAAATGCCCTTACTTTGGAGCATTTTCCTTATCTTTCTATCCTTGTGAGGACATTTCCCATCACAGCAAACTGGATATTAATTTTCTAAGTGTGATGTCAGTCAAGTTGGTCAGTGCCAATGTTGCCTGTAAATATTGCTAAACACATCACAATACCAACAAACATGACCCACGATTGCTTGTGTCAAAAAGCCTTTTACAGAGAAACAAAAACTATAAATGCTAACTACAACAAGGAAGAACAAAAGCATCACAAATAGATACTATGATATGAGGCGAGAGTTTGAGTGTATGTGTGTGCGTTGGCGGGTGGATATGAAAGCACCGGGATTATACCAGGGCAGTCTGCAGGAAGAAGGACTAGACTAGAAAGAGGAGCTCACTGGACCCTTAATCAGCAAATGCAAGGACAAGAAGGGAAAGGAATGGCTTGTGTAGTGGGAGTTAAGGCAGATTTTAAGATGAAAAAAATGGCCTTTAGTCAGGCTTCATCAAAGTAGCCTCCGCGACTATTTTGGTAAAGTAAACACTGCTCATGCTGTGGTAATGCTGGGTACCGGGATCTGCTGACACCGGTCATTATCCTGATCTCTGAGTCACCGGCATGACCTCAGTGCTGCAACCCTTACATAAAGGCAACACTAATTTGGTCGTGACAGAGGTGAGCTTACCTCCAGCTGCCATAGCCCTGCAAGTACATCCACACTTCCTGTTAAGGGGCTGAGAGACACAGAGACTTAGGGTAAGATGAGGTATGGTATTCACCACACCTCAATGTAAAGTGGTAATCTGCAACATCTTCGTTCTTGATTTTGGTGATGTGGTGTTTTTGCAATGCACTTATAAGGCACCATGTAACTGCACGCTGTATTTGAACCCAGGACCCAGGACACAAAAAGTGTGCATATGTCACTTTCCACACAGGATTCAGAATTAATACAAATCTAATGGGCAGTGAGAATGTGCAAATATATCACATCAATAGTTAGATATTGTGAAAAAAAGGATAATGTCATAGTGTGCATTCGGGTTACATTTTATTTAGAGCTTTTTACTAGAGTTTAGAGTCTAGACTTCACTATGATCTCCCAAGTTGCCAGACACAAAACCACTTAGGATACAAGCCACGGAGAGAGAGCTGGGTCCCCTCTCCTCCACTGGGTCCCCTCTCCTCCTCCAGTGGGTCCCCTCTCCTCCACTGGGTCCCCTCTCCTCCTCCGGTAGCCCGCACATTTGCTCTGTGTGCAGTAAACTGAGTCAATATAGGCAGGCTTGGAAGTTTTGTTGGCAAATGATATTAGATGCAGGTTTAGTTTTAGTGATTTACTGCCACTTGATGATGAGGTGGTAGAGGAGAGGTCAGATGCGATGAAGTGACCTTCGACCTTAACATTGACGCCTGCCCTCTGCTTCCTATGTGTGTTTTTCTTTTTGTCTTGTTTTCCTTAGTTTGCATCTCTCAGTATCTTTTTGCTTGGTCTCTTATTTTCTCTCTTTGACATTGTCTGAATACGCTACTCTTTGTATACATTCCCCACCTCTCCACTTTTTCTCAAGAACATAACCTTCTCTCACTCTTTTTGCTCCTCCTCCTCCAAACCCTGTTCCCTATACTGCATTCAGCGGAGTATGAATATACCAGTGCCAAAAACCATATCTGGGATAGATTGTCCAACTGCATCTCAGATCGACAAACATGGAGCTACCTTTTTCAGCCTGGGTGCGCTTATTAGCCTCTATCGCTCTCTTTGGTACAATACCCTGTTTATGTCTCTACCTCACTCACTCCACGAGCAATGTGAATAATCCCATTGGCTGCCCTCCATTGAGTCCCATTCTGTAATAGAGGGAATTGAGAGTTTAATCCTTAAATCCTTAAGATTCCCTCTAGAATCAGTGTACATGTAACCAAATCCTATAACCTTCACCTAACTATCAGAGGGGTCATGCATGTCTGAGCTCATCTTTCGCTCTCACTTCAGTTTTTCCACTGCGTCCATAGCAGCAGTGATGCTCTTTGATGAAAATACACTTGAAATACTCTGCACCCTCACTGCTGGTTGGACAGCCCTGAGAGGCAATTGGAGTTGGAATATCTTGACATCAAAGATGATGGATGAAAACAAATACCCAGTCTAACAGTCTGGGGTCTGTTGGTCACAAAGTCCAGGGTCCAGTTGCAGAGGGAGGAGTTGAGGCCAAGTCAGTGGTCTGGGTGCCTTGCCACATGCGACGGGTATCATGATTTGGGTTAATCGCAAGACATTAATTCAATTCTGAATTCTTCTTCTTCTTTTCCCCTGTGCATTTCCAAGAGAAAAAAAAAACAATGTTACTTTTCTTACTTCTTGATTCCCATACAAAGTCATGGGCAGTTATTTTCATTATGGGGGTATATGACCAAATTTCATAGGTCATATACTGTATGTTACCAACCATTTCTTGGTAATGTGTATGTTACGAATCATGTTTTCAACCATTTATAACTGTTGTACACAGTCCCTTATGAATTTGATTTATTATAAACGCATTAAGGCAAACTCCAGATCCAGATTACAGTCTATATTATTATTGGATGAGAGTGAGTTGGAGGGTGATGTATAGTAGGACAGGCAGCTCTGATTTATTGACTCTTTCTGGGTTCTACACTGCCAACTTTCTACATCCATTGAACAACTTGCCCATAATCAATAGTCATTAAACCACTGTACTTGACCGTGTGTGTGTATGTGTGTGTGTATGTGTGTGTGTGTATGTGTATGTGTGTGTGTGTGTGTGTGTGTATGTACAATATCTCTCTAAGTCTTTGAATGGACTTTAATCACATCTGTTCTTCAGAATTCCTCTGCAAATCACCTCTGAAGTCAAACTGAATGAATACACTAACCGACCATAATACTAAGGTCAAACACAAAGCATCTGCTCGTCCTCGCAAATCTTCCTTCTTCAGAAGTTAGCCTTAATTATCATGCTGGCCTTTAGGATAGCCTTGATTGCAACCACCGTCCTCATTGTTGCTGTGCAGCAAAAAGAAAGGACAGGCACACAATGGGAAGACGGTTCTTCGCTGAAAAGTGACAATTACATTAAGATAATTGTATTCAAGCAAATGCACAGTGACTGTATCCCTGACCTTGACTGAAATGCTAGCGTGTCCTTTACTAAAATGCTAAATATCCTATTTTTTAAATTTGTCTAATGAAAGCCACGCATTATCTCTATGAATTAGTGAGGAGGACTCTGTGGCTGTTGGACATTCATCGCAGCCTGATATATCCTCCAGAACAGCAAGGGCACACTCTCTGCATGTGTGCAGAAACATGGTATATACTCACACACACACTCATACATACACACAGTATCGCCATCACGTCATATCTTGTCAACACAAAAGATTAAGCGGTGGTGATAGAACTGCTTTTGAAGGCAGTTTAGTGTAGCATTAAGCGGGCAGCTCTGAACATCCTGTGTGAAAATCCCCCTGGGGTTGAGTCCCTGTGTATCGAGGAATGTGTTAGCATCATGTCTGATGGGCTGGTGTGTTTGTGTTGTGGTTTCCTCTTCTTTGTAACCAGGCCCCGTGCCATTTCACAGCAGCTACCCTGATTTGCCACCCGCAGAGTACATCGCACCATATATCCTTATGGGCCTGGAACGAGAACTGAACTGAATGCGCTGTAAATTATTACGGCTCCACATCAAGTGATGCTTTCAAAACGGGAACTTGCAGGTCCAAAAAAGCACTTTATCTTACAGGATCTTTCTATGGTCACAGGGATATTGCAAGAGCACTACGGCCATGACTTATCCTACTCCTTATTCCTGGCTGCATGTAATTTTTGGTGATCTAGGAATTGAAGCTTATTCTACTGCTATGGCTTATTCTACTAATTCTAGGGGGATTAGGATTTCATTTTGGCTATAAACTTAGTTAAAGATTCCATAGAAATGATATCAATGCACGCTAAGGAGGTAGTGCTAGTAAAGTTAGTAATGGGGATTGTTACATCCTGAGCTGCAGGGGTAATCTGCATTCTGATACTGGACACTTTATTAACAAAGTAGTCTAAAAAATTCTTCACATTTCCCTGGTTCAATACTGGCACAAGGGACAGTCAATGTATATAATCAATGGTATAACTGATGACACAGAAAAGAGCCCTGGGGTTCTGATGATTGTTTTCAATGAGGTCAGAGAGATAAGGTGTATTAGTAAGTCAAGGTGAACATTACTTTTGGACACTTTCTATCCATGCTCTGCCTTACGACAGTCTATTTAAGACACAAATGTTCTCAGTTATCCAAGGCAAAGAGGATTTGATGCATTCTTCTGTTTAAAGGGTACAATTTGGTCCAGGTTGGTAAGAGCAGGTATTATTCAACATCTCTGCAGAAGTGGAGAGGAAGACCTGACAGCATAAGAAGAGTTGAAAATGCAAGAGCGTACAAGATTGTGTTCACTATTAGTGTGTTTAAGGAGCATAGTGTCAAACATAATGTATTTGTGATCTGTAACACAAACATCTTTACCTGACACATTATTTATAGATGGACTATGACACAGAACCAAGTCAAGCGTCAGCCCCTTATTAAGCACATCCATCGCTATGCAGTACCAGAAAGAGTAGCCACTGCCATTGTCACAGCTAATGGGGATCTAAATAAACAACACTGTTGGAGGCCTAGCTGCTGTGGATGCTGAAATGACCTTCTTGGCCAAAGAACCACAGATTCTTTGAGTGCATGTTTCAATGGCAAAGAAGGCAATCTGATCAAAATATGAATACAAATATAAACAGCAATGATTTCATTCATTCATGACTATGGCATTCATTATCTTAGATGGTAACCTAGTTAGCCAGCCTGATGACCTTACAAGATCATGAATGCCATGGTCATGAATGAATCAAAAAAAGATGAAAACACCTGCCATAGAGCCACTGATTATCTATCTAACTTCAAAATTCTTGATGTTGGCGAGCTACTTAAAAGCTAGTTTGCTGCTAGCTCCTCAAGGATGTTATATTGATATGCAGCACACCACGGGAAGAATTTGGAGGACCTGTGGACATCAAACCATGGGGGAAAAGGGAAAATCTGACATCACCTGTGTTGGTTTACAACTAGACCGCTTATGTTTTGGAGAGTCAGTTGGAGGGTCAAGGATTTTGTGCATTTCTGATACAATCTCAGGTCAACACAGGTTTCAAAGATCAATATCCATATGTTCCATTTGGCCTGTTTTGCAAGTTCGATTTAGCTCACTATGCTACAACCTACCCAGCATGCCTCTGTCCATCATTAGATTGACATTGCCTTACTCTAGGGCCCAGCGAATGCGAGAAAGTCTGGAGGGTTTGATAATTACGTTTGAGAATTGAATGATTCAGTCTCACTGGGGCACTGAATGTGAAATTAATCCAATTCACCATGTTTTTTAATGGGAAGATTAAACTCGTCCCCATCTATGCCTTGCAGATGCCATGCCATGTTTTTTGTCATAGGTTGTTTTCTTGTTGCTACTGCCCAATACCCAATCCCATATGATGAGGACTGATCCACTTAACACTCCATGACCATGATGCATTAGTGTGGCTCATCACTTTCTTCAACTTTGCAGTAGTTGACAAAAGTATTCTTCATCAATAAAATCACTATAATATTATTAGAATATTTCTATAGGGATGTGTCTGTGGTACTCAATAGTGAGTTTATAGTGACTTGACTTATAGTGATTGTACTTTAAGGTATTTTATCTCCTATAATAAAACTATAATATTCATATAATAATATCCCTATAGGGACTAATAGTTGTGCTGTGATAATTGTATAGTATATTTTATGGTATTTTTTTTATCTCGTATGGTAACACAATAGTATTCCTATTGGATGTTTGTGATGTTTCTATGGCATCCTTCTAAAAAATAAAAAAAAAGGACTGTACTTATATAGTGCTTTTCTAGTCTTTTCCGACCACTCAAAGCGCTTTACACCCCATTCACACACTGATGGCAGGGCGTTACCATGTAAGGTGCCAACCTGCACATCAGGGGAATCTAACCATTCATACACCGAAGGTGCAGCTTCGGGAGCAATTTGGGGTTCAGTGTCTTGCCCAAGGACACTTCGACATGCGGACTGGAGGAGCCTGGGATCGAACCGCCGATCTTCTGATTAGCGGATGACCTGCTCTACCCCCTGAGGCACAGCCGCCCCAGCCTTCTAAAGTGTATTATAGGATTACCATAGTTAGGACAAAGACGAAGAAGAAGAAGAAATAAGGTTAGCTCTTTGTTTACGTCCTATCTTATCTTGGAGAATAGGACAGACCGACTGACCATGTGTGCTGTGCTCTGACTCCATAATGCGAAGTATCGCTGAGGGGCAGAGGCTGGTGATGTAAGTGCTTATGCAATAACCCCAAGTCCTCAATACCTCTTACCCTGATGGGAGAATACTATAGCAATCCTATAGCGCATTTTAGTATACCATACAAATATCACAGTAAAATTATAAGCCCCTATATTTTGTGAATGTGATATTAATATAATGTAATATTTTAGTGATACCAAATGAGATAAAAATTGTTGGAGCAATGATTGGCACGACATTATTATTTTGTCAATGCGGTAAATTATTAGACACACAGCTTAGAGAGAACATTGGCCTTGAATGCTCAAGTGATGTTTAGATTTTATTTATTTATTTATTATTTATCACGCCATTTGGAAACATGGAAACAATGGTTCATTAGGCTTGCAGATAGCATGAACCCTGTTAGAAAGGTTCTCTACAACTCTCAGTGTTAGAGAAACTTTTCAAGAACCACACTGGGTTCATTTTTTAACAAATAAGAGGAGTCTTTGCGTCAATACACTTTTAAATCCTCGCCAAATAACCACTGAACAACACTCCTTGGTGTAGGAAAGTTAATGCCAATTCTCAGGAGGGAGGGGGGGGGGGTATTCACCATTCAGTAGTGTTTGATTCAGAGCCGTCACCCAATCGCTGGTGAGGGAGGGGCGGGGAGAGAGAGAGAGAGATAGAGAGAGAGAGACAGAGAGAGAGGCGGGGCTGGCTGAGGTCTTTCAGCACCGCGGACAGCTCCCGTCTACTGTCGCTCGACTGCAGGGAAGCGACGCTGAAACACAACTGGATGAGACAGCTCACAGACAATTTGCAGGTTAGCTCCAGCCTCCATCATCATCACCTTCTCACGCCTCTTTGGCCTCGATGGTTGATTTTATCTGCTTTCCGGGCCAGACTGTGGAGTCGAACTGCATTTAACTGCATTGCCTCTGCGTCTACAGCGTTTCCTCCTCCTTCTCCTTCTCTTACTGGCAACAGTACAGCGTTGTGAAAGTGTTTTTTTTTTCAGATACTGGATAGATCTACTCGTATAATACTGCTTGTATTATTATTTTTTGCTTCTGTCTGACTCACAACCCTCTGATCCCGATTATGTTGAGGTTTGGGATTTCCCTGCAAGCCTGGAAGTGGACGTGGCTGTAGGACGTAAGAGAAACATGAAGTTGAGTAGTTTCAATCGCCGACAGTGCATGCTCTGATATGATATAGGCGACCTGCGTCTGCAAAATTGCCAGTTATCTTCAGTCCAGAGTAGTTTAGCCGCATTCGTTTTGTGGACAGAAAGCAAGATGAGGTTCCTCTATGACTTTTTAAATTACACTTAAGATAGAAGAGACGGAGAGAGCGAGAGAGAAAGAGAGAGAGAGAGAGAGAGAGAAAGAGAGAGAGGGCTCTATAGGCTGCTGCTGCTGCAGGAACCGTCGTTTTCCTTTATCCAAACGAGTTGGGATCTCGCATCTGATAGCGTTTGAGAGGAGACGGGAAACTCTGGAAAGGTTATAAAAGAGTGCAGAGTAGACTTTCTCTCTCCCTTCCGACCTGAAATAAACGAAAACACGACAAAATGAAGAAGTTTCGGAAGGTGTTGGACGGCCTGACCACCTCCTCTCCTGGAGGGACTATCGGATCCCCGTCGTGCGGCAGTGCGGCCGGGACTCCCACCGCGGCGCCCACTCCCAAGGAGATCGATGTCCAAGAGACGCTGGTTTCGGAAAACTTTCAGCTATGTAAGGTGGGTAACGTAGTTTATTTTGACACCCACACTTGTTAAGGTAATCCCCATTTCAGTTTTAGGCCACCGAAATGCACAGGGGCCGAGCTCAACAGTGTACTTAGGTTATACTAGATTATAGCATCCTGGATTCAGGGTTCTCCGCATCTCATCTGCACCTCTAATGGTTGTAGTTGAAATGATGAACGAGCGGGAATAGGCACAACAAAGTGGAGTGGGATCATAAAAGTTGGATCTGGAAGGAGTTAATATGCTGCACTGCATTTGACACTGATCGGGTGTAAAGTTCGCCGACCCCTTCTCCTTTCTAATTCGACTGAGAATGAAGGTGCACTAAGACATAGTAGGCACTTTATTTATCCCAGAGGAGAATTAAAGCCCCATCCCATGAGAGCTTCTGGTCCTTATCGGCATGTGTGACTTTTGCTTTAAGGCAGTAAGGCCAAAGCGTCATGGTTACTCCATTAGTAACCTGTTGTTTTTCTACATAAAGTCTTGGCACCGCGGCCATGTGTGCACAGCTGGCGATGCCGAATTGACTTAACTGAAAACGTGTGTGTGTACGTGTGCGGTGCGGTCTAGAGCGCCGGTGACGGCGGGATCCGGTGTTATCCATCTCCCGTTCTCATCTGTGCACCAGTATACATGCTCCCGTTTACAGCCTTGGTGCAAAGGATGCAGGACACCTCTGAGTAGCCTGTAGGCTCTGACAGAAAAAAAACCCCAAAGGATGTCAATGAATAGGAGCCTCCCCCTGCATCAGCCAACAGGGCAGGATCGTGTAGGATCGATGACATAACTGGTGTCCCTCCCTTGCCTAAAAAAAGTGAACAAGCCAGCGGAGGGACCCTGCAGCACTATCCTAGCTGATGTGCTTATCACTGGGAAGGAGGAGGAGGTAGGAGGGTATGTGTGTGTGTGTGTGTGTGTGTGTGTGTGAGAGAGAGTGTGTGTGGAGGTGTGTGTGTGTGGGGGGGGGGGGGGGGGGTCCTATTTATAGCAGCCTCCACCGCCCATTGCAGCCCTTTGCTGGATGCATTTGGAGCTGACTGCAGCGATAATTCCTCGCCCCCAAAGAGAGGGGGAGAATTTTGGATCTGGCTGTGAATAATTCATTGAGGAGCCAATAGAAACCGGGTTGTTTGTAGAGCTATATTATTGGCAAGGGGGAAGCTGGGAGGGGAAAGGGAGATGTTTTTATTTTATTTTTCTGTGTAGAGGAGCTGGGGGATGAGGAGGAGGGGGAGGGACGTTGATTCACAAGCTGAAGTGGATGCTGCAGAGCAGGCAGGCAGAGAGAGAAAATGCAGGAAAAGAACAGTGTGTGATTGCTTCATCCCATCCTCAGTGAGTGGCTTTGTACCTGATTGTTATTAAAAGCCCACTATTCACTGAACCTCTTATGAAAAGACATGAGAGGCCAAAGTCCCCCCCCCCCCCCCCCCCCACACACACACACACACACACACACACACACACTGTGTGCGCAGCTGGTTCTGCCTGTATTGTGTGTGTGACAGTGTATGAGAGAGAGGGAGGAATAGGCGCCACAATGGCACCAGCCATGTCATTCTCCATTGCCCCAGTCCAGACAGGGTTTAAGGTGGGATGGAAAATCTGTCTGCATTATTGATCCATTATGTTGTTGTCTACCTATTCACCAGTCAGAAACTATTGCTGAATTTCAGAACATTTTTCCCCTTGTCCAAAGATATCCCAGTAAAAGACATTTAGTGACGTGGTTCAGGGATGGACTTTGCCGTTTTGAATTTTTATACTTTTTGTTCATTAGACACTTGTCTCAAAGTTTCTATATCTGACCCTCAGTTGCCCTAAAATGGCTTATTAGCATGGTTAGTGGTTAGCCACAGCTTTTCTCTGGCGAACAAAGATTAACCAACTAACCAACTATCAACACATCTCCTTTAAGCACTAGCCAGGAGAGTTTGTTTGGCCACCATCTCCATGCAGTATCCATTACCGTCCACTTTAATTACAAGCAGTACATTTTGCAATAGCCAGGGCTAGGAAACAATATTCACACGGTATCAGTATAGTCGCCTTTGCAACTTAGCCGTCAAATTAAAACCGTGAAATTTCTATCCTTGATATGACCCGACTGATAGTGAAAGCCAGATTGTAATCAATATTTAGTGGATAGAAAACAGAGAGTGCAGAAGAAGTCACTCCTTTTGCCATGATGGCACCAGCAATGTCAGTCCATTTCCTTTTCCCAGTCCAGACAGGGTTAATGGGGGAGTGGAAAGGTTGTATGCATGATCGATCTATATTGTTGCCTACATACTTACCAGCCAGAAACTATAGTTCGTTTGGCCTCCATCTACATTCCATTCATTAACCTCACTGCCTGACAATAACCTCAATTAGTGAATAAACTCATCATCAGTTTTCAAAGACGTAATGACTTTTGCCTTTGCGGGTTAGCCATCAAATAAGAACTATGAAATTTCCATCCTTGATGTTCCCTGGCTGAAAGTGAAAGCTAGAATGAAATCGTTGTTTGGTGGATAGAAAAGAGAGAACGCAAAAGAAGCCTTTCCTTTTGCGTTCTCTCTCTTTATCTGGAGTAATGAGGGTACTGGGGTCTTTGAGATTAGTTCTCAAGAGGTTAGGAGTAGCGTGTGGGGTAGGGCAGGCAGACGAACACACACACACACACACACACACACACACACACACACACACAGCGAATTGCCTCCCATGTGATAGATGAAAACCTGTCGCTAGCCCTGACCTTTTCCTCGTTCATTAGGCCATGAAATATGAGCATTTCACGCAAGCAGTAACTGCCTTTTAATGGTATCACAAGCTGCGTTCCCATCCATCTGTCAAGCAAATTGTACAGAAATGATAGAATTGTTGAAAAAATAAAAGGCGAATTAGGTGTGTTTCCATCATTTGGGTTAAAGCAAATAAGCAGGCTTCCTGAAACTAAAAGAAAAACACACCAGAAAGATGGAAAGAAAAGTAAATGAATGTACCAAGTGATATGTAAGTCATATAACCACAACAGAGATTTAAAAATGACAGTGACAGTGCTGACATTTCAGTTTTAGACCACCAAAATGCACACAGCCCAACAGTGGACTGGGGTGCACCCATTATAGCACCCTGGATTCAGGGTTCTTCACATCCTACCTCATTTGCATCTCTAATGGTTGTAGTTGAAATGATGAACGAGCATGAATGCACGTGGTGGACACACAATTTTACAGATAACATTTTGGAAATTCCCAAAGCCACTTTTGAACTATTGTGCAATGCACTTAGGCTGATCATGTCAAGTTTACATCAATATTTATTCAACAACTTTATTGCATACTTTCTTTACCACCATAAAGAAAATCCACTTTTTCCACAAACTTATCTGTGATATTAAGGAATATTTGCCATTTCCATTCAGCTTTTGTAATTTGATCATCACAATCATAATTTGCACAAAAATCTGTATGAGTGTGTATATGTGTGGGAGGGTTTTGCATCTTGGCTAACTTTGCTAACTTAGTCATGACTTCTCTCCTCAAATGAACCAGGGGGGCAGTGTGGGAAGATGCAATAGCACATTTTGTTTGAATCATATTTTTATGTCTTTATAGTGGAAGATGCTAGAGAACACAATGAAACAAGGTTTGATGAAATCTCAGTGAGATGGAAAAGGAGTTAAAGAGGGAACAGTGAGGTACCCAGGTGGCTGAGAATCTCATTGAGTCTCAGGTCTCATTGCCAGCCAGAGAAAAATGAGTTCAATGTGTATCAGAGAGAGAGAGACATAGAAATATATAGATAGCAGAACCACCTGTTGTTCCTACACAGAATGTGTGTCTGGAAAATCACTCACAGCCACGTGCGCTGATGCCAATCAGGGCTTCATACAGCCGCCGCCAATTTAGCAGTCATAATGACCCTCATTTGCCCCCCAAGCCTTATTTCGACTGACATTTCGTATTGTATGAGCTGCTGCCTCCTCACCTCGTCACCTCTCTTAAGTGGAGACAGACTCTACAGATTATTAATGAATGAAATGCACTGGCTTCCATATTCATTAATTCTTAACTGCTTGTTGCTGTGGAGAACAGGTCTCAAACCACTAAATTTATAGTCACAGTTGAATCTAAATTGAACCAATACAACGTACAACTGAGTGCCGTGCCCATCTGCCTGATGGGATTTAAAGAGAAGCCACTTCTGGATCTCTGGAACTGAAAATTCATGTTTCAACCCAATTATCAGGTTTTCATGCTCTAATAGTTTGGATCTGGAGCTTGTTAGAGGTGCACTGCTGGGAGATGTTGACCCTGTTCACTTCTAATCTCTGTTAATAATGATTTGTCTCAGAAAAGGGATGTATGATTACCCACAAAACCAGCACAATACAATTCCAAATTAGGTTACCTGATCAAAAAGTATTTTAGGCACCTAATAGGATATCTGATATGATTATATCGAAGCAGAAACCAACTGGTATCTATCACAATTTGGAGCCAGTCCTTCAGGACTGACATTAACACTTCAGTAGGATTAATGTCCTATAAGATTCAGATTGAACAACAGTTTCACATTCTCTAGGACTTCTGTCTGACTTAAAAGATGCTGATAAGGCTGTTGTCTATATAACAATTCAATATAGGATTATAGGACTGTTACCTACAATATTCAGACTCAAATCCAATTGAATTATGTGTAATGGAAACTGACCACTGATACAGCTGATCGATTTTGTGTTCAGATGATATCAACTTGTTAGCTAGTTTGCCTTGTTGTAAATACATTTGATCAATACACACTTTTTCCCCTCCCAAATTTGGTCAATATTATTCATTTTTTGTTTTTGTTTTTTTAGTAAGCCTATATCTTATGGAGCTCTTTAAGGGTTGTGGGGTAGAAAAACAATCGTGATGCTTTTGCTCCGAAGAAATCGTAGAAATCTAGAAATGTCTTATGGTGACCTGATCTGTTTGATCAATCTGCGGCTGAATGGGCTTGTTGTGCAAGGAGCCTACTTGCTTTATCACCATACTCAAAAACTCTCTGTCATGATTTGAGAAAAAGTAACTCTGCTTTGTTAGTTGATAAGTCAAATTTGGTTTGGAGATGTAGGCATCTGTTATAAACACCAAGATTAGGAGCTGTGGCATACTGGCCATCCAACTGTCAGCAATCTCTGATGCAATGTCATCAGACTATTTACTTTTACTTGTAACATTACTGTATAAATCTACACCTACACAACAATAATCTTTTTCAGTTAGGCCTGTCTCTCTTTGTCTAGCCTGGTTGTTATTTAGCCATTATTTGTGCACAGATTTGTGGCTCTCTATAGAAAATCTGTCAGTACTTCCATCTTTCTAAACCTGCACTCTAACATTTGTTGTTGAATGAAAGCACCTAGTCTAGTTCATGAAGTGGGGCTGCGTCAGAGACGACTGGCCCCTCCCCCTTCATTGAGCTGCAGTAGATTCGCTCCATTTACCCCAATGCAGTTTTGGAGTCAGTAGGTACCCTGGTGGGAAAGCTTTCTCTGAGCACAGAAAGTGATGAATCAAAACTTACAAGCAGAGCAGCTCCGAAACAGCAGTGAGCGAGCTATCGCTACAGAAGGCTGGATTTACCGCAAGCAAAGATGACTGAAGCTGCTAAAATAGGGAGACAATTTTTTAATGCGAGGTTGAGAGGTTGGGCCCTTCCCCAATTTTCTTTTCATTTTCTCTCTTTTCTCTTGCAGCATTCCCACAATCATGGTGGGTAATGATGTGTGGACATGCACAGATGACCTCACCACACTCCCTCACCAACGACCACACAAAGTGTTTGCGCTGGCCACCTTCCTGGGTGTGATGACTCACTGGGTTGAATTCCAGCTAGTCTCACATTACCATGTGTCGGCTGCCTGTCAAAAGCCTTAGTATGGGATCAATTAGGGATGAGTCGGTGTCAGTCTGGAGAGAAGCTGGGAAAATAAAAGGAGTAGAGAGATGCTCAGTGAACAATATACAGTACAAGTGAGATAGAGGATGAAGCATATTTTTAGGAAGTAAAATGTGTGTGTGTACAGTATGTTGTCTGTGTGTTTGTGTGCTCTGCAAAATATCCATCTTGAGAAGTCACTTTTGTATTGTATTGAGACTATATGTATACAGTACTGTGCAGATTTGTTTTTAAAACATTTGGTCTCAGATGTTTATTTGCATTAGTGTTATATTATATATATATATATATATTTAAAAACTTTTAATTTAATTATTTTTGAAAGCGTGTTCACTCTCCGGTTTTTTTTTTACATGTGCCCAAGACTTTTGCACAGTACTGTATATATATAGTGACAATCCTCAAATGAAAAAGTAATAAAACAGAAAATAGGCCACATACCATATTGCTAGAGATTTTGGTTGGCTTTTTCGGTTTTGGGGGGTTGGGGATGGTGTCCATGGCTCAAGGTGAATCCTTGGTTTTCCACCACTGAAAGCAGTTGGTCCTCTAACAGGTGAATTCTGCTATTTTCTCGGTGATTCTTTTTGCTGTTGTGTCATTGTAAGCGAGTCTCTCTTGCCTGTGTATGGATTGTTCTAGCGTTTGCTGCTGTGCTTGGCTAGTGTTCACCTGGCTAGCTAGCTAGCTGCTGTTTGGCTGTGGTAAAGTCCTCATGCTGTTTAGGATGACATGACGTATGGTGTTCTATCAAGTTTGTTGTACTGACATTTTCCATATTGAACCTTCCACAAGATACCTTGGCTTGACATTTTTTGTCAAGTTCTATGTAACACAACGCACATGACATGCCAATCCAAGTTTGAGTATCTAGGAGCAGATACTATCAGTGCACCTGTACTTCAAGTGAACAAAGTGAAAGTGAAAAAATCTGCCAATGGCGATAAAATCATTTTACTTGTTCACAAAGCAAATTAACTTTTTAAAATATTGTCTTGAGTCATATTAGTGGAGTAATCTTAAGACATTAACACTTGCTTCCAGAAAATATGTGTAAAAAGTGGAATTATGTCACCACATTGGCAGAACTTTTCACTTGTTTTAGGAAAAATAAGATTTTAAATCATGTTAAGATGGACATTTTTTTTGCAGTATGTGTATGTGTCTGCATGTGTGCATGTATATATGTATAAGATAAGATAAAATTTGCATGATCTCCATGGGGAAATGGGTCAGGTGCTGCAGCAAGTACCAATAGGATACATCAAAGAAAAATAGAATATAAATAACAATGGAGCCAATGGGGGTTATATAAAACCATGCAACCGACAATTTAACACTAGAACATGAATGAAAAGTATGCAAATAAGTATGGATTACAGCATTATTATGGTGTGCAAAATAACAGTAGCAAAGTCACAAAGACAAAGAAAGAATGTGTTTGATATGATAATAAACCACAAGCATGAACAATATTGTATTATATTCTGCATTCATTTTAAGTGTGTGTGTGTGTGTGTGTGTGTGTGTGTGTGTGTGTGTGTGTGCGCAGTTCTTCTCCCAGTCATGAACCTCCTCTTGGTTTCTGTGTGGGCGTTGGAACTGTTTGGTCCATTCGTTCTGTGGGTGATGGCAGATTGCCTGCCTTACCTCATGCAGTGAGTGGGCTTTTCAATCATCCCATCATTTTACCTTTTTTTGCAAAGTCTATTTTTCTTCCGCTTGATCAACCTACATGGTAATTCCTCCACTTTGTGAACTGCGGTGCGTGGCTCCCATTGTGCACATATGTGTGATTGGACTTGAATTCCGTCAAATCTACTTATCCTATTTTCTACCATGTGAGTCGCAAGCAGGGATGTAGAGGAGAGTAAACCCATTGACATTCAATTTTACATCATAGTAAGTAGCATCAAACTGATGTAAGTTATATGAGGATAGGGTCTTTTAAGGGAAAAAAACATTAATAAATGAGGAGGAATGAATGAAGTTCATACTTTACCTACCTTTTTATTTACATTACATTTACATTATATTACATTACAGTCATTTAGCAGACGCTTTTATCCAAAGCGACTTACAATAAGTGCATTCAACATAGGTAGGCAAGAGAACTACTAGTCACCAGAAATCGTAAGTGCATCTCCTCCTTAAACAAGCATCTAAGAGCAGAACCAGTGCTAAGGTAAAAGTGCAATAAGCTAGCTACCTACTTTTTTTTTTTAACAAATAAAACAAATAGGCAAGTGTTATATCTCTACTGCTCATATCCTTTAAACCGACATTATAGTACCTTTATTGTACAGCGTTATAATGTAATGTCACATACAGCCCCTAGTGTGTACATCGGCTGGGGTCCACTTGAATTCAATTTCATTTCTCCTGGCAAGCATCAAATATATGAATGTTCAGCCTTGACAAACATCACATTTTATTATGGAAAATGATCCACTTGTAACTGCAGTATTGCAATCCTTTAAACCAATATTGTAGTTTCTTCACAGTCTCTGAGTGGTTAGTGGATCCCACTGCTCTTCAGTGCTTCACTCAACCACTTCACAAACCTCATCTATTTGATGCCACACTAAAAGTCACTAAAAGGTTCTATTTGCAAACCTTTCAGGCTAAGGGGTTTTTGTCTTCAGAAACATGATTGGTTAGGCTCAAGTACATAAGGTATTTAGGAATCGTTTATGGCAATCCAACTTTTAAATTTTAAAGAAAAACACACATGCATGAAAGCTTTGCTACGTTATACAGTTCTGGTCAAGATTATTGGCACCCTTGCATTTTATGCAGATAATGCACAATATCTTCTGAAATAATTGGAAATTGAAACAACTTTTGGTCTTCACAGGTTCATATTTATTTTACTTAACAGCACATGATCAAACAATAAGAGTACAAAAAAATCCAAATAGCAATGAGCAAGCACATATACGGTGAGCATTCACTGTGATATCAAAAACCTGTATACAATACATATTGTACAAGGAAAAAGTTATGTAACAGTCTCCATCATGATGCGTAAAGGAAAGGAAAGCTGCATTTGTCCAACACGTACACCCAAATGTATGCAACATGAGATGAAACACATGTAGTCATTTAGTCATTTACTGTACATTGCTGTACAGCTTGTGTTTATAGACACGACTCCAAACCTCAAACCATTACAGTAGATTTTGATCACTATATTGGCATTTACTGTATTGTAATCACTAATCACTGAAGATGAATAAATGCAGCAATGCTGTAACATACAAGATTTGTTAAAAATGTGTACATATAACAAATAATGTTATAGAGTGACCATTTCTAGGAAATTACTTTTGCATACTCTGTTTTGATGAGAATCATTTTTGTTTGATTTGATAATAATAGGACTAAAATTCAAGGAACAAATGTAATGTTCTGATGCTGAGATAAAATGTGACACAGTTATTTGTGATGCTTGCATGATGTACCACCTCGTTTGACACCCCAAATAAGGAACATCACATTTTACCATGTGGACCATTTGAACCATTTTAGAGCAATTTTCTGACAAGCTAAAATCAAAGCTCTTGTCAGCATTTTCCACTAAAAGTCACCATTGGTGAGCTTTTGAGATAAATATTGTTTGGACACTGTACTACATTTGTCACTGCATTCTGCCTGTGAAGGGAATGCTTATTGTCCATTTGTACAGCCAGGAGGTTTGAGGACAATCTAGGAACTGTGCCATCTTCTGGGATCACATTTTATAATTTGATATCTTTGGTGGAGACTTTTATCCAAAGTGCCTTGCAGCAGTGTGACATCATACATTTCAATACCTTAGGGAATTGAATCCCGAGCAGTGGTAGCACCATTCTTTACTCATACAGGATGACAAATACTAACCATCTTTGCCTTGGCAGTACTTGTTCGCCGATTTTCTCTTGTACAAGCATCCCATGCTTTGCTTTCCTGGGTTTTCTTGAGTCATGCTGAATTAATCTGTCTGGCATCTAAACTAATCCTTCCACCAGTGAGTTTATCCTAGAGAGATGACTTCATAGCCGGGAGAGGCCCGATCCCCAGCGCCCACAGAGAAAAGACAAGGACTGGGTGGTGTTATCACATGATATCCAGAGCCCAGAAATGGGGGTGCAAGAAATGGGCAAGCAGCGTATACAGAGTGCATAAAAACAAATGTTGTTATGTTATTCCTCTTTACTCGTTACTCATGTATTACTCAAACGTAATAATATTACTTCACTTAATACTCCCTCGGAGAAGTACTTCATTACACTACTCATGATATTACTTTTCCATTACTTTTTCCGTACTTTTACAGTTTCCTTCAAAATACCTTGACTGTGCTCCTCTGTGACTGGTAACCAAATCCTTAAAGCTGCTATGTGTAGAATATTTACCTCAATATATGTCTTGAATTCATTGTGATAGCATATTATAGCCATAGAAAAGTGAGACCATTACTAAGAAAATGGTTTATTCTGTGTTGCTTTCTATTGGTTTAATTCTGTGTCTCCGGGTACAATTTCCCGCAACTTGTGCAACCAAACAGGAAGAGGACTGCCTCACTGTGAATGCGTGAGGCAACTCAAAATGGCAGATGGTGGAACCATTGAAAAAGCACCACTCCCAACAGCTGTACCATCTTCAATAAAATGCAAAAAGAAGTCTTTGACGGAGGAGGCAAAAAGAGTGAACAACCGATGAACTTCGGCCGGTCGTTCACGCTGAAGGAGCTCAGCAAGCTGAAGGGGTTCAAGACCAACACTGAGCTGGCTTTGTTTCTACTGGACAAGTTAGTTAGTTAGTTACAATATATCTGTCAAAATCATCTTTTTCACTTCACAAGCATTTGTTTACCAATTCAAAGAAAACAAACATTACATAGTTAAAATAGTTAAAAAACAAAAGAGAGAGAAGATCTTTTATTCAATGTCAAATAAGAATATACTGAGAGACTAAGAGACTAAGAGACTGAAAGACTTTTTGCTGTTAATGAATAATGTTAAAGCTATTCTACTTATAACAGCTCTAACATTATTCACTGTGCTTGACCCGTAGGGGGAAATGGATGAAACGTATGAATTATTATTTTATTTTATTCTTCATTTTTCTACCCTTTCCCCTCCATTTCCCCAGACCATTATTGTAGATAAGAATGTGTTCTTAATTGACTTACCTGGTTGCATAAAGGTTAAAACAATCCTCCAAGGAGGCTGAACCCCTGTTGGTTTAGTGTTTGTAGTCTTGTTTCATAATGATAACTGCTCTGTAACATAAGAAAATCTCACTTGAGCATGCGTATGTTTCAATTAACAACATTTTAATAGAATGTAGATGTAATTAAATGTGGCTCAGCGTACCCCAGGGCTAGTGATACATTTTACCCCACAACCACCAATTTGTCAAAATGCTTTACACAGCAACTCCACCGTAGGTCCACAGTAGTTTTATGACCTGATATGGTACCTTATAAAGCCTTAAGGTAATATGTAATATCTACTCTCGTTTTGGTACAGGAATCATGAAATCAGCTGACACCTGGTTCTCTCACCACTTTCTCCATGTAGTCCTCCATCACAGATTCAGGGAAATTAATTGGCCTTCCTAAATCTCTGATCACGTGGTTAAATTTGTGAATGGTTGCCTAGATACAAGGGGGCATTTTACGCACGTGCTCAACTTACACCGTTCTTCCCTATATACTGTGTATGTGTATGTGCGTGTGTATGTGTTTGGGTGTGACCTTGTATAGGCTTGTTAACACACTTAGGACTGTGTTAGACAATTGCATACACCCACACAGTCATCCTCCCACACAAAATCCATTACTGTAATACATAAATGCACACAGTCAAACATTAATATGCACACGCACTCACACGCACACACACACACACACACACACACACACACGACATCATAGTCATAGTGGCTTCCATTCAAATGAGCCCATTACAGTCAGAGGGGAGAGAAGCTTATCCAGGCTCATTCATTATTTTTCATACTTCCAAGCTGCTCTCACACTGCATTCTCACCCAACGCGATTGTGTGTTTGTGTGTGGATGGGTGTGTATGTGTGCATGCCATGCCAGATATGCTTATTCGATTCAAACACAAATAAGATGAATGGAAGTCACTTCAACCTTTTAGATGTCGGCACGATAAAGAATCACTCCCTGGAAATGCTGAATCACTTCAACACGAGTATCAAATACTAACTGCAAATAAATCTCAGCATTTGTTTTAAAGTGGTAATCTCGTTTGGTTTCATTTTGTTGCCATCTTCGGTGCTAAGTGGTCATTGCTGTGGTGTTTTCGCAAGGCACTTCCCGTAGAGTACTTGTCAGTGAAACGGTGTGTTTAATAATGTGACTTGGACATTTTAATGGGTCTTTTTCCTTGGATTTTCTGTTGAAGAAGGTTGGGTTTCTGTAGGTGGTGCTCTGCTTTCGCTGGTCATACTAACTATTCACTTCTTCCTCTATTTATTCTAAACAAACTGCTGTTGTTGCTGCTGGAAACATGAAACACATCACTTCCTGTGCACCCAGGAAAGAGCTACCTGACCCCGTAAATGTAAAAGCTGTCATGAACTGGCTATAGGTTGAGTTACTACTGTCTTATAAAGATAGACATAGAAAGAAGCAAAATGGACACTTATTTATATTGAAATGTTGCAGATTTTTACTTTAATATGTCTGGAGAACTAAATGAGTAGGGTTGCCACAAAGGGCAATACAATTTGCTAGTATTGAAAATAAATTCAGTATACTTTTTTGTGATTGACAACTTAATTTTCCTCATCTGGTAAACCCCGCCCATCTAGTAGTCCATGCAGGCTAAAACAAATGCTCAGAATTATTTGCACCTCCCATGTGGCCCAAGCCAGATCTGCAGTGCTGCATTTACATTTTTGGCATTTAGCTGATGCGCTTGACTAACAATGAGTGAGCAGTTAGAGGGGTTCAGTGTCTCGACAGAGCAGACGCCTTGTGATTGGCTGTTGCATGGGTTGAACCTGTCACCAAAAGGCAGGTTGTAACCAGGCTGTAAAAGAGACAATCTTTGTTTTACTATTGCAGTTTTGGAAGTGCAATGCACAACAGATTTAGCTGCACGACGCTGCTCTTACATTTTGCCTTTCATGGATAAATAAGCTCACCCTCTGTTAGGTAATAAAGGCAAGAGGGATTTTTGTTTGCCAAGAAATGGGATTCTGCTATGTTGTGTAACCAGAGTTCATTTCAGCTCTCCTTTCAAACATCGAGAGACCCCTGTCCTTCTCCTCCACTACTCCCCCCTAACGCCTCCTCTAGCTCCTACTCATGTTCAGAAATGCCTCTTTTATATGTTTGGGCTGCTCCCTACTAGATCAAAGGCATTTTAGAGCAGCCTGAAAATATCTCCCTTCAAACATTAGTGGGGGCAAGCCATGTCTACCTCTGTGTGTTTGACGGATGCTCTGCCTCTGTAAAGTCTCTGTAATGTAGTGTTATGAGTGATTCCCTGTGAATGGGATACGCTACGTTCCCTGTACCGCTACCTCATCCTGATATTTAGCCTGAGGGGGGCGGGAAAAAACACCAGGAAACAGAACAACACCAGAGACCGTTTGTATGGCAACACATACAACACAGATGATGTTCAAAGACATACTGGCACGGAGTATATGTTCACACTATGTACGACTACGTACTACAGTATGTTCACACAGGCATGCAGAGGCATGCACATTTTCTCTCTTTCCTTGTTTCTCACACACACACACACACACACACTCATCAACGGGTCCCCAGCTGGTACATTGATACTGCGGGCCTTCAAGCTTTATTCTGAGTTGCTGCTATCTGATTTTTTTGTATGGCTGTTGAGATCTATTCTAGGATGTCACCCATATCTGACACCAATATTAACTGACAGTGATGTTGAAAAGGCACGCGTGCTCCGAGTAACAATAACAAAAGACTCTCTTACTTGTTTCCAGCACATTTCGGTTACAGTGTCTAACAGTTTCGTTGAAATACCAGTTAAGTCAGCTCTTTGTCTTTCTTTCCATCGCTGTGTCTTGTTGCTAACGTGTCGCCAAATAATAATTAACATAAATGAACTGTCAGGTGATTGACATAAGATTGTCATGGCAACGCTGACAAATTCTGATTTGAGTGTTTGAATACCCAAGTCCCATGTAAGTTGCATGCCTCAGGATCTGATTTTGTAGCACATATCTATGTGGCCCAGATGAGAATGGAAGAAATGCGACTCCGAGAAGCTTTTTGCTGTTAACACCAATTAGAAAACATCAGATCTGTGTCATACAGTTGGTGAGGGAAAGAAATCAGACTTGGGACAGTTTCAGCTGCAGTGTGAAGGCAGCCTTTGAGTGCTGACGGGAAGCATCCACTACTTTACAGCTGAGGGGAGAAGACAGTCAGAGTCAGGGAAATGTTGCTATATCACTAGGACATCTACTGACATGATTAGCCATGATAGCCGTGATTCACTCGGCTGGACATGGACAACTATGCATTTGTATGCTGTGTGTTCAATGCAATTGTGTGGTATATGAAAAGGGATGGAGCGATAGGGATACATCTCTCTCCATCATTTCCATTACTCTTCCATTACTCTTTCCTCACACTGTGGACATCACAGATGGCCTCTCCATGCATTCCTCAAGTATCCTTTTTATGTATTCTCTCTCTGCTTCTATGAGGCTTTTTGTGATGTTTTCTGTGTACATAAATGTATGCAAGTTCCCTCAAGGTCAGAGTAGCTTTACACTACCATGTGTCCACCTGGTTTGATAGATATAGAGAGATAGAGTTGATCAGGTCAGCCTCAGAGGAAAACCCTGACAAGGCTGGGAGTCTTTCTCCGGGAAAATGAAAGCAAGGGCACATTGTGTAACGTGCTACAGTCTCAGGAGAGGAAAGAAGGAAGGGTGTTAGCATCAAACACTGTGTGTTACAGGAGGAATCACACTCACAACACACAATGCAGCTGCATCCAGAGCCCCAAAGACCAACAGTACATCCCTTAAATCTCTCAGTCATCACCATAACCGAGGACTCTTATGTTGTCTTCATCTCTTTTTTTTCCTATGGCTGTATCTGCTTCCTTTATACTATTATTGTTGCTATCGCTATTGTGTTGTATCAATCACTTACTTTAAAAACACAATGTAAGGATATAAGAATAAGAATATAAGAATACGTCACCATGTTCATACTTGTTTGAAGATCAGCCCCATGCGCAATGTGCTGGCTGTGGTAGACTCATGTTAAACCCATGGGTGCTGCTGCACGGCTTGCTATTTATAGAACCAGAGGTCTAGACCGGCTGTGTAGAGAGAGGAAGGTTGGGTGGCACAAGGGTGATGGAGAGGTGGCGAACCTGAAGCTACAAACTGTTCCCCCAAGAGCATGAACAAGCATTCAAATGTATTCAACCTGGAATTACAAAAACAGATTTTGTATTTCAAGTGTGTGTAGACGTTGTGTGTTTGTGTGGAGAGAAAGATGTGACAAAATGACTGTGAATGAGAGAGAGAGAGAGAGAGAGAGAGAGAGAGAGAGAAGAGAATAGAGAGAGAGAGAGAGAGAGAAAGAGAAATAGAGAGAGAGAGAGAGAGAGAGAGAGAGAGAGAAGAGAATAGAGAGAGAGAGAGAGAGAGCGAGACAGGGCTTTCAGGTAACGCACCCTCTGGTGTCCATATTGGAGGTCCACAGCTCTTGGGAACCAGTGACAGCTGATTGTGTTTCCAAACTTTACTGCCTCAACAGAACTAAAAAGACATTAATTAAGTTTATTTAATTATTTTCTGTGCGGTTTTTGACTGGGAATTGAGAATATACTGATATATCTGATCAATTTTGTGTTCAGATCAGTTTGTTAGCTAGCTAACCATAGTATCTGGGCCCTGCGTCACAAAGTGATATTAGTAGTAACTCTATGGCTAACCTGCTCCGGAGCAGGTTACGTTCAGGATATCAGATCAAAACGGATAAAGATCTATGGGAAAATGGCATCATTACTTCTACAGGATACCCTGGACTGTACTGCAAAAAGTCAGATATGACTAAAAACATTGCAATAAAATGAAAACAATATTGTACAGAGGGATACTATTGAATTAACCAATAGTAAGAAGGGCTCTTCGCAGGGCAATCTGGTTTAGAGACCGGCAGAACACCTTTGCTTTCCATAAGGATTTATAATATTAGAGATATAATAAATGTTGGTAGCGTTTCCAGGCGATTTGCCCCCTCTGTCTATAAAAGAGGGCTTCAATCAAATAGTTGGCTATAGTTATCAGTAATGACTGAAATTTACTGTTGCATACAAGTGTGCTAAAATTGATTAGGATTCCAGAGAGTGATTAGTGCAATAGATTGTACTGGATCAATGAGCAATATCCCCACTGTGACGGGCAGTGATGAGCCTATTTACTACACATTTACGCTGCAGTTCTCCCCCAGCAGTCCTCTCTAGCCTAAGCAGCAGCAACTGTGTTACTTTTCACTGTTATAAGATTGATATCTTGTCTTATCTTAAATCCGCTGCTCTGGATCTGTCCATGTTTCATGCAATTGGCTATTTGTTACAAATCCCGCCCCTTTTATGTGAATGCGCTCATAGCTGGATTTGATAACCAGCATCGTGAGACCGGTTATCCAGGATTGCCAATGTTTGGTTTTATGAAGCCAGCAGTCGCAAAGATACCCTACTATGTTGAACTCAGATAACCATCACTGTGTTGTTGTAAACATATCTGATTAGCACCCTAGCTAACATATGTAGTAGAACAGTGGATAGTAGTCCAGTGTTAGCTGGCTAACAAAGCTAAAAAAACAGGTTTGTTCAGGTTAACTGAGACTCTTTCAAGCTACAACTGTAGCCCTAGCAGAGACCTTCTACTGTAGCAGTCAGACTGAAATCAACTCCAGCCCAGTATATACTCCAATATGGCCAATACAAACCTGACATGTGAGGGCAAATCCTGTTTATAGTTATGGCCTCACACTCATCACACACATCTAAAGACATACTCACGCAAGCAGAAAGAGGGAGAAAAATGGCTTTAGAGGCCTTGAAATATGTATAAGCAGCTCTGAGATTCACCATGATAAATGCATTTTTCATCCACTCCCCGGCTCTCTTGTATGTATATTTAATGGGACTGCCCTCTAGGGCGGGAGGGGGGTCTCTGGCCCCATCTGTAGCACAGCCAGGGTGCAACAGAGCTGGGCTGGAGGACATGAAGGGGCCTGGTGGGCAAGACCTGGAGGGAGGATGTGTGAATGTGTGTGTGTGTATGTGTGTTTGTCTACTCTGTGTGTGTGCATGGTCATCATGCTGCAACATCTTTCGTCAGGGTCGGGATTGAATGCATAGTCAATAAGAAATACATTCAATGACATCCAAAATGGCCACCTCAGGGCACATAGATTAATAAATTATTTGGTTAATGTTTCATATCAGAGCTTTGTCAATCGTTCACCAAACAAAGCTGTTCTCCTTTAGTTCTTATCGTTTCATGCCCCACCCACCTTGGAGGAACTGCAAGGTTACAACAGATGATTTTTTTGCTTTCTTTATCTTTACATATACATTTTTACATTCTGGTCATTTAATTTACACTCTTATCCAGAGCGACGTACTCTACTGTGAGTGAGCAGGTGTTCACGGGGTTCAGTGCCTTGCTCAAGGATACTTTGACAGGGCACATGGCTGATGCTAACCTGAGAAACGTCAGGTTACAGGACAGTGCCTCTAACTGCTACACTGCTATGTTAAGGCGTGATCAGATAGGACACTTGTATTCTCCTGCTCAAACGCAACGCCCAGCTGTCAGCGTCGCTAGTAAACGGAGAGCTGAAAGGGCACAAGGAGCGTTACATCATTCTGGTTGCTATGCAAGACAAAGTTTGACAACAGCTGTACATATGGTACCTCCTTTTGTTAAAGGCAAAGACAGTAATGGCACATTCTGTACATATACTACTGATATCTATAAAGTGAAAATATTACATATACATTTTATAATAATTCACATTCACACACTTGATCTTGTTCTATCATTTGGTTTTCCTGTTGATAACATTCAAATAAATTACTTTTGCTTATCAGATCATAGGGCGATTGTGTTTGATGCCACGCTACCTTGTTTAATCCCTTTGGCGTATGTGCTGGCTGAGCAATTGGACAAGAATCCACAAATAAATAGGGAGGGATTTACAAATGTCAGGTCGGTCCTGACAAATGTTTTGTGATCCACAAATGTGAAAACACATGTTCACATGAAACATTTAAATCTGTTCTGGAACTACAAATATGGATTTGTTCATTTCGATCCATGTAAGGGTTTTTCACGAATGAGTCTTTTTTCTTAGCTCAATGTAGATGATTAGTGAAGAAGAACAGTTCAAAATGTAGCAGTGTTTTGAAAACTACATCTGCCTGATTTACAATCACATGAAAAACAATTAAAATGTTTGTTTTGTTTGATTTCTTTGTTTGTCTGACAGGAAAATTGCAGCAGGGTATTTAGAAAGAAATAGAAAAGTATGTGTTTATACTGTTTGTCTCTGGAGCCATTTTGTGCCTGGGAAGAGTAATTGTAAATCAGGGAATAACTTTCTGCGCTGTGTGCCCTGCTGTGTTGACTGCTTGAATAAATCAAACATGCACCCTCAATATTATAGTTTTAGTTTTCAATCTTCAGCGGTATGCAACAGGGAAATATTAATCATGCATCAAAACACAACTAGCTTTTCCCCCCCATTTCATTTAATATCTGTATTGCTGTGACATGACAAGAATATTCCAGGGGGTGCCCTATGCTTGCTCTTGAATATCATTTATCTGTCTACAAGGTCATTTGTGGATACAAGTAAATCAGGAATTGAAATTCCATGGCGTATGTGCTGCTCGGTTTACAATTTGTGTCTCTTTGGATCTTTGATATTAGCTTCATTGTTTGTCTTCATTGGCATGCAAGGCACACATTGGCTCATATCCAGTTGTGGGTAGATCTAGGACCCACTGTGTGTATATTAGTGACATAATATGTGTGTATCTAGAGGTCAGAGACTGAATGTGTAGGTTACTATGGTCTGCATACACACACATGCACATGCACACACACAGTTATTGGCTGCTAGCCTTTAATAACAGGTAATATAGCACGCTGCATGAATGAAGCTCTATGTTTTAGGTTCACTCCCTCATTTGCTCCACTGCAGTGGTGTAGTCTAGTTTATTGTAGTGGGTATACTGTGATGATTCCCTCCCAGCCTCGTACACACCCGTCCCGGAGTGACACCCCATAAACACCACCACACTCACTAACCCATACAGTACATGCATTATAAGCAACACAAGACTTTAACAGCCAATGACATTTACAGCCGGGGTGATTTTAAATCACACAGACATTTATTATTTGAGGACTTATACCTGTGTGTGTGTATTATACCTGGGTCTGTATTCACAAAGTGTCTTATCTGACCATTAAGATAGATAGATAGATTTCATTAACAAATGTTTTAGATACTTTATAAACAATTTTATAACAACTCTTCAGCCATTGATGGGGCCATTCTACATTTAGCACATGTTCTACAGGTAATCCTTTGATGGCCATGAAATTAGCTTTATTTACTGATTTAGACTTAGGAGTCCTATGACATGTCCCTTATTTTTAGAAATTTCTCCTAACTCCCCTGCTGTTACAGTAACATCTGCTAACTTGTATTAGGCTACATCCACACTAATATCTCCGTCCACACAAGCGTTTTAGCACCATTTCAGATATTATCTCCGTCCATACTAACACGCCTGAAAACGCATATCACGTGACCATTCACCTACACTGGGCATGCGTGTGCCGCTGTTGCTTAGTTGCAGAAAAAAACGTTACTACGAAGAACAGCAATGGCGAAAAGTAAGAGCAGAGATGTCTTTGTTTGGACGGACGACAAACGAGTATGAGGCGGTAAACGCGGCGGAGAATATAGATTGGAAGTCGTCGCAAAGCAAATACGGCGACATATTACAGCGGTACCAGGAGCACTATCCATCTCCAGGGAATGATACGTCTGACTGATAAAACCCAATCAGGAAGCGAACGTTTTCATCGTTTTCAAAAGTCTGTTTCCGCCCGTCCACACTAAAACTCAACCCCGCAGTTTTAAAACAAAAATGGGGTCAGCATCGTTTTAAAAAGTCTCCGTTTTAGGGGTTCCAAAACGCCGGAGTAGTGTGGACGCTAGGCGTAAACATAGCAAAAGTTATGCGTTTTAAAGTGAAAACGTATTCATGTGGATGTAGACTTTCACTTACCAGGTGTAACGTTAGCATCATGCTCCTTTTCTGTAACGTTATTTTCTGCAGTGTCATTCGAAGCGGCAGCAGCTTCAGCGCCAGGCTTACGAAAACACTCAGAGTGTCATTTGCTTTCGTTTCATATCTCCTTTGGTAGTATATGCTACACTACTATAGAATAGTGATTCTACATTAACGTTAGCTCATTTTAAACTTGCATTTGCTACAGAGCTACTGTCGAGCCGGGGTAATGACCGTCGAGCACTGTGTTCGTTGGTAGGTGACGTCAGGTCTAGGTCGCAGCCAAACGTTCCGCGCTTCGTAACACAGACAGAGCGTACAGGGTGAATTTTATGAATGGATCTGAATGGAGGAGATGCCTTCCCCTGCTAATCTTATTTTGTTGCAGTTATACTCTACCCGGTATTTGTGAAACAAAATCACTGAAGTGAAAGTTCTGTCACAAAACGATATTGTATCCTTGCGCATTTTAAGTGGGTATACGGAAATCCTGGAGTTTTCTTAGTGGGTATACGGCGTATACCTGCGTATCACGTAGACTACACCACTGCTCCACTGTGAGAAATGTAGGTAGGGACACACACAGACACTGTTTATTAATAGACATCAATATTTAAACGTAGGTATACACAAATGTCATGCAGACCCACACACACACACACATGCATACATGCAGGGACAGACACAGACACACAGACTCTTTCCCCTGGTTGCATTATGATTCACAGCAGTGTCTCTCTGGGCCCTGTGTTGTTTCTTCAGTTCCTCTGGCTGGCGTGATCACCACTGACTGATTTCTGTCTGTCTGTGTTTTATAACCATCTCATTCATCCAAAAACGCTCTAACTCTTTATTGCCGTTCCAAACTCATGCTTATGAATTATTGATGAAAGGGCTGACACCACGTGACAATAATTCAGGCAGCCGAACAAAGGGGGCGCTTGAAACCTGGTAACGTGGACTGTTGTGTGTACAAATACACCACTAGCGGCTTTAATGTGTGCTTCAACCATGGAAGGTGTATGTTTGTGTGATTTCTGTTTTGAATTTTACAAATGAAATATTGCATCTTTACAAATGTCCCTCGATGACTTTTCCTAGCCCAACTTTCTGTACAAACCAGCTTTGCAGGATTTTTTAAATCATGCAATAGTAGCTCTAATTATATTTCACATGACGGCTTGTTGGCCTTCTTTTAGACCCCCCAAATCTATTGGCTTTTATTGTGACAAATGTGTTTGTGCCTCTGTATGTTACGCACCAGGGTAAGAAATTTAAAAAAGTTGACAGGGACAGCCTGGGGGAGTTTCAACACCAGCCTCAGCTTCAGGGAATACAAATCAGCATGGTGGTCACAAGATTCCAGCCCACACTGATAATGGACAGCTCTGCTACATTTATCTTTGCACTACAGAGTCTGAGGCTTTCATTACCACTCACATTGAACAGCTTCAGTTAATACAAAGGTAGCTGTTGTTGATACAGTATATCTGCACTGCATCTACAGCTTCAGAACTACAGTGGTATCCATGGTAGAAGTCCCCTACGCTGCATTTATCCTGCATCTATACTGCATTAGTGCTACAGTGGTAGCCATATTTGAAGTCCTCCATCATACAGTACATCTACCCTGTACTCAGTACTACAGCAGCAGTTGATTCTTTCTTTGTTTTCATAAAGCAGAACTGAATAGGTATGTATACCATATGAAAAATGCCTGTGTCCTTCAAAAGATGGTGGGGGGCAGCAGCAAAAAGAAAAATAATTTTCCAAATCTCCTCTCAGGGGTGGAGGAACCAAGTATTCATGTTGGCATACTGTAAAAGTTGTGACTTCTGACAGACAGTGTTGAGATTGGTTCTCTGGTACTCTCATTACTCACTACTCAGTTCCAAGGTTATTTTAATTGTTACTCCCTGAGAGCAGTAATTTGTTACACTTCTTGTTCTATTACTTTTATGTTACATCCCCAGAATTGGCGATTGCATCCTCTCTTCCCTTCAAAAATCAGCATAACTCAACTTCTGTGTGAATACTGAAGGAAACAAAATAGCATTGATCGCCAATGTTCTTGTCATCATTTTGCTTGATAAAATAGTAGTGGGAATACTTCACCCAGAGAAAGTCAACTTTTCTACCATTTCTCATCTAAGCTGGCTCAGTGTGAGATGATGACAACAACAATTATGACAACAAGTACAGATGGTGACCCACAGTGCCTAGCTAGGTGAGCAGCATCCACTGTTGCTTTCATCATTCAGCCAAAATGTTTTGTTAATATTACCCAAACGTAATAGATTCCACACCTGGTACGCAAAACTGCTTTGCTACCTTAATCTAGTTGGAGCTAAAATATTCACTGGCAATTTTTTGTTGTCACACACAGATTAGCCACTGCAGTTGCAAAGCTTACAAGTATTAGCAAGACTGTAACATCAGGGCGAGCGAGCATCACTCATCACTGAGGCCATCTCTCTACATCCCACCAGAGCAGATTACTGTCAGGGGAGACACTGCTGGTAATTTCAGCAAGACTAATGGTGGACAGCTTGAGTGCATGCAATGCATTTCAGAGTGTAAATAGTGTGGGAGACAATGTTGTTATGGCCAGTCAGGGTTGGACGTTTGAGTCTTGAGGCCAGCTCACTTTAAACTCAATTTGTTATGTACACAGTAATAGCAGTAATGACACACCATTGATTCTACATTGTATTGGATAGGACAACTTGGACCTGGTAAAGGGTTTTCAATTTCAATTTGGAATTTTGAAAGTGGCTAAAGTGAAAGCAAATCGAACCTTTCCCTGTGGCAAATTATGAACGTGTTTTTAAAGGAGCACACAAGCCAGAGAGGAAGCACATACTGTGTAGCAACCCAACGGGAAGACATTGTTTTTTCAGCTGCATCTATCTAGTGCATTTTATTACATTTGTAACTTGATATTATGTTAACATAAGTTAGGTTAGTATGCATGAATGTATGTACACTATGTACAGTATGTATGCATTGTATTATTATTATTATTATTAGCAGTAGTAGTAGTATTCAATATTCAGTATTCAGTATTCAAACCTTACACCCCCGCCCGACCACTTCGCTCTGCTGCCTCGAGGCGACGGGTTGCCCCGTCGCTCAGAGGCCCCTGCGTCCGATCTACCCAGTCACTGGCCCCTGTCCTGGCCCCACAGTGGTGGAATGAACTCCCCACTGATGTCAGGACAGCGTCAGGACATAAAAGCATCTGCTAAATCTCTGTAATGTAATGTAATGTAATGTAATGTATTAACAGTAGTAGTAGTAGGTGCCTAGCGGTAGCCTAGATGCTGTGACCAGACTGTTGCTGGTTCAAATCCTGCATTTGTTGGGGAAACTCAATGAGAATCACTTTCCCGTCGTTGGCCCTAGAGCAAGGCACTCAACCCCTAATTGCTTCAGTTTAGCTGCTCAGTGTCCAACAGTAGAAGACTGTGGTTGTACCGGGTTGTACTGGGCAGGTATGCATGATTGGAGTGAGTGAAACTACATTGACTTTCAAAACTCCACCTGTGAACACCAAAGTGCTGTGGTAGCACAATGTTGTTGTACAAATATGAATCATCAATTACAAAGTTTCATTACAAAATAATATGAGATAACCAAAGTTATCTAATTTAACCAAAGTCTGAAAGCTCTTGTAGGCAGAAAACTGATTTATTATGTGAGGTGACACTCTTTCACGACCATAACAATTATCCTAACATCTCCAATGTCTTTTTACTTCACAGACAGTGCGTCATGGCTTCCCTTACCAGCCCACCGCTTTGGCCTTCGACCCCGTGCAGAAGATCCTGGCCATCGGCTCCAGAACAGGCGGTGTACGGATGTATCCTTTCCTCCCATCTGCTCACTATCTCTCTTACGCTGGGGGCACATTAGAAGACTTTTAAAAAACACATCATATCACACACAAAACGAGCTATAGCTTTTTTGTCTCTCGGTCGTAAATCTCCTCACGCTAGAGGAGATAGTGCGGAGAACGCTTGTGTATAACACACGTAATCCTTGACCTCTAGTGGCAACTGGTAGAAATTACAACAACATAGATAGAATTTATCTCCCTAGTGTGTCTCCAGTCTTTGTCCTGTCTTTCCTTCCCTTCCTCCCTCTCCTCCGTCCCATCCCTTCCTCAGCCCTGTCATTTCATGTTGCTCGGCTGTCATGTCGCAGGCTCAGACCTGTCCATCCAACAGCGTCTCCCATGCGTTACCTGGTCGCAGGGATGGGAGAGGACATATGAGAGCACCCCAGGTAGGCGATTATACTCTCATAAATACTCATGGCTCCCAGTGTCCCTCTGGGGAACCTGCTGGGGGAAAAGATGGATGGACAGAAGGAGGATAAATCTGGAGGCGAAAGGGTAGAGGTACACAGTGGTGTCTGAAAACACAGGGAATAGCTGATGAAAATCACAAAACAATGTGACTGGATTTTATTGTCAGCTCAGCCAAATTTAGATATCCTTCGCTTGATATCCCCCCCCTTCTTTCTAACGAATGCCTGACTGAGGAGCAAGGCTGAGATTTCTGTTTGATGGAAGCCCTTGAGTGCCTTAGCATTAGTATTGGCATGCTGCACACATATAGCTCTGCTCCCATGTGGCCTGTCACTGTCTCTCTCTCAATCTCTCTCCCTTTCTGTCTCACACACACACACACACACACACACACACACGCCATGTTTCACTATCTCTCCTTCACACTGGCCCTCCATCGTCTTGTGCACCTTTCTTTCTATTTCTACTTTTATTTATTCAATATACCCTTCCTCTGTCCTTCCCTCTCTGTTCATCTGAATCTTTTTCTTTTTCTTGGGGCTTTGAACGTCTTGCCTGTCATCCTCTGCCATGTTCTCTCTTTGTTTTTCTGAGGATCTTCTCCATGTCATGCTAGTTTTCCGCCCCTGCCTCTGCATTCATTAACTTGCCTGTCTTTGGACTTTCCTTCTTTACCAGGTCATTTCTCACAAATGCCATTCATCCTCTCTCCTTTCCCTTCCTTTACTGCTATTTTAGTATTGTATACAGTGGTAGCCATTGTAGAAATCCTTCACACTGCATACTGTATTAGTATTGTAGGCTTATATAGTGGTAGCCATTGTTGAAGTCCTTCTTCATGCATTTGCCCTGCATCTTTATTGTTTTAGTGCATATATTTATACTGTGTCTATACTGTGTTAGTACTGTAGACACAACCTGCACCCTAACCTGCATATCTATCAGTGTTGACATCCCAAACCCCTCTTTAGGTTGCAGCAGCATGTAAAAAGTTTAAACCTGTGCATCCATCTCTTTCGACCCTTTTTGTCTGCTGTCGCTGACCCAAGTGTGCTTTCTGCTGCTGCAGCACATCAACACTTGGCAGAAATATATATTTTGTTCCTGTTAAGAAATCTGTATTGATCTCCGGGGGCTCCAAAGTTAAACATTCAGATGGCACTATTGATTGATTGTGTGGGACTGTGATTGTGTGGGCTCTCTGTTGGAGGCGCCTCTTTCCAGTCTGTGTGTGTGTGTGTGTGTGTGTGTGTGTGTGTGTAAGCAGAAGAGCGATCAATATATCTGCTGCTCTCTGAACCGAATCCTTATTGCATAGGTGCACACACACACACACACACAAACACACACACACACACACACATGCATACACACACGCTCTATGAGTTTCCATGGAGTCTTAGGTTTCTATTGGCAGAAAACATCTCGTTCCCTTCTATATGTGGCTGTAACAAGCTAGAGTTTGTGATCACATTTTAATCAATGGCTACGTTTACATGCACAGTAATCCAGAAACTGCTTTATATCCAGATTAAGGTCTTATTTGGTATAGGCTGTTCATATGCACCTTTAATAACCAATTCTTCAGTATCCTGGTATCCTATCTGAACCGCTTGCATTTTATTGACAAATACCTTAAATAAATCGCTGTTGATACTGTCTTCTTTCCAAACAACCGAGAATATTGACGTCTTTCATGATAGAAAGACACAACTCAGCCCTGGGTTTTCTGCCAATGCTCTCGTTACATAAAGGGTAACTTGAACAGGCCAGTTTTCCAGAAAGTCAGGTGAAGTCCTTTAACCAAGTTATTGTAAACATAATATAGCGGGGTCAGTTTATAAAAACAATACTTGATTATACTGAATATTAAGGGAATACTAGTGCACATGTAAACCTAGCCAGTGGCGCAAACATCGGTAAATATTTGCACCTATTTGACCACTTGGTAAATAAATCAACCGTAATACAATAGACCAAAAAATGAAAAAAGAAAACCTGTTTGCAGGTTAAGTAGAGAATAGGTTTCGGGAGTTGGGGCGAGGCGTGGCCGAGAATTCATCACAGCGAAGTGAGGATTTGCTAATCTCCTCCCTAATGCACCTTTCTGGGGCTTTGGGTGGAGAAAAATGGGAAAAAGGAAGAAAGGAGGGAGAGAAAATGTTCAAGGAGAGGCAGAGGAAGGGAGAGAGAAAAGAGTAGGATGAGCAAACGGTTATAAAGAAAGAAAGAGAGAAGGAGGGAGGGAAGGTGATGGGTATTGTGGAGGAAGCGAGAACTGGAGGGAACGACGGTGTGATGAAAAGGACTTAAACAATACTGGGGCAGATAAAGACACTACATATAATAATAACATGGATAAAACAACCTAAATGGTGTCATGGTTCCAGCCTAAACTAAAAACATCCTACAAATTTTAATCCGCAAAATGCTTGTATTTACAATTTAGCAATTTAGGCAATTAGGCCTAAAACTATAAAACTATAAATCAACTGGTCTAGAAAAAGATAGTTATCTAAAAATGATAGTCATGGTGTGGATGCACGTCAATTCAATAACCTAAGTAAAAGTAAATGGTCAGATGAAATAGATTTGTGTCCAAACTCCACAACACTTGAGAAAATCAGCACAGAAATCCACCATGTCTATTGTATATGGTTGAGTCGGAGGTTTAGAAATGCCATTGTTGTGAGCTGTAATATGGCCACCAGAAAGCTGAAAGTCGTTTATTTACAGTGTAAAACTTTGAATTATAGACCCCCAATAAACTAACCAGTGCAGCAAATCTATTATCTGGCTGTAGTGTGTCTGTGCATTTCACATTCACCATGGGTTTGTGAGCCAGTCACAGTGGGATTGGTCCTGCTCTGGTGAATGGTGCATAGTGATGATGTCATCAGGGTTGGCGCAGCGGGTTGGCACCGAGGCTCTCTGCAGTGGGCTTCTGGGATACTCCTCCCTCTGCCAGGGGCTAGATAACCAAGATCTGCTGAGATCTGGTTTATTGAGAACAAATGAAAGGGGGAGAGAGGGTGAAAGGTGTGTGTGTGTGTGTGTGTCTGTTTTCTGAGTGTGTCTTCCTGCGTACCTGTCTGTGTGAGTGTGTATGTCTGAGCCTCCTGTTGTGTCTATTTTGTGTGTGTGTGTGTGTGTGTGTGTCTGATATGGCTGTTAGCCGGTGTGTTGGTGCAGTGAACGGGAATCCTGTTTCAATAAAGGTCCAGGTAATAGAATTGCACTGAGTCTGATAGACAGTCACTTCTCATAACAGTCCATCAGCACACTCACTGCTCACCCAAAACAACAGGGAGAAGATGAGAAGGACGGTGGAGGGTGGGAGGACAGAAGGGAGGTATCCCATTCAATTCAAATCATCAGAGCTTTTCTTATCAATTAACGATTGAACTGCTACATGTAGCATTTTGACATCAATAAATCATACTATATTCATTTAAAAACATTAGTATAATTACTGTGAATAAACAAGACCACAGCTGAGAAGATGCCACTGGGTTGGATTTGGCAGGAAATCTACTGGATTGCTTTACAGCACAAAGGGATATTGCTTCATGGCCCAAAACAGGAAGAGGGTAGATGTACTCGATTACGTTGCTAAGCTCCGGTAATAACCTTAATAATAAACTTACTAAAAGTCCTGTTGATTTAAATCCTTCTACAAATGCCGATTTACGGCTTCTAAGCTGTTGTGAAATAACAGCCAAAGAATCCGCCCTGCTGTGTGGTTGTTACAGAGCTCGAGATGCTCCTTGCTTTTTATATTGACTTTTGCTCTCCTTCACCAACTGGAAGGGAGTTTGGAAGTATATAAAACGTCTTTCTAGTCAACACAGTAGTCAACACAGTAGTCTCCAGACGGCCCTCTGCACACACCACACACACACACACACACACACACACACACACACAGTGTCAGCTGCCATATTGGGACTGCTATAGACAGCTAAGGGGCAGCTACTGGTTAGCCTTGGCACAGGCCCTTTCACTCAGCTTACGATGTTTCTCTCTCTCTCTCACACACACACACACACACACACACACACACACACACGTGCATACAGACACATGCATGCACACTCATAGAGACACACACATAGTTTTCAAACAAGCTGTCAATTCTCACACACACACACACACACACAGGGTGATGACAGTGAATTGCTTGAATAGAGCAGCAGGTTTAGTGTACATTGGATTAAACTGTACAGTACCTGCACTCAAAGCGGCTGCCCTGCATTACTTGCTTCAAATCCATGAAGCATTTGGAGACCCGTCAAGGGTTATCATATGGATTAGGATTAGCTTTGAGGGTGATGTATAATGTGACAGAATAGTGCTGAATAATAGCAATAGTAGAGGCAATAAAGTAATAGTGCTGTATAATATGGATTTTAGATGACATTTACAGTGCTAGCCTGCTGGTCTGTTTCAGTCTGCATTCATCTGACATTGGCAGAATGTGCATGTGGCTAACGCTGAAAGTATAGAAAGCAGAGCAGACAAGGCCTGCTGTGGTTAGATGTGTTGTAAATTAGGCTGCATTCAGTGATGTGGTGGTAAATAAAAAAGTTAGGCAAACTATAAACTCCATTCTGTGATCGACGTCAGATGAACAATCACAGTGAGATTAGATTAGATTAGATCAGACGTTTAATAAACCCCATGGGAAAATAGCATCATCGCAGAAGCAGAGAATAGGATGTAGATAAGAATATGGCAAATACTGAGAATAACAAACCTTTTGACCTATGGAGCAAATAAATAGGTACACCATCTTTGTTGACAGATTTACAGGTTTAAATAAGAAGCCCCCATTCATGCACTCTTGAAAAGAGCCTATTTTTATCATTTACATGTGAAACAATTCACCACCAGGTAGAGTATGAATTCATATCATAAAGATGTAGGTGGGTTTACGCTCCAGGGCACTTATCTTTATACAAACCAGATAATGTGATAACAGCAAGATATGATACACTCTCTTAACAAAATCAATGCTGAAACACGATCAGCTCTGTTAAATATCTTTGATCCTGATTGGAAATGTCTCTGGGTGTGATATCAACACCGAGCAAATCAATAGACTAGACTGGAGCTGGTATTACGTGTCCACGCCGCCAAAAGCTCAAGACACTGCCAGACGTTTTGCACCGCCAAAAATGTGTTGAAAGAGCTGAGTAACCGAGACAGGTTGGCTGATGTTGGCAGCAGCCTGCTTGTTGTTAGGTAAAATGTTGTCTGCAGCTTCACTTTTGGGAACAATTCACTCATCAGCTAGTCACATGTTGTTCTAGTACAGGTCCAGCAGCTAGCAGTCATTAAACCTAATTTGGCCAATGGAGAGTGTGACGAGTCGTCACTTGCTGTGTAAATGCACTGCATAGAGTATTATGTGCCAGTCGGAAAAACAGTACCAGCAGGTGATAGCATTTATTATTTATTTATTGTGGTCACACCTTGTCATCGGCTTTGCTGACGGTGTATGCGTGTGAATATTTTGACTATTTTGCTTTCAATAGGGCTGCTACTAAAGACATGGACCAATGCTACTGACTCACTGGGTCTTGATTGAATTACACTCAGTGTTACTAGTGCCAAAGTTGCAAAAGCAAAGTGATGGAATGGGGTTGGAGCACAACTAGAGACCAGAGACATTTCTTTAACCATTATCCAAATATGTTTCTAGGGCTTTTTTAACTGATTTTAGGGCCAGATACTGTAAAGCCCCACTGCAATATCAGATTGTACTATCCAGTAAATCAGAAATGTCATAAACATAATGTTAAAAAAAGAATTTGCAGGGGCACCTAATAAGTTGTCTAACACCCTGTCATACTGCACCACCCGAGACTACCATTGTTCGCACCCAAAAATTTGACCCATGACGTGAAAATGTTAAAATGAAAGATGTCCAAAGTCACCTGATGTCATGGAGCTGCACTGAGGATTTAGAGTGCTATTGTTTCAGCGTAGCAGTGTGAACATGTATGTAACCGCTAATGGGCCGACTCTCCGGGCTCACTAGCCTGGTGTTTTGTGTGGTCGCACTCTTTCTTTCCAGCCCTCCTTCTTTTCATTTATCTTTATCCCTCCTTGGGGTTCCATTAACCCTGGCCTTTTGGGTTTGGTTGGAAAGACTCGCTCATTCCTTCTGCTCTGTAACGATCCCATCGAGCAGTCAGAGGGAAGAAACCACCTGACGCCCTACTGTTTGTCTCTCTCTTCATTTGGCTGTTTGTGTCCCGCTGGGTAAAAGGGATGAAGCAAGGGAGGACATTTCCCTTTCTCTCTATTTCATCTTTCCCTCCCCTCTCTCTCTGTGTCCTCCCTCTCTCCCCTCCTTCCCCTTTCTTTCTCACCTCTCTTGCTCTCTTTCCCCTCCCTTCCCTCCCTCTCCCCTATCCTCTCTCTTCCTCCTCTCTCCACTCTCTCAGAGGTTTAAATGGGTGGGGGGCAAATTTTATGCCAGCATTAAATCTATGATGATAAAATATCTCTTTCTTCTCTCTCTCTCTGGCTCTCTCTCTCTCTCTCTCTCTACCACCCCCCTTTCTCTTTCTGCTCTCTCTTTCGCCCCGATAGTGATGGCCCTCTTGCAGTATGCCGATGTGATTTATGCAGGTCAATTCTTGGCCACAGCCAGGATCAACTGATCTCTCATGCACACACACACACACACACACACACACACACACACACATTCGTGGATGTGTTTTGAAGACAGCGTATCAGCAGCGCGAATGACTATCTGACCCTCTTTGTTTCCTTTGCTTACAGTCACAAAGGTGCCTTTTATTGTGTGTGTGTGTGTGTGTGTGTGTGTGTGTGTGTGTGTGACGTGTGAATGTGAAATTCTATTCATAACATTTTGTCAGTCTGCCCAGAGCCCACAGGGGAGCAGGAGAGCCGCCATGGAGGCCAGTTGCATTGGAAGAACAGGCTTCCAGGTCTCTTCCTGTCGATCACATCATGTGGGAGATGGCTGGCTTGGTTCTATATTTAGTACGTTAAACATCAATATATAACTGCCATCATTAAACTATAGCGCTGATGTTACACCCACACCTAGCACCTTTAATTGGAGCTCTTCAGAAGAGGCAACTGGTAGCCATTTTGGCTCTATTATGTTGCCCTGTTGTTACTGTAGTAACATTGTATTTAAAATAACTTTTAAATAACTCTTTCTTTCTTTCTTTCTTTCTTTCTTTCTTTCTAGCATGCTTTACGTATTCTATGCCACTGCTCTCTCAACTCGACAGCACTATATTGTAACTAGTACTAAGGGTCCTACCACAGTCCAGAGGCAGTTGTTCATGTGTTCAAGATACTGATTAACACCATTGGTCTGAATGTACTCAGGTGTGTGAAAGTAGTTTTCATGGCACATCGATATGTGGTAAAAAATGATTGCAGCAGCCATTCAAGTGTTGAATAGAGGCTGGAGAAGGAGAGGCACTGCAGAGAGAGGCAGATGGAGGTATTATGTCTATAAATCTGGTTAAGTTGTATGATCCTCGATCACAAAATATTGGATTTACAAATCTGATTGGATCTGATTGAGATGAAAAGTTTTGAACTCCTAATCATGGCTTTTGTCTAGTGCTGTTGCTGTACAATTATTTCAGTAATTCTTTTCCCTGCTTCCTCATCCTCTTCATCCTTCTCCTACTAGACTACCTCCCCCTCCTTCTTGTTGTTATTCTTTGCTCCTTGGTCCTCCCTCCACTCTGCTTAGGCAAGAGATGGTGAGCTATGCTGGAAGAAGGAAAGGTCAGCTAACTATTAATAGTAGCACTGGGGAAAATCAGGGAAATGTCACTGGGATAAACAGTAAGTCGCCCTATTTGTGTTTAATGTGCATGTATGGCAGAAAGAATCACAGATGCAAATATACAGAGAAGGAGGGAGGGAAAGAATTTTTTCAAGCTTGTTTGTCATTGGTTGTCTTGGCTGCCTGTGCTAAAAAGACAGCCTTGGTCGCTGAAATTCCACTTTAGCCTGTGTTTACCACCTCCGGTACAATGCGACAAAGAAAATTCAAGGTTGACAAACACAAATCAAGGAAAAACAAGTTTGACAGTATGTTGTGTGTCTTATCTATGAATGTGAGAGAGATAAATGGCCCATGGACAGACGTAGGCACATTATAGGTATTAAGCCTCCCACACATGTACCCTCTGTACTCTGCAGTTTCTTCACTATAGTTAACACTTTCCAGCTAGCATGTACATATACTGGCCAGATGACCACATCGATTTACCCCACAAGACGCCGTGAAGATGTGCATCAGCCAAAGGCCAAGGATAGTTCAGGTCTATCGATCTACCAGCAGGAAACATCATCATCAAATCATCATCAAATGAGGAGAGAGGTACGGGGGTAACCACTGGAGAACCACCGGCCTGCACAATCCTGCATGTAGTGATGCAAGGTTTCGACAGGGTAAAGACAGAAAGGATAAATATATGAAGAATAAAAAGACTAAAGGACTATAAGCCACACAGTTAGTGGGTCATTTTTTGAGGGCTAATAGCGGCAGTGCTCTAAATAGTAAATGTGTGACAAAGTCCTCCGGTTGAGCTACATCTTTAAACTATTTTTGGTATAGTGATGTTTTAGGACACTTCAGAAGTAGGACATTAGTAGAAGGGGAAAAAGAGACAATTCAACTGCCCTAAATATACAGTAGAAGCAACTTGGCATTAAGAAAAATGGTCAATGTGTATGTGCTTGCCACGCCAAATTGTGAGGTTAGAAATAACTCAAATCATTAAAACAAATGGGCTGACTTGCCTCTTGCCTAATTCATAGCTAGTGCAGAAATAATCAAAGACTGAGAAGCCTTTCTAAGGAGAGTCAATGCAGTGAATTTACCCCTTTAAAGCATTTAACGCAATCCCTTATTTCCCTCTGCTACTTCTACATCAAATGATGGCTGCCAGAGAGAGAGAGAGAGAGAGAGAGGGATTTCATTTTAAAAGCCCTTAATTTACAAGTTTAAGTTTTTACATAAAGGGAATCCGGTTGTAAATAAAATAAAATTAACCACAATGACAAATAATGTCATCTGACATAGCTCTGCTGGCTCCTATAGGACCTCGGTTAACCCTTTAGTGAACCTCAGTAAATCCCTCTGGAATTACATCCACCCAATCAACCACAAGGATGCTAAGATGTAACTACTGTGTTAGTGTTAGACCAACTTGAGTGTTGTATTCCTGATAATTAGCCGCTACGGCTACTGATCATCTTCATTAGTATGATTTTATGTTTATACAGTTTGGTTTGTCTCTCTGTCTCTCTCACACACACACACACACACACACACACACACACACACACACACACACACACTTTACCACATTTATATTTTAGTGGGAGGTTTGATAATGAAGCCAGCGTCTGGCTGGATGAATCGAGGTCACTGTGTTATCGTCACAAAGCGCAATGTTATTCTGTGATTGTTATTTGCGGCGCTGCCAATGCAATGATACATGTAATCTAAAAGTCTTTAATTAAATCTGATTACGTGTCCTTGTGAATTATATGATTGGGCATATGGATGGTGTGGAGGTGTGTGTGTGTGTGAATGTGTGTGTGCGTGCGTTTGTGTGTGTGTGTATTGTGTTGAGCATGATTTTGCCTCTCCGTCGCCTCATTTCGTTGCATAATGGTGTTGTTCATTTCATCAGAAACAGGAAGCATAAGGAGTACAAAAAAAAAAAAAGACAAAGAGAGGAAGCAGCTCTGCCATCCCACAGAAAAGCTAATTCCAAGAAGAGATTGCAAATTATCACTTTGATGTTTCCCGGACACAAATGAGCTCTTTTTAAGACTAAGATGAGACTAAAGGCATTTTCTCCTATTTCATAAATTCAGCTCAAGAGAAACAACCACAGCCAGCTCATGTTCATCTCACTCTGTTCAAAACAAGAGATCTCCCAATGATCTGACATTTAACTCTCCTGAATATGAGACCATGAGGTTATTGAATTTTCCTATTGAAGCCACGGGGCCAACAGCCATATAGTTAGGAGCTTATTACCATTATATATGTCACGTTAGCAGCTTCACATTTATTCCACAATGTCTCAAGAATCCTTTCTCCTCCTTGCTCCCAAGGGGGTTTTAGGAGAAAGATTTCAGATGAAGGTGATCACAAAATGATACAGAATTGAGATCTCCCCTATTTCTTAAGAGATGAAGAAAAGACGACTGAGCAAAAGATTTTTTCCTCTGGGATGTTATCTCAGAGCCTAATTACACCACGTGGGAAACAATGTGCTGAGGTATGCATTTCTACACAGTGGAGACGGTTACTGTTAGATCTATGTCTATGTTGCATTACAATGGAGTTCAAAAGACAAGAAGTATTTGGAAGTATAATGAGTAGCAGGCTCTATCCCACATTTTAAACCCTTCCACCTCCCAAGTTTGACTTTTTGGAGACCGTTTCTGCCGGACACTGAGGGTATGGATGAAAGTCATATCGGTTTCTCAGAATTAGATCATCAGACTGCTGAATTGATGAACTGAGTCCTAATACCCATAATTCAGATTGAAAATTTGAAGCTTAAAGACTTAAAGACTCATGAATTGATTTCTGAGTCAGCTCTCATGGAGTGCTTTAGAAAGGGAAATTACTAGCACTGAGGCGAGAGTGAGGGGTCGGGGGCTGAGCTAAAAATGACTCTGTCAAACAACTCTCTCTTTCTTTTGACAATGTGAAAATGTGAAAATGAGTGTACTAACTTTGGCTGAGTGCATTTGGAATCTGGGAGAATTGAAGATCTGAACAGTTTCATTCCAAAATGAGGTTTTCACGAAAAAAGTGACACCTAACTTATTGAAATTATTGATAAAAATAATTAGTTTTTGAAATATAGCGAGTATTTTACTGACTGACCCTCTATATTTTAGAGATATTGATTGGTGGACTCCAGGTAGATGGCAATTTGGTAATGAAACTTTTGAGTGTAAAAGTAAATGTGGCTGGGTGACAGAGAGAAGGAGCCCAGCCATTCCAGTGAGGCACAATGTTGCTCATGAATTGGTTCTTCATATACAGTATAAATCAACATCTATTGGAAACATGTACAGTATTAAATAACATTTGTGTTTATTGCCAGTGTATTTGTATTTGGCTGGCCTGATAAAAAATGACCAACTGATTGTCTATATAATTATAAGATAATGTACTTCTGAGAACAGTATTGATTGTAGTCATTTATCATCAGTTTGGTGGTCAGTAGCACAGCTGTCAGTCTTTCTTGTGTTGTCAATTTTTTTAATTTACCAATAACTATATAGAAAAATAAAACTGAGCTGGAATACTTTGAATACTTTTTTCCCGATGACCTGTGTTGACCTAGCGAGATGAATGCAAAAGCATGAGCAGGCAGCCGGCACTGTCTCTTCTATTATGCTCTATTACCTTCTGAATAATATTAAGATTTACCCCTTCATTATTATGATACTGCCACTGACTTTGAGGTTCAGTATACATTTCATTTTCACAAATGGGAAAGTCTTTTGTAGAGCTCTCTCTCTCTCTCTCTCTCTCTCTCTCTCTCTCTCTCTCTCTCTCTCTGATTGGGTAGTTGGCAGCCAGTACGTGAACCAGTAATGGAACTGGAGCCATAAATCATGTCTTCATATTGTTCACATGGGAGGTTAAAAGGCAATGCTTTTTTAAAGGGTATTAGGCAGTGTTTTGTGTTATACAGCGCGTCTGCCTCTGTGGCAGGGGATGCACACTCATACACATAGATACGTCGATATTAACATACCGTCTGACACACACAACTCTTTCCATGGCAGTCTGGGAGGTAATAATGACAAATGAAGAGGACAGTGACCTCCCTGCAACAAGTGAATCACTCTGTCTCTCCTATGGGAGTAGGTGTAGAGAGGGAGGGGAAGAGGTGGGAAAGATGTAATGATTACAAGTAAGAGAAGGGATAGTATGTAGGACTGGGATGTAGTATATAAAACGGTAAGGTTACATGTCCTCTGAGATATCTGAGGGATCTCTGTGAGTGAGATTTCATAAGGGGATTGGAAGCAAACGGCTCTGTGAACTAAATCAGACAATAATGCTCTCACTCTGGGACCAGGCATATTAAGGCCAACATACTGCTATATTTAGTCATATGGGGACCCACCAGAAAAGTCATTTTGGGCAGTGATGTAGTGGTAAATAAAAAACTATAAACCGGTTGATGAGCACCATGAGGCCAACAACCACTAATATAAATGATAATCAATGATCAGAATCAGAATCAAATTTATTGGCCAAGTACATTCGCACATACAAGGAATTTGACTCTGTGACGTTGGTGGATTAAAAAACACAGGCACAGCAATCAAATAAAGAAACTCAAACAATCAAACAATATATACATACAGTATATACAATAAAAGAAATAGAAATATCATTATCAAAAAAACAACTACTTTTATTTATGCATTTTCCCCATATCCTGTTCAGCCATGGTGGCTATTGCTGCTCATGCAAACTACCCAGTTCTTCTTCTAATTATTCCAAACAAACTGCAGTTGCTGCTGTCGGAAACACTTGTGATGCATTGCTGCAAATACTGTATGCATCTTCCAGGCATAACATTCATTTAGCAAGACCTTGTTACCCTGGGCAGCACGGTGGTCTCACAGCCAGAAAGTTGCGGGTTAGATTCCCGGTCCTTTCTGTACAGAGTTTGCATGTTCTCCCTGTGGTCCTCTGGGTTTCCTTCCACTGTCCAAAGACATACAAGTCAGGTGGATCGGAGACCCTAAATTCATCAATGTACATAATTGGTGGCATCACAATGTCCAGACTCTGGCCTGAGGACTGAGCCCTCATGGACTTGGGTGACATGGGTGATGTCACCGCTGTGTTCAGCATAGTGTGAGAGGGTGTGAGTGCTTGAAATGGTATAAAAAGGAGAAACCAGACAAGCTTTATGATGGTACTTTGGACACAACAATGAAGCTGTCATGTGGAAAGCCTGGATGTACTGAACAATCTGTTTTTATTGAACAGATGAACAGACAAATACAATTAACTATACGCAGGTGCAATAAAACCCAACATTAGCAAGCTAGATATTTACAGATCTTTACAGCCAACACCAGCCATTACTTGGTTTGTTTTTTTTTGGATGCTGCTCCAGTGTCCTCAATTTTTGACACCACAGATGCGATGAATTATGGGCAATTCCTTCTGAAAAGTCTGCAGATTTGCAGACTCACTAAAGGTCCACATGGAAATGCTCGAAAAGTTCACATCAGAGCTCTTAAACACTTGGTGTTTTGAAGTGAGACAGCCATACGCCCTTGTGGAGCGGGAGTGGGGCTGTGAGGCCATGAGACACCAAGACTCCAAGATTGTCTGGCCATCTGTGTTACCCGTGTGATGACCCCTGTCCCTGCCATCTGCCCAGTGTGTTCTGGGATAGGCTCAGCCCCCTGCCCCCCTGAAAAAGATGGGTAGAGAAAATGAATGAATAAATGTCTAAACCTGCTGATGTCTGAATTTTACTATTTGTCTTCAGTCAAGCATAATTACTATTGTACTATTCTTGCCTGTTTCAGTGCCTCTTCATCAATGACGTTAGGCTCAACATGGGCCATGGGCCTTGTTTCTGGTAGGTTCCGTTTCTAGTAGGTTCCTACATGACAAGAGTACCAGTATGTTTCATAGCGCAGGTCCGATGGGAAGACAGAATTTAAAAAATGTGGGTCCTGAGGCCACAGATAAAGATCCTTTGGTCTGTTTATTTTCAAGGACATGCACACAGACGATACTGTTGCTTCATGAAGATGCCACCAAAGATTTGACAACTTGTAGTCAGTCGTCCATAGTGCCCTTGGTGAGTCCGACCAGGGTGCTGTGACCATCGTCGCAGGGTCACAAGATGAGACAGTTCAGCATAGCACATCGCTTCCCATTAATTTATCCCGTCTATCACCAAGACAGCACATTTTAGCCAAAGGGTTTTGCCGATGCCAGCTACCTCCCTTGTTAATTTGATTCCTCACCTCATCCCTTGGAACTGGAGCAGTCAGCCACTGGCCTGACCAGGTGTTTTGTCTAGACATCTACTACAGAAAGACTTTTATTGCTGTAGTTTTTATGATTTTCTTTCTCCTTCACAGGTCTGTGTTTGTGTTATCTGGCTGCAGGGCCCAGGTGTTGGTGAAAGATACAGTAGACAGCTTTCTTCTTTCCACCTTTTAGCGGGGACTGGCCATGAGAGGAGAGAGGTGAGAAAATATACAGTAGTGAGGGATGAGGGACTCAGCGGAGGAGGAGGCAACAGCTGAATGACATGGTGTGATATGAACTCTCAGAGGATGGGCTTTCAGCTCTGCCTGACTGCTCTGCTAGAAAAAAACACTACTGAGATATGTGTCACTAAGTGCTGCGAAATGCCAGATCTGTAAGTTAGGGTAAGGGTGGAAATATGAAGTATGTCTCGAGGGTAGTATGTTATGGTGCCCTTTTTGAAGTGACCAGTCACCCAATAGAGGGCTTTCAGATGACGTAGCCTCTGGCGGCCATAGTGGAGGTCACGTTCAACGTGGCTGGAAACTATTCATTTATGAATTAGATCTGTTTTGTGTTTAAGTGTCAGCTTGTGTCAGCTTGTTAGCCGGTTTGTTGGTTATTATTCACGCACAGAAAATGTCTGTGATGTTTGTTGAAAGAAAAGCAATTTTTTGGTAGTCAAACATCGGGTAAACCTTTCACAGCTAATTCAAATAACCTCAAACCTGCTAACCTGTTTAGCTTTGTGTCGTAAGTTTAGCGATAGCTTGGCCAGCAGGTTAAAAGAGTTACGAGTACTAAAGTAGGTCTATTACTGCAAGCAGTCGCTGTCTTTTGTCGATATAACATTATTATGGATTGATTATATGCTTGCAGCAATCATTTACTACTACTACTACATAGATATGCAGTAATAATGTAACTAAACATTTATCACATTGTTTTATAAAACATGTTTGATATATCTATAGATACTACCATCGGTAGACTTGGTCACTCTTAGGCACTGACTGAAATTCTGTTCTGTTACTGTCTGTTATTTGTCGTCGCTTCACTAGTCTCAGTAGAAAACCCCATGCTTGTTTATTTGGGGGTGTGGGAGCTGCTGTCAGTGACGTCAGTACTGGAGAAACTGTTGCAAAGTGATAAGCTAAATGCAGTAAATGCACAGCAAAACACCAAAGCAATGATTACTCACAATGTGAGGCACAATGAAAACTTTTTCCCTCCATTTCATGCGGGGCGACGCAACAGGGGGTGTGCCAATAAAAACCAGTTGGTGCAGTGGTATTTTGGCGTCAGTTTTGGGGTGAACCTGCACCTTCCGCCTGTGAAGACCACGTCTAAAGTGCGAGTCAATCACACATTGCTATTTTCATGTCTTTGCGCACATGAAGCTAGCTTAGGCTAACTATTTACTAACTATTTAAGTTCTACACCTGGAAACATAGTGACAGGGGTTGAAATATCTCCATTTATTTTCTTTGTTTTGTGACACGTTCACGTCTGGCCTTTATCTGTATTACAATCTGCCTAGGAAAAAATGAAAGTAGAAAGCCAATTTGGACTTGATATCGAAAGGATATGCAGTTAAATTCATTTATTTACGTGCCCTAGACTTTTGATCCACAAAAATAGTGCCCTTTATGCCAGGCCCCGTTTGACATCAGCAATGCCATTGAGCAGAGAGATAGCGAGCAGATTGTAGATAAAACATGGAAATTGCAGTCATTTCCCCTGACTCTCTCATCTCACGCTTGGGCCGGTAGGTGGTTGTTTTATCTGGCCACACCAAGAGGGGAAACAGGGGCAGATCAGGGAGGTGTAAACCCCCAGAGACAGATAGTGAGATACTATTGGGTCAGGCTGTGACAGGGAGATATAAAGAGAGACAGAGAGAAGGTGGAGGTGTGGTTGGTAGGGACAGTGGGGGTTAAATGGAAATTTGGGTGAAAAAATATATATTCATCCAATCAAATATAGAGTGTTAAAATCTTATTTTTCTAAAAATGAGATCATTTAAATTAGTTTGTAATGCAAATCAACATGCTTCAGGAATTTTGGAATTCAGGAAAACTGAATTCAGGAATACTGAATTCAGGAATACTGAATTCCCAAGTTGGTGCAACTTTATTCCAGTTCCACCTCATCCTTACCTTGTCAGAATGCATATTGCTGATTATCAAGGGCTACATCAACATGGTTCGCTCTACAGCAACAGGGTTTATGGGAAATGTGGTCCTAATTTTGAGAAACATAAAATAATACATGTAGCTCCTTTTAAAAGTCCATTTTGACTTTGACTGGGTTTCATGAGCTTTCCCATACTGCATCTGAAGGGCCATCTGGACCATAACTACCTATTACATCTTTTAGCCTCATTGTCATTACCATCACAGCTAATATACATCACAAGTACCATCTTGTTGTTGTCATCCATCATCATCATCATCATCATCATCATCATCATCATCTTCTTCCATCTTCAATTATGAATGTGAAGAAGAGACTCTACCGTATGATTGCTTTAATGGTATATTGCTTGAATAGGCTGAAACACAGCTGGCTGCTGCCCTCCTGTAGTCTGTGTTCATGTCTATCCTCACACACACACACACACACACACACACACACACACACACACACACACACACACACTCTCCGTGTGTTGTGTACTAATATCCCCAGGCTTCCTAAGGCATGGCTGTTTAGCAGTGATGGATTATGTGTCAAAAGGTGTGACCTCACCTTCTACTTCTCTGTCACTGGATAAATCTCTATTCTTTCCTTCCTTCTTCCTTCCTTCCTCATTTCATCCTGTGTACCCTCCTTGCTTCCTTCTTTCCTCTCTCAATCTTTCTTTCTTTCTCTCTTTCTCCTTCTCTCCCATTTCCTCTTCTTACTGTATTTTCTGGCTGTATTCTCATTGCAAATGAGTGCATTCATTCTACTTCTTGCTGTGTATCTGTGTAGGCTGTCATCTCAGCTCTAGTTCTTTCTTCCTTCCTTCCTTCCATCCTTCCTTCCTTCCTTCCTTCCTTCCTTCCATTTTCTCCCATTTTAATGGGGTGTCAGGGCTGCTTGTCTCTGAACTGGTTTGTCTTGGCATTTGTAGGTTCTGGGGTGAATGAGTCATGCCTCAACACAGTAGCACTGTAGTAATCTTCTACTCAATACAGCCTGCCTGCAGAGACTGTAAAACACCCACCATGTTCTCAACTCAGTGTCTGTGTGTTTGTATGTACCTGTGCACACATATGTACATGCATTGTGTGTATACATGTGTGTGTGTGAGAGGGAAAGGAAGAAGGTCAGAAGAGAGAAAAGATGGAAAAGATGGTGGAGGCTCATTTGCAAAAGAAGCATGCTTCAAAGTGTAAGCAGGCGATCAGTGTAGGTGTACATGTGTGAACGCATGGGTAAGCGCAAAGATGCCCGCAAGAAAAGGAGAGAGAGAAAGAGGTTGGCAAGAGATGGATTTTTGGCAGCGCTGCAGAGTCAGGCTGATTTATCTTCCCACATTGTGACTCACCATTTGTCAGCCATACAGTTTACATTTCAAAAGGAGTTACTAAAAGACATGGAGAAAGAGAGAAAGGGAAAGAGAGGGCCAGAGAGGAGAGAGAAGATGGTAAAAGACAGTTTAAATTTCAGAGTGGAATGTAGAAAGTAGGGCATCAACTTTCCTTGTGCTGTAGCCTGTTACCACTCTAGTAGAACAAATAGCCAAAAACTGCACTGAATGATGTTAGCAGAAATGATAACTCAAACTTGTTAGTTTTGGGCAACGTTGTCTACTGTGTATCTAATGGTATGTTTAAATTCAGAGTCAGCATTAGTTTTGGCTCTGCACACACAAAAACATTGTTTTCCCCAGTCTCAGTTCACGAGATTAAGGATAAAGGATGAATGGGATTCTGGGGCCAAATGTATAAATGTTGCGTACACACAAAAACTATACGTACACACCTTCCACACAGGTTGATTTCTAAAAATCAATGGGGGGTGAGAATATGTGTACCTGTACACATATTTCACATCATGTGTACTGTCTTTTGAGTCCAATTAGTGTGATATTGCAAGTTGGCAAAAATATAATGGATAATGTCAAAGTGGGAACTTTTATTTTTACTTATTTCTTTCACTACATTGTGTTAGGATGTAATCTATAGTTAAAAAAAAAAAAACTTTCACTATGATTATGATTTCACATAGTGATGCGTGAGTGGTTAACAACCTTTTCTCGACAAGCCTTAATTTCGTTCTATCTTGAGTAAAGAGGTTTGTCACCAAAGTTGTACATTATTGGGGAGGAAGAATAAGCCTACACCTTCACCTGTTATTAAAATGTCACTATATAAAAGCTATAGCAGTGCATAATGGCTGTGGCACACTCGATCCTCTCTCCCCGAACCTCAACCTGTTTGCTGAAGGCACCAGGGTCTTCATAGTGTCTGTTAATAAAAGGAGGCTACATTGTAACAAAGCACAAATGAGTCTGTTTCGATTCATTTGAGATGTGTTCAACAAGTAATAGTAATAACAATTCATTGAGGATGGCAAGAATACTATGAACGCCAGTTGGTTTTGGCAAGGCATGGGGAAGGTATGGAGGATGATAGCTGCATAGAAGACCAAAATGGCTGAATTCAGTGTCTGCAGTTGAAGTTCCCCATCAAGAACCTACACTTACAGTGTAAAATGACCTTGACCATCTTGGCACAGCTTCAACATCAGATCATAGATAGATTCAAGGGCAGAGTGTATGGATTGTTCATAACATAATATGCACTTGTTATACATGGTGTTTGACTGCATGCTGTGTGTGGGAGGAATGGGGTGTATACGATACTGCCCTAAGCAATCACCATCTTGTGAGTTAACTAGATTGACATGGCTTCAGAGGATTATGCGGCTGGATATATAGATATTTAATGTACGCTGAAAACATATTTTTTCAGTATGTTTTGAGATGATTGTATGTGTATTCATGTGTTTGTATGTGAGCAATCAAGCAGGCGTGAAACGCTTTTGCATCTCTGAGTAATAGAGATTTGAAATGCTTTTATCAAGGCATGCTTTCCATGAGGATCTGGCATGTGTATGTTATCCTGTTTATATACTGGATGTATGTGGGTGTGATTATGTTCACACGCATACATGCACATCTTGACATGTGCCTGATGTCTTCTCCACTCCATTCCACTTACTTTGTCAAAACTGACACATAATATCACTCGGCAAGCACCACGGAACATCTAATGTCCCTGAAAAGAAATGCATTATGTGGTATTTTCACAAGCGACAGGTTCATGATTGCAGCTCTCAGGGACTTCAAACCTAACATCCCCCCTGCTACATCATTGCCTTTTGAAAGCCCTTTTATTCGCCTCACATCCATTGGCTTGTATAGCTTTTGGGGGCCTATTACTATATGATTGTGTTATTCAATCTCCTGGTACGCTGGAATTGGGTGGCCTAAAAAGCGAGCAATTTGGCCACATGGTAATCACTGACTCCAGCCTTAGAGTCAGAGTGGAAGGAGACCGCGGGTGCCAGGCTAAATGGACACTCGGCATCGCTGCGAGGCAGAGGTTGTTGTGACAGCTGAGTTGCTTATCAGTATGCACTGACACAGGCTGGGCCCATCATTGCACCAATCATAGGTCAATTAGAGGCTGGTGTGGGCACGAGGTTGAGGGGGGATAGGGGAATAAGCTAGTGTATCCAGAGGCAATGAAGGAGATGAAGATTTTCATGATTTGGCACTGTTGGGTAAAAACCTCACTCATTATAACTTAAATTGAAGGATTACATGCTCCACTATGGGTTGAGACATTTCTACAACCCTTTTCAAAAACAATTAGATGAACTCAAAAATAGCCTATACCAGCATTATAGTATAACAAGACCAGCCAGCTCTGTATCAGAACAGATTCAGTGCAGTCCATGAGCCTGCTGCTGCTGCTGCTTCTACTTTTGAGTTGTTTTGACTTTCTCCTAAGGACTGGACTGAACTGATCATTGTGGGAATGACACAACGCTATCGTTGTATCCAAACACTGAGCTAACGCTGGCTCGATCCTGCTCTGTATAGCAGCAGAAGCAGCCGGGAAATCAAGTTGTCAGTAGTGCTTCTTGGAATACACTTGGTGCAAAACATGAAAACAATTCCATCCCCCACGGAATAGAGACATTAGAGACGACGCCCTGAGAATAGCAATGCTACTGACTGGCCAACACATCCGTCCAGACGACGCTACTCTTCTACCACCGTATCAAAATATTTTGTTGAACTAACTTAAGACATTAAGCTCCTTGAAGATTGAGGCATTCATCAGTGGTCATCAGTGAGATGAGGAGACTGCAAATTTCAGCCGAACATGTGGCTTTCAACTGCTTGTACCTTCCGTAAGGTGAAATTTATCAACAATTTCAACGTTTTGTGGGAGCGCAGACATCTCTTTAGAGGACTTCGTCTTAACAGAACTGGATTGAAATTGTTCACCTCTAACCTACTTTACTCCGAGCATCACCCAGTTGCTCTCAGCCCTCCTAAAGATAAGAGAATCAAAGACCCTGGAAAGATAAAAGACGTCTCTCCCGCTCCGCCACCGACTGATTCTTGCCTTGACTTGCCTTGCCTATCTGTGTGCACAGCTTGAAGGTAAGCAGTGGTGGTCCTCTGTAGCTAACACTGCCAGGGTTAGGGGTTCAACTTTCACTGCCATACTGGTAAGAAAATGTGGATGAAAGTGTTTATTTCTTATTTCCAGATCAATGCTACTCCAGCCTTTACGCTACAAACAGTCGCTAAACAAGCCACCCTCTCTCTCTCTGCCCTGCTGTTTTGCTGTCTCTGGCTTTTGAACACCTTGCAGAGCTCCTATCCAGAGATCAGGACAGGCTGCACACTGCTGGGGATCATACGCGACAGGCAATTGCAGATTAAACCTCACCCTTGAGCAGGGTTGTTGGAAACACACGGGCACGAACGTACACACACATAGATATTCTGGTGCATATGAACAAGTGAACGCGCACACACAAAAACGGTACCATGCACAAACTCTACACTTGTACAATAGACAGCGTATCGACGGCTGTGCACACGTGTGTCACTCCCCCACACGTTCACATGCACACGTAAACTAATCATGATCCCATGCATTTAGGCTTATATTATTTATACATTTCCATCACGTTCGGTAGCAGCGGTGCAGTGTTTTGAAAGGTACTTAAGGCACATAGTAATTTTCTGCTTCTTCCAACAGTAAGGCAGAAAAGTGATTATGGATGTGTTACCTAACGTCAGGTTTTAAACCCCCTGTTAAGCTCTATAATGCCTCAGCACATATGGAAGTGGCGTCTTCCTGAAATGAGCATGCAATTCATGTAATTAACAGCAGCATCCTCGTGCAAATGTTGGTCATGCTTCGGTTTCTTTTTTCCCCTCGCTGTTTTCCCTCTATCTTCTATATCTCTTTTAGTTGTCTCCGTCTACATTTTCTCGCCGTCCATTTCACTGTTTGCCATAGCTTCTATTCTCTGTCTCTCTTTCCTACCACCCCGCCCGTCTCCATCTATCTCTTTCTATCTCTCTCTTCTCATTCCCCTCCGTTTCACTATGTTCACCATACCCATTATTATCTTTCCCTCTCCTACCCCTACTGCCACCCCATTTTCTCTCGCTCCACACCCTGTCTATCCCAGATGGGTGGCCATTGAGGCAGGCTGCACTGGGCTTAATGAAGGTGCTGGTTTCTATAAAAAGCCTGCAGGCAGCTGAATCGATATCACCTAATGTCAAATTGAGCCTTGCTCAGAGAGAGAAGCTGAGAAGGACCCTCGTTGCTACTGGCTGCTGCACTCTGTTTCTGAGTATGTGTGTGTGTGTGTGTGTGTTTCTTCAGTGTGTGTGTGTGTGTGTGGTTCTTGGCTTTGTGTGGGTGTACCCGGCAGCCTTGGCCACAGCAGGACCTTGTATTAACCGCACTTAATTCTTTGGAGCAGAAAATCTAGCTGAGGTTGCCACTGTGTTACTAGATAGCCAGCTCAGCCCTGCTCTCCACAGGCCTGGAACACAAGCACCCATGCAGCATCGCCACATTATTAAGGACAACATGAACTGAAGTTTCAAGTGTCTTGCTTCCGTAACTTTCCATATTTCTAGAACAGAAGCATTGGCCAGGAAATTAACCGGGGAGGGGGCGGGGGTGAACTATAGCAACCGGGTACTAGCCTACATTTCTCCTCCAACACCTTATTGGAGCAGCAGTGGACCAAATCCTTGAAGGGCAGTAAGCCAAGGAGAAAGGAAGAGAGTTTGTGTTGCCACTCCTGTCACTTTGAAAGTTGTGAGGTTGCAGGGTTTTATATGTACTACATTATACTATGTACTACATTTATATATACTACATTAGTACACTGACTCCTCATTGGCTGCTTTGTTCTTTGTTGCGCATCTTCACAGCTGGGCAAACGTTCAATTAATTAGGAGTTTTGACATTGTAATTCTGTTTTGAAAATCCCTTTAAACAGAGGATTATCTTTATCTTTACTATTGTATGTGAATTATTATCATCTTTCGTTTGTGTTCAAAGTTCAAAGAGGCGTAACTAACCACACTGCTCTCTGAAAGCATAAAAATTGCTATTATCAGAATAAAACCTGTATTGACGACGCAATTCAAATTTTTGAGTAATACAAAGCACCAATATTTAAGGGGAAGCTATAGTAAATAAAAATAAAGTTGTTTTTTTCCCCCCAAAATGATTAAGTAGTATTCTATCTCTGGCAGCTTAACAGAGCTGCTTTGTGTCTCCTCCACTCTCAACAGCTCTGGCTTGCTAACGCCACGTTAACTACTCATGCAGACGCTCATTCAGATGCAGCCAAGTTTGGACGGGGGCTCAAACAGTGAAATGTTTACTGAATGTGCAGCCTGGATGTGTGTGTTGTGTGTGCTCTCGTACAGTAGTCATACTTGGCAGTGTTTGTGAATCAGTGGCCTGTGAGACACCACACCACTAGTGCCAGATTTAAGCTACAATGCACGCACGCACACACACACACACACACACACACACACACACACTGTCTGTGCACAATGGCGCCTGCTCTTTTTTAGGGAACAAAGCCCCAGTTGCTGAAGTGGGTTCATATATCAGCTGTTGCGGTACAAATTTCATGCATCGGCTCCTTTTGCTGACTGCATCTCCTTTTTATTTCTATAATCTCTCTTTCCTTCCCTCCATCTTTCCCTCTGTCCTTACCTTCTCCATCTTTTGCTGCTCCCCTCCCTTAAATTCCTCCCTCCCACTTTCCTTCTATCCTCCCCTCCTTTACCTCCCTTCTCCTTCCCTATTTCCCTCCAGCTTTCCCTTCTTTCATCCCTCCCCCTCTCTCTCATTCACCCAAGCTGCTGATAGCTGATATTCAATTTGACTACCTCATGCCAAATACATTTTTTAAAAAGTACAAGTATTCAGTGTTTCCCCCAGAATGTATTCTTGGCAGGGTGGAAAAGCCTTCTGAAACAGCAATTATACCATGGGGCGCTAACACTCTACATTGAAACCCAGGATACTACTAGTACTACTACTAGTACTACTACTACTACAATTAATAATACAAACATATCCATGCATACTTGTATAAAATCTGATCAAAATGTCATATTAGGATCAATTCAGCTTAAAGGAAAAATCCACCCTAAAACAGTTTAACACTATTGGCTATTGGCATGTACCTTGCATTTCTGTATGCAATTTGTCGTTTGGTGGCATATTTTTCTTATTCCCGTCGATGATTGGCCAGATGTAGATGATGTGACATCATATCAGGTTTTGGTGTCAGTCCCTCAGAATCAAAAAGGACAAGCTTCTTCCTAGACTCACCGTTTTGCAGTCCAAAATCATGTAGGGAGAAATCCATCGCTATTGCTATCAGCTTGATATTGGATATTCAGTGGATATTCCTTTTTCCACCTTTAATAACTTGTAAAGCAAACAAAAAAAGCATATTAATTACTATATTTGTGATTACTGGAAGAGTAAGAACCTGCGCATGTTTGTACACTTAGAGTAAATACATTTTCCACTCAAGTCTAAACTATTGTTCTACTCAATACGTTTTCTGAATCCAAACCTTGGTTCATGTAAACACCTCATCAGATCACTTCACTGCGTTTACGTAAAATGAATAGGAATCTTCAATTGGATGGAATTCATTCAGTCTGCATGTAACTGTATCTACTGAGGCAGGGGTCGATGTTCTCTCATCGAATCACCCTGAGCAGCATTAAAACACAATTGGCTTCATGGGGCTGAAATGATTCATGGATACCTTCACCTATCCTTATATCGTATGTTCCCACAGGAAAGGTGTCTCTCTGTCTGATTCATCATTTGCAAACATAATGCATTGCTGGCACAAATGAAATGACCTGTGTTTTTGGATCTGCCTCCTTTCCCCATCAGTCTGCACTGGCACAAAGCAGCCCCCCACCATGAACTTAATAACTCATTTGCCTGAACAGAGCACATTTGTTCCTTCTGAACATCAGCCACAGGGCTGAGCCAAAAGCAGAGAGAAGAGGAGTGGGGGACGAAAAAGAACAATTATGTTCACATGAAAGATTATAGCTCCCCGCGGACACTAAGGTCCCTGTTCCTTTGGTCCAGATTACCCAGAATTCACCACACCTCCCCACCACATACCTCCCCCAGTTTCAACTGGGAAGGGCCAGAGCATAATTAGCGAGCTGCCTGGCGGCTGTTGCATAGCCTCTCTCTCTCTCTAGTTGTCTCATCTGATCTTCCCTTTCTCTCTCTTTCACTCCTTTTTCTTGACTTCCTTCTCTCTGTCCTTCCTCCCCAACTCCTCTATCCGGCTGTTATATGTTATATGAAAAGAGAGTTGTTGGATGTGGAGGGAGAACAAGGGACACAAAAAATGAGATCAGAGGAGGACAGAGGCAAGAAGGAAGGAGGTATTTTGAAGGAAAGATGGAGGCAGGTCATGAGGGTGAGGGAGGGAGGGCAGGAGGGAGGTGATGAGATGGTGAAGATGGTGATGAGTCATGGCTTGTCCCAGCTGTGTGTAATGGCTGCTGTCTGAGGTAACTGTAGCTAGATTTAGCAACAAATGTAGTGACTTTTTCGGACCATCACAAAATATCTTCATGTGTTGACTCCCAAAGCATTTGTCTACAAATTATAGCATAACTGATGCTGATGCATCTCAGCAGGAGGGCCTCTGGACATAGTATGATTTTCCGCGACTTTAATATCTGTAACAGGAGAGAATCCACAAATATGTACCACAATCCACAAATATGTTAGTATCCAAAAACAATACTTTTTCACTTGTGTCTTGTAAAATTATATCCATATACATTTGAATGACTTGCTAAAATGCATAACTAATGCAGAACAAATTTGAAAAAAGGGCCTTCCCCAAACTGTTGCCACAAAGTTGAAAGCACAGAATCGTCTGGAATATCATTGTATGCTGCAGCATTAAGATTTCCCTTCATTGGAACTATGGGGCCGAGCCCGAACCGTGAAAAACAGCCACCAAACGTTACGGTTCAGTGCAGTACAGTGCAGTCGGGCAGGTAGCGTTCTCCTGCCATCCGCCAAACCCAGATTTGGCCTGCCAGATGGTGAACGCTGCTCCAGAGTCCAATAATGAAGAGCTTTACACCGATCCAGCTGACGCTTGGCATTAACAAACTGACTTGTTGGAAAGGTGGCATCCGATGACGGTGCCACACTGAGTCACCGAGCTCTTCAGTACGGCCCGTTCTCCTGCCAATGTTTGTCTATAGAGATTGCATGGCTGTGTGCTTGATTTTATACACCTGTCGGCAATGGGTGTGGCTAAATAGCTGAAGGGGCGCCCACATACTTTTGGCCATGTAGTGTACTTATTGGTTAGAAGAAGATACTGGAGTACACATGTACAGGGGCATATACGTACACACACACACACACACTCATACCCACATTTGAACACACACAACTGCATACACACAACCACACCTCCCCCTTTATCCACTCCACTGTGTGATATTTATACTCATCTCCAAATTTCCCAGCTGTGTCCCTACTGCTCCACCAGCATTATTAAACAGACACACGCAAATGAAAATGTGAACGAAGCGAAGCGATAGCGTGAAAGAGAGAGAAGATGAGAAAAGAAGAAGAGAAGAGATAGAGAGAGAGTGAGGCAGGGTGAGAGAGAGAGAGAGAGAGGCAGAGACAGAAAGAGTGAGGGCGGAGAAATCATTCGGAGTAGGGATGGAGGCAGGGAGAGAGAGCGCAAGAGGGAGGGGTGAGTGGACGGCAGGCCAAGTAGATGAGAATCACGTTGTACACAGGAGTCAATTAAAGATAAAAGCACTGTGATGGGATTTTGAAGAAATGCATTGCAGCTAACTCTATCCATTTCAAATCCAGATGTGCTTTGAACCCCAACCCACCCCGATGTTTTTAGTCACAGCAGAATGAGCTGATATCCCCTGTTTCTTTCTTGAATGTCAAACACAACCAACCCCTTGTTTTGGCAAATGCAGAGAACTTTATAACTAAAACATGCTCTACTGCTCTAGCCATGTCTCTTTAGTATGTGTACAGGAAGTTCAGCTGATCACAAGACAGGTTCTTCAAACCAAAAAGAAGCAGCGCACATGACAACTGCTTCTGTTTTTACGTCTAGTTTGAGCTGCACATAAATGACCCAACAAAGTGGTAAATATAACTGGGAAAGTTGGGATGTTCTATGATAGCCAAGTTGCAGAGCTTGGAAACTAAACAACTGATGGTAAAAGTGAAGTGCATTTTATTGGGAAAGGAGGGGAGGCGGGGTCTCCTTTCATTCATTTGTTTGTTTGTTTGTTTGTTTGTCCGTCACATGGTGCATCTCAGACTGCTGATTGGATTGTAACGTGATGCATCTCACCTCTGCGTTCCAGCGTTTTCTCTAGGGCCAACATGTCTACATGTCTTTCTGCTGTCAACTGGTGTTACTGTTCTTAATTGTTTCCCATATTTGCTATATGATTGTTCTTAACTGAGTCCATGTGCAGACTGCGGATGCAAATTGCTTCCTGGAGGACAATACAGTATTTATCTTATCTTCAGTATTACGTTGTATGTTTATTTTCATTATTTTCTTTAACTTTTAGTGTTCACGCATGCTTGTGCATACACAATGTGTCCTTTTGGATGTAGAAATATAATATTATATAACAACTGTTGGGAGATTAAAACATCACTATCTGGGTATCTGGATTTTCTCCTCTGAAGTCTGCTGCTGCAGCACAAAGTAGCGCTGTGCTGCTTGATTTCTAAAATAATTCAACAATCACCAAAACACTGTTACAGGCTCTGTTTTGATATTGTTTCTGATCAAAGGCCTTCAGTGAACAACACGTCCTTAAAGGCAGCATAAACCACAGCTGTCTGTATATGATCATATAGCATCCATCTTGCTAGGCCTGAAAGATTGCTTGACAGACAGGCACTCTCACACACACACACACACACACACACACACACACACAACAACATGGGCATACACACATACAAACATCCATAGATATACAGAAAGACACATAGACACAAACATACCCAGCACAAATATGCGTACATTCACACACTAACCAAGATGTTATATAAAGCTGAAGACATTTTGCTGAATTCCAGATCACACATCATCTTCATAAGGAGTTTTGACTTTGATTTCAACATAGATTTTTTTTTTCACTTCCAAGAGCATCTTCTCTGGTAGTAAGAGAAGTAAAAGAAGACAATTTTAGTTAGTGATGTACCATGCTTTCTGCCCTGAATTATTGAAAATACTTTTATCTCTGTAGAACCACTCGTAAAACGTAGTATATGTTTGCAACTGTGACGCACAAGGACTTCTAAGTAGAAGTCTAACTGGGTTGGAAGGCCTACTCATAGAGGCAACAGAGACCTGTTTGGAAATGGAACATCCTGTCTTTTTACATGCAGGCTATACTTCATATTTTGTATAGTTCAGAATTATGTAAGTGATAATACTTGCCAGAAATATGTTAATTGATCCATTCACATTGTGTAACATTCACCTCATACTATCTAATTGATTAACAGAAAGAGTTTAGTTATACTCTCAAAGATAGAACCAGAATCTGTTCTTTCCTATTCACCGCTGCTTTAGGAGAAGCACTATATGGCTCTCTAGAGGTTACAGGCTTTTGGCCAGGTTGTCAGTTTGAATTCCCAGACCGGCTGGGAAAATGTAGGTAGGGAACATGAATGAGTAGTGTCCTCCCTTAAAAACAACAGTCAAGTTCCCCTTAAGCAAGGCACTGAACCCCCAAGTGACCCCCCAGTGAAGCTAGTGAAGCCAACAGGAGAAGACTGTGGCTGTCCTGGGCAGCTTCCAGGTAGAAATGTGTATAAAAGTGTGAATGTGAAGCAGGGCATTGCTGGAAAAGAGCATGCTCAGTTGACTGTACCCCACTGAACTGTCTAGTTTTCACAGTATCCTTAGAGCATTCAGCAAATAATGGCATCCTAGAATCCAGCACTGGGCTATAGGTTATAGTTTATAGGTTATAAATGTTATAGGTGCACAGTATTTACACCATGCTGTTTTGGTCAAATCGGTGCATAGCCAGAAGCGGTGCTATTGCAGAACACTAATCTTCCTAATGAGCAACGTATTACTGCTGAAGCTGTGAGATTGCACCTCAATACCACTGACACAGATTCTGCCCCGGGCCAAAACAATGTACTGTCAGACTCGAGGACACAAATACATACACACAGAAAATATATATATAACACACAGACACGTGTGCATACACACACACCAGCTTTAATGCTGATCCCAAGTAAGAAGGAAGTATAGAAGGAAGATGGTTCAAATTGTGGTTTCTGCCTCTGTTGACAAATCATTCCAATGTGTGTTTGAGGTATCCAGCAGAGCTGCTTATCTAAAATGAAAATTAGCGTAACGGTAAAGTACGCAGAGATTCCTGCTTCACCAGCAAAATGACCAGCAAATTACTAAGGAGTGAAAGGGCCAAAACAACAGTCCCAAGACAGCAGCAAGAGTAGAAATAAAAACATTGCCCCTGGAGTATTCAAGTGCCTTCACTCAAGCCTGGTGTGTGTGTGTGTGTGTGTGTGTGTGTGTGTGTGTGTGTGTGTGTGTGTGTGTGTGTGTGTGTGTGTGTGTGTGTGTCTATGTGTGTGTCTATGTGTGTGTGTGTTTGCGTGTGTGTTTGTGTGGATTGAAGCTACCACTAGCAAATATTTTGTGCTGATATTTAGATTTCAATTTGACCATTTGCTCTCTAGATACTCTCAAGCCACTGGGACCCGTATTTTGGGTTGTTTTTTATCTGCCATTTCTTCTTAAAACGTAAGGTAAATGCACATTTAGATGAATAGTTTCCTGTATCCACCAGTAGCGTAGCCAGAAATATTAATTTAGGTGAGCCTGTTGGATATAAGATGTGTAAGAACCAAAGCACAAAGTGATGTGTAGAATAATAACTTTAGAGTAACTGTAGAGTAATAACTTTTTTTTTACTCTCATTTTAAGATGCTCTTCAGAGCATTAGGCTACTTTGAATTTTGTTGTATCTAGTTGTATCACACAGCAGTTTTGTTTACTGTTGCTTAGCAACATCTGAAATAAATAAGGCGGCGGAGGCGAGTTGCAACATTATTTCTTCATTAATGCCACAGTCATTTCCCCAATAGCTGTTGCATAAAAGCAATGTCAAACCTGGAGTAGCTACTGTAATGATCTACTCACTGACGATCTGCAGCCTTCAACGTGCAACTACATCACAGCTTTTCTGATAGTAAGACTAACCTCACAACCATGAGTTCTTGTTTTTTTAGGCTTAAGCCTATAAGCTATTTACTCAATGCCACTACATGGCCAAAGAAATTGACAGCGTGCCAATATTTATTTGAAATATTTATTTTGAGGCCTGCTTTGCCTATAAAGTGCTGCGGGAATATTTTTTTAATATATTGTGGTGACCGCTAAGCTTGTTTGTGGAATGAAGTAATGCTATCACTACTGGGCTTGTAGTGAATGAAGCTGTGACTTATGTGCCTATGTGGGATGGAGTGGTGTTTGCACTGTAGGTCTCTTTGGGAATGGATTTCCATTACTTTTACAGGAGGTCAGCAAATAGCAATATTTAGACTACAGTTAATTACGGTACTACTTTTGGCATAGGTATTGCTGTAATGACATAAATGTTACCATTTCTTGTGGGTTGTTTGCAATGGACAATAGGAATTGTCAGTACACTGTAATATATGCTACCGTATTTAGTGGTGTGCAGGGCGGCCTGGTTACAATAAGATTCCCGGCCTGAAGTATTTTCCCAGTCCGGAAACTGACAGACACTCTACTCTGCTTCTTCCTCCATCACATATTCTATCAGATCTTCATCTATCCACTCTGCACTTAAAAGAGGATAAGGCATAGGTGGTGTGGAGTCGGCGACAGTGTTGAAACATGACGCAGCTACAGAGACTAATGTCACAGACTGTGATCAGGCTGCAAGAGAGAGGAGATTAAACCTGACAGGTCACACAGTTCACACAAAGAGAAACCCTTCATGGTCTTTAATGAAATGTGTATGTGTAAATAGGTGTGTTTATTTAAAAGCACACACACACACACACACACACACACAGAGGCATCAATCCACTAAACTACTGATCTAATATAATTTGCCAAACCCTAAATAGTACATTTCTAGGGACAAGTGGAGTAATGACTGATGACTGACAAGATATTATTATTTGGTCAATGGTTATTTAGTCCCATGATGTGTTTTGGGGACTAAATATGGTTTCCAAACAGATTTCTGGGGATTTTTGCTTGATCTTTGCTCTCCACTATAATGATAAAAACTAGAAAATCGAATTTGGATTCAGGCTAAATTTTGGAGCGTAACACACATTGCCATACCCAATCGATGCCCATGCACATGCAAGCACACAGAGACACAGCCATATGTGTACAGACTCAAATATACGCTCGTAGGGAGCATAGCTGCCCATGTACAATTATAAGTGCATGAAGCTAAACAGGAAACTAAACAGGATTCATATTTCCCTAGCCTTTATTTTTGCTACATTCGCTCAGCCTACTCACTCTGACCTCTGTTATCTGTCTCTAGTGATTTCAACCACAGTTTCTCTGTGACTAACTACTGCATAGTGTCGGTGTCTCTATCTCTGCTCTCTCAATGTCTCCAATGTATTCCACATTCGGTGACTCATTTCACCTGATTCAATTAGCACCGCAGACTGAAATAATCACATGTCATACAAAGGAGGCGTTAGATGCTGTTTTTTTTCAGTCACTTAGTCACTTAGTCATTATTATACAATCATTAACGACGTCATCATCATATATTTTTGGGCTGTGAGATTTATAGCCACGATTGGGCATCAGGACTGAAAGACGTGGAAAAAGTCAGTACTAGTTTGACGTGTTCGCAAAGGACGGCAAAGATGATATTTTGGTGTGTGAGAGTTCAGGATTTTTAATCTCCTGCCGCCTGATCCGTTCACCATCATCTCATATAGGATACCCTGAGGCTTAGGGTACACTCCCGCCAAGCACGTTTGTACTGAGTAGACGTCTGAAAATGTGTCTCAGTCCTCCTCCAAGTGAACTGCTGTACGGTTTGTTAGGAGTGAGAAAATAATCCAAATTCAAATTATGGGTATAAGGAGAGCCAGCAGTTAATCGTGCTTGGAAAGCCTAGCATAACGGTAAACTTGGAGTCAAGATGAGGTAAAAGGCCTTGGAGGCCGAGGAGAACATTTCCCAACTCCTTAAAAGAATGCACAAGAATACTGAAGAAGTCAAGATGAGAGCAAAGAGCACAAACAAGTTCATCATGCTCAGCTAAAGTTACAGAGGACTGGAATCAGATTTGTTGTGACTCCCCCCTGCCGGTCTGATGACAGGTTACCAAAACTCAAATGCAAAAATGTAATAATGTAAACTTTCTCGCTATGGTTCGGACCAAAGAAAAGAAACTGCAGCCATGACTGCACCAAGCAAGTCTGTGACTGACTGGAAGGGCAGGGGAAGCACATGAGTAGTGATCTCTTCCTCCTCAGTCACTGTGCCCTCAAGCAAGGAATCGCCCCTGCTCCAATGTAGCAATTCAGTTGCCGATAATGGGAGAAAGTGTGTGTGTAGTTGTGTGAAAAAGGGCCATGGTGTTTAATAAAAATGTGAGGCCACAAGGCCTTGTAACTCTTAATACCACTTATGTTATAAATTATAAGACATTATTTGATAGGCCATGGCCACATGCACCAATCAAAACCAAGCTTTCTATTTGGACTAATACGCATTTATGGCACCTCATATTTGTGTTGAAATGCCTTTGGCTACATAGTGCACTAATCATGGATTATGGATTAGTGTGCAGAGATTGAGTGAAAGAGCGAGAGAATAAGACAGAGAGATAGGGAGGGAAAGTTGAGAAATCAATTAGAGAATTTCCACTTGATCTATTTAAAACAACCATGTGTGTTCAAATCCTCCTCAATTCCATCAGATAGATAGATAGATAGATAGATAGATAGATAGATAGATAGATAGATAGATAGATAGATAGATAGATAGATAGATGGCTCTTTATTGTCCCCGAGGGGAAATTGCAGTTTCCAGCAGTACAAGACAAGAGAGAGGCACATACAACAACAGACAACTTTGGTCAACAGGCTCAACATTCATTTTCCTCCCTACTGAGCAATCCCACCTCTCACTGAAAGCAGAAGACTGTGTTTTGTTTTGGTCTCCGTTCATTCCCATCTAACCTCCATGCAGGATGAGAGCCGTCTGATCAGTGGTAGAAAGCAGTAGGTTGTCCTTTCCTCTGTGTATCCACACCGCTGTTGTTCCCGTGTGAATGTTTACCCAGGTAATTAAGGAAAGGGCAATTAGTTAGCAACCATGTGGTGATGCAATTAAACCCCTCTCTCCATCCCTTCAGCCATTCCCTCTTCCTGCTCTCATTGTAAAATCAACAGAAATATTAGCTATTTTTTCCCTTCCTTTTTCCCTGCTAATATGCATATGTTAGACCAAGAAGTACAAACAATTTCCCTAGCCCCAGATCTGGTGGAACTGTGTCAAACAACACATCTCAATGTAAGTTCCCAGAACTAGCTCTTACAGAAAGCAGAAATCATCAAATTCAACAGGCAGGTCCAGCAGTTTCTCATGGGCAGTTTCTCCTGTCATCTAGCAGTAATATACTGTTCATTCATCTCGTGCATGGATGTACACAACCACACCCTTATGTCAGCATTGCGTGTTGACGGTGTCCATGTTTTTTGAAGTAGCTATATATAGAATAGGTGAAGCTTTCTGCCTCTGCTGTCGGATCTTCGGCCTCAAATTGTATACGTCGACGATAATATGAACACATATAGAATAAAAATGAAAAAAAACATAATAATAATAATAACAATAAAACAATAAAAATAACATAAATAATCAAACAAAAAAATGGAAAATACCAAAGCAAGGTATGTTAAAGAACCTCCCCTCGACTATTTACATGTCTACATCATCCGATGCACAGAGCAGAAATCACACAAGTATCATGTGAATTTGAGAGTGATGTGTACAGAGACTAATAGAGAGACAGGACAAGGATGATTGATGTCTGTTGCCAATCGTTTGCTGTCACGGTGCCTCTTTCCTGATGGACTGGAGTTGGGAACAGTCTCAGCATTTTAATTCATTCCCCCAGGTCCAGCAGCACAGTGTTGATCTTAACCATCCACAAATGCTGGACATGTAAACATCCCTCCCTGCAGGTAATTGAGCATGGAGAACAACCATCGTGAGAAGATATAAGATATACATCTGCACATAGATGTAAAGAAACTCATGCACATATACAACTATAGACATATCTGCACACGGTCAAGACCAACACTGCAACAGACTTAAAAGCAACCACCTCTGACTTGTCTTCATTTAAGCCTTTTGTGCTGGCTATTACTCGCTGGGTTGGGTTTAAATGGAGCTGCTCAGCTAACTAAAGGAGAAAAGAGAGACACCCAGCTTAGTTGATGTGGAGTGGACAGGCCTGTGCCTGGCTCTTAATGTATTGTCATTTCACAGAAACACATTTTTCTCTCGGTTTGGCGGCTGAACAGGGATGCATGAGTATGAAAGGACTTTCTCAGTCGATTCTGCCCTGACTTGAATATGCAGTGTTTGATTTTTTTTCCCTCTCTTAGGTGGTTCGATTTGAGTGTGCAGAGATTGAGTGAAAGAGCGAGAGAACAAGACAGAGATAGGGAGGGAAAGATGAGAAATCAATTAGAGAATTTCCACTTGATCTATTTAAAACAACCATGTGTGTTCAAATCCTCCTCAATTCCATCAGATAGATAGATAGATAGATAGATAGATAGATAGATAGACAGACAGACAGACAGACAGACAGACAGACAGACAGACAGACAGACAGACAGACAGACAGATAGATAGATAGATAGATAGATATATAGATAGATAGATAGATAGATAGATAGATAGATAGATAGATAGATAGACAGACAGACAGACAGACAGACAGACAGACAGACATACAGACAGACAGACAGACAGACAGATAGATAGATAGATATATAGATAGATAGATAGATAGATAGATAGATATATAGATAGATAGACAGATAGACAGACAGACAGACAGACAGACAGACAGACAGACAGATAGACAGACAGACATACAGACAGACAGACAGACAGACAGATAGATAGATATATAGATAGATAGATAGATAGATAGATAGATAGATAGATAGATAGATAGACAGACAGACAGACAGACAGACAGACAGACAGACAGACAGACAGACAGATAGATAGATAGATAGATAGATAGATAGATAGATAGATAGATAGATATAAAGAATTTCCCCCCCGGGATCTATCTAAGGACTGCTTAGTCGCATCTTGAATTGCATTGTAGCAAATTCTGGTTTTCTAACAAGCAAAAGGAAGCAATCTTGGAAGTCATCGCAAAATCAATAAGGACCCTATTACCTGGGATGTAAGCAATAGTAGCTAGCTGCCAATTGGTCAATGTGTTATTATTGCACAGTATAAAATATATGTGTGGCCATCATCCAGATGTAGCGGGCTTGTTTGAATAGAAAGAATTTCAAGGAATTTTCCTCTCCAAGTCAATGTGTTCATACACAAACACAATACGAATATAAGAAATGGAGAAAGTGAAGCCTGGAGAAGTAGGAGAAACATGAAGCTCTTAAAAAGAGACATTTGTGTGTGTGTCAAAGTTTGGTATTAAAGTTTGCTTTGTGGTGAAAACGTTTCACCAAGGTGAAAGCTGTGTGTGTGTGTGTGTGTGTGTGTGTGTGTGTGTGTGTTATAGCTCCCTGGCTATTTGGTTCCTGTGCCTCTTTCTCCATTTACCAATGTTTAGTCATCCATGCTTGGGTCGCAGCTGTGCAGCACTCTCACTCAATGAGTAACACATAAATGACCTGTTATAGAGATGACCCTGGCACACACACACACACACACACGACTAGAACACACACAACTGTGTATCAGCATGCCAAGGTCACATAGTCCTCTAAACAGATATGCTGACCTGATGCCCACAGTAATACTGTGGTGAGTCCTCAGGTCCACATAATATGTATTTGTAGGCAAGGCCATGCAATTTGAGATTGTGCCCAATTCACTAACACTTCCTAACACTAACTCCCACAAGTTATTGTAGTGCATATAAGATCCTTTGAATGGTGGTGTTTGGCCATTTAGAGTGTCTGCTGTTATTGCTGCAAGATGCAGGCATTGTCAGCAGCAAGTCAGGTAAACAAAGGAGAGGGTATTCAGTCCTAGAATGTCAAATCAGAAAACATTTCAATTATAAAGAGGCTTTATGGTGCAGGGGTGGCAGGGGGTGAAAGCTGAAGCATGGAATTTGTGCTTGCAATTAGTGATGTAGGGGGCTATTTTCTTTGCTCTTTTTGAAGGCTTGTTTGTGCCAACACCATGTCATAGTGAACAAGACGAAAACTGTGTAAAACAAAAGTAAAGCAAAAACCAATGTGCAGACTGCCCTCGCAATCAGAGTGAGTCTGGACCTTAGTGTGACCCCCTAAAACAGCATTTAGCTGTTTATTAGCTGTTTTAGCATTTATTTTATTTGTAAAGCACTTTTCAAAATGAAGTTACAAAGTGCTTTAGAGGACACTAACAAAACAATACTTAAACAATACTTTCATAAAGTTCATATATTTCAAAAAGTGATACAATACAGTGATTTACAAATGAAATGACTCATGAAGCCTTTGATAAATCCACTTTGACAGTCAACCAGCCAACATAGCAAAATAATAAAGAATACTGAAGAATACTAAGAATTTATACAATATAACACATAATTATGTTTAGATTTACCATTTGACAGAAGAGAACAGAACACAACAGAAGACAACAGAAGACCAGGTTTTCTCAGCTATACTCCAACTTGGTTTCAGACCTTGCTCTTCACAGGGGATGAGCACACCAAAGCACACCACACCAAATTAGACCAGATCCAGTTCCTCCTGGCTCTGTACAAACCAACCCCGAGTGCTGTTGTGTAGACACACAGGGAGAGCATAGATACAACAACAACAAATATGTTGCTGACAGAGAAACAAAGATTGTCCTGTCTGCTCCCTGGATTCCAGAGGAAAACAGTGTGGTTTTTAGAAACTTTTTCTTTTGTTCTCTCACCTGCTTGTAGACAGGGGCTTCTTTTAAAGGTGTTTTGAATATCATTTTAACATAAATGTGTCTGATTGGCCAATGAATGCAATAATGCAATGCAATAATCAAATGAACTGGCAACACCTTGTGCCAAAAAGACGTTATTTCTTGGTTACAGCTGGACTACTTTTTCGCCAGAAGCTCGTACATTACTTTAGCTTGTAATAAAATAGTTTTAAAATAACATTTTGAGTCAAATGGTCTTTGGTAAGCAGCCATGTAATAAGTGGGATAATGCTCCACGTAGCACCTTCAAGGGTGTGTGGGGGGAAGCTAAGGAAAGGGACTGTGGCAACGAAATTGAAATTCTGATTCCAAAAGGAGATATTCATCATTTGCAAAATGTGACACCTACTCTCACACAAACTTACATAGCAATGAAATGAAAACAAAATCCTTATTGGGAGAGAGTTTGCACCAAAGTCCTGATCTCAGTTGCTAAAATAACAGTTTTACAGTGTGGCTCTTCATCATATTGAGTAATGAACTTTGAGTCGTGATTTTTGTTACTGGCGGTTGCTTGCCTTGTGACGATTACTGACAGGAAGTCATAGTTTAGCATAGTTTTACTTACCACTACATCACTGACTTACTATCAAGCTTAGAAACTTCTACAGGTATGTGTTTACTTGGGCACATGTTAAGAAAGCTTAGGATTCTTTTGGAACAAGACTGAGATTAAACGTTAAATTTGTGAACCATGCACGGTTGTCTTTCTTCCTCACTGCACCCGATGTCTGCAACCTGTTATGCTGAGGTTCAACAGTTCACCTTATCAGAATCCATGGCTACTCCTGATCGAGTCCTGTAGCGTATTCAATGCAAGTACAATGTTATTGGACACATACATGCATTACACATTAAGTATGTGGAATCCAAGAGTTTATATCTGTGTTTCTCAGTCAGTAATATTACTTTTTCCATGAGTAGTGCAATGAATTGCTTCTTCAATTTCAGCAATAATGTTAGTTACTAGTTAAAAAATAGTTACCTTTGTTATCTCCTCTCCACCCCTAAATATCCAATAGAAATCTAATTATTTCAAAATGATCTGAAAAGATATATATCTCACTCCCATCCCCTGATTCATTTTCCTCATCTCAAAGGTGCTAATGAAATGTGAGGCACAAAAGGATGGACTGTTTTTCAGTCCAGCACATGTAGGTTGCTGTGCTGTCTCTGAGACATTATGAAATCTGAACATCTAGTGAATAGCTGCCACTGTACCGGCTCCAATTGGCTCCATTTTCTTGCCGTGTCATTGCCCCCTCCTGTTGATTTCCACCTGCTCTGAAGGAAGTGCTTAAGGCTCACACGTCCGCTGGTAACATGTTCCCTGTCCAAACTGCACTAGGCTGTTTCGGTATACTGAGTTCAATATGGTTCAGTAAATCTATTTCTCTCCAACATCAGGAGACTGTCAGGATCTTATGTTGTTTTCCATACAGTCTTTAACCTGCAACCGGTTTTGGATGTAGCTATTTAAAAGTTTGCACATTCTGCATGCTACAGTGTACAGTACTCCTAGTATACATATTATTAGCACAATCTGTGTATAAACTGAACAGGGCAGTACATTTTGGGGCAATATACAGTAGATGGTCCATTTTGCCAACAATCATGATGAACAGTAATTTAGAGTGACTTCACTACTGAGGGCTTTCAGCTCTTATAAACATGGCTGAGAACAGCTAATTGTATTGGCCCTCTCAACAGTGTAGAATAGATAGATTTTGTGTTTAGATAATGCCAGCTTGTAAATTAGCTGTCTAACCATATGATCTGGTCAGCTTACTTTCACACGTGATTTGCACAGCAGCTAATTACATGGTTAGTCGCTAGTCGTTCCAAATAGTTGCTTTACTAAAATAGCTTGCTGGCTAAATTTGGAAACGAGTCTACCTCATCTGACCATTCACCTTTTCCTTATAATAGTGTAGAGTGTAGGTGATGAATTAACCTACACTCACAACACAACTATTTTCTTCAGTTACCTCTTTTTTTCTAGTCTGGTTGTTGTATTTTTAACACTTATTGAACAACCAATTCTCCAACCAGAACAACCAGAAGCCGTGGTTGCTAGCCGTGGTTGCTAGATTTGTGACACAACTACAAAGCCTCTATACATATTTCTGCTGTCTCTCTCTCCTCTTCTAGCTTCAAATGTGGCCCGTGTAGCATAATCCCTGTGGTAGGAATAAGATCTTGCCCCAGAGGTGATTTCTATAATATGTCAGAATAAGTAAGAATATTAACTTATTTTGTGCATTGCTTGAATCCTCATAATACCCACCGGGTGCAATTCACACCAGTGTCTGCTGTTGTACATTAGAATACAAATATTTTTTAGTGGCATGTTCCTTTACAAGACTACGGTGGATTTGGGAACAGTTCCTGTAGGGGCCTACTTGAAATGCCCAAGTTTCCACTGGATTAGCTGGAATATTCCCCCATAAAACTCCCATGCGTGTCTGGTACTAATTTGAGCTCCCCGCGCCACACCCATCCTCGCTCCTCCTGAGTCCCAATCATACGACTCATTGAGTGAATGGCTGGTGGGTAATTATTTGAGAGAGCTGTAGCTCTGTGCTATGGCAAGTTAAGCACATTACCTTGGAAAAGATGTGCAAATGAGCTGAGGAACAGCATCTGAAACGATGTCACTGTCGTTTTACATGACTTCTGATGGAAGTTCATTTTTTTTAAAGTGCTGAATTTGGCTTGATACTGTAAAAGAGATAGAGATGATGTTCTTTCCTGTTAATTTCAAAATGAGAAATATGATGTGTGTTTTCTAAAGTGTTTTTTGACACTTTACTTGAAATGGTGCTCAATGGTGCGCATTATAAGAACATATTGTGACTATGGAAAAAAATAGGTCTGATCATGATGTTTATCTATGCTTCTACAGTCTTATACAGATCTCCTTGCAATGCATCACAATGCACCATGAGTAAAGTTTTAACTTTGTTAGCTGTAACTCACAACCCTTAACATACGAATGTGCCATGTTTGTGCCTGCACTGTGCTGATATACTGTACCTATATAAAAACACTTCCTGTATACTTCCTTGACTCTGTGATGTCATCAGACTGGGACGGCCCGGTGTGGACTGCTACTGTCAGCATGAGAGTGGAGCGGCTGTCCTCCAACTACAATTTCTCATCAATGAGGTAAGCAAGACTAAATTAGACTGCATTCTTCCAGTTGTTCCAGTTAAACCTGCACTAGGCAACTCCACACTTCGGCGGACCCAAATTGCAGCGAGAGATAACTGTTTGAAGGACTTCATTACCCAGAAATCATGTAACATGACATCAGTAAACTATGCACTCCTGAGATCTAAATGTTCTTAATGGTTGGTAGGGGTGGAAAATCTTTTCACAGCAAGTTCAGTCATTGGTGAGTCCAGCTTTGTGTGGACGCTCACTCACTGTTGTTTAGGAGACCGTTTTGTACTCATCACTTCCCAAGCACCAAGATTTCCCACCATGCCTGACAACTGAAATTAATTTGGGCAAATTGGGTGAATCCACAGCATCTGAAGTATGGGGATGGGACGTTCTTCTCTGTTGCAGCCGCACTTCATGATTTAGACTGATAAGACGGGTGTATTTTACATTAGTCTTACCTAGTGCAGCTTGTGTACTGATGTTACCCTTTTTTACGCTCTCGGTATAACACTGTAATTTACTGTTGCGTTTGACGTGCAGTCACACTATTCAATTATGCTATCTAAAGATACATCACTTGCTCACGAACACACAGAACTTTTTCTTCCACACTTCCAACCCCTTTCCCCTCACTTCTCGTCTTTTGTATCTCCTACATCAGAACGGTGCTTCGTGGACCCACACACAGTGCACAGCGTGAAGCAGCCTATCGAAATCAGCACTGTAACAGTAGTTCTTTGGTCAAGGGCTGTGCAGTATTTTGTGCACTAGCGTTCTGTAAGTTGTGGAGAGAAACTAAAGAGTCCTGCTGACAAGTCCAACAGGCAACTGAGTGATGCGTGTTATTGAACAGGAAAGCGCTCTCTTTTCCCTCTCTTTCACTCCGACCTACTCCCTCTTTCTACCTCTTTCTCTCTCTCTTTTTTTCTATTCCCACTCTTTTTCTTCTTCTGCCCACTGGCTCTTTCAGCCCACTTCTACAGCACTCACCAGCCTACTTTGTGATGTGTCTGAAGTAGATGGAGGAGGACAGGGCTGCAGAGAGGTGTGCATGTGTGTGTGTGTGTAAAAGTGTTTTCAGTATGTGTCTGTGTGTGTGCACGCTACTTTATTGGTATAAGTGTGTCTTGTTCATTCAGTTGGTTTGTGCATGTGTGTTAGTGTGTTTGCACAGTGTGTGTCGACTGTATTAGTGTGTATCTATGTGTTAATATGGTGACTGTGTTTGTGTGTGTGCATGCACATGTGCTTGTACATTCTGTGAGGTTGTGCATCTCATGCATGTGTGTATATGTAAGAGAGAGTGATTGTGTGTACTTGTGCATGTGTCAGTGTGCTTTTACAGTGTATGTTTGTAGTGTAGTTCATTTTTGTACTTTGTTATTTAGGTTTGTACGTGTGTGTGTGTGTGTGTGTGAGCTTGCGTGTTTGCATGCATACACATTCCACATCGGTCTCTCTGACATTAACCCACTTTGACACTGACTAGGTCTATCTTACTTTTTACCGAGTGACTAATAGCAGTGCTGGATCTCAGTGTCCTCTCATAGATTCAGTGTGTGGGCTGTCGGTCGCGCTACTAATGGCTGTCTTGTATATCCAGACCAGCCTCTTGACATTCAGTGAGGTGTAATGACTTACTCCCATTAGATGTTTGATCCCACTTATTTTATATGTATGAAGTGTATCTATTTTCTCTGAATCACACACACACTCACACAGTTCACCACATCCAGTTGTCACCATTTTAGTACCGTCGTAATCCTCATCCTACGTCAAACTCATAAGCCAATCTCACGCTTTTTTATGTGAAGAAAATTATGGGTTTTTTTGTCGGTGGAGGGTATGAACAGGCTATTTAATGTGTTTGTCTGCCAATTCTGAATTCATTATGTTGTCTGTTGAACAATTCAACTGCATCCTAAATAGGCTGAGGTGGCTGCTGCAGGTTGGTGGGTGGATGAGGTTTTAGTGGGTGGATGAGAGGGTCTGTAGAGGAAAGGTGAAAAGGAGGTGAAAAGGATTATTGTTGGGGAATTTAAGTGTGGGAGGGCAGGTGCACTGCAAAAAATATCCATTTTAACAAGTCTATTATTCTTCTTCATCTTAAAATGTAATTTTTCTAAAAACAAGTACAAATCTGCTGTGTGTGTGTGATAATTTCACTTTTTTCCAATGCAAACTTGTTCCAAGAGTTTTGGAAACCGTCTTATTGTACCTTGTTTCATTTATCCTTTATTTTATCAGGTAGTCTCATTGAGATCGAGATCTCTTTCTCATGAGAGACCTGAGAACAAAAGACATTCATCAACTTGACAAATAAAATACACAATACCAGTCAGTCACGTCTTCCAGCTGTCAAACAGTCAGCAACATACGTTATAAAAAGCAATTTTAAACATTAAAGAAAATGTGAGACATCATTACTTTAAAATCATTGAGGGGGACAAGGAATTCTAATTTCAAAGTGTTGAAATTACTACTCTACTAATCCAGTCCTGTAGTCTGCTATCATAATTATTGAATTTAAAAGACAGTAGAGAAGTGAGGTACAGGGGAAGCTTCAGAAGTAACAAGTGAAACTGCTTTGGAAACAAGCACCGAATATGAGACTTGATAACTTTGCTAACATGAAAAATTGAGAAAAGTCTTGAGTCTTAAAACCTCATTTTTTCAAAGTACAGAGAGGAGGAGGTTGAAGGGGAGGAAGAGGAGGAGGGAAAAGGTGGAGTAGAGGACAGATGGGGGAGCAGAGCACAAAACAAAACATCCAGGCGGCCAGACACACGCCTCATTAACCTTTGACTTAAAACAAAATGGCCTGTGTTTGTAGAACAAAATTAGCTGATGAACCAAGACCAAGTTCAGTAATGATATGATTCATTATATGAGTTGTGTTTTCGCACTGCATATTATATACTATATCTCAAATACGTCTCATATAACTGCTATGGAGTATCAAATCTAACAACATAAACAACCATATTCACTGGTAACCATTATAGAAGTCTCTGCACATGTCTTTATCTATCCTACATTACTGTGGAACCAGCATGTAGAAAACAGAACGTCTGTAATGGCTACATATTCGCTATTCAACATCTGATGGAGTAGTGTTACTACTAGGCATTGAGCTTGTATCTGGCTACACACTGGCTGATTTACTGATTGATTACCAATAACTAGGGAATCAGGGAAAATGTAAGGGAAGCCATCAATTTACCAGACAACCATGCTTGTGTTACATTTGAACATCACCTTCTGCCCATACGATGCATACAAATACACACATATACACACCTTAAGCCATGTGGTGGATACTTTTATAGTGCTATTTCCTCTTGGCCCTGCTCATTCTCATTTAACCATACTGTATACCTACCCTGGTCCGCTCGCCTGTGTCGCCATCAAGACATCCAGATAATTAGACCATAATGGAGTTCAGGACCTGGCTTTCTCCATGCCTGTCTCTCTTGGTTTCTCTCCCTTCCCTGCCTTTTATGTTTTCTTCGATATATGCTGCTCCTCCTCTCCATGGTCCTAACTCCTGCCTTGTGGTGTTCTCGTCTCTTCAGTTCTCTCAATAATTTGCCTCATTCACACGGCAGCCATACCTGGAAGACAGCAAAGCAGATGGGAACAGTTAAAATCAACCAGTGTTTGGGCAAAAAATTGCAAATATATATACTTTTTGCATATGGTGGAGTTATGAGCAGAGCTGCAGAAAGGCTAGGCTACAGCAACTGGATTGATGGTAATCCATGTTAGTTTTTGATAGCATGATTTATTTAGTCCCAAACCAACTAGGTCCATAACGATAGCTAATGTTAGCTGTCAGCTAAGTTAGATTTATCTCTAAACTAACTAGGTCCATAACGATAGCTAATGTTAGCTGTCAGCTAAGTTCAGATTTATCTCTAAACTAACTAGGTCCATAACAATAGCTAATGTTAGCTGTCAGCTAAGTTAGATTTATCTCCAAACTGACTAGGTCCATAACAATAGCTAATGTTAGCTGTCAGCTAAGTTAGATTTATCTCTAAACTAACTAGGTCCATAACAATAGCTAATGTTAGCTGTCAGCTAAGTTAGATTTATCTCTAAACTAACTAGGTCCATAACAATAGCTAATGTTAGCTGTCAGCTAAGTTAGATTTATCTCTAAACTAACTAGGTCCATAACAATAGCTAATGTTAGCTGTCAGCTAAATTAGATTTATCTCTAAACTAACTAGGTCCATAACAATAGCTAATGTTAGCTGTCAGCTAAGTTAGATTTATCTCTAAACTAACTAGGTCCATAACAATAGCTAATGTTAGCTGTCAGCTAAGTTAGATTTATCTCTAAACTAACTAGGTCCATAACAATAGCTAATGTTAGCTGTCAGCTAGGTTCGATTTATCTCCAAACTAACTAGGTCCATAACGATAGCTAATGTTAGCTGTCAGCTAAATTAGATTTATCTCTAAACTAACTAGGTCCATAACAATAGCTAATGTTAGCTGTCAGCTAAGTTAGATTTATCTCTAAACTAACTAGGTCCATAACAATAGCTAATGTTAGCTGTCAGCTAGGTTCGATTTATCTCTAAACTAACTAGGTCCATAACGATAGCTAATGTTAGCTGTCAGCTAAGTTAGATTTATCTCTAAACTAACTAGGTCCATAACGATAGCTAATGTTAGCTGTCAGCTAGGTTCGATTTATCTCCAAACTAACTAGGTCCATAACGATAGCTAATGTTAGCTGTCAGCTAGGTTCGATTTATCTCCAAACTAACTAGGTCCATAACGATAGCTAATGTTAGCTGTCAGCTAGGTTCGATTTATATAGCAGTATGCTGTATTTGCTCCCCAAAACTAGATAATCAGATGGGAGTATAGTAGTAGTCACCTTGCAGTAGCCAATTAGCCAATAGCCTCATTAGCTTGTAGTTAATAGAGTAAGATAATTAAATTCCTGAACAAAGATGAAATTAAATGTCAACAAAAATGCAGGCAAATTATGTCCCATGTAAATATATACATGCATAACAGACAAAAACAATATTCACCAAATCGCATTTGAAGGCCACCATGGTAGAACTATATCAGACTAGGGTGGAGAGTAAAACTGAAAATGACAACAAATAATATCTTGGCAAGGTGGTGTGACATGAAAAGAAAACAAAATGAAAGCTTATATTAGACATCCTAATCTCTTGAAGGTGCCAGCTAATCATTGACACGTTCCCCATCAGTCAAATTTGACATGGATTAGCAGCAGCATACCCTCTCTAATACTATTAATGTTGACATGCTTGGGGGGCTCTTACAGGATAAGAGGCCACCGCCACCGAATCGGACAAATAGGCGGAAAAAGCACAAGTAATTATGTTGTTCATTATTTATTCCTTTCCTGTTTAATCATTTTGGGGAGATTAATGATTTGGTTTCATAAACAGAACCTCATTCCTCACTTGCAAATAGGGTGTTGGATGAGGATGAGGTAGCTGTAGTGTTTTTAAGTGAGATGGAGGAGGTACAGGCGACACTAAAACGTTAAGGTCATTCGCTCATATTTAAGACTAAGGAGAGGGGGATGAAGGAATTAGTCACAGAGTAATTAAGATTGTTTACCAGACAATAATTAATCATTTATTGGTATAGTGTAATAAATCATTTATGTCTCACAAGTCTGCATCTAGTTTTTGAACGAATAAGGAAAGGACTTTCAGATAATGTGTGTCTGCTACATGGGAAGAAAATGGTGAGCAGCCATTGAAAATAGATTGTTAACAATGCCCACACACACACATACACACACACACAAACGATGAGAGAAAGACAATTACACTGCAAAAATGTCCATCTTAATAAGTCACAGAGTCCCGTATTCACTCAACATTTTATTTTTCTTAAAATAAGTTTTTAAAATATGCCACTGGTTAACATAATTCTGTGCAGTTTCACAACTTTCAGGAATTTTTTAAAAACAACTAAACAAGTTTCAATATCTTGAAACAAGGCACAATAAGGAAGATCACTCAAAAATCACAAAAATCACACTTGATTCAAGAAAATTGAGTGTTAGGGTTAGCTGTCTTTCTTGTACTGTCACTTTTTTATTTACCAATGACTATATTCAAAAATAAAACTGAGCTGCTTAAAATGGAAGGTAAATGCACATTCGTTTTCTGTTTCCATGTTATATAGGGTAGGTTTGGTTAACCTAAATGCAGACAAAAAGTGATGCAGTTAAAATAAATGCAGTAACAGTAGCTTTGATATTTATCTTAAATATTAACAAAAGACTCATGTAAGATTATTGCTGACAACGATGAAACAAGGTGGGTTAATTTACCTGCTGCTCCCAAAAATAAAGCTCCCCTTTACTTGCAGTGATGCTCTTTGGCCTGGAATGTCGCTGATAACCGCCAATGTCACTTTGGAACTCAGTTGACAATTTGGTCCCAATGAAATTAATCAATACAATGAAATATGCTATGCTATGGCGGCCTGCCTTGCCTATAAATCCCTGATTTTAAGACTCAATACTAGATTAAATTACTTGCTAAAATCAGCAAATGAGAGGGTAATGTTTACCAAGATAGGGATCTCTGTGGATTAGCAATGTCTTCATCCTCCCCACTGTATACAGTCATTTTCTCCCATGATTAAGTCTTTAATCTCTAGCTAATTCTCCCCTGGGCTCCAGTCTTCACACTCACTCTCCGGTATCAGCACCGCACTGGGTATTCCACACTAATTATAACCACCATCCTCAAAACTAAGACAGATACTAGTTGACGCCATTTGAATTACTCATTTTCCTCTCATGATCATCCCATCTCATCCGATAGGCCCGTGTTGTACACAATAAATAAGCATACTTATTCCGATACTAGAATTGCACAGTAATATTTCTGCATACCACTCCATCTCCATGGACTGGTTTCTTAAACTAATTAACTAACTAGGTCAACTAGATGTTCTTCAAAATGTAAAGAGTGGCAAAGGGCTATGGATCAGTCTAGACTATGGATTTGTTTGTTCGTCTGTCCATTTATTAATTTATCCATCTTACGCAATATCTCAGGCAGTGCTGATCAGTGTGGAAAATACAGGTTTCTGTTACACCCTTGTTTCCGAGACATGGCAGTTGGGGGACGGAGACCATGAAAGCCGTGTCAACAATCAATGGTCGATAAATGATGTATTTTATTGTCCCATCACAAACCTCCACCCTGCTAAAGTGTCCTTGAGCAAGACACTGAATCCCTACCAGCTCTGACCGCCCTGTGGAGGGGGTCAGGAGAAACAAATTGCCCTGTAGGGACCAATAAAGTATCACGTTTTTACAGTTTTGTATGTTGCCAACAGAATGTATTGAACTGAGATTTAAGGGGGCCCACAGTAGCGTAGAGGTTAGAGAAGCAGGCTTAATTGTGACCAGAGGGTTTCCAGCAACTACCAACAGTAGAAGACTGGTTGTACTAGGCTCCCAGATGTGAATGTGTGCAACCTGATGAATGTGAAGCAGGGTGTTGCTAGAAAAAGATCATGGAGCTCAGTTGACTTTCCCTGGTCAAATAAAGGTTAAAAAACACATCTCCTAGTACTATAATTATTAATGTAATATTTTTTGTTCAACATTGGTCAGCTGGTTTTCACATTTGTCAGGACAAAGCTGTCAACATGATGACACTTAATGTCCGCTACATGACAGGGAGCTGAAAGCCTCTTTCATTTCCTGATGCGCAGATAGCAGATGACGAGCAAAGAGGAAGAGCACATGTTCAGTGAGTCACGATGGCCAGAAAACACAGACATCCTCATCCACAGGGCCACAGGGAAACATAACCAAATTAGCAAGAGCTCTGAGCTGGAGTGACAGCCTCATTCAACTTCCTCTCAGTGTCAGCATGTCAATTTTGGGCCGGTGAGGAATGACAGCGACCCTCTATCTGCTGTCTGCTGCCAGAGGGAAGAGGCTGGTGAATTAAACATGCCTTAACCTGCTCTGACAATGGACACTGAGTTTGTTGAGGGAAGGAATTGGGGGAGGGGGGCTGTTTGTGCATGTTTGTGCCTATGCCTCTGTTTATGAGCGCACTTGTGTTTGTGTGTCTATGTCATGTGTGTGTCTATATGTTGGTGTGTGTGAATTTTAGGACTGTGTGTGCAGATGTGTGTTTGGGGGAAAGGATGATCCCATTTTCAATCCCGGGATTAAAACCGTTCATCATTGAAATAATCAAAAGGCTGCAGCGGTGATCAGGCATTTGCGCAATCTAGAGCCTATCTATCAAATCTGACCTTCTAGGCCACTGCTTGGAGTTTGAGGCTAGTCCATAATTCACATGTCCTCATTTGTGTAAATCCCGGGATTAAAACCGTTCATCATTGAAATAATCAAAAGGCTGCAGCGGTGATCAGGCATTTGCGCAATCTAGAGCCTATCTATCAAATCTGACCTTCTAGATTCAAGATTCAAGAAGTTTAATTGTCACATACACACACGAGGTGTGCAGTGAAATGCAAAGTGGCAATGCTCAGCAGAAATGTGCAAAATAACAGGTTCACACTATTTACAATAACCAACACAATATTTACAATGTCACAGTTTTTAAGAGCTCTATATAAAAAACAACACAATATTTACAATAAGAGCACTTTATAAAAAAATATAGTAAAAAAGGGGAAATTGTATGTATAATATAATATAAATTATAAATTATGTGTAGTCTTTACCTAAGTGTGTGTGTGTGCATAAGAGGGGCAGTGTGTGTGTCTTGGTGGGGGCCCTGGTGAGGTCAGAGTTCACAGTCCTGATGGCCACTGCTTGGAGCTTGAGGCTAGTCCATAATTCACATGTCCTCATTTGTGTAAATAACAAAACCAGGTGAAGGGGAAGGAACATAATGGGAACAGGGCCACAGTAGATGTCCCAGGAAGTGCCAACATCCCCATGGTGTGGCAAAATCTTGACCCATAAAAACACAGAATGGCTCATCTCATTCCTTGATACCCTTTACTCAGGACTCGTTCCAGAGGAGGACAGAGGGCAGGTGAGGCCAAATATGCCCACTTTTGTCATTGTATGGGACCATTCAGCATTCCCTCTCTCCCGTATCGTCCCAGACTGGTTTGCAGCCCACCCATGTCACTGTTCCTTCATTCTTCAACCCCATTGAGGAATTCTTTCTCACATGGAGGTGGAAAGTTCTTGATCACCATCTGCGTGATTGATGTCCCTCTTTGATGCAATGAATGCTGGATGCCTGGATGTATCGGCAGAAAACTGTCAGGGATTGGATCAGACATGCCAAAAGGGTCTTTCCTCTGTGCAATCTGAGAGAAGACATTAGGTGTGATGTTGATGAGAACATGTGGCCAAATTAAGAAGAAGTACGAGTAGACCTTTTTTACTATTTACGATTTTATTTTTCATTCATTGTATAAAAATTCACTAGACTGATTCATACCTCCAACAAAAGAGCCACATAGCAACAAGGTGCACCGCAATTTTGATTGCTGTAATTTGTATTTTCTGGGTCAGTGTGTAACGACTGACAAAGTGCTGTTCTCAAGCGATGACAATCTCTGCTCTTTTGTTTGATTTACCTAATTTTGTGACACAATCTACAATGTTTTGAGAGTTTAATTACATTTTGCTCATGAAATTAACCTTTTCGTCAAACACCATATTAGTGTTGACTGTTGCATTAAGTGTTTTGAAAAAGTGACCTCAATATTGAGAATTACATGAAACCAATCATGGAAAACTAATTTACTGGAATCCCAACTCCACTACTGTATATTCTGGGTGGACCCGGTTTTAATCACTACTATGGGATATATGAGTCTGTGTGCGCATGCTGGTGTGAGTTAATGTCTGCTTTTGTGTGTCTTTGTGTGTCTCTGTGTGTGAGTGAGTGTGAGGCGACTGGTTGTCCCGTCGCTCAGAGGGCCCTGCGGCCGATCTACACGGTCACGGCTCTTCTCTGTCCTGGCCCCGCAGTGGTGGAATGAACTCCCCACTGATGTCAGGACAGCAGAGTCGCTGCCCATCTTTCGCCGCAGGCTGAAAACCCACCTCTTCAGGAAACACTACCCTGACTCTTCCCCTTAGCCATGCCTATTTGTCGTCAATTATGTGTCTGAGCTCTTGTTTATTGGCTCTTGTTCATTTGATACACTTATTTGTCTTAGCTCTTGCTTATTTGGTTCACTTATTTGTCTTAGCTCTTGTTATTTGATTCTCTTATTTGTCTCATTTGTCTCATTTGTTTAAGATATAGTAGGTTGCTAACTTATTGCACTCTTACCTTAACACTAGTTATGCTCTTAGTTGCTTGTTTAGGAAGGAAATGCACTTACGATTTCTGGTGACTAGTAGTTTTCTTGCCTACCTATGTTGAATGCACTTATTGTAAGTCGCTTTGGATAAAAGCGTCTGCTAAATGACTGTAATGTAATGTAATGTAATGTTATTGTGTGTGTGTGTGTGTGTGTGTGTGTGTGTGTGTACGAATGTGTGTTTCCCTCCCGAGTAATGATATCCTCGATTTCCGGGAAGTATGTTCTTCCTCTGCATATGTCTATTCACACTCACTGCTACAGAGACCAATATTGTAGAACATGAAAGCTCATTAGACTTACTGTCAAGACACACACACACACACATAAAATATAATGTACGTGGGCAAACATGCATGGGTGAACAGATACATGCACAAACACCAGTTTGACCGAAATGGGTTTTTGAAGGCCAATGCTGATATTTTTTAAGCCAATATTTCTTTTTAAATATCAACCATTTTTGTGCCAAAACTGTCAGGGTGGAAAAGCCTTCTGAAACAGCATCTAGATTATCACGGGACACTAAAACCCATGAAGTTTTCTGCTGTCAAGCTTCCCACCGTGGCCCTGATGTAAAATTCCTTGACTTTTCCACGGATATCAATAACTGTGAAATGCTTCCATGATCTAAAATAGTCTTCTTTCCTGGTGTGTTAATGGTCTTTTCCAGCTGAGAAAAGTTCTTAAGAAAACCACCATCAAATGCAATGAAAGTTGTAAAATATGTATTTGTAAAATTCCTTGAATTCCCCAAAGAATTTATCAAATTCCCTGTCATTCCTTGTTTGGAACACACCTCTCAAAATTCCATGAAATTCCAGGAATCCCATGACCATTGGGAACCCTGTGTCTCTCTTCCCATCCCTCATGCCGTCTTTTCAAGGCACTTACACACACTTTCATCTCTTCTCTACCTCCTAACCACTTTCTCAATTCCAAACCCATTAGGGCTAATCATCAGCGTGCTCAGTGACATATCCAAGCTGCACTGACTATTGATCTGAAACAGTTCCACCAGCTGCCTTCTAGTATTCACATGGCTTTGCTCAGCAGCCCTCCACATAATGATGCTGCGGTTGTGTGAATCTGCCCCCAATACATGGCGTTAATGTGCGTCTTGTATCTGGATTGTATCTTGATCTGAGTTGTACTGGGTTGTATTTTCACCTGGCTAGGTTGTAATTTATTTTTCCCTCACAAAACACAGATTGTCACGCATGCCTCTTTCCTCTGATAATATTTACATCGTTTGAAGTACAAATCAACCCTAAAATACTATTGGTGATGTGCCTCGTATTTCTGGGCCCATTTTGTGAGTTTGGTGATGTATTTTCCTGTCCAAACCAAAACCATAACTGTCAAAACTTGACGACATAACATCACTTTGAGATATTCCCAGTGCAGCTACAATGGAGTTTGACAGCAGGAAATGTTTCAGCTATCTACACCATCAGCGGTAAACGTCAAGTTTTGGTGTCAGTCCCACAGAATCAAAGAGCAAGGGCTTCTTTCTGGACTCAGCAACGTTCAACAATCATACAGGGAGAAATCCATCATAGAAGAGGAAGAGACACCAATTTTTTCCATTTATGTCTACAGGAGAAACATTGCATTTACCTTTTGTTTGTTACCAAATGCATCTCTACCCACCTCTGGAGATGGTTTGGATGATTCGATCTTCAATGCATCTTGGGTGCATTGCCACCTGGATTTTATTTCTTATTTATTTGTTTTTACGCTATAAGACTACAATCTGATCACCCAGGATGCTTATTAATGCCAGGTGGAAAGGGGTTTTGTGTACTCATGGGGATTCAGTACTGATGTTTCTGTTCTGTAGGGGGCGCTGGTCACGGCCTGTGCAGACGACACGCTACACTTGTGGAACCTCCGTCAGAGGCGACCGGCTATCCTGCATTCGCTCAAATTCAACAGAGAGAGGTGAGCAGATAAAACACACACATATGCACACACATCCTCACTTTGTTTTGGCCCTTGCTCCAAGATGGATTTGACTCTGAGGCCAGCGTATACCAGATCTCAAGGTTCACTGTGAATCCCTGAGAGATAAGCTAGCATTGCTTGCCTCAATATTTTATGTTTTTCTCCAACTCAAACACAACCTCCTCCAGCCTTCTCCATTGCTAACTGAGGAAAGTTTCACTGGTGTTAAGGGGACATGAAACACAGAGCAAAACAATATTATTCAGAACTTTGAAGAGTGCTATGCTGACCAAACTTTTTTTACTTAGAAATTAACCCGTTTTCTTTTAAAAGAAAAAGTCTTCAAAAGAGACAGAGGATGTGAATGAGACAGCTCAACCTGAGACCTTATGCCCCTTATTCACTGATAAAGCTATGCAGAAGATAAGGCATTTAGCAGGCTCAGACATGCTGACCCTCTCTATACCTGGAAAGGTTTCTCATAGTCAAGTCTGAATGGGTCACAACAGGCTTTGAAAAGATATAGATATTAGACATTGTCACTGTTAGCTGCGGTAGGACTGAGTATTTTTGCAGGTACTGTAAGTGCTTTGAGTGAACCTGAGGGTTAAGTTAAAGATTTACCATTTCTCCTCTTCACTGGCCTGTCTCATATTAAAGCTTTTGCAGAAATCCATAGGGGCGATCTTCAGACACAGTGAAAGTGAACTTGAAAGGCTACAGTCACTTTGCACATTCAGTTTGAGTCTCTGAGAAACAGCGGTATGTAAGGGAGAACTCTCTTTTGTGATTTTGACATTGCACTGAATGTAAAGCATTAATATGCATTCAAGGTGCAGAAACAGAAAAGTCCACATTTTCAGACGTTCCTTTCTTCATAAAGCACAGGGTCAACAGAGCTAATGCAAGTCTGAGTTGCGATAGCAAGCTCTATCCCCTTGCTATCATAACCCAAGGACTTCAACTGAATCACAGAGCATTCTCTCCCCACGGTCACATTTCATCACAGAAGAGCAATGAACCTTCAGTTGGAGTCAGAGGAATCTCAATCCCACAGTAAAATAACACATCATAAAACTAGACCGTAAAACTTTTCACACTGTAATCCAAAATATCAAAAAATCAAAAAATATTGTGGACGGCGAAACTTTGACTTTTTGAAAACGCTAGACGCCAAATCTCCATCTTCAAATTTAAACGGCTTAGTGTGGATATAGTCTTAGATTCATTATAGGTGCAACCTATGATGTCCCTTACGTTCAGGCATAGCTACTCTTAGACATATTTTGTCAAGATGCGAAGGGAGTCTGTCTTAAGGACGATACATCTGGAAAGGCTATGCCCTGTAGGTGGTGGGATGCCAAGGGTTTGTAGCCAAGTCCACTTTAAGACGATTAGTTGCATTAGGCATTCCAGTCACTGTAAACCCTTCCATTTGAGATTTATATTTTATAGTCTGGCAATGATACGCAGATTTATTGTGTGCAAACTTATCCACGTACACACACAGGTGAAAATCAGAAAATGTCTTGTTTCCAAGGTGTTGAGACCTCTTTCAGTAACCTTCTACCTGTAGTTAGATGGTAGGTGGTACAACTCCTTAGTGGCAGGACGGTGAATCATACACTCAGATAATAGCAGAAAAAGGGCACTGTGAGTCATCCATCAGAGGTTGGGGAGCGACCTGCCAGTTAGCTCTGTGTCTCTAGGCTAAGTCCCGACAATTATCGCCACAACACCCCCTCAAAGTCCCCCGACAATTAACTGTGAGTCACTGCAAATGGCAGCAAGATTCACTTTGTGTGATAACTGTCAGTCACCGTCTCCTGCCTGAAACCTTTCCTTGACTGCCACACTAAAAGTTCAGTTCTCCATCCCACACACACAAACACACGCGCACAAACGCAATCCTTTTTGACGTAATATAAATTAGAAGTAGCTACTAATCGAAAGGCCTCTGCATTTGAAAATTGGATTCCTAACATATTAGGTATTTTAAGACTCTTGCATAGCAATAGCATTTGAGAGAATGTCATCTGTGGTTTTGAAACGTTTTTAGTGGCTATACAAAATGGATCTCTTAAGCAGTAGTGTCACGTCATGCACAGCAGATGGGAAGGTCACCGGTTACGTGGATGACGTCGCCAATAGATGACAACTTCAATCCATCTCTTTATCTATTTACTTCATTACGGTTATTTGTTCCTCAGCTGGTCTTTAGTTGCCAGCCAGCTGGCAGCTAAGCCCCCCCGTCTCCTCCTGTCTTCTTTGATTGATAATTATGAGGCTTGGTGATAGCGCCTGGTCCGACTGTTGGGAGTCAAAACAATTGCCCTCTGGACCTGAGTATTCATAACCTGAGTCTTCCCACCATCCCTTCTACCAACGTCTCCTCCCTCCTTCCTTTGTCTTGGTCTAAAAAGCTTGAGGCTTTTTTTCTTTTTGGATTTTCCTGTGACATTTCAATCATGCAAATAATTGCAAATGACGGAGGTCATCAGTGCTAAGAGGTCTTTCTGAAGAGGCTTCCTCCTCTATGCTGATTTCTTGTGCAGGGAAAGAATTATTATGAATCAGTGAGTTTTTGTGGATATTGTCTGTGAATAAAGGCAATTTTGAGGAATCCTTGATTCCTCATTTTGATAAGATGATACATAATTTGTACTATGTGCGATATATATATATATATATATATATACACCGATCAGCCACAACATTAAAACCACTGACAGGTGAAGTGATTAACGTTGATTATCTTGTTACAATGGCACCTGTCAAGGGGTGGGATATATTGGGAAGCAAGTGAACAGTCAGTCTTGAGTTGATGTGTTGGAAGCAGGAAAAATGGGCAAGCGTAAGGATCTGAGCAACTTTGACAAGGGCCAAATTGTGATGGCTAGACGACTGGGTCAGAGCATCTCCACAACGGCAGGTCTTGTGGGGTGTTCCTGGTATGCAGTGGTTAGTACCTACCAAAAGAGGTCCAAGGAAGGACAACCGGTGAACCGGCGTGGGGAGTGAAGGCTAGCTATGAATGCTGGCTATGATAGAAAGGTGTCAGAACACACAGTGCAGGCTGCGTAGACGCAGACCGGTCAGAGCTGTTTTGGCGGCATGAGGGGGACCGAGGGGCACGATGTTAGGCAGGTGGTTTTAATGTTATGGCTGATCGTGTATACTACTAGTTAGGGAAAAGGCTTGGATTTATCTTATCTGTTGCTTGTTTATATTGGAGAAGTAGAAGTAAACTGACAAAAGAAGAACACTAAAAACAGTTTCTATAGAAAAGGATCAGGGCATGCTCTGTTAGCTATAGCTAAATGTATGGCCTTGAAGACACTTGACAGTGACACTGCAGAAACAGTATGGTCAAATGTGGTCCTCTCTTGCTCTCAGGCACTTCTTCCCTCTCCTGCCAGTTTCAGTATTGTCATCTCCCCGGGCCTCCAAATCCTTATTGAATTGTCTGCTGTCTCATTTGTCTTCTATCTAATAATCCTGTCTCTCGCTGGGTTGGTGGAGGTGGGGTGGTGCTGAGTTGGGGTGATCCAGTGATCCTTCCATTCCTACAAGGTAATTAGCATGGACAGGAGGGTGTCTATCTTTATTCCCTGGATAAGGTGCTTACAAAGATGATGGATACTAATACTAGAGGAATTACAGTCCAAGCACCCTTGCACTACATACCTCTGAATTATTATTATATGACACCTGGATACAACACTTGGCTTAATCGTTGTTTATTGATTGATTAATAATTTCAATTAAGATTTCATATTATAGAGGGCTTAGTGAGTGTGTGAAAAATGTTGGGCCAATTCAAGCCTGTATTGGATGTTTACATGCTGCTCTGTAATGTAATAGAAGAACATGAAAAAGAGAAAGTTCACTTATGGCACTTGTTTCAGAAGCAATAGATTTCAGCTGTATGTTTTGCGGCACCATGGTGCTCCTCAACAGCTAGCTCACAGGCTGTGAGTGCACAAGTTCATTGAGATAAAGGGAGTAGCCGGAAAAGCAGGAGAGGCAAGATAACGTGAAGAGGTGTGAATGGAGGCTATATTATGTGGTATAGATCCTACATACGCCAAGCTCTGCATTAGAAAGGGAAATACATTAACATTGCAAGATAACGTGAAGAGGTGTGAATGGAGGCTATATTATGTGGTATAGATCCTACATACGCCAAGCTCTGCATTAGAAAGGGAAATACATTAACATTGCGGCCTTGTGCTTGATCAAATCTTAGACTCAGTGCAAAAAAGTATATACATTTATTACAATAGTACTCAACTGGGATTGTGGTTCTGATAGTGATGTGGCAGGTACAGGGTTGTTGTGCCATCTACAGTACATACTGAAGGTATGCAAAATCCTATCTACACTAGTTAGTAGGCTACATAGGTGTCATTTACACTGGGGACGCTAGGGACATGTCCCCACCACTTTTTGAAATGGCTGACTTTTTAAAAGCATAATTTGTTAAAAATGTTCTGAAAAATAGCTTGCACCAAGAAATGTTAACTAACAAATGGAGTGGAGATTGACAGGGGTGGTATTTGAGTTTAAATGTGTGAAATGTATGAATTAATTGTGTGGAATTTTAAAAGAATGAATAAAAAATCAAATCAATGATTTGAGTTTATTTTAAAATGAATATGGATAAATAAATAGAAATAATCTAATCCCTGCTCCAGTTTAATTCATGTTCTCACATATCGATATTTAAACTTTATGCTTAGAATGAGTCATGATTAGGTTGAATTTGACTCATGAACTCTTGTGAACTCTGTTTCTCTAACGTTAAAAATTATGCAGCATCGAAACAACAAGGCAGTGTAACTTAACATCTAAAGGTAAGGTTGATTCATTATCTTTAGCTAACGTTGTCAACGTTATTCCTTCAGTTGTCTCTATTTTGTCATATTTTAGGGCTGTGATATTGGATATTGTTATCGCTCGGCTGACTGACATGCACTGGTGCTTTCTACAGTAGATGTGATATTGGATATGGTGCTTTCTACAGTAGATATTGTGATATTGGCATTGTTGGATTAGCATGGTACTGCAGCTGTGGATGTGATGCATATGGATGACTGTTACTTGTGCGGTCGCCGAGTATTTTCGTATTGTCGACTCTTATGTCCGCACCACTTTTCAACACAAAGTGACGCCCTTGGTAGGCTATAGTAACCACTTCCATTGTTCATAATAAAAACTCATAGAACTTGCAGGTTTAGCGGCTGGAGACTTTTCTCTTCAGCCAAGCCAATGGAGTTGGCCTATGGAGGTGCTGAACTGCAGCCCTGTTTTTTTAACTGTTTTATTGTTTGTCACTTAGCTTCTTGCTCAGACAGCTCAGTCGGTAGAGCATGAGATTCCCAGTCTCAGGGTTGTAGGTTCGAGCCCCACATAGTGTCAAGTACCTTTTGTAGTGTCTGCTAAATGACTGTAATTTTCTCATCTAGCCTAGTTGTTCTTTTTCTCTTTCTTTCATCTTGTTGTGAAGTGCTTTGGGTACTCTTAACTTGTTATTATTATTATTCATAATGGTCTGCTGTCTGTCCCTATCATGACTAGAAAGCAGATTTAACCAGCCAGAATTTCCCCACTGAATAACTGCCCACTCACTTGTGTTTGTAGCTCTTCCATTGGCCTTTGTTCTATTCATTAATTTTAGTCAAGACCGATGGACATTTCATAGATGTGTGATTTTAAGAATAGAGTAACTTGTCATTGCTGTTAAATCCTTTCTTGCTTCATAGTAATTTGGAGGAAAGTCTCATTCCAAGCATTTTCAATTAAGTCAGCCATTTGTCAATTTTCAATTGACTGCAGGATATTGCAGTAAACCAATAAGTCCACAAAATTAACCCAACCATAATCATGATATTATTGTGGAAATTGAAACGCACACAGCTTAGCTGAAATGAGGACAATTACTGGACTGGATATTCACAGAGGAAAATCAGTAATTACAGCTGTGGGCCAGGTTGTATACACTACTAAAGTGCAGGACCACATTCTTTACACAAACTGTATCTAAACACAGACACACACACACACACATACACACACACACAGAAACACAAGTCATTTTAAATTGTGGTGAGACCACTGTGGGACAGTTCATATTCTAACATCCAATCTGTTTCCTCCTTTGTGTCTCCTTCTCCTCCAGGATCACGTTTTGCCACCTTCCCTTTCAGAGTAAATGGCTGTATGTGGGGACGGAGCGCGGAAACACACACATCGTCAACATTGAGTCCTTCATTTTGTCTGGATACGTCATCATGTGGAACAAGGCCATAGAACTGTGAGTTGTTAATGCTCCTAAAACTGACACTGATGATGATGATGATGATGATGATGTGGCGACAATAATGCAATGATGATCACGATGATGATGTGATGATGAATCAAAATGATGATGATTATAAAGAGATGTAGATGGCAGTGGATCATACAGTACTAGTGGCTGAATATGGATTGCAATGTACAATAGAGTTTTTAGTACAGCAGTACATACAGTTTCACCTGTCTTGAGAATTTTCTTTAAGTGACAATATCTTGAAAGAAGGTGGATCACTCCACTAGTATCATGACAATGTCACTTAATTCAAGACTATTATAAAAAAAAAAATAAGATTCAATACTAAACTAAATGACTTGTTAAGATGGGTATTTTCTGCAGTGTGTTCATGCCGGCTGTACCTCTACTATTTCACAGACTATGAGAGACAACAGCATTGCATTGCAACCTTGCAATCACCTTTTCCTTCCTTAAATGCTTTGTGGTAATATTCCCAGTTTACAGTTGGCTCTCGAGCTGTTATATAACAGCTTCACTTCAGGGCGTGATATTACCCCATCAGTCAACAGACGTCTTTATTACTTTGGTGACATGCACTTTTTTTTTATTGCAAGTATTGACAGTCTTGTTGACATATGTTATAGATTGACAACTTACAAAGCAGCATCAAATACACAAATCTTGCTCCGTCACATTGTATGCCTCTTTGCTTTCGTCTCTTTTCACCCACCTACGCACCGTCCTTCTAGTGTTACCCTGACAAGTCCTCTGCTGCAGAGTGTCAGTCATAAGTCGCTCTCATACTAAGCCATCTTGTTGCCTTGTGACAGCCCAAACTAGAGTGAGCAGTCTTAACACTGATGTGTGTGTGTGGGAGGACTGTCTGCCAATCACTGTAGATGTTTCAGAGACCGGGACAGTGGTTGGGTTCTCACCGAGAAGTTTGGTTGATTGTTCTTCGCCACAAAGACAACAGTAAGGAGTTGGGGTTTCTTGTTTATTGTAGTATTTCAATTGGTCTTCAATTCGATTCCATTACATTTACATTTAGCTGACACTCTTATTCAGAGTGACTTACAATGAGTGCAACAGTAGAAAAAGCTTACATTTCTAGATCACCAAAAATTACAAGCAACCGAAAATGAGGGGTGCAAAGGTCAGGGTGTTATTGCCTTTATAATATACTTGTGACCATAGAAGAGTAAGTGCAAGTAAAATAAATAAAATAAGAGAGAGAGAGAGACGGATGGGATTTTGTCAAGAGAGCAAGTAGAGTAGAGACGGGGAATGATTCAGGGGCGACAGGGTGATTTGAGATATTTCTTTAAAAGGTGAGTTGCCATTGAAGGAAGACTAGATTACATTGGATTAGGAATTTTAATGATTCCTCTGGGAGAAATTGGGTCCACTACTTGGGAAGTAGTAACAGGATAGAAGGTAGGAACAACAAAGAAGAAGAGGATATAAATCCATATAGCAAATTACGGTTTTATAAACATGCTCAACCTACAGTTACAACAATCAGGACATGATAAGTAAAAATGTATGAGGGAAATGTGCAAAAAAAGTCAAAAAAGAGGATAGTGTTTGTTGAGAAATGTGAAGGATTACAGCATATATACCAGATCGTATTGGCGTTACCCAGTCTACAGGAGGCCATCTATATATACAGAAGTGACTAGGCATGTTGACCTATGTTCACTTCACTCAACATACACCGAATCTATCCTCTGTACTCTGACCATCAGCTCTTTGTGCCTTTCTGAAGTGGAGTTCAAGGGAAGTTGGACTAGAATGACTCTTGAAGAGAATGAGTCTTCCCTCTTCAACACACACAGCGACTGGGGAGGTTTCATAGTTTGACTAGGGAGTGTTTTCCACTCAACATGAATAAGGATGAGGAGAGACTCTTGTGTTTACTCTCGATGGAACATAGAGAGAGCAAAGGGAGAATTCATATTTTCCTCCACTCTTTCCACCAAGCTCAAGCAGCACACCAGTGTGAGTCACGTTTGTGTGTGTGTGTGTGTGTGTGTGTGTGTGTGTGTGTGTGTGTGTGTGTGTGTGTGTGTGTGTGTGTGTGTGTGTCCATGCAACTCCTCACAAGATTTGTTTCTATGACAACTATCCACAGATTCATTCATTTAATACGCCCCGCATTCAAACAGTGCGCTGTTCTGAAAAGAATCTGTGTTATGGCAATGATCCTATTGGGGCGACTGTACCCAAACACGGGGGGCCTGACCTTGATTGAAATTCAGCTTTGACAACTAACAACAGATTTAACGCAGAATTTCAACTTCAAGAGATTTATTCCAAAATGAGATGAGAGGTGAGGCTAAGTGGGGAAACACACCAGCAGGGTGCCCCAGCTCATAGATTCCTGTGGTGAACAGAACTTGGCTATCTCTGCTATCAAGGCTGCAAAATAAAAAGAGATCGGTTGCGAAACGCAATAACTTTAATAACTGTTAGCTAACATTTTCATGTGACGAAAACCTGAAAATTGGATGTCAAATTCATGCTGTTGTCATAATACTTTCATGCACCCAGAAAGAAATGTGATCTTCCACAACACGTGATCTACGTTTCAGACATTTGATGAAATCTTGTGAGACTGTTGGCTGTATGCTGTGATACACAAACCCAGTTAACAACAAGATAAACAATAAGAACGGCACAAGTCCTCTTAAAAGCAGCAGTAAGCAAGACTTGCGGGAAAAAGAAAAGCCTAAACATGACAGTAAAAAACTATAATGCAGCTCAACAATATACAATCTTTAATTAAGCAGTAGGATTTTACCAGCGAGTCATGATGTTTCAGACCCCGGGGCCCTTTTGCCTGGAAGTAAAGAGATAAATAATTCAAGCAATTACACACACAAACACACACACACACACAAGCACACACAGGCACATATCCATCATACATCATTATCACACACAGTACTACATAAGCATTGGCCTTTGCCATGAATGGTTTCATGTTAATATCAGCCTCAGGCAAAAATACTTACATGCATACATACAATACATAAGGGGTGTATTGTCTTCATCATCCTACCCAGCATCAAATGAATCTCAAGGCTCTTGAGCCAAAATTAATTTATTCTTCCATTAATAAGGAGTGTGTGGAATGTACATTTCCCTGCTTGCTTATTCTCCCAATGGATGTGAAGTACAATCGACCCATACCTGTCCTTGTTCTCTGGAGTATCATCAATCAGCCCATTCAGCCTCTCTCTCTCCCCTCCTCCGGTACAGTAAGTCCTCAAATAAAGTAAGCAATAGCTCCATGTTCTTTGATCCTTATTCCCCTGGCAGGTCCTGAACTGCACTACCCATAATGTTGTTGTCTGGGACTATCCTCGGCGGGCAGAGTAAAGCCTCTAGATATATGCCTGTGTAATAAAACCAGAGAAAGAGAGGCGTGGTGGTGGCTTTCAAATCAAAATAGAGCTAGAAGAGGGAGGCCAATGGGGAAATCTATTCATTACAATCACAGAAGCTCCTACCTCCTTTGAGTGAAAAGGAAACTGTTGTAAAATCAGGCAAATCTGTAATTTAAAGATGACTCATGTTAACATTTGGGCATGTCTTTCTCACGTTGACTGCTCATGTGCATTTTTCCAGATTCCCTCCACTGTACCGCTCTAAACAGTTGCGCAATGCTCTGTGCGCTTTTCCTAATTATCCCATTATTTTCTCATTAAGCCCCAGTTTATCAGGCTAATGTAATCTCATTCTTTTTTGGCTGCCGTCTTTGGCAGTGGACCTAAATGAAGATCCAGAGCTCAGAGGCAGAGAGCGGCAGGGAGTGAAAGAAGCACTTGCCAGTTAATAGAAACGTACGCCACAGTCGTATTGCGCCCGTCCTCCATTGACAAGTGTCTTTCAGAAGAGGAAGTGGAGGAATTGACATCAATGGAAGGAGGGGAGGCGGAAGGCGATGGGAATGAGAGAATGGTGCTGTGATTGGTGACTAGTTTTGTGATGGAAGATGTAGTTTCATGCTATATGCAATGGTAAATGGACTGCATTTATATAGCGCTTTTATCCAAAGTGCTTTACAGTATATGCCTCTCATTCACCCATTCACCCATTCACACACACACTCACGGCAGTGAGCTACCATGCAAGGTGCTGGCCTGACCATCGGGAGCAATTTGGGGTTCAGTGTCTTGCCCAAGGACACTTCGACATGTGGACTGGAGGAGCCGGGGATCGAACCTACGATCTTCTGATTGGAGGCCTACCTGCTCTACCTCCTGAGCCACATGTGCTTGCCTGTTTATTTTGTAACCTTTATTTGTCCAAGTCACATTCACGCACATTTTCCCATCCATTTTAGAAACCGGAAACCTTGTCACAAACCTGCTTCCCCGACCTACAGCTACTTGGGGGATACAGACAATTCACTATGATAACACGATAACGATAAAGTCTCTGTTCATACCTGGTAGCATTACAGAGTTATCAATTCTTACCATTTCTCTGTCTGCTGACTGACGAGAGCGAAGTTTACATCTAGTTTGTATATGAATCTATGAGCAGGAACTGTAAGTGTGTTTTTTCCTGTTTTTTTTTCGACTCCTGTGTGTGTATGTGTGTGTGTGTGTGTGTGTGTGTGTGTGTGTGTGTGTGTGCGCGCGCGTGTTCTGTGGGCATTCAAGGTCAAGGCAGTGTGAGTAACCATGTTAGTGCTCAGCCTGACTCCAGGCAGCTGTTAGAAATTAGTTTGTTTCCATAGCACCTCGGAGAGAGACGAGCGAGACAGATAGCGAGACAAAGATGCAGAGGAAAAGAGAGAGAGCCATGTGGGGATAGAAAATATTTACAATGTCAACCCATTGGTGCCAAACCAATATATGGTCTGAGTCACTGTCAGCTTCAATACCGCTTTCAGATTTTTCAGTCTGGTAGGTAAATCTACCCTTACTTTTGTTTGTTATAGTAGAAGACAAACACACAACAATGCTGAGGAGTGCGATATTTGTAATATTTCTCTCCTCTGGAACAATGTCTTGTAGGCACATTGCATTCAAGGTTTGTGATTCAGTATGTCCCGCAGACAAGGGAGTGAAATTCACCTTTAATAATTGATATGCCATCACAGATGAGCTCGGGAAAGAGATGAAGTACATCTAAAGCTCCACAAGTGACAGATTGTTTGCTCTTCTCAGTAGGACGACATGAATACAGTCATCCTTTGTGAGTGCACAAAAAATAATAATTGTCATTATCTAGTTATTACATCACAACGACAAAACTAGGAAGAAAAACGCCTGTTTGATTGAATTGCTCGGCTTTGTTCAGACAGATCAGAATAAAGAAACCAGTTTGGTTGGTTTGATAAATACTTTTTCATACACATTTCATACATTCTTAAAGGGTGCATTACAGCACCATAAAGGTCGTTTGTAGAACCATTTGAGCATGTCGTCACCTTCTTAAACTAATGGCCTAAGTCATATTTTGAGGAAAATGTTTATTTTGCCTAAATCATCTCTTCATGATGCTGGCCACTTCTGGTAAAATTGCCTACATCCTTATTGAAAAGATCATGCTGTTCCTACCCTGGTAGTATAATGGCCTATGTCAAGAGTGTGACTTAGGCAATTAAAAAAATAATAATAAATGGCTTAAGTCACATTGTCTTGTGACTTAGGCAATTTTACAAGCTTTACAAGATGGCGGCTGCTTCCAGAAGAAAGAAAAACAATATATTTGGTTCAGTTCTTTCTGTTTTTGGAAAAACTTTAAAATATGACTTAGGCCATTAGTTTAAGAAGGTGACGATGTCTTCCCCTTCCTCATCTGCCCTGTTGGTTAAATACCATCCGCTGTGTCCTATGTGTGACTGGTTGCCATGGCTCCCCTGGACCTGCCGGAGTACAAGGTGTGTATGTATTTGTGTGATCTGTAATTTGAACAGCCTTTGTAAGCCTGGATGATCACATGTGTACATACATAAGCATGGCCCTCTGTAGACTTGAATGTGAATGTGAATACAACACATTTTGCACATCATGTATATTGTTTCCTTCAAATTCACATACCTTCTCATTGTTATATATATATATGCAAACAATAAATTGTCATTTGTACTTTGTGCTGCTGTTATGTGTAATAATGTGTAATCTATACTTTAAGTGTTGATATTGTCAGTTTCATAGGTTTATATATATAAATAACACTCATTTCCTGTATTCTTGTTTCTATTCCATTTTTCCATTTTTATTCTATTTTTATTTGATGTATCCTATTGCCTTTGACTGCGGCAGTGACCCAATTTGCCCACAGGGATCAAAAAAGTTTCATCTTATCTTGTGCAAGTTTGTGACTAGCTTCTGGTTGTGTCTGTCTACTACTCTATGCCTGGGTGATTGTGTGTGTGTGCTTACATCGATATGTAAGCACACACACATAAGACACTGGATTGGCTTATCTGCTCCGCTTTATCAGCTATGCTTGGCTGTAATTCCTCCCAGAATGACTCTGGAGGAGGATGGGGTCACGCCAGCGAGGTCTCTCTCTGCCCGCCTGAAGTGTTTATATTTCACCGGGTTTCATGGTCTTTTCTCCAGCTCTCAGACCCCGAATCCCCTGAATCCAGCTATGTAGCCACTCAACTTTACAACATAGTCCTGAATCCATCAATATAACCATGCAAACCAAATACTTTAGAATGTCGTCCTGCATCAAGCAATACACTGCAAAAATATCCAGCTTAACAAGATGTTTAATCTAGTATTGACACTTGAAGTCTTGTTTTTCTTAAAATAAGTGATATGTATTGAGGTATTTTCAATTGTTTCTGGAATAGAAGTAAACCTCATTGGAAACAAATGGAATTCTCTTTCCCCTTTGGCAGAATCTTCACCTTTTTAAAAATTAAGCTTATGAGACTCAATGGCTTGTTAAGATAGACATGCTGCAGGGTATAGCCAGTGGACTGGTGAATGCAGTCTTACTTCCAGCACTAATAGCCATATAAACATAACCCAATAGAGTACAGCCCTGCGTTCAGCAATGTAGCCACACAACTTTGGAGAATAAAGTCCTGTATCCAGCATTGGAAGATACACAAACCCAAAAACTACAGTGTGAATTCTTTTAGAAGAATTCTCTGATTTGCTTTGTGTTTCTTTCACTCTGAGGGAGTGGAGACCTTGCAGACTGAAAGGAAAACTCTCCGAAATCAGTATATCTACAGTCCACTCTTTGTCTCCACACAGCATGCAGGCTTTCTTCAACAAAAGAAAACATCCCTCAACATAATGGCAAGCCTTTACCTAAATATCTGACCTATTCTTTTGGAAATTGAAAAATTGCTAAGTGGGAGAAAATACAGACTTTTTTTTTTCTCTGATAATCTCGTCAATATACAATATACAATATACAAGTGCTGTCAGTGGCACAGTGTGTGTGTGTGTGACAGATGTCAGATTACATTACTCTTCTGGGACAACAACACAAAACACTGGCTTTGTTGATCTGCAACAAAAGGTCAGTGGTCATGAGTTCACGTGTATTTCTGCTTCTGTGTGTCTGCTGTATGTACATTTGTTCTGGATGGCTGCTGGAGCAAGATTAGCTCTTGGCATTCACCCACCGTGGCACTTAAGTGATTGTAATGGCTTGCTGTGTATTGTGAATGGTTTGTTGATACCTTGGCTTATTACTACTGTTGCTTCACAATAGGAGTCTATTGAGTGCTTGCTGTGGTTACATATTATTATCACCTTGCCGCAGCAGTCATTAAAAAACCTGATGGCTGCCAGCCACACTGTGTCTTTCAGCTCAGATTTGAACCACTTGCCGAATGCTGGCATTTGTTTTTGCAGGTAACCAGCAGAGATTTGTATTTGAAAAAAAAAAAATGCGCTGGGGGCTAAGGTACATACCACGCACTCGCCATGCTGGGAGTTTCGGTTGGAAGTCCATTTTACAAACTAGGCCATGGCAGCACCCCTCTGCTTCTTTTCCTTTATCTTGCTACTGTATTCTATGTAAAGAAACAAGCAAAACTATGAGACAAGAAATTATATTTCTGCAAAAATATTTCTGTCCATCTTAACAAGTCATTTTCATTTGCAGTCTCAAAACATAGTTTTTATGGTATATAGTATGCCGGACATTATGTCGTCATGGTGGCATCTGTGTCTGTCTGTCTGTGTGTAGACATATTCTGGTGAACACAATAACAGAACAATACATCACGTATAGAGTAGATGATCTGATTTAGGAGGACCTTGCATTTGAATAGAAAAAAAAAGTGTTTTTCTTGAAACTGCTATAACTCCTTAATGCTTTAAGATACTGAGTTCATATGAATCCTGACATATTTGCTAATTAATGCATTAATTAGATCAATGAATGACATAAATGGCATAACTTCTTATGTTTAATATGTCATGGTGATTAGCAGCACATTGGGTGCCTCTCGTTCTTAAAACAGGTGAAACATCCTGCCAGTCAGAGTGAGATAATTCCACTTGTTTCCAATGCAGTTAAATTATCTGAAATGATCTCACCCCCACTGGTAGAATTTTTCACTTGATTTTAGATTTTAAGACCTAAAATACCAAATGCATAGTTTTTGAAGTGAAAACAGAATAGTGCAGATTGCTCAGGATTAATGTATAACTATGAGTATCAGTGTTTTCTGACACTGTAAGGGTCTTATTACAGTATTACTACAGTATTACTACAGTATTTTTACGTTCCATCACCGGTAGTCATAGAGTTTTCTTGCTGTCTCTCTTCTCTCTCTCTTGTCTTTCCTCCCTCGTCACAGATCGACTAAAACTCATCCAGGACCCGTGGTTCATTTGAGTGACAGCCCAAAGGACGAAGGCAAGGTGAGTAGGCAGATGAAAGAAGCATCCACCTCCTCCTCCTCCTCTTGGTCTCTCCTCCAGCGCACACTCAAAGGTTACCACTCTCTCTCTCTCTCTGTGTAACGTAGAGGCTCTCCCTTTCCTCTTGTCTCTCTCTCTTACTTCTTCTCTTTTTTCTTCATCACACACTCTTAACTTCTCCTCCTTTCTGTTTCAAACTAAATCGCTCTATCTTTCTCTCACCTTCTTCTCCTCTTTAACTAAACCTCTCCCACTGTCTCTAACAAAATCTCTCTCCCTCCTTTTCTGCATTTCTTTCTCTTTCAAACTGTAAATCTCTCTCTCTCTCACACTCTCTCCCTCACATAGAGGCTAACTTGTTTGCTCTCTGTCTCGCTCTCGTTCTCTCCCTAACATACACCCTTGATCTCCCTCTCTATCTATCTCTTTCTCTCAACTGTTTCTCTCTCACACTTTCTTTCTCTCTTCCTCACACACTTAATCTAATCTTCTTCCTCTCTCTTACTAAATCTGTCTCTCTTTCTCTTTCTTGGCTCCTTAGGGTACAAACCATTTGATTGTTGGATAGTGCCCCCCCCCCCTCCCTGGTCCCCAGAGATGGGGGGACCTTCTCCTTTGAGGAGAGACAAGTTTTTTGGGGTCAAGCTGCGGTCAGATCGGCAGCAAAGGCAGACATGGTGGTGGTAGTGGGTGGGGGCGGTGGTGAAAGAGAGGTCATTGAGGGAGATATTGATTCGCTGTGGCCTCTCAGCACCCGATGCATGTGGGCGATTCTGGGCGAAAACAAGACTTGAGAAGCTGTCAGGAGGTAAAAAGCAGGGTGGAAGATATGAGTTTACAGCAGTTGACTGTTTCTAGAAGGAATCAAGGGCTGAACACTGAACACTCACTAGGTCAAAATATATGATGATCATCTAATCTATTCACTCCCCCTCACTCCTCAGCTAAATGTATTTTTACAGGCTGTAAAATATCTCCTGCCCTATAGCCGGAGCCCTTTAAGATACTTATAACCGTCCAGGCTCAACCAGCTCTAAGACGAGTGATGTGATGACGAATCTATACATGAATCTATTAATCTGGTCCTTTATCTTTTCAGCTCAACGTACCTGCTGCCAGTCTAGTTCTCACTCACTGGAAAAGACAAACACACAATTAAATCAGTTACAGCCTGCAGTTGTCCAAGGTCAAGGGGCTGGTCAGCTCCGAGAAGGGCGGAATGAACCTCTGGTAGTAACCGGTCAGCATCGGACCAGACCCATCGGACCAGTACAACAGTACTACTGCTGTAAAGCTGCCAAGTCTGCACTCTGGCTAAGTGAGACATGGTCACAAAGGGAAGTTGCTTTATGGCACAGCACTGGAAGAGGGTGCTGTTTCCAGTGCAAACGGAGCTAAAACTTTCTGAAGTTTCTGTAAATGGCAGATGGTGGAGCAAAACTTGTGAAAGGCCGATGGAAAAATCACTTCCAACATTTTTATCCTCTTCAGTAAAGCCAAGATGCCATGATGGGGAGGGGGGGGGCATGTAGCAACATCATCTTTGTAACAGGAAGGAACAGGGTTTATGGGAAATGTAGTCATACATTTGAAATACACTAGCACTTGCAGTACCACTGTCCTATAACGCATTTTGAAATACGCTGGATCACTCCACTAGTTATTAGTTACTAGTTGATACAATGTCTCTTGATTCAAGAAGATTTTTGAAATTCGCATTGCAAAGAAGTGAAGTTATCTCACCTCACTGGCAGATTTCACTTAAAATAAGTAAATGACTGCAAAAGTAAATATCTTGTTTAGATGGACATTTGTTTTGCAGTGAAGGGCCGTATTCATAGGTGAGGTGTACTGCATACATTCATGTATTTGTGCTGTAGTATGGGTCATTGGGGCTCTATTTTTGTTTTTGTTTTGATGCCAGGTATTGTTATTGCCATCAGCACAGTAGTTTCAATGCTGTAACGCAAGTGGGATGGAGACACATGCAGTGTCATTGATTTAGATAAAACTGCACAATAAGCCAAACAGGCATCACACTTGAGTAACTGGGCCACACACAGGCAGTTTTTGAATAAGTTGATGGAGGTTATGTTGTGTCTGCAAAAGGGAGAGAAGTGTTGATGTGGTTTGGTTGTCGAGGAGAGCTGTTAAAGAAGTAATCCGTGACATTCTTGTTTGTTTTTGTTTTGTTGCCATCTTTGGTTATAAGCGGTCATTGCTGTGGTGTGTTTGCACTGCACTTCCTAGAATCTGTTAATGAAAGTAGGCTACATTGTAACAAAGCACAACCGAGTCTGTGAAATTTCACCAATACTTTTGCCATTTCTTCTCGAAACTAAAATAACAACGATGGACATTTATATTCAAACCAGACTAATTGCGGGTGTGTTGGAATCTATTGATCGTAAATTGTGGGCACATAGGCACAATTTCAGGATGATTGAGATTCACGAGGAAAAATCATGTATGAACACGTTTACACAGGGTTGATGAAAAGACTGCATGTCTCCTGTTTTGTGCGATCACAGATTATTACACTTAAATATACACAAGGTTGTATGCATCTGGCCCCAGGTGTTAGGAACAGTAAATGTTAAAGCTTTCATGGACTGTGTATGGGTTAGTATGGTGTTTGTGCGAATGCCGAGTGCCACACGCCCTTGATGTATTCGTGTGGGTGTGAGAGGATGTCTTATGGCATCTGTCCTGTTTGTTTTTCATGCATGACTGTTGGTGTTGCTAATGTGAAGCTTTGGAGTGGCAGAGTGTATGGAGACAGGCTGTTTTCCACCCCACCTGCTCTCCATTTCACATCTTTTGATCTGAGATGCCACGCAGCCTCTCCTCCTCAGCAGGAGAGCTGTCTCACCATCTCTGTCTTAAAGGCAGCGCTGCCTTAAATCCTCCTCCGACATCACTCTCCACCTCCTCTGATCTGTCTGCCCAACTGTGTGGCACTCTGCTCTCCCTTCTTATGTTACACTCCACTGTGTTGTTTATGTGTACATATGTGTTTGTGTGTTCACACATATAGTACGTGTCTATGTACTGTTCATGAGTGTCAAGGTCTCTTTCTCTCTCTCTCTCTGTATTGGCTGTATGTATATTTAAAGGTGCTATTTGTGTTTTTAAACATCAATATATCACTGTCAAGTTAATCCTAATACCTTGGTGTAATTACCAAATGAACAAATGAGACCATGGTCGACACTGCATGGAGTTAGATGGAGTGTGAAGTGAAGTGTTTGTGATTAACCTCATCTCACTAGGACTTATTCAGAGCAGCACCTTACCTTGCAGTGTGTATAACCACCAGTCAAACTATGGGACAAGTTTTGCCATCGAGCCGGCCTTCCTTTCCCTTTTTAATTCGAATGGGAGTCAGAGGTGGATCCATCTTGCCCTTTGCCCTTTCTGTGTATCCCCACACATTTCCCTACTCTATCTCATCAACCGCTAAACTGCAATACTGCGGGATTTTATTTTAGTTTTTGCTGACAAAGGCCATTCATCTTTTGTTCCTTCTCTCTATCTCCCTCTTTCTCATCTTCCTCTGTCAACAGACAGAGCAATGCTGTTGTCAGTCATCTTGGCTAAGGCAGCTATGTCACAACTCGGCTCGGTTCATGTACCATCTAGAATCCTGATTTCCGTGTCCGTCTTGAGGGGACATTCAAGTGGTACTTCCTAGCCCATGGGCATCAATTAGATTTGGTACTTGCTATTCCAAACAAAGATCATGCCAAAATCATTTATCTGGAAGCCATATCTAAAAAATAATTCATATCAGAGGAGGAGCTAGTTTAAATAATTTATCACAGTGACCAAATTATAATAACATTTCAGTCATCGCTCTACTTTTTGCAGAACTTCATTTTTAATATAGGCAGGTTTGGAAGTTTTTGGGACTTTGTGCTTTAGTGAACTGACATCCCCGTCTTAGTCGCCCCATCCTCACCGCTGTGACTCCTTTGACATCTCCCGCTCCACATTCTCAGAAATAAAACCTTATGCAATTCACAGACAAGAAGACCCAGGCAGGCGGTGAAGCAAATTGCCTCTGTGCTTGGTGGTACCCTCATGATGGAGATCATCCCTCCCAATCCCCACTAATCACAACTCACACAGGCGGGGCAGCTGTGAGACTTAGCCGCCAGGAACAACTGTGTCTGGAGGGGAGAGTTAAGGGCTGGAAAGAGGGATAGAGAGACCGACTGAGAGGAGGAGGAGGGAGAATGTTTGGGGATAGAGGAATGAGCTGTGTCTGGTGCCAGTGGCAAAATGTCTCCTCTACATTACAACAAAAAAAAGCATTTCTAACATTGAAAACAACATTGCTCTTTGCATTTTGTGCTCATCGTGTTTTTTCAGGCTACTGAAATCGTCTTCTTTACTAATTTCTTCTATCCTTTGCCGCTCCCTCTTCTACAGCTGCTTATTGGGTTTGAGAGTGGGACCATAGTGCAATGGGACCTCCGGGGCAAGAAGGTCGACTTAAGAATCTACTACGATGAGGTGAGCTCCACTACACGCTCTTACACTATATAAGAACCATATACAGTACATAAGGAAAGTTTTCAGAGCCTTTCTCATCAATCTACACATAATACTCCACAATGACAAAGCAAAAACAGGTTTTTGGAGTGTTTTGTTAATTTATTAAAAATAAAAGACTGAAATATCCCATTTACAGAAGTATTCAGACCCTTTGTTATGACACTCGCAAATGAGCTCTGGTGCATCCTACTGCTATCAATGGTCCTTGAGATGCTTCTACAACAGAGTTCCTCAAATCCGGGCCTCGGGGTCCAGAGTGCTGCTGGTTTTCTCTCCTACCAGGAAGTTAATTGCATTCACCTGGCATCCCAGGTCTTAATCAATCCCTGATTAGACAGCTAGAATGGAAACTACCTGGCAGAATAGAAAACCAGCAGTACTCTGGACCCCGAGGACCGGATTTGAGGACCACTGTTCTACAACTTGGTTGGAGTCCACCTGTGCCTAATTGAATTCATTGGACATAATTAGGAAAGGCACACACCTGTCTATATAAGGTCTCACAGTTGATGGTGTATGTCAGAGTGAAAAGCAAGCTATGAGGTCGAGACGATTGTCTGTAGACCTGCGAGACAGGATTGTGTCAAGGCACAGATCTGGGGAAGGATACAAGAAAATTTCTGCGGCATTGAAAGTGCCCAAGAGCACGGTAGCCTCCCTCATTCTCAAATGGAAGAAGTTTGGAAGCACCAACAGTCTTCCTAGATCTGGCCGCCCAGCCAAACTGAGCAATAGGGGACAAAGGGCCTTGGTCAGACAGGTAACCAAGAACCCAATGGTCACTATGAATGAGATCCAGAGTTCCTTTGTGGAGATGGGTGAACCTTACAGAAGGACAACTATCAGTGCAGCACTCCACCAATCAGGCCTTTATGGTCGAGTGGCCAGACGGAAGCCGTCAAGAAAACACAGGAGTGGCTTCGGGAAAACTCTGTGGAAGTCCTGGAGTGGCCCAGCCAAAGTCCGGGCATAAACCCAATAGAGCATCTCTGGAGAGATCTGAAAATGGCTGTGCACCAACGCTCCCCATCCAACCTGGTTGAGCTTGAACGATTCTGCCAAGAAGAATGGGAGAAACTTCCAAATGAAAGGTGTGCCAAGCTTGTAGGATCATTTCCAAGAAGACTTGAGGCTGTCATTGCTGCCAAAGGTGCTTTATCCAAGTACTAAGTGAAGGGTCTGAATGTAAATGGGATATTTCAGTCTTTTATTTTTAATAAATTAACAAAACACTCCAAAAACCTGTTTTTGCCTTGTCATTGTGGAGTATTGTGTGTAGATTGATGAGACACTTAGTCTGAAAAACAGCACATATTTTAAAGTTATGTACTGAAAAGCCTGCTAGTAAGCTTTTACAGATCACAGTCTCTGTATTTCAGAGGTACTGAATGATGAACTTAAGGTAACTTTTTTTTTTCCTGCAGGATAGGATATATAGTGATTTGGAAATTAATCTAGTGTTGCTACTCATCAAGAATAGGCATGGTTGCACACCAACAAGCGTGCGCACGCACACACACACACACACCGCTCCCCCCTTTTCCCAAACCAGGCAGTAGATGGCAAGGGTAAAGTTGGGTCTGATGAGAGGTGGTATAGAGGGGGGGTTGGTTCTAGGACACTGGAATACACTGTTGAGCCTTCTTGAGGTCCAACTCAATGAAACATCGGTGAACAAAGGTGCCCACTTGATAACCACGATGACATGCCACGTAGTGCTGTTGGCTAGAGTAGGTAGCTAGCAAATGGTGCCACCTGATGAATGACTGTAGATTTATGACAATGTGGCCTGATGTCTGGTATGGTGTTCATTTGGTGTTTTTTTTTATCATTCTTATAACATCTGAGTTGGGTTTCTATGAGTGTTCACCCTGGAATATGATAGTAACATTGTATCCTGTGTATTGATGAATGCTAGATCATAACTAAAATTGGAGTAACCATGTTTTTATGCAACAGCAGCAAAGCACTCTCTTTTGCCACATGTATCTATTATCTACATATATATTAAAGACAACTTATGAAAGGTGATAGCTGAATTACACTACAACACACACACACACACACAGCCATCTGTCTTATCCAATCTGTTATTTAACCTGTGTGCCTCAAAACCAAACCCCACCCCCAACATTTTCAACTCATGCCATTTATCCTCTGCATCTTCTAAAGTGCACGGCCATCTCTCATCGCTCGTCTCATTTCCTGTGAAGAGTCTCATCTGGCTTCTGTTAATTACCTCGGTTTGATGTGCGTCCTCGTCTCCAGTGTAGCATGTGGTCTCTACCTGAGGCCTATTCAATGGAAGCCAGTGAAAGGCGTTTCCATGGCAGCTGTCTGCTATGGTTGCCTTTGTGTACCTCGACGAGGGTGGAAGTAACAAATTACAAATTACTGTAATTGAGTAGGGTGCTTTTTGGGGTACTTTGCTATATTTTAAATTGTATCCATTGCAGAGTACATATCGTCACCTTCTTAAACTAATGGCCTAAATCATATTTTGAGGAAAATGTTTTTTTTGCCTAAATCATCTCTTCATGATGCTGGCCACCTCTGGTAAAATTGCCTACATCCTTATTGAAAAGATCATGCTGTTCCTACCCTGGTAGTATAATGGCCTATGTCAAGAGTGTGACTTAGGCAATTAAAAAAAAATAAAAAATGGCTTAAGTCACATTTTCTTGTGAAAGGCAATTTTACAAGCTTTACAAGATGGCGGCTGCTTCCAGAAGAAAGAACAACAATATATTTGGTTCAGTTATTTCTGTTTTTGGAAAAACTTTAAAATATGACTTAGGCCATTAGTTTAAGAAGGTGACGATATTTTGTTGGCTCTCCATAAGCATTGCATCATAAATGGGCCAATCGTACATGGTGTCTGCATCAAACCTACACAAGCATGTGGAGGAAACATAGCTAACTGTGACATTACATGCTCAGATTTATGAAGAACTTGAACAGAACTTGTCTAATGCTGGATGGAGAATCAAGCTGGTGGGCTGGTTCTCCCTGCATCTGGTACCGGTCGAGAGAAGGCAGAAAAGGAGAAAGGAGCAGAGATGAGTTGGACCGGCAGCAGGCTGGGATAATGATGGGATGATTTCTAAACAATGCTGGACTAAAATAAATTGTAAACATCGGTGGTATACTAAAGACTGAGATTGAAAACACCACCAGCAGCTACATGCAGGATGATTCACCAGCTTTTAGGGCTTGAGAGATTTGGACGGGATCCTGTGGCCAGTGTCCATGAATGTCATCTACTTATGCAAATGCAATTTTTTTCAAGCTTTTGAATAGTTTGAAAATTACCTCTGAACATATTCTGAAGTATATGTGAAATGTATTTATTTGCACTATGGGATACTTTCTCTTTGGTCCAGGCCATCCATTCAGTCAGCTGGCACCATGAGGGGAAGCAGTTTATGTGCAGTCACTCAGATGGCAGCCTGACCCTGTGGAACCTCAGAAACACCACCAAGCCCTTCCAGATCACCTTCCCTCATGGTGAGAGACACACACGTATACACATGGGATTATTACATAGGATGAAACTTTAACGATCCCGCAGCAGCAAAATTGTATAAAGGATACAACAGGGAAAATAGCATATACTGTAAAGAAGAAAACAGCAAATGAGGGGTATTAAACAAAACATAGCTTAGGGCAAATATTGGTCTTTTATTAAAAGTTGCAGTTGCAATTGCGGATATTGACAGTTAGTGTCATCCATCTCTAATATGATGGATATGTTTGTTGATGCAGTTTGTTTGACAATTTTGTTGTATAATTGATCAATAATGCACTGGTTGTCTATGGGACTCAAATATGAATGCAGACTGGCAGTAGCCAATGAGAGTTTAGTGTAAGAGACTCCTTATTATCAGTGATATTTTGTGCACAGAATCAGGTACTAGTATGTATTAGTTTAAAACCTGCTCACCGGGCACATAGGTGCGACGTCCTGGGTTCGGATCTGGACCGGGGCCTTTGTCGCATTCCAATCTTTCCTGTCTCTCTCTACTGTTAGCTGTCCAGTGTTGGCAAAAATGCCCAAAAAATAATCTAACAAAACCTTGCTCACTTACTTATAGCTCGAGTTTGCGATTCAGCATGAAGTGCAAGATAATTCAAATTACAGTCCAACTGGTCATTAAATGTGTGTTTCCCAAATCCTACTGGTCATCAAGTGTGTTCCTCAAAGTCCAACTGTTCATTAAGTGTAGGATTGCCAAATGTAATTTATTGTCAAGTGTGTGCATCTTTACGACACAAGAAAAAAATCTGCAAATGCCAGTTGTTGTGATGTCCAGTCTTTTCAGTCTTTAATATTTGTCAATCAAGTTAGACTATTCACCACTGAATGTTGGATGATGCCACCCTCCCACCTCCTTTCCTTTCCCTCCTTCTTTCCCACTAAGACGGAGTGGTTTGTGTGTTGGCAGGGCATACCAACCTTGCCTGCTCTCAGTTGATAAAAAATCCCTTGCTGTCTGCTGGGATTTCAGGCAGACTACTGAAACAGGAAGGGAGGACGTGGGAGATGAGTGCCAGGGACAGGGCAGGCCTAAAGACATGGCTAAATGCCGACAGACTATGTATGTGCCAGATATTTGTCAGATATTTGGTATTACTCAAAGGGGAAGAGTGACAGGAAGGTTAAGGAAGAAAGTAGAAGGAGCTGGGAAGGGATAGGGGTGAAACTAAGGGTATGAAAAGACAGAAAAGAGAAAACTCTAAATACACTTCTGGCCAAGATTATTGGCACCCTTTCATTGTATGCAGATAATATGAAATATCTGAAATAATTGGAAATTGAAACAACTTTTGGTCTTCACATGCTCATCTGTTTTATTTAGCAGCATATGATCAAACAATAAGAATACAAATATAAAATAAATCTTTTATGACTTCAAAATTGAAAAACGGCTATGGCCATGATTATTGGCAATACTTTGTTGCACAGCCTTTGTCAATGATGATTGCTTTCAAATATTTGGGTAAACCATCAAAAAGCTTCCTGCACCTTTCTGATGACAGGTTCACCCATTCTCCAATTGCAACCTGCTCCTTCTTCAATTTTTGAAGGACTGCTTTGACCAACTGCACATTTCAGGTCACGCCATAGGTTCTCAATGGGATTGAGATCAGGACTCTTCGCTGGCCACTCCAGAACAGTCCAACATTTTCTCTTGAACCATTCCGGGTGTTTTTGGATGTGTTTTTAAGTCATTGTCCTGCTGGAGGACCAATGACCTTCAATTGACACCAAGACACTGGGCAGCACATTTCGCTCCAAATGCCTTGGTAATCTTCTGATTTCATGATGACCTTAAGATGTCCAGTACCTGGACGAATTATGGCTCTTCCACCATTATTTGACTGTAGGTAGGGTGTTCTTTTCTTAAAAGCTTCATTTCATCATCTGTAAACAAAGCACTCTTCGGCATTTCCAAAGAGCTCTAATTTGGTTTCATCGGTCCACAGGACATTGTCCCAGAAGGATTTAGGTTTGTCCAGGTGGGTCTTAGCAAAGATCAATTAGGCCTTCTTGTATTTCTCTTTCAGCAGGTCTCTAGAGATGGCCTTATAGCCTTGTGAACGCTTATATTTGGTGATAAACGTTTTTCCGACATCCTCAGACAGCTCTTTTCTCTTCACCATTTTCAACCAGGGAAGCAGGACAGACTGTTTTATCACTTTAAAATGGATAATTGGTTCATTTATACCATGTGGGCACTTGCAACCAGTCACAGGTAAGTTGAATTACTGCAAATGCACTGCAATCCATGTCCTCCCAACAAAATTGATTTGAATTGTTCTAAAGGGTTCCACTAATCATGGCCATGGCCACTTTTCAATTTGAAACCATAAAGATTTTTTAATTTTTATTCTTATGTTTATTATCACGTGCTTTTGTAAATTGATAGATGAATGTGTGAAGACCGAAGGTTGTTTCAATTTTCAATTATTTCAGAATACATTGTACACTATCTGCATAAAATACAAAGGTGCCCATAATCTTGGCCAGAACTGTATGTTGTGCTCCATGAATGATACAGTACCCCCTGGGCAAATCAGTAAGCAAATGAAAGAGCCTTAGGAAAACCAAATTGGTGGAAAATCCAATATGGTTTACATTAATGGTCCTGAAGGCAAATTTATAAAACAAGAATAGTTGCATATCGTGTGGCAAATATCATGTCATTTCAATTTGTGGTGCGGGAGATATACGTGCTTATTAAAATGTTGGATTTTAGTAATTGTAGCGTTCCCATTGGGTCAATCAGCGCAATTTTGGAACACAGTGGTGTGGTGAAATGCATAATTTTCCAAAAGCTTTGTTAAAAACCTGTCACTGGTGTGATGGATGAACAACCAAACAAACAAACAAATGACACGCAAACAATAAATGCTTGGACTAATCTACGTCAGGCTTACATCTTGAAAGAGGGAGTTAGATTTTGGGTTTGATTGTTATCAGAGCGTCAGGAAGCGACTATACCTGACTATACCCATCCCCATTTATTCTATTTTCTATACCCTTTCTCTTTTCTCTCTATCTTCTCTTGCTTTCATGTTTCAGAGTGTGGAGTAATCCTGTAGCTTTTGCACTTTGAGTCTGATCAGTATTGATAAAAGACCTTTACCTGGAGCTTTTGCTGCCTACCAGAGATTGCAGATCAGAAACAACTTGTAAACAATTTATATCAAATTGAATATGTATGCGCAGTCATGCTTGAAAGTTTGTGAACCCCATTGTGCAATTATAGAAAGTTTGAGTTTTGAGTTTGCAGTCCTTGTTAAATCAATATTAGCATTTCTTAACTGAAATAAATCTGTCTAAAAAGAACAAAGCTCCCCGTCTTCAGTTTGCCAGAGACCACCTGGACAAACCTGAAGATTTTTGGAAGACTGTTCTCTGACAGATTTGTCCAAAAGTGAACTGTTTGGTTGCAATCAATAATACCATGTTTGGCAACAACCCAAAACTGCCCACCACCAAAATAAGCTGATCCCTACAGTCAAGCATGGTGGTGTTTTTGAACAGAACAGAGGTGTTTTTAGGTTTTTCTGCTCAAGTCCTAAGTCAAGTCTCAAGTGATTTGTGACAAGGTTTCCAAGTCACAAGTCTTCAGGAGTCAGTTTGGTTACAATTTAGCTTCAATATTAATAATAGCTTATTTTTTTCCTGTATTTATAAAAGTGCTTGTTACATATCTCGGAGTTGTGCTCTTTTAAATTGTGCAGCCACACCCCATTTAGGGAGCAGTCGGACCAGAAGAATGCAGTTAGGCTACCTAAAACCTTAAAGGTAGTCTATGAAGTCAAGCACACATAGAAAATATTGTTGTTGTTTTTTAAAGTTGCAGCTGAGTAAAATGATAATTGTTTGAATCTTCAGAACACAAAATATAGCTCATTACTTGTGTTGTTTACTTACAGGCTTTTTGTCTCATCTTTACTAAGATTGCCAATAATACTGGATGGCTGTAGATCTCTGCAGATCAAACTGCATCATTAATATGATTCAGAAGTTTGCATAATTATTATTCATTATATTATAAATATTTATTTGTGTGTGTTCTTTATTTGGGATATCTTCATTATGATTTGATTTAACTTTAGGAGGTTATTCCTCTATAATATATGTAGCGTGTTGTGCTTCGTTATGAACGATGAGACTATTTGGTCAATTCTGAAAATTGACAATTATTGAAATTATTCTTAGTAATTAATATCTTATTAATTAACACTTGCGGGGAACCACCAGTTTACACTGGAATAGTCTCTTTATAGTGATATCAGTCTAATAATCAGAAGAAGTGAGCTCTAGATTTCAGTGATTTTCTACCTTCATGTCCAGGATATATCAATGACACACAAAAGCCAGTTCTTTATAAATGCAAAGATTTTATTAACTATGTAAATAAAACACCAATAAAATGAATAAATGTATACTAAACTAAAACAGATAATGGCAATAAAACTGGCAAACAAGATAGCAAGATAAACAGTGGCAGAGGATATATCAAATAAGGTAGAAAGTTAAACAGGCAGAGGATATATCAAATAAGGTAGGAAGTTAAACAGTGGCAGAGGATATATCAAATAAGGTAGAAAGTTAAACAGGCAGAGGATATATCAAATAAGAGTGGCAAATGATATTGGGATCAAAGATGGCAAGGAAGTTTGCACCGACAAAACGACCTGAGCTGTAATACGTCTAATTGCGGCAATGTGGCAACAGCGAAAGATGGCTTGGAGGACAGCTGACAGTTTCCGGGAGACTTGGGACAGAAGGACAGAGAATAGTGGGGAGAGAGAGAGAGTATTCTAACCTCACTTTCACAGTTCAACACTGCCTTTGCATCACCCGTGCATCAACAAGAAAGTTGGTTACCGTCTGGTTTGCAGGGTGTCAGCGGCGTCCTCGTCTCCGTGGTAACCGTCGCGCAGTCGCAGTGGACAGGTAAACACACGCACGTGTTGGTCTGGACCAGTCGACGTCAGGAGGGCCGTTGTGGAGTGCGGTCCGGGGGCCGTTGTTCGTCGGAGTCGTCGTGCCAACAGTTCACCTCAGTGGATATAGAGGGATAGGGCGATGTGTTGACTCACGTCCTTCAGGAAGCAGAATAGAGTAGCGGCTGGCTTCTGACGTGGTTTCGTAGTCTTCTGGATCAGGTTGAGTGAACTCAGTCGGCCGTCTCGGCAAGATTCACTCTGGAGCTGGTCTGGTACTTGAGCTGAGAGAAGAGCTTTGAGCCAGGTTCAAACTTAGTTACAGGACGGGCTGCGGGACGGGCTGCAGGACGGTTGAGGGGAGTTTCTTGATGTTTCTTGATGTTCCTTGATGTCTTTCCGCCTGAGTTTTTGCCTGTCCACCCGTTGCAGGAGTTGTCCTCCTTTGTTCGTTCGAGTTTGTGAGATTTCGTGTGTGTTCTGAGCTGAGCCCAAGGGTCAAGGGCTTTATGGTATGTCAGGAGTGGTAGGTGTTTCCCTCATTTGCATGCATCAGATTTACAACTTGATGACCGGTGATTACCATCCCCTAAAACTGCATTTCCAGCTCAGGTTTGGAAAACATCATTTTTCTTGATCCTTTGGGGATGCAAGTGACATATTTAATCACCTAACAACAAATGGGTTTGAATGACACCAAACATCACTGTCTTACCACAAAATACTGGCGAGTAAACCAAAAGTCCTGATAACACATTTTGTGTGCCTTGAATAACCAAGATACTACATTGGGGAGTAGGGCACATCATCTGCCACAGGATGTGAAGTTCAAATGTAATAAAACATATACAGAAAGCAATTTTTTTCAATACATGACTGTAAATGTATACACCTGAAATCATGTATGACAAGAAGTGGTGAACTGTATACAGAAGCAACGTTTGCAATGGTTGCTTCACTGTGCAGCAGTGCATACCCATTGCACTGCTGCACTTGCATTTTGTTCTCTTTTCATTAGTCAGAAGTCACAAAGGTCTGCCAACCAACTTTTAGAGAGGAATAAATTTCTGTCTTGCAAAGTGCTTATTCACTTTGCAACATTTGAAATAAGAAATAAACCGGACCTGTCACTGCAGTACTAACAATGATAGATGCAGCATACGTAGATGCACTGTCAGTAAGCCTTTTAAGGACAAGCATTTGGTTGATGCTTTGGTGTTAAAGGATCTAGCATCAGAGAGACAGGAGGCATAGGCACAGTGAAATATTCAATATTTCCTTAATTCGTTCAGAACCACACAGGCCATGGTTCAAGCCTGATACACATGAGATAAACCCAATGTTACACACACTGCCTTCCACTGAGCAAAGGATCCCATTTGGTTTGAAACTCGATCAAAGCCCCATGAAATATCCAGCTGACAGACATCTACATCAAATCAAAGGCAAAATCATTGCACCCTCTGATGCATCGCCCCAGTGTAGAGGAATAACTCTTCTTTAATACACTAACTTTGATAACTGTCTGGAGTTCCCAGACAGGAAGAGTTGGAATCACAGAGAATTTGAAGCAGCGATATTTTATTTGCCAAATTCAATAAGTAAGCAAGTGTTTGTCATGGTAAGCTTCATGCAGAGACCCATTGACAATTTAATTTTTCAAAGGGCATACGGGTACACAGGGACAACAGGAACTCATATCTAGTGTAAAGGTACAGGAAAGAAACATGAGTAGATACATATTACTGTACATAGACATATTCAGTTTTTATGTACAGTCCTTATTATTGCTTACAGTATGTTGCAACTGTAGAGGAAAGAGTTGTTTCCAGTGGTGTATTGATCCAGTGAACCATAGCATAGTTTTACTGAATAAAATGAATAGCTCAAAATAAGTTTAAAGATGTATAGAACACATACACACACATTCAAACTGCTACTATCTTTAACTTTTCAGCAAATAAACACTTTACCACTGCACAACAGGAAGGTTGGTAGCAGTTTCACCTCTGTCTGCTCAATATTTATTGGTCTACTGAGCTTTTGAGATGGCGTGTAAACACATAGTGTGCTTAAGCTTTAGCAAACTGAGTCAATACTCACCATGCAGATTTGGAACTAACACCAGTCTTTTTGTCGCACAAGGGTAAGTTGATCAAAGAGCTTACATGCCAAAAAGTCTGAATATTCCTTTTCAGTAGAGTTGAAAAGATGGCAATGGCCTGAAGATGTTTAAACACTGGAACTTACTTAAATATTGTCCATTATTTTGCCTTTCTTGTAATTCAGGCAAGATGCAGAAGGATGGGAGGAAGGAGTCGTGTAAACCCATTCTCAAAGTGGAGTACAAGACCTCAAGGAACAGGTAAACTCCTTTCAGCTGTAATATCTCCAACAAAACCCACTAGTCTCCAAGCAAGTTCATCATCACAATAATTACACTTGTAGGCAATGCTTTTCATGTCCTGCTTTTTGCAGAAGCCTGTGAATGATGCTGTGCACTTTGACCAAAGCCAGTATTTGTCCACTCCATTGATATTTCACATGCACTATAAACTAAACTAATAGTGCTCAGAGTGCCATCATGCTCAGAGCTCATCCACTCGTATCTGAATTCATTTGAAGGCAATTCAAATCTGACTACAGTAGGTCTTCGGAAAACTCCTTTGTCTCCGGACATGGGATTGCAGATGTATTTTTTGAAGCATTACTCTCCATTTGATTGGTGGACCAAATTATTGGTCTCTACTATCTTTCATGTTGCTCCTTTCAATAGTTTTGAGAATATAATAGGATGTTGTGTTTCATCTCTCTGTAAAGATGAAAAAAACAACTAACAACAACAAACAACTACCTACACTCTGGGGCACAAGGAGCTTCTCTCAGGCAAAAAAACAGACACCCACTACTAAAAAAAACACAGCAAGTTATAGTGTGGCTTTGTAAACTACAAAGTAAGGACAAGCTGTGGGTGGTTAAGTGTTAAGTTAACTAATCCAGGGTCAGGGTTTCTCAGTTTGGACCTAGTTTTACCAGAACAACACGGGCTGTTCTCATGCCAGTGCCAGCAGTTTGTTAAATGTGTTTGTCTGCACTTTTTGGTCTTATCATGTGTTCTGTTGTGTTTTGTCAGTTAGGTTCTGTTGCATAACGTTGTGGTTTATTACATTCTATTCTATTCTATTCTATTCTGCTTTATACTATCCTACTCTGTTCACATACTCCCTGTGTAAGCTGAGGCAGGCAGACTGATAGTGTCTAGATTGGACTGATTTAGTCATCGTGGGAGGAGCAGCTGACAAGCACCTATACAGGCTTAAACATTGTTAACAATGTAAAATGTTGAGATGTCTCCCTGAAGAGCTGGTTTTCAGATGTAGACTCTCTCTCTCTGCATGATTTATGACCCTGGTCTATGGCTCGGCAGTGGAGGGGTAGATCAAATATTGTGTTCTGTGCTCACCTAGAATTACTATGGGTAGGCAGTGATGAGGTGGTGAATAAAAAGGTGGTTAAACCGACCTCCAGTTGGTGATCATCATGAGGCAAAAAAACACCAATATAAACAAAAATCTATTATATTTTCAAGATGAATATATGTTTTCCCCCTTACAAGATCATGTTTTAAATAACTTACATCAGTTTGATGCTACTTAGTATAGCTTCAACTCAAGTGTTATTTATATTGACCTATAAAGATTGGAATCTCTATTTTGCCAATACTGTTCCCTCCGTGGCATCTGTGTGGTTATGTAACAGATAAATAGATACAGTATACATGCATGCTAATATTATATTGTTCAGTTCATGCACATTTGTTTTAATTGTGCCTTTTGTATAGGATGTAATACATTCTTCAAGCAGTAAAAGTAAAAGTTGCATTCACTCATTTCATCCCATATTGAATCCCTTTCTAAAGCCCTTTTCTCCCTCTACAGCAGCGAGCCTTTTGTCATCTTCTCAGGGGGGCTGTCATATGACAAGGCGGGACGGCGGCCCACCCTAACCATAATGCATGGTAAGGCCATCACCGTGTTGGAGATGGACCATCCCATCGTAGAGTTCATGGTTCTCTGCGAGACTCCATACAATAATGGTGAGTGCATACAAACTAAACTAGAAAACGTTAAAGGTTCATTTTTTTTGCTTAAGCTTCAAAGGGTAAAAAGTTTAATTTATTTTGAGAGATTTCAAGTTTAAAAAGGTATTCTAAATAGTTTTTCTGTTTGAAGTGAAATAAACATGATATGATAAAGCAATTCGGAAGTGTCTAAGTTCAATGGTTGAAACTTTATCCTGAGTAGAATTGTTCTCTGTGTAGAAAGAACTCTTATCAAAATTTTCTAAATTACAAATGTGTTGCTGGCGTGTTCTTAGATGGTTGTTGTTGGCAGTGGTTTCAAGGGTTTTGTAGGTGGTTGCAAGGTGACTTTAAGTGGTTTCTTGGATGTTACTAGGTGATTACTAGTGGTTGCTAGGGTCTCATTATGTGGTTGCTAGGTGATAACTTCTGGTGCTAGAGTCTTACTTTGTGGTTACTAATGAACAGCAGTGGTTGGGTGCTAGGGTGTTTATGGGTGGTTGCTCCGGGGTGGTTGCTGTGTTGTATTATGTGGTTGTCAGGGTGTTTCTGTGTGGTTACGATGGTGTTGTATGTGGTTACTAGGGTACTAGGTGGTTGCTAGGGTGTACTAGGTGGTAGTAATGGAGTAAGTGGTTTCTATGGTGGTAAGTGTCTGACAGAGTGGTAGAGGTGCTTAGGGTTGTGTCTTTGTCTTCACATACCAGAACACTCCTCAGTGAGCCTCCATGATGGGCTGCTAATTAGCACTTTGAGGAGACCTTGAATGGCTCTATCAGACACTTCAGATGGCATAAGAAAAGATGTATTGGGGAGGGGGGGCTAAGTCTTAGGCTAAAAAAGTAGTTGGGTGTAATGGAAAACTTTTGAGTATTGACTCCCATGACTCATGTTTATTTTCTGGTGAAGGAGTGACAGTCTTTCTGGAGTAGCTAAACCACAGGAAGTTGTTGATTTGGACCAATAAATGAAATAACATAAAAGCTAAATGCATTTGTGTGGAGGTCGGTAAGCCCCACTCCTGCGGATCAAAATTGACATTGCCTTTACCTGGTGGTCGTTTAATATCAACAGTGTCGGTTTTTTTCATCATCATCATTTCATCCATTCTTTCTGGTAACTACGGGGGTTGAGGAAGGATTAAGAGATGGTATGGTCCTTGCCAACACAAAATTATGAAGTACTTCCCAAGCTTCAACAAGCTTTATGTCACCACTGACATGGGCTATTTATGGGCTATCCAAGTTGTATTGTCATATACTGCAGAAGTAAAATACAATTATTGTATGTGTGTCATCCTCTATACACAAGCAAAAAGACAGATATAATACAACAGGCATCTGTAAAAAGAAAATGTATAACAATTATACCTGAGAGGGTATTTGAGAGTGATTGAGGTTATAACAGGGCGCAGCCCACTAGGGATTAAGGCTTATCAACACAGCTATACCGTCTGCAAACGTTTTCTTCAAAACACAGTGAATAAAGTAAAGTTCCTCCTCAGTATGGGTTTGTATCTTACAGAGGTCCAGGAGCCTTATGCAGTTGTGGTGCTTTTGGAGAAGGACTTCATTGTGGTGGACCTGACACAGAGCAAGTATGTGTTATACACACAAGCACACGTCCCACACATAAACACAGCCTCCAACTCCTAGGCTGCATGTGGCTGATAGCGGAGATGAGGGAGGGAGCCTTGTGCCACCTTTTGACATGAAACGATGTGACTTCACCTTCTCATAGCAGCCAAGTGGCCGTCAGAAGCCATGTTAGGCATCCTGAAGGGAATAACACCATTCATACCATACATCCAGTGCCCAAACCAGTCAGAACAGCAAGAGGGAGAGGTTTTAATATAGATACAGTTCATTCATATCCATATTGTAGAGAGAAGGACAGGGTCAGATGCTGCCATGTTGGTTTCAAGGTGCAATTGCTGCCACTCCAGTCAAATTAACTATGGAATGGGATGAGGTGGGGACATTGTGCCATTTTGATAGAGTAACACCTAAGGCCAGGGAATGCACTTACAGCAATAACACTCTTCCAATTAGGTGTAAACACCTCCTGATGAAGGCAGATGAGAAGGTCATTTCGACTTAATTTAGTTTTGACTTTGTCAAATTGTCTGTGTCTATATGATTAGGTAATTGTTGAGACACACTCATTGGCTAATTAGCTGTTAATTGTTGCACACTATTAGTGTCCATTAAAATAACTGGCCCTGTACCTAGACACTGTAGATGTAATATTTTAAATATGTGCCCTCATACATTTAAATTTGTCAAAGCCATAAATGTCACACCTGGGTCACATAATATGTTAGTTTTTGTAATTGTTAGTTTTTGTTTTGACATATTTGGAGTACCAGATGGGTAGAGAGAAGTACCATTACCATGTGACTCATGGCTGCTTCATGTACTAGGAACAGCACTAGGGAGTAGTTCAACTACATGTGATTACACAGTAACTTAACTGAATGCAATCTTTTTAATCGGATTAATATTATAATAAGGATTATTAATGATGTGTGTGATCAGGCCATATGTCGTTACGGAGCTACTACGCAATGCCGCAAACGATGAATCGGGGTATTAGTCATGCAATAACATTTTTCAAAGCGTGTTAAATCTTAAACTCAAAACATGCAACCCCAGTTAACCTTTTTTTCTAGCTGTGTAAACAAATCCAGCTGTATTCATGAAAGGACATTTATTTATTTCCTTTTTGTTATTCCCTTATGGCCTGAAAGCCTTTCTGCCCACTGTACCCTCAGCATCAGCTCTATGTAGACGTAGAAATAATTGGAGGATGGGAAAACACATATCACCCACCTGTGGGATGGGAAAACTCACTCTATACCTTCTTGTCTGCACTGCTCCATGTAACCGTAAATAATGGCATCTGTTTCTACAACTGCCCCCCCCCCCCTAGTTTACTAGGTATATTATTATCTATTTACCTTCACTTATGGATACCTAAAGTGTAAAATGAATTTACTCATGTAATCTTCATTTACTCATGTAATCTTCATTTATTCAATTTTGTTTACATTTTCTATTCTATTCATTATAAAAAATGAATTATTCCTCAACATGTACTATAGTACACTATATGCCCATGTCTCTCCTGTAGCTTCCCTATCTTTGAGAACCCTTACCCCATGGACGTCCATGAGTCTCCAGTCACGTGCACAGCCTATTTTGCGGACTGTCCTCCCAACATTATCCCCATCCTCTACTCCATAGGAGCCAAACACAAGAAGACTGGCTACAGCCAAAAGGTAGGGAAGAAGTATTATGATGGAGAAACATGTCTTCCTTCGTAAATAACACTTCATCTGCTGGACTAAGAAGTGAGAAGGGTTTAGTTTTTGATACCAAAATCATCCATATGTCCCTGGTACGTCATTGGCTCCGGTGCTCCATGCTAACACCTTAGCATACACTATGTTGACTTATAGTAGGCTACTAGTATTTTCTCCAAAGTGATAAGACTGACCTTTTAGTCATACAAAGTTGTTAGTATTTTTCATTATGTGGCCTGTAGATTAATAAAATTTTAAAATGAATCATTAACTCAATATAGCTGATGGAACTATTTCTAACTATTTCAGCTGAGCAACTACATGTCCATCAGCTGTACATAGTCTTACATCACACACACTCACTCACACTTGAAGAATGTTAACTTATCAGCTAACATTAGTTACTAAACTTTGAATGATTGCCAACTGTCACTCTTGTCAATGGACATGAAATGTCTCCCCCGTTGTTTGACACATTACCTTAGCTAACGTTACTGGCTAATATTGCGTTACTACAACGAGGAAATGTAACACTTGAAAATATTGTCTGCTAGTAACAGCCTAACATTAGCGCTGATGTTTGTAACTATTGTTAGCGCAGATGTTAAGGCAAATGTTAGCTAAGAGCAAAAGCTGGCGCTGTGGGCAGAGATATAAATTTAATCTGTGCTTGTTTACGTTTCCCAAGTCCCCAGTCACAGAGAACTGAATTTGAATTGTAACAATTTGAATTGTGAGCATATTGACCATTCAATTTTTACCCTAAACTGAAATACAAATTGACAGTTGAATGGAATGAAGATCAAATTCAATTTCAAACCATTATACTGAATTTCAGATTGTGTAAAACAAATCTAAATAAATGCAATTCAAATTAAATTTCTGGTGGTACTAATTTCAGCCCATATGAAAACCATTTTATCTAGAAGTGCCAATGGGAGGAAAATATAAGATTATGCTTTGAGCTACTCTGTAATGTAATGTCTGTAACCATGTCAGGAGTGGCCGATCAGCGGAGGAACGTGGACGTTAGGCTCCCAGACCTACCCAGAGATCATTATCACAGGGTAAGTCCATCCATCACTCTAACCATCTATCCAAGAAGGGGTGGCTGTCTTTTCCATCTGACTTTGAGATCAATGCAGATCGAAGATATTTTTTAATCCACAAAATTAAATTTATTATATTGCTATATTTTCTTAGCAATAGCCTATTTTGGGGCCTGGGGTTGGGGTGGGAAGCGGGTTTTGTGTTCTTTATATCATATGGTGGTCCTGTATAATATATGGCACATCCTGAAAATTAAAAGAAAAAATCTGAATGAATAAGAATATGGATTCACATTTTCTCTGGATAGAGCAATTGGCCACTTGCCGCACACACATACTCACTAAGACTGTCTTGAATTAGTTTTTAATCCTTTATAATTCCAGTACAAACACTGGGGCAAACAGCACATTTCGCTGCCTTGTCAGGTTCTCTCAGGTTTAAGTCTCATTCTTCTTGGATGCAATTGCACTTGTGTTTCAATGCGGCTTGTTTTGACCTCTAGACATAGATTTATCTTTAATGTGCAGTGGGACTCTACCAGATGCAGGGGTTTGATTGTTTGCTTGAGCAGCCAAGAGTGGTGCATGAGCAGGTAATGGGTAGAAACAGAAAGGAACATGAAGTAGCACTGTATTGTTGGTTGAGGAGATGGATGTACCCCACTATCCCATACATGTCAATGGTAATTTGTCTGAAAGGAATATATATGCTGCAGTGAAAGAGGTTAGTGTATATTATCATTCATTAATACACAGGACAAGATGTTACTTGTGCCATAATCCAAGGTAAACACTTGTAGAAGCCCAATTCAGATTAAAAAAACAAAACAAACGAGTGATATAACCATCATCAGATGCAACACCATAGCGGACATCAGGCTACACCGTCAGAGATCTACAGAGTCATCCCCTAGATGGCACCATTTGCCAGTTACCTACCCTAGACAACAGCGGTATGCGGCACGTCATTGGGGTTATCAAGTGGGCACCTTCCTTCACCGATGTTTCGTTAAGTTAGGCCCACGACACCTCAAGAAGGCTTAACTGTGTATTCCAGCGTCCTGTAAACACCCCCCTCTATGCCACCACATCACAACTCTCGCCATCGAATGCCTGCCATCAACCTAGCATTACCCTAGCCTTGGTTAGCCTTGATCATAGCCTTGACCTTGTGTTTTAACTGTGGGCGCTACGCTTCTAACCACTGGATCTTTTGACTGGGTCAGAGTCATTTCCAGTCTAACCATAGCACACTTACTCCTCTGTCAGGCTAGATATCGGCAGCTCTAACATGCCTTTCCCGTACAAGGCAATCCAAACTGTAGACACCACAATTTTAACTTTCCTGGGAGCCCTGACTTGTCTATACCTGAAATGCCTCGAATCATTTCCTGCCTCAACTCCTGAAATTGACCCTTATCACTGAGGCTTGCGTCTTACCATCTTCCTAAGCTGACCGGTTTCTCTATCACTGTTAGCACTACTTCATTATCTATGAAAAACTTCTTGGCTACTACCTTCTCTTTAATAATCAAAATACTCCTAGACTTACTTGGCTTCACTTCCATCCTAGCCCACTGTAAATTACTATTCAGCTTATCTAGTAACCTACTAGTACATGGAGCTGTTGACATCATAGTCATTATATCGTCCATGTAAGCCCTAATTGGTGGGAGGCGCAGCCCTCCCTGCAGCCTTTCCCCACCAACTACCCATTTTGAAGCTCTAATGATGACCTTCATTGCCATGGTAAAAGCTAATGGGGAAATTGTACACCCTGCCATAATGCCTATCTCCAGCTGCTGCGAAGTGTACTCTGTGTACAGTGTACTCTGCTGTGGTAAAACAGAGTTGAATGTCTGAGAAGTAAGCTTAAACTAACCTCTTAATACTATCCGGCCAAAGCCTCCCATAACAGACTATGTGGTACTGACCCAAAAGCATGTGCCATATCCAAAAATAGTACATGCAGGTCTCTTTTTTCACACCTAGCTGACTGGATTTGGTGCCAAATCATACTGGTGGGCTCTAAGCACCCGGAGAAGCCTGAAATTCCAGCCTTTTGCACTGAAGTGTCAATTAGTCTATTATTTTCTAAGTAACTAGACAGCCTCAGTGCCACAACACTAAAGAAAACCTTCCCTTCAACATTAAGTAGGCTAATAGCCCTAAACTGACTTATCTCTATAGAGTCCCTTTCTTTGGGAATGAAAATTCCCCCTGCTCTGCGCCACACTTTAGGAATAACCTGTTTCTTCCAGACTACCTTCATCAGCTTCCATAGAAACCAAAGCACATCTGGTGCACTCTTGTACAGCCAGTAGGGGACTCCATTAGGCCCCGGGGCTGAAGAGGCCCTTGCACACCTTACTATCTCGTGTACCTCTTTCCACCTTGGTGGGCTAACATCACACTGACTGTCTATCTCACCAATAGGTGGAATTTCGGGGGGGAGCGCTAGCTCTCTAAACCTTTCCCTATCTCTGTGCACTTCCTCCAAATATCCCTCAAGCTCCTGTTTCGATGCCCTAAGGCTACCATTCTTCTCCTTACTAAATAACGACTTCACAAATCTAAATGGATCCTTGTAGAATGCTATTCTAGCTCGCTCTTTCTTTTTCATGTTTTTTCTAATGTTCTCTGCTCTTCTTAACACTGTCAATCGCTCCTTCACATCTGACTGCAAACTATTAATACCTTCCTTCTCAACCTCTGTAGCCTTCCTCCACTGCCTCCTAAGCTGTCTTCTCTCCCGGATAAGTCTGTGTATCTCTTGTTGCCGCCTGGATTTAACTACCTCGACATCTAACTCGACGGCAAACCTTTCTACTCCATAATCATAAATAACAACTCCCATTTTTTCCAACTGCTTTCTGCCACCCCTGGCCACTTAATTCTAGGTTTCTGAGCACTAATCTTCTCCCTTTTTGGCTGGCTAGCCTCTCTGCCTTCCTCGGTGCTGATGTCCTGCAAACTGTGGTTTACTTCCTGTCGCTGGACTTCACCTGACTGACCTGACATACTTCTTAGGAAATAATTATCAATGTCCCTGTGTTCCCTCTAACAAGCACCTCTTCCTCCCTTGGTGAATACATATACACTCAACGTGACAATAAAGGTGTTGTTGTAGAAGTGAACAGATTTAGATAAAGGTGCAATGACCGTGCAATTTGTCTTCCTTACTATAGGATTAACAACAAGCATTACAAGTCAATCTCTTCTTCCTTGCCCAATCCTATGAAGCTTACTTTCCAGCCCTCACGATTTTCCTGGAAGACCCCTGATTTTTATGGCCTTCTCCCAGTGTTCTCCCATGGTATCAGTTCTGCCGATTTTCTCCCATAAAATTTAATCTGCTAAAATATGTTAAAAATAGTAACACAAAAATCTAGGCCTTATACTATCGGTCAACAAAATACATTACACCAAAAATGTAGTCCAATGGTGACGTTTTTAGCTCAGTGGTAGTTGGAGTCAAATGGATATATACCACAAAAAAGACATGGTTTTTCATGAAAGGATAACTCTTCACTAGAAATTAAAGGATGCACATGCAGTTTTTGTACTTTTAAACATAAAAGTCACCAGAATGCTGGAAATAAGGTCTCTGAATCTTAAAGTTTTCTGGGGGACGAACCCCACACCCCCCCCACTATGGTTTTGATCTCCCTATGTCTGGACTCTCAAGGTTGGCAAATATGCATAGGGTGACCAAAAAATGTTTCATGTTCTGGATTCATAGTGCTTTATAGATTTGTTTTGGGTTTATGCCAAAGACTAGTATAGTCCCTGCCCTGGGCCAGACACCTCACCTGTGGTGTCTGCATCTAGGCAAAACTCACAGAGCATTACTGTCATTCCAACCATTTGAGTCCAACAAGACATTATTTTCTATTGCACATAGTAGCTTTTATTGAATGCAATAAAAATGCTGAAATGCTGGCCCCATAGCAGCTAGAAGATTAGAGATTCAGGTTAACTTTTCAGCCCCCAGAAGCCACAATGAATACATTTTGTCTTCAAATACTCAACTTTCCTGTACAGTAGAACATTTGAAAACAAATAAGCTGTAATGGTCACTGCTGAACTTCTAAGATTTTGGCTATCTAATGTCCATTTCACAGTTGGAAAACAGTGGCATGAGAAAAGTTAGGTGTCTTCATCTATAGAGGTTGTATTACATATTTTGTCTTAAAGTAATACACTTATTCTGCCTATTTGAAAGAGACAGCTTCCTCTTTCTCTTTTTCTTTCTTTTGTCCAGACATGCTGATGGATCAATCAAGTTTTGGGACGGGTCTGCAAGTAGGTCTTTTTTAAGTCTCTCTTGAACAATGCCATACAAGTGATATATTTTGTTTAACTCAGTCTGCTCTGTAAATAATCTGAAAAATGCTATTGACATATAGGCATAGGCAGCTCATTGGTTGAGATAAACCTGAATGAGCGGAGTGAAAGAACCACTGTTTTTTGATTAAGTAATGCTAGACTGTGGTCCAATGAAAAAGCCAATTGGTAACAGATGATATAGATGCAATTATGAAGCCTAGCACTCTCGCTACTAACTGAAAAATGCTACTGAAAAATCTAGCCTAGCTGACCTTCCATGGTCAAACTAGCCTTATAGTTAGCTAGGTAAACTAGTTAGCTAGCCTGGTGACCTTCCAAGATCATGAATGCCGTGGTCATGAATGATTGAAAAAAATAAATCATTGTATTTTTATTTATATTTTGACTTTGCCATTTTTATTTATACTTTGCCATTCATGTTTGCCAGTGAAAGAACTGTGGTTCTTTGGCCCCAACCATTAAGGTGTAACTCAACCACTGAGATTATTTCTGCCTCCAGAGTTGCTCTGTCTCTGAGAAATGTTTATATAACTAAAACTCCAATCTGTGCCCATTTTGGGTCCTGACTTATAGTTGAAATAAATTAAAGTCTGTACATGTCCATATCCTACAACTGTAACAAACACATTTAGCTGTCTGCTGTTCCTCTTTGCCTCTCCAACTAGTCACACTACAGATGCTGTACAAGCTGAAGACCTCCAAGGTTTTTGAGAAGCCTAAAGTAGGTGAGGGCCGGGCGGCCGAGCTGCTGGAGGAAGACCCCTACGCTGTCCAGATGGTCAGCTGGTGCCCCAAGAGTCGCATGTTCTGCGTGGTTGGCATTTCCGCCCACATCATTCTGTATCGCTTCAGCAAATATGACGCAAACACTCAGATAGTGGTGAGTGAGATGGGAATCAAAATAGAGGGGTGGTATTCTGCTGATTTGGTGGGCTACAGGGAGCCAAAATCGGGCTAATAGGGATCTGCTATGTGGGTACATTGCCTACAGGTAGGCAATGACACAGGTAGCTCACTTAGTTTTAACAGTACATATAGTATGAAGAGATTAATTCTTAAATGAGTCAATTTACATACAGAATTGTAACATTTATCATCTTTGTTTTTCTAAAATTGGGTTAGGGTTAGGGTTAGGGTGAATATCAGATTTTCTAGTAACATATAGTGTTTTTGCATTAAAATCCTTGTCATCAAACACTTTTGTTGTTTTGAACATCACATGCAAGAAGCTGAAACTTTATTTGACCTTTCATTGACTCTCTCTTTTCTACTCCACTTCTAGGTATGTGCATTTCATTTATTTGTGCATAATGGGAATTATAATTCATATTTCTGTGTCTGTGTCATCCCCAGTCGCTAGAGGTGCGTCTGCAGTGCGAGTCGGAAGACGTCATCTCTCCATCGGAGACTGAAAACAATCCCTGCTTCTCAGAGCCCAGTTCCCATTCGCCCCAACACCCAGCCAGCCCCAGCAGCGGGACCCCAGAAGGTGTCCCCCGCCTCAAGTAAGGCGCTTCCATAAGTGACAAAATCTTCCACTTTTTAGCAGATTGGTGACACAATTAACTGCAAAGCCTCTATACCCAGTTGATATATACGCACAAGTAAAGGTTGAAGTGTTCTTACTTGCACTATGGGATTGCCCACTCTTTTCTCCTTGGTCCAAGTCATCAATTCAGTCAGTCAGCTGGCACCAAGGAACAGAATCAATTTCTCTCTCTCTCTCTCTCTCTCTCTCTCTCTCTCTCTCTCTCTCTCTATCTCTCTCTCTCTCTCTCTCTCTCTCTCTGCCTACATCTCTGTCTTTCAGGGTGAAGGACCGGGCGGTGCGGATGCCTCCAGGCTACCAGGCAGAGTTGGTGGTCCAGTTGCTGTGGGTGGATGGAGAGCCTCCCCAACAGATCACCAGCCTGGACATCAACTCCTCTTATGGCCTGTAAGTCGCTTTTGTCACTGAGCTAGCCTCGATGAAAAATGAAAGTTTTATTTCCTCCTGATGGAAGTATTTCCACTGCTTTGGTTTTATTAGGCAAGAGGATGACAAGAACATTGTTGTCAGTTGTAAATTCTGTACTGGTACAAAAGTCTTTCCACTGCAAATAATAACATATTCCCCTATGATATCATGATATCCCCCCCCCCCAAAGTGGTCTTAAAATATGGCCCATACTCAGTCCCATGGTTCAGCATGTCTGAGACTGCTGCCAGAGCTGGAGGAAGCATTGTGGTATTGTTGGAAAATGGAAAAATTGACACCTGCTCTTACAAAATGTTGTGTGATGGTGAAGAACGGAGTTGTGTTGGACAAAGTGAGAAAAGTTTGATGACTTCCACAGCTCAGACAATCAATAGATAGTGCTTCAAGGACATTTACATCATTTGCTGTGAATGGCAGACCTCTTGGCAAAAACCAATAATTTCAAAGCCTTTTTAAAAAGCTTTGTATAGGGCAGGGCAGGGGGTCGTTTTCCTTCCTCCTGTAAAGCTTTCACACCTTGAATAGGTTTTTTTTTTTTTGTCTGTTTCCTCACACATGCATTTGAAAACACACACACACACACACACACATAGCATGCACAGGCAGACACACAAAATGAAAAACGTTCATACTACATAGATTTGCCCAACTTGCCTGAGACTTGCCTGAGGTTCTCAAGGCCAATGCCGTTGCTGACACTCTGTCTTTTATGTGAATTTGACTGTATTCTGACTTTGTACATTGCTGTATGCTGTTGGTCTGCAGCCTTTATGTTTGGTATGATGCTGCTTTCTTGGCCAGGTTTTCCTTGAAACGCAGATTCTTAAAGGTGCTACACATATCATTTTAACATCAGTAAATCATTACCATATTAATTTTGGGATATTAGCAGAATTATGAGCAGTATTATTACCAGAAACAAACAAGACCATCGCTGAGTAGATTGGAAGCCTCTAGTGACCCTCTACACTGCATTTTACATGTTCCGAATTGGTGGGAAAATCTGCTGGATTACTATATAGCGCAAGGGAACATTGCTTTACGGCACCAAGGGATATTGTTTAACAGTGCAAAGGGAGATTGCTTTATGGTGCAAAACAGGAAGAGTGCGCTGTTCTTCTAGCTCAAACTGAGCTAAAACTTTCTGTTTCTGGCAATGGCAGAATGGTGGAAGGAGTGTAAGGAGCCGATGGAAAAATCACTTCCAAATCACTTCCTCTACAGTAAAGCCAAACAGGCCAGGGAGGGGAGTAAGCAAGAACAGGGTTTGTGGGAAATGTTGAGAAACACTAGCTACAATACCATACAATACCAATAACAATACCACTGACGTGAGACAGAGGCTACTCATCATCAAGAATTTTACAATGATATATTGATGTTCAAATATGCCACACTTAACACCTTTAATCTCAATGGGACTAACTTGGTGACATAAGGGTTGAATAAAAATAAAGAAACAATAAAATCCACAAAGCATAAATCTCTCTCTCTCCCTCTCTCTCTCTCTCTCTCTCTCTCTCTCTTTTCTCTCTCGCTAACTGAACAACCCTCCACTCCTGTATGTGAATCCAAATGTGTGTTACTTATGCACATGCGTATGCCTCCTTGCTCTATATGTGTGTGTGTGTGTGTGTGCGTGTGTGTGTGTGTGCGTGTGTGTCCAGTATGGCGTTTGGGAACTGTAACGGCCTGGCGGTGGTGGACTACCTGCAGAAAACCATCCTGTTGTGTATGTCAACCCTGGATCTCTATGGAGCCTCTGACCCCTACCAGCGCCTCACCCGCTCCCCCCGCAGGAACAGACAGTCCACCTCAGGTAGGATAACACACACACACACACACACACACACCAGGGATCCTTCCACACACACATATGCATGTATACGCCTAACACTCACTGTGCATCCACTCAATAACATGACAGGAGATGCACACTGGCTTCATGTAAGGGCACACACATATCTGCATGTGTTTTCAGGCTATCTTGCCGTCTCTTCTGTCCTTCATCCTCTTCCTTCTGTTTCTTTCTCTTCTCCCTACTTCTCCTTTGTCTCTCCTCTGTATCTTTACCTTCTTCCTAGGGTTAGACCAATATATCTGGCTGATATTGGTCTTTCATTAAAAATTAGACATTGGCCACTCAGTGTTGTCCACCACTGATATGATGGATATGAAGCAGTTTGTTTGATTACATACGTATTGTAGAATTGATCAATACTACACTGGATGTCTATGTGAAGCCCTGAATTCTCACTAATGTGACATTTTGACCCGATTCCACACAAGTATGCACAAATGTGTTTATTATTATTATCCTGTCCCATGATGGTCTAAATGCTGTTTCAGAGGCTTTTCCACCCTGATAAGAATATAATTATGAGGGGAAACACTGAATAATTGTAATTTTTTGACGTGAAAATGGTCAGATTTAAAGATTTTGACTATCGGCATAAAATATCACTCATCAGCAGCTTCAATACAAAGATATTGGTACCGGCACTCAGAAACCTGTAGCGGTCAAGCCCTACTTCTTCTCATTCTCTGCTCTCTGTCTTTCTCACAGTAGCATACCATACCAAACACATCCATCCATTCCAGTGTGCTCTTCACAGACCAGCACTATGATATGAAGTGCATGTTAACAGGCTGCGTGTCATTTTACCGGTGGCATTACTATGCATGCTGTTGTTTGATTTCCCTGTCCTCTTTCTGTTGGTAGTCCTGCTTGAGCACAGATCTGTAGTCACAAGCCACAGAGGTCTCTCCTTAGATCCTGACCCCCTGCCAGGTGCTACTATATCTGGGCCGGTGATGGCCTCTGAATCTAAACGCCGTATTCAGACACACATATACTAAAAATACACAGATGCACACCCCCGACCACACAGAATTGAATGCGTAACATCCAAGCCACAGTTTTGTCATTTGACCCTAAACTAACCTCTGAATTTGAGGGCATAGTGGCTAGAGCAATTTAACGTTTTATATTTTAAACAGTCCTTTAACCATTTAAAGCAGTGGGCTTTTTCATTACCTAACCCCCTCCCACAAGTGTACCTGAAAATGCCTTTCAGGTATTCAGAAACCGAGGTGGGAGGAAGCATGACTTTGGGCTTTAGATCGCTCTCTGTTCATTTGTTGTTGCATAAGTGCTTTTATCGACCACTGCAGCACTTTATGCTCTCAGCTTCCTGTTTTGTAAAAGTCTCTCCAGGTTGGGTCATTCAAATCAATCTTGTCCTTCTTTTGTACCTCAGCCAATGTTGTTATCATGCTGGGCATTTGTTGTGTTTGATTTGACTTGACTTGACTTGACTTGACTTGACTTGTCTGACTGTCTTGATTTGATTTGATTCAAACATAGCTTTACCGTCCTTAGAACATTTTTAGCTGTTGTCACCACACATATATCTATGTAAAGTAGGTTTATAAGTGTATTCATCTCACATAAACCGATGCTTCATTATTTGTAATATCACAGTGTTTCGCCCTATTGACTGCAATACGTTTTTAATAACAGATGGAAGGTGTGAGAGAAAAAATTGCAACGTTATGCTTTCTTTAGCCCCAAGGCAAAGCACATAACAAAATTCTATGTTTTGTTTTTTTACAGAAACCAATTATTTCATGCAGCGAGCTACACATTTATTTTGATTTAGGGGGTCTGGATAGAGAATTTCTGCTGTGTACGAAATAGTATTTACAGTAGTTTTCCTGTTTCCTGCTAACACAGTAGTTCACTTCTTCCTAGATCTGTGCAAATGATCAGCTTTTCTGGGGTTTGGTACAGTAGCCGGGTTTCTCTTGTCTGTCCTCCCCTTACACTAACTCGGTTGCTGCTTGCTCTCACTTTCTTTTCCACTCTAAGCCTGTGTGTTCTTCTCTCTCTCCCTTCCCTCCCTTTTTGACCTCCCTTCCCCCCTTCCGTCCCTCCTTCCTTCCCTTCCCGCCTTCTTCCCCTCTTTTTCACACTTCCTACCCCCCTCTGTCATCTATCCTTTCCACTCTTCAATCCATCCCTTCCCCTTTTTCCCTTCTTCCCTCTTTCTTCCCCTCCGTTCAACTGTCCTTTGCACCCTCCCTTTTTCTCTCCCTCCTCCTCTGCTTCCCACTTGTCCTGCTCACCCTCATCCCTGTCACCTTTCCTTGCTTTCCTCCTTCCCCCGCCCTCCCTTCCTTCCCTCTTTCCTCCCCTCATTCTCACTCCTACCTGACCTCCATCCTTGCCACCTTTTCATCTTTCCCTCCCTTCCTACATCCATCACTTTCCTCCCTCCCTCATCCATCCCTTGCCTCCCTCCCCTCCCTCTCCCTCCCTCTCCTCCTTCCTCCACCTCCCTTTTTTGGTGACTCTTTGGCTGCTGGTGTGGGCATGTGGGCCTGCCTGACAGACTTTTGCATGCGTGGCCTGTCTAACTTTTATTCCGATTCAAAGAAAAGGATCCGTACGTCCTACCAGAGTAAGTCGGGCCTTCCTCAAGGCTAGGGGGGACTGTTGGGGGGTTGGGGAGGAGTCGGGGGTGGACTGGTTGGTTGGTAACAAGACCACACAACAACAGGGGTGTTGGAGGCGGTTGAGGGTTCGATGTGGGCAAAAGGCAAAAGGACATACTGTAGAGATGATTGGAATGAAATTGGTTGTAGGAACTGGTCTCGCACAGGACAGCAGGGGTCATTTTCATCATCTCTGAAACATTCCAGTCATGTCCAACGGTATGTCCTTCTGCAGAAAGAGAGCCCCTCCTTTGAGTTCGTTAAACAACGGCAATTATAAATAATATAGTACCCATTTGATATAAATTTGAACTGAAGCATAGATAGCAGGGTGAATAAAGTCCCATTCATCCACTGGGCCAAACCCAATGAAATGTGCGCTTTTCGTTGCTGATTACAAAATAATTCACAATTTACTATAATAAAGGTTTAATAAGAGTCCCTTTTAATTTCTTTAATGACTTGTAAAGACAGCGTAAATGATTGAAGGAAAATTTGCATTGATAAATTCTGTTGAAAACTTTGAAGTGGATTTCAGTCAAAAATTAATGAAAACTTTTGAACTGTGGCAACTCAGTGAGGCTATTAATGAAGCCGTAATGAACTCAGCTTGAACACCGCACATTGGTAGCTAGAGAAAGGGAACATAGACTGGGGATTCAGCTTTTCGAGTTTATTTGGGTTATAATGAGCATGTGTGACTTCTCGTTCTGGCTTGTGCTTGGTGCATCTGATCAAAGATCAGTTTGATCTTGCTGATATCAGATTTGTATTTGTACTCTTTTTCTACTTGTACTTTTGATTGTATATGCCATTTTAGTATGAGGCTTGCACTGCATAGATGCATAATAATTGTGGTCATGTTGACATTTCAACACAATATAGAAATAGATTGGTTGAATACCACAGTAAAAATACATTGAACTCATTGCACTGCAGGCCACATCATGTTTGGTACTATTTTTTCAGCCACGCTGCTCCTGGAAAACAAAATGGATTCTAAGAAATAGGCTCCAGGATATTTAGAGGGGCAAAAGGCCAAAAGCAAATGTTAAATGTTAGCAAAGACCTTAATATGATACCTTCATAAATAGTTGTAAATATAAGAGATTGACTAAACAGTTGACAATCCGTACCTCATCCAAACTGTTTCTTCGGGCGCTACGTGGCTGACCTCAACTAGGTTTACTTCTGAGTGACGGGTTTAAAATGACCTGACAGACTGTGTCTATTCCACTTCCTCTTCCTCCGGGCTGCCATTGGCTGTGCCAGGCCTTACTGAACTCTCTGACAACCAGCAGTCCGTTGACATGGAGAGAAGCAAGTCGCCCACCTCAGGTAACGCCTCACACACACACATACTCACAGACTCTCACACACACATACACACACAGCAACCACTACCTAGTCCACCTTCCCTGTACGGGAATGATGACGTGATGAAGCTTTGCTTGGATGCCGTTGTCTTTCAGCTCGCACAATGCCATAGGGTATGGACACTGCACCCGCCACCAGAGCGTCTTCGCTTGATGAGAATAGCAACTGTGTAAAATGGCAACTCTACCAGGAGAGATCTCTGTTGTTGTAACATTGTTTAATCCATTTGTGGCATTGAAAAGAAGTGTTGAAACTCCCTTAGCAGGAAGTGTTTAGTGAGAAAATGTACTGTAGCTGCCATATTGTTTGGTTGCAGCATCGTGTGGCCTCTTTGATGCATTTTGGCACAACGTCTAGGCTGGTTTCCCATTATCCCTGTGTGTGCATTCACAAGGATTAGCGAGAGAGAGACTACACATATAATCAGTCTAACCAAAACTACACCTCTTCTGCTCTCTCTCTCTCTTTCTTTATTCTCTTTGTCTCCGTCTCTTGCCCAACTCCTCTTCTCCTGGGCCCGGAGCTCACCAGCTCTACCAACATGTTGTGAAGGAGCTTTCATACAAGTCATGCACTTTCATATTTGTCTTTTTTTATGCAACAAGAGAAGGAAGAACCAAGAGGGATAGCAAAGAAGTAGCTGGCAGCACATAGTTTGAGAGATACAGATGAATAGAGAAAGAGAAATAAAGATATGGACAGAGAAAGAGATGGCTAGAGAGAGCAGCAAACATTTTGAGTAGATACCACAACCAGTACCAACACTGAAAACCTGTGTAAATATATAAGGTTTTTTTTTAATAAAAATTGTGATAGCCAAATGACACCCGGATCTAGCAATGACCCAGTCAGTGTTAAATTCCTCTAAATGTACTCTGCTTCGTTTAGGATTCAAGACTACACCCAGGAGGAAAGATACAAGAGATCAGAATGCATGTATGAGATGTCAATGGACATTGGCTGGGGGAGTATGAACTATGAGTGTGTTTGTGCTGAGGCCGGTGTGGTTGTCTCAGTGGAGGCAGATGAACAGAGAGAACAAGTCAGTCATTTGGACAGAAGTTTAGGATGGGGAGAAGGGATCAGAACTTTTCACAGCAGGTGTTCATGTATCTGTTGCGGAAAGATGTTTTGTCTCTGAAAAAAGAGAGCAGATTCAAAACGTAAAGGTCAAATTGAGTGTGTGTGTGTGTGTGTGTGTGTGTGTGTGTGTGCATGCGTGTAATGCCAAACATTCTGTCAGACCTGCTGTGTTCTCTAGGCTCCGTCTGCTTGATAAGGCTGTGGTTTCTAAATGACAAATTTATCTCTGTTTTCCGTACGTGGTTCTATTTCTAATATCTAACAGAAAATAAATCTACTCACTTGATATAGGCACGTTTTTCACCCTTTAAATTTAAGAACTTTTTATGCAATATTGACAAACCAGAATATTCTCAGTATCAAAAATGAAACTGAGTGATTTTGTGTTGGTGCATTATTAAAACACTTCCCAAACTGCTTTCATTTCATTTTTGGACAGGGCTCAGTAATTGGAACAATAAAAGCTGTGGTGGAGGTGTATTGGAAAGAGCATATTAGGGTGTCACCAGGGTGTCAATGTCAAATGAATGTCAATTTTGTGGCATGACAAAGTTTTCATTGTGCGATAATATTTCATGAGCCTATGTTTTGGTTCTAGGGCTTTGTTTGTGCTGTTTTGGAGACGCTTTATATGCTTTGGGAATAATAATAATGTTTACATAGAGACCTGGTTGTGCAGCAGAATGGGAGTCAATAGCAGAATGCTTATAGAAGTCGAGTCTTGCTTTGCCATTTATCCAAGTCTTGAGTCAACTTTGAAAGTCTGGAAGCTATATTTGTATAAAGCCGATGAACTCTTCCAAAGGCAAACATATCGGTAATGAAGAAAAGAGTTGTTATATCGCAAATATGCTCATTTCAAGGTGTAAGATTTTTACTGCTCCATAACACAAAATGACCATAATATATCTGTGGAGGGTTGATAGCGTTGTTGATCAGTACCAGTGACTCAAGGATTACTTAGCCACTTTCTGGCCCGTACTCTGTTTTGGAACAAACTGCTCTAATTAACTAGCTTACTCAACTCTGTTGTGAAAATGTGATTTTATTGTTTATGTCAATTACAGGCTACCATAAGCGATGCCTGTTGATGTTGCAGTTTCTTAGTCGGCAATAGAGTTTGATAACAGTCATAGATTACTTTTTTTTATTGGGTTTCATGAAACCTAGGCTGGGGAAATTTGCTAAACTTTCAATTCAAGTAAGAAAATAAAAGATGCCAACATTGGAGATCCAAGGTTTTCATGCAACAGCTGCACCTGCACATTTTCTCTTTCTATATAGTCCTGAATGATGCAGAGAATGAGTGTCTGGCTATTGAGTCTCCTGTGTCGTCCAGGTCATGGTCTCAGAGCTGTCACTCTTCTCCGATCTCACTTCTTTGATCCTCTTGGGAGAATTTGAAAAAAGACACCAGGACAAGGTTTCCCTCCTGTCTAAGAACCTCGGTTGACAGAGAGAGCATGTCAGCGTGTCCGTCAGACTAGGTCACGGTCATACTGTCCCATTATAGGCCTGTCATTTCCTAATAAGAAAGAAAAGGAAAGCAAGGGAAGAAAGATGAGAGATGTGAATGGACAGCATAGAGACAGTGTTACGAAGATACAGTGTTGTATCCAGTTTCCCATTTGTTCAGAGAGGAAGATGAAGACAGAAAGGTGAAGGTAGCAGTGAAGCAGTCTTGTCTTCATAAAGATGAGGCTGTTTGAATAATTGTGTTAATTGCATTAAAGTATCAGTTTAATAGCACTATTATAGATTTTGGAAACAAAGTAATTACCAGTAATTTGAAAGTAATCAATCATACTTACAAGAGATACTGACCAGAGTCTGGTGGGGATGATAAATTGGTTTTCTGATTTATCCACTGCCAATATGATGGATATGATGCAATTTGTTTGATTACATTTCTTTGTATTACATTTATTGTATAATTTAGTATGAATGAATATTTTTAGGATTGTTATTAATAATAGTGGATGTAGTATAGTAGTAGTAGTAGTATTAGTAGTGTGTCCCGTGGTCTAAATGTTGTTTCAGAGGCTTTTCCACCCTACCAAGAATACAATTATGAGGGAAACACAGAATACTTTTTTTGGTCAAGTTTAAAGATCTTGAATATCCACAAAAAATATCAGCTATTGGCATCTTCTGTCCAGAAAAATAGTCTGGTATCGGAATATTGGTATTGGTATCAGGATCAAAAGGATTGAAAAACCCTAGTCATGGTACAAGTCCCAATTGTGTATGTTTGTTGTTTCTCCTCCCTCACAAAAACTTGCTTGGAAAATATTGCAGTGATAGTGCAGGCGAGATGCAGGGCGCATACACTTGAACTGGTTAGGACTGTAGACAAATAAGGAAGCACAGTTTGGATGCAGATGAAGAGTTCATGGTTTGTTCCTCCACCCATCTCTGTGGCCATTAGAAGCTGTCTAGCTGCCCCTGTCACACCAGGCCTACTGTGACTATTGGGGGCCAAATACAGACTGTGGACAGCTTATTAAGAAAGCCGCCATCTTCCTGATTCACCCTTGTGTCAATGACTGCAGGCCTCCCTCCCCTCCCCTCCGAATCTCCTTCCATCTTTTTTTCTCACCTCTCCTCTTCAAGATGTATCCTCCTTTTGTTATTAAGCCCAGTAATTGGCCCTGTTCCTCCGTGAAAGCTGTCTCCCCTCCATATCCTCCCTCGTTTTCTACTTTATTTTTTCACACCCTGAGGTCTGTTGTTTGGGTTTGGGGTTACGTGTTACTTTTTCTGAGGCAGCTTGAAGGCGTGTGGCTGCAGGACGGCTTGGTTGACCAGGCCCGGTCATGAGACGGGATAACAAGCTGAGATACCATGTGAGTGGTGCCTGACCCAGCAGGATATATTTAGCAGCGAGCACCTCAGGGGAGAAAGGGAGGAGGATGAGAAGGTGATGGCTGAAACTTTACAGCGCTGACTTGTACTGGACCCGATGCCACCTGCTCAGTTCTTGGCAGCTCTTGGTTTTTTTAACAAGGCAGTGGGGTAAAACACACCTACAAACAACTTTTTAACTGAACTCAGCTGGTAACACTTTCTATGACTGTCCTATCAATAGTGCATTGAAAAAGCACTCATAGGTAATTCTAAAGCACTCCTAATGCCTTATCACCATACAGTTTAATAAGTTATGAGTAACGACGAGCTATCTGTCAGAGGTTGTCTGACTGTTGGTTTACATCTAATGTTGCATGTTTTAAGATCTGTCACTCAACATTATCACTTCCCCTGAAGAAGACAGCGATAATGATAGTTCTTCATGGTTTATTTTAGATGCAGCAGAAGGCATGCCACCTTATTTAAAGCATACAATGGTAACTTATCATTTTGTAAAGGTGTATTTCAAATGCATTATTATGCTTCTCACTTTATGTAACACAGACTATGATTACTCATGATGCTGCATGGATCATTGTATTATACTATAGCACATACAATCATTTGTTGTGTGTTTGTAGCATAATTCATACTGAAAGACAGCCTCTGATAGATAAAACGCTTGTACACGTTCTATCTATAATGCTTAATGAGTGAATTAGCATTATCTTCTAAGCATGGCCATGAGGGAGTGAGTGAATTATAACTTTATAATGAACTATAGATATGGTAGTCACATAAAGTGTCATCACACTCTTTGTTTCCCTGTTTTTATCCTCAAGGTCGAGCTAAATGGTGGATAGGTGATGCAGTGACGCACCTCGAAAATACTGTTTTCATCTAGGAATCTGTTTTTTTTCTTTGAAATTGTCTCTGCATAACATCCCATTGTGTATAGGACTATTGTGCCAGTGCCGAGGCTCCAGGTCCAAGCATGAAAGAACAAAAATGATGTATTTTAATTTGCTATACTTAAGAGTTGCTGTAATAGGAGTAGTAGCAGCTGCACCTTAACAGCAATAGCAACTAGTAGTTGCAACACCACTAGAAGTAGTGCTGTTAGTAGTAGTAGTACTAGTTGTTGTAGTAGTAGTAGCAGTAGAGGTAGTATCACCAGTAGTAGTAGTATTAATAGTAGTGCTGTTGCCGTTTGTGCTAGTAATAGTTGTGCTTGTCATATTTTTTGGATATCATAGCTCTGTCTGAATAGTATTACCTTTCCCTAAACCCCTTTGCTTTCTATAACCTCTCAACTGACTGTTTACCTGACTATTTTATTCAAGTCTCTCTTTTCCCCGTCTGTCTCTCCCCTTGCCCTGAAAAGTCTGTGTTTGTTCTGTTGGATCTCCTATTCCAGTTCATTACCCAACCTCCCTTCACAATGACCCCCGTATCCTGCCAGAGCCTGTGGCCAGTCTGAGAGCCAGCCACTGCAGTCCAGTCTTTTACTTACTGGACAATGGTAAGAGGAAGGATGTCCCAAGGATCCCATCCCCCTCATAGACATCTGCTTGGGATTTTTACTTTATGGGATTAATGCAAGGAGGGAGGGAGGGGGTTAAGGAGGGACAGAGGGAGGGTGAGGGATATTTGGGCCGAGTTTGGACGGGTGGGTGGTTCGATGTTGCGCCTTGCATGCTAATCATGCTTCCATACTGCGAGCAACATGATCAACATCTTCACGATCGACTGGGGAAACTCAGCCGATGTGTGGATGATCAACAAGCTTGACCTTGGCCAGAGGTGATTTTTCCACAGTCATCGGCTGTCAGCAGCCAATCAGATTTTCGTGCTTCCTTGTTTCTCTACCAATGTGATTATGCTTCACAGTGAACAATAGTTTCACTTGGCAAGCGCAAAATGGATGAGAAATTGATTACAGCCATTCAAAGCTTCCCAGTTCTCTACAACTTTTATTTGAAAGACGACCGGAATAAACGTCTCAAAAACGATACTGGAGGACGGTTTCATCCATCATTGGGTCGATGGTAAGCGCTGAAGTAATTTTATTGTTTTTTTTCATTTTTTTTTTTTTCATTAATGCTACCTATTTAGCGCTTGCTACCTAGCTATGTTAACTCATCAAAACATTGTAATGTTATGAAAGGCATTACATCATCACAAAATCACTGTGAGAATATATTGAATATATATAAATACATACCTTGTATTTCTTATATTTCTTCCTCTCACGCCACCCACAACCAGACAAAATAGAGCGACCCATCAACCAAGTTGCTCGCAGTGTGTACAAGCAGTTAGGAACTGTGGTTCTAGTAGTAGGCTGTCTGTCGCAGTTTTATCATTGTATTCCACGCATTTGGTGGACGACTGCAGGTGTTGCATTGTCTCTGCCCCGGCTGCAGATGTTGTGATGTTTGTTTGTATGAGCTAGATCTGGTCTGTTGCCTTGCATCCTTCATTGTTCAGTAGCGCTGCAAGGCAGGCGGCCCTGGGAAGAGTAAGGAGTTGTATTCCGGCTGGGTACTCCTCCCAATCAGTCTTCGGTGCCTCTTGTGCGTCATCCTCTGTGATGTTAATCATTGTGCCTCCACTGGGGGAAATATACATCTTTGCCACCGAAAGGCAGTGTGCTGCTTTACCTTACTGTGGCACTCTGACTCTCATTGATTGTCTTACCGACTCCATGTGTTGATTAACTCACAACCTCATTGTCATCCTGACTAATGTTCATAACTGTCTTGTCTCTACCTAACTGCATGGTGCCCACGATGTGGCAGGCTGTGGCGTTGATAAACATGCTGCAGCTTGCTTTGTACCTTCATCAGTGTTCTGACCTGAATATATAATGCTGCCGTACGACTGCTTTAATATTGTCTTGTTCAGATTCCAAGAAGGCACCAAACCTGGAGTAAAAAGTATGCACGAGTAAACCGAACGCACAAAAATGTTTGTAGATATGCTTAGAAGGATATGCTTAATCATCATAGAATACTATAATTTCTATATGGTGGTAACCATTGTAAGTTCCCCTTCATATATTTATTCTGCATCGATCTGCAGGCAATTCTTTCTTGAATATAATATAGTAAAACTGTATTAAATATATATTTTGACACAAAACTCTGATGTCTCTCAACCAACCAAAGTTACCAGACCTTCCCTTTTGACGTCCAACGGCTAACATTTTTGCAAAAATAGATTTTCCAAACACTTCCTCTTGGTGTTGGAGCTAAAGAGCAGCAATAGATCTGCAAGCACACAGTTAAAAGTGGGACTTTTACAATGGCTACATCTCTAGGTACAAAAAAATTTAATAATGAACAATCATAAATACATGATGCGGTTTGTTAATACTCATATTCATATTAACCAACCTCTTTAGAGCAATGAATAACACAGTTGTGTTCCAAAATATGAATATAAGTATGAAATATCCCATCAGTGAGGGATATGTTGGAATGGTCCACCTGTTTTTTATTCATTTAAACACATTTTATGAAGCATTAATACATCGAAACAAGGATTACAGAGTGGACCGGCTGAGCTGTTAAATAGATGAGTAAAGACCATCTGTGTCTCACAGGTTTATTATGAGAACACCTTTTCTGTCATTGTATCGTTGTCACTGCACAATTTATATGCATTGTGGTTGTAACATCTGGTCACTGTAGTTTATTATGTAACACACACACACACACACACACACACATCTCATCTCTGATCTCATTAGCAACAGTAATCTGAAAGGCTTTACCTGAAAAACGGAAATAGGAACTTCATTGATTGAGGAATTCAATTAGAGCATTGTGCCGTCCTAATTTCCTCTCCAAAAAGGGAAGTTTAATTTACTTCAAAATCCCCTTCGATCCTGAGCTGCTCATGAGGCTATTCACAACAAATAAACTGTGTATTCCATTAGATTTAAAAAAGGACCTACTACTCCCTGGGCCTTTAATTTTGCAAGTCAGTCCATATGCACTTTTTGTGTTTTTGTCCCTGAGGTAAAATCAATGAAGCAGACTGCTCTACAGGGGATCGTCTCCCAACTAAAATATCAATATGCCCCACTGCTTCTACTCTACTCCTTCTGTCTGTGGCGCCCTATCATCAAATGGCTGCAAGCTGAGCCAAAATAGTTTTTCAGACAATCATGTGATGGCAAGAATCCATAAGGCAACCCTCCCAGACTCAAAGTGACCTTGTGTCTGTTCATTCCACCTAATAAAAACAAGTCTCAAGTAAGGTTAGAATGACCACCATTTTAAAGAATGTCGTCAAAGAAGCCTTGGGGTCATGAAATTAATCCAGTGTCATGTAAACACCATCCTATGTCTTCCATATGCCAGGTGCATCATTCAACACAAAGAAACAATGGCATATTGTCTCCTTATTGAAGGGGAAACCGACAACCATCTATCTCAAATCGTACCTTTGCAGTCCCTCTATCTACTGCAAAATGCTTGCAAAATGTTTCACAAATTATTTTGTTTCTTCCAATGTGTGTCTGTGATTTTTGTATGGACTTTGGTGTGATCTCCCCCTGTTTATTTGTGCTTCCATGTCAGACATCCCAGGCTTCGGCCAATCCTGGCCAGTCAGACTTTACTGGGAATGGGTTTGTCAGTCACATTTTAGAAGTGTTCATAGTCTGGGACCAAAATTTGAGAAACATAGCCTCACCCCAAATGAGAACATAGTCTTGTTTTTTGGGGACCAAGCAGTAGTTGGGCTGCAACCTATCTTGGTCCCAACCCATATTTAAAGAAATCCTAGCACCTAAATAAAGAACCTCTACTCCAAGTGCTTCACTGTTAACACTTGGACTATTGAATCCTTTGGACAAGTTCTTAACACTGACCTAATATAGATACCATTGGTCCTATAGAGATAACTGGGAACACTGGCCTGGGAAAACAATGGAGCATGCATTTTGAAATTGACTGCCGTGTGCAACTGCACCAATTTGCACGTTCTGGTTTTATGTTCATTTCAATGATTTCAGTTTTGTTTGTTTTGTTTGTACTTTGGTTTGGCATCGTTTGACTTTGATTTCACTTACATTTTTTGTTTGTTTTTTTGTTTGAAGGGATTAACTGGTACTTTGTTTCCTATTTCTTTTGTTTCAGTAAAGGGACCCGGCAGAAAGTTAAGTCTGCCAACAGATCTTAAGACTGATCTTGGTACGGTAGGCGAAAGCCAGCAGTTTTCACTTCATTTTTTCATTTGAGTCATTTACTTTCCGCTTTTGTCATGTTTTCTACTCAGATAGGCTTTTATGTTGCTTGAGTAGTTCTCACTCAACGTTTCTTCACTTCAATTTCCTTATCACTCTCTTCTTCTATTCAACCAGCCCATGAGATTGTTGGCCTGCAGTGTTTTGACCCTTAATGTGTTATGATTTGAATCTTCCGTATGTGTTTCTTGTACATTTTGCAAGTGTTTCTAAAGGTGATTTGTAACTCATGCTCATATCTAAAGTGGAGGCTTTCTATCATAATTGGACCATCCTCTGTTTTACACAGCCTTTCCTCCATTGACAGCCTTGCTCTACAGTGACTGGATCATTCTCTACCTTTCAGCAGCCTCGCTCCATTGTAACTGGACCATTTCTGTCTCTCAAACGGTCTTTTCTCCATTGTGACTAGTTCATCTGCATTACAGAGACTCCGTGTTATCCCCCTCTCTCTCTCAGCACATCTCTCTAACTTTATATACATCAGAATCACAGGTTTTCTCTCCCTCTGCTTTTGCAGTCTCATATACTATCCCCTCTGAAAACGTCTGTTTCTTTCACACAAAATGTACCAATGCTTACATGACTTGCTTAATAACTTTTTCCTTTTCTGACAGGTATGAAAAGTGTCACAAGAACCTAGTTTTTATTTGTTTTTTGCAATTATGATAAACCCTGCATCGTATTGAATTGTATCAACAATAGGAAGGGAGAGTCTAACCCGAATTGGGGTTAGGGTGAAAAGAAAAACCTTAATCCTGGTTAAACTGTGACCTTGTCACAGATTTATTACCATCACGGACAAAACAAACAGAAAAAAAAACTCCACTTAAAATTTCAGTTCAAGCAGACAAAATATTTTGTCTGTTTTTTTACAATCTTTGTAAAAATTGTATATTGTTGTGATTACAATATACTTGAATGTGTGTATGATGTGTGTGCGCTCGATGGAGGAGTGCATTATGTGTGTGGGGGGAGTGTGTGTACAGTGCCATTTTTCCTGAAGTGTACCAATTTCCTGCAGAGTGTTCCGGGGCAAATGACTGATTCACTACATCTCTGATTGAAATCCATGATAACAAACCGAGAGCCAGACGCACAATGGTGTCATCCTGTGGCTCTCTCATTGGTTGGGCCACTATTATCTGCAGTTCCCGAGTTCTTGCATTTGCCTCTGCACATCCTGCTGTGAAACTGGGCGTGTTGCACGCGGACTGCGTGGCACCCCGGCGTTTTTCATCTTCACTTTAAGATTGAATCATTTGTGCATCAACAGGCCCAACAGGAGATTTGGGTATGATTTTGGATCACAAATACACAACCAGTGCCAAATACACACAAAGTGAGTGAACAGCAACAGAGGAACCATGCCCAGTGTATTTACTAATTAACAAAAGGATAATTCTGTTCTCTCTTCAGTGAGAGAGTAAATTAAAAAAATAGAAAAGCTTTTAACAAACCCTCCTGTAATTCTTTTAAACTTTGAGTTGCAGTGCTGCTGCCATGGGAAATGTCAGTCAAAACAAGGGTACAGTTTTATTTACTCGACTGTCAAGAAAAGTGAAAATGAGAGTGTTCAGGCATAGACGTCATGAGACGGTTAATTATGGCTGTCTTGGCAGCATGGAGCGTTTTGCCTGTCCGACCTCACCGTGGGCATTGAAGAACTGCAGAGTGCACCCAATCAACAGGATCGCAGTTTGCTTTTCTGTGTCTCATTAACAAGGCTTGGCTCCAGACAAATTAGTTGTGTACAATACACATACACACGCAGACACAGCGCACACACAAACACATCAAGTTAGCACAAAGCCTCCAATAAAGTCCCTGAAAGGAGGCTGATGTAAAGCTACGACGCCAGGAAGCAACGAAGGTCTCCTGCGCAGTATGATGTCAACACTGTAGGGCTCAACCAACTGTGCTGAAACATTGATTCACTAGAATGAGAAAATATTATACTCATTTCATGTCTATGTGAGGTTCTGCACCACTGCCAGTGCTGGCCTTGGGAGCCACTGGCCTTCCAACAAAAAAATTAAAAGTTTGCTAACAGCTAAAGCCAAGGTTTTCGACATTGCACATAGGAACACAAGAATAAAGTGGAGATGAAAAAAAGCCTTTTCAATGCCCAATCTTACTGAATGAGTACTCAACCATGATTTGCTTTGATTTGCTTCTCTCTCTCCTGATTGATTGAATGAAGCCCACTATCTGCTTCTACATTTACCTCTCTTTCTGTTAGCACCAACATCTCTTTCTCCTCCTTTTTCACACTTTGTTAAACAGACTCTGCATACTCCATCTTTTTAACTTTCACTCACCTTCCCTTTTTCCCTCACTACCTTTCTTGTTGACAATCAGATGTTCAACATCGACCTACTCCTCTCTCACACTGCAAAACGTATCCATCTTAACAAGTCTAATACTGAGTCTTAAAATCTTATTGTTCTTCAAACAAGTGAAAAAGAGCCATTTTCTTTGAATCAAGTGACATTATCTTGATACTAGTGGAGTGATCCTCCTTATTCCAAGATACTGTCATTTGTTTCAAGAAAGTCAACAGAGAGAAAACAGATGAAACTGCATTGGAAACAAGTGAAATTATCTAAAAAATGTGGCAGATTTTTTTTCACTTCTTTTAAGGAAAACAAGATTGCTCATTGCTTGACAAAATGACTTGTGTCCAGATGGATAGTCTTTGCTGTGGCTTAGACATTTTCTTTAAATTTCATTATTTCGCACCTTGTGTTGTTTGCTAATGCTTTGCCGTTATTACAGATCATGTCAATGGACATTGCACTAGCCCCACCTCCCAGCTCTGCTCGGCGGGGAAGCCTCGTGTCCCGATGGGTCCTGAGGGGCCACGGCTTACTCGCAGAGGCCCCGGCCGACCACCCTTCCGCAAGGCCCAGTCCGCTGCTTGCATGGAGATCTCTTTGCCTGTGTCCCACACTGAAGGTGTGTGCTTGCCCCCCCCTTTCCCCAGTGCATGCCAACCTCCCACCTTGGGGTAAGCGGGTGAGACTAAGGCCTGGTACACACAAGCCACGCATAGGCTAACGCAAGTTGCAAGCTCTCTGCTTACATAGTACTTGCACATCGACCAGTTTCCTTGTCTGGAGCCAGTGACCCTTTCATTGTATGGCAACTGTCATTAGCCAGGACCATGGCAAGCCCTTGGGTGGCTGTCTGAGGAACGGCATTGGCAGCTAAGTACAAGTTGTCCTCTATGACAGTGGTTGGGATGTGTCTACACTAGAAACAACTACTGCATTCGTTCAGCAGTATTTGCGTTAGCCTCACATTATACAATTTGGACTAAACATTTTGCTACGCAAAGAAATGCCCTTGCATTGCGTGCGTTGGTTGTGTAGTACCTGTAACAGGCCTGAAGGTTGGTGGTGGTTTAACAATTCATTTTTTTGACTTCTACAGTGCCTGTCTAGTTTTTTTTTTCTTTCCTGCATAAGAGTTGGTACTCACTTCATCAAAGAAACAGCACTGTAGTGTTACTAGCATTGGAACTCACAGTATTATTTTCTCCCCATTCAGTCATAGTTCAGTGGTGTAACATTTCCTGCCTTTTTTTCTATTGAAACAGTTTTTGTTCTATTGAAAGATTTTAAATAAATGGATGTCTACTTGGAACTTGCTGAGGAAATCAGGTAACTGAAGGAGTCAAGATGGAGTTTTGGTGTGGCCACACTACCACACTTTTACATAATATAGAAAACAGGAAAGTAGAAGCGTTTACAATTCTGAAAGATAAAGCAAACACAGAGGTTCTGAAAAACATTACTTCACTTAATGAAACTACACTCGTGTTGTATTGTTTTGATAAAATGATCAATTTCCCACCTTTCTAACCTTTTGCTGAGATCTTATGGAAGAAAAGAAATGCCAAAAATACTTTATTTGACCACACACAGAATCAAATTTGAACTTCTATACTGGACTTTATCTCAGTTTATTTGTAACTGTAATTTAGTATTTATATATATACACAATAATGAGTTTTTAGTTGCACAAATGGAAGAAATTAGATAACAGAATGTATATGTGTATATTTTTTTAATCATTTCTATAAGTGCATCCATAGCAAGTTATTTTCTCAAATATTCAAATTGTCAAATTGTCAAATATAATTTGTCAGTATAAACACAAGATGATAAAGATAAAAAGACAAAGGTTCAAGTGTGACATGCATCTACCATTGACATGTTTGGCATTTCTTTTCAATTTAATGTCCCTCACTTTAACCCACAGCATCTAAAACTGGTTGCATGTCCCCATGACCAGTGTGTGTGTGTATGTGTGTGTGTGCGTGTGCGTGTGTGTGTACGTATTCGTGCCTATGTGTGCGAGAGAGTGATGGAGAGTGTGCGTGTATGCATTTGTGTGTGTGTTTGTGTGTTTTTGTCCCTGTGTGTGCGACGCCAGTAGGTATTTTGGTGCCTTGCGCTATTTCACCTGCCTATCTTCCTCTAGGTGTTTTCATGCAGCCACTCCACAGCAGGCCTGGCGCCAGGATGAAGTGACTGAGGGGGCAATTTGTTTCATAAAATAAAATTAATTGATTTAACCATGCAAATAGCCTCAGAAAGGCTAAATAACAACATAAGGCTACTGTTTCAATATCAAAGAATACATTTATTAATCAGAGCACTCACATAAGGTAGCACTAGCAGAGCGCTAAATATTTTTTTAATTTATGAACGATAACGATTCTCTGTCAAAATCAGCAGGGGGAGGCGCATAGAAACAGCTGTTTGCGGCTTGCAGCTCTCTCTCTCGCTCTCTCTCTCTCTCTCTCTCTCTCTCTCTCTCTCTCTCTCTCTCTCTCGTTTCCCTTCTGTCTGTGTTGTTAGGATGGGGGGAAAATGGCCTGTCCGTAGTTATAGATATAGCGACTATATCTATAATATCAACTATAAGCGACTATAGCGATAGTCACGTGTATCTCGGCCAATAATTTTGTTGTTTTTGCTATTTTTCTATAGATACATAAAGCTTAATCAGAGGGGGCAAAAAATACAACTGAGGGGGCTAAGCCCCCTCGTGGCGCCGGGCCCGCTCCACAGTATCACCTGTTGATCCAAGTACCTGAAGCCAAACACCACCTGAACAAATTGATAGTGATTTTCCCCATTGTTTTCAACAGCTAATGCATTATTTACCTATCCTTATTTAAAGTAATAATCCATTTGGTCCGTTTTGCTACTCTTTTTCTCCAACTGATATAACACAATTGTGATTCAACATATATCCAGTTCATGAAAGCAGTTCGTATCCATTCATTTGTTCTAAACAACTGGTGTCAGGTTGGTCTTTCCCAGGAAAAATCCTCTAGTGCACAGGAAGTGACGTGTTTTACACTTCCAGCAGCAGCAACGTTGGTTTGTTTGGAATAAATAGAAGAAGAACTGGGTAGTTAGGATGAGCAGCGATCGCTACCATGGCTGAACAGACAAAGTAGAGCGTCACCTACAGAAACTCATCAACAGTAAATCCAAGGAAACAGACACAGAACAAAAAAAAACCTCAAGGATTAATACTTTTAAAGCAGAAATGGTTGATTTTTACAGTTTTTGTTGGGTACATTTTATTATTCTACTCAGATACAGTATGTGACAAGCCAGAGGAGAGAAAAGCAAAAGAAATAAAAGGGATTTCAAAAATTCCTCTGAACGAGCTGTCAAGCGATGACTCAGAAGCACATTGTCGTTTTGAGGCATTTACCTCAGCTCTGTGAAGTGACGCAGAAAAACAGCCTCTGTCAGGATTGCGTATCAACATCCAATTATATGAAATCATACACTTAGCCAGTCGGTCACTGCCACAGCAAGAACAACACCACTGCTGGGCATCCATTGACTTTGAACAAACAACATCTTCCCTATGAGACAAATGAAATACACGATTCATCCATCTTGACAGGACTCCTGCCATCCTGTTGTCATGTTGCTTATTTTACCCCTCACTTCTTCTCTTCCATTCATAATGGAACACTAATTATGCACCCGACATTATCTCTAAGTGGACAAAACAACAGGGAAATATTTCCAGAGCGTGCTTGTGAGCAGAACCATGCTCTCAATCCTCATAACGAGTGATTCACATAGGTAATGTTTGGAGGGTGATGGACATGGGGGGGTGAGGAGGCAGTCTACAGCTTTAGGATGCTCCATAAACCCTGACCGACACGATGAGGCAGAGACAAGCTGTTTAATACTTTCTTAGTGAATGCCGTGTAGATTAGTGGAAATGTGCTTCCTCCATGGCCATTGTCCTTGTATACTTGAATCAAAGGCTCCTCATATAGCATGATAAAACATGGCACAGTAGACAACATAATCCACTATATCATTTTGTTGAGTCATAAACCTGATGCACCTTCACCCCTGCATCGATTTCCTGTTGTGCTGATGTGCTGTCTGTAAATACAAGGTCCTTGGAGCTGTTAGGCTTCTGGAAAGCTCTTTGTAGCCAGGTCACTCTGGCATGGTCCGAGCCGTCTTTTTAGTCACTCCTCTATTGGATTAACAGAAAGTCCCGGTCCGCACAGGACAGGATAATCTCTCCACGGGAGACAGAGGACTGTGACAGTCTCCAAAATGCCACCGTTAGCCACCCAGCGCTTCAGTTAGTGAGTTCCGTCACACTGCAAGAACATCAGACGGAAAGCATCAGACACAGGTTGGAGATGTTTGAGCATGTTCCAAAACAACATTCCCTCCAGAGCGGCCTTGAAGCTTTGCTGTGCATAAGAGATATGTACACTCGTAAAGCTTTCAACACGCATGTTTCTAGTTTGGGTGAACTCAGTTTTGTTAGTAGTCAGCACAACGCGTGTTAGCAAAACATACTGAGACAACATAGGTTCATATTAACGTGTTGAAAAAAGACAACTGAAAAATGTATTACGTGAGAATGTGCTGAAAATGATTTTTTAAGAATGTACTACTCATAAGTAACAACAGAGAAGTATGATACCATTTGAACTTGTTTTTATGGGTTTGAAATCATAGTAATTGAAAGTAACTGTGACACAGATAACAGGAGACAAAATAGATATATATAAATAGTGTATAGCACCATAAGTCTGGCAAAATCTTCCAAGAGGTGCTTTAACATGTTGATGCAAAATATAACACAGGATAGGTCCAGTGCTCATAGTGGAATAGATTACTCCTCCACACCAATTCTGTGATTAGATTCACACTGCCAACTTTATCAAACTCATTATATGGCAGTGACCGGGAGCTGAGATGCTGATGGAAAACTGATGAAAAACTGCCTGGGCTATTACCCAACCGATGCAGACATGTTAGGTATTATTCTTTCCTGCAGTTGATTCCTCTTTAACCGCTGTACATGTTCATAAAAAACAAAAACTGTTGACATGAATGTAGTATAACAGGTATATAGTGAAGAATGGCAGAGTAGAGCCACATTGAAACCACTTGGAAACCAAAGGCTGATGACAGAGCATTTTAACAAACCACACCAATCCATTGCGTAATGTTTTACAGATGTTATTCTTCTCTTCTCTCTGTTGTTGCATCTGAGCAGACCGTCACGTGTTTTCTACCTGTTGCCCGTGTCAGGAAGAGCCTACCCTTTACCCCGTTGTATATCAGTAATACTGGATTACCACAGTGAAGAGCCAGCGGGGTCACTGGAATAATTAAAGGTCAACAAGCGGTGCGAGAGCTGAGGTCGGTGCTAATAAGGCCTGCACACCAGGCAAGGCAACAGAGAAAGGAAATGGCACCGTAGAGTAAACACTTCCATACCTCCCATCCCAGTCAGACACCTGAGATAACCAGCGCCTATTAAATATTGAAGATGTATGACATGATTGGCTTGTTTTAATTGCCTGTGGATACAGTTACAAAATTGGTGGTGGTTGTGCAAGACTAGGAACACTCACGTACCCCCCAGCCCACCCCTACACCCATATCTACTGGCATTTTCATTTTTTCAAGATGGAGTACGGTGCTATTAGCGAGTGACCGGCATCGCAAGACATTTTCCTATCCATGCGTTAAGTGGTATTTAAGCAAAAAGAGGCACAAAGCTTTGGTGGTATAGAAATGATAAAGGCATTACACAAGGAGTGAAGCGTTGCCTATAGGCGTCTGTCTGTCTCTCTGCTGTCTGTGTGCGTGTGGGAGTGCATATATCCTTCCGTGTGTCTTTGTCCGTCTCACCCTTTTAGACTGTCTTCCTTTTCTCCACCTCCCTTCCCTTATCTCCTCCCCAGCCCTCCCTTGCCTTCCTCTAGCTCCCTGCAGGGGCCCCCAGGGGTCCCTGTGTCCTGTCAGAGTGCCACTGTGCCTGACTTTCATTAGCCAACACACCACAGGCTCTGTCACACAGCGTTAACACACACCAGTGACACAGGGCAAAAATGAGCTGGCACTTCCCTCGCCGATGCTTGACGCAGCAAAAAGCGTTTGTCTCTGTGGTTGTCAGCAGCATTGTACAGCAGTGTTGTCACAATACCACAATCTTGAATTCAAGTTTAATGACTAAAGATTCGATACTACTACGATACCACGATAAACAAGAAAATCAATGAAAGTGTTTCCACACTTGACTTGGACAGCTTTGTACCAACTTTTGCACATGGGCTTTGATGTTGGTTGGGTGTCCATCGCTCCATGTTTCCATATTTGGCTCCTGGCACCAGTTTTGTCAACCGGCTTAGGTGGACTGGGATTCAGGTCCAGATGTGGTGGACAGTTCGATACTGATGCCATGTTGTCGGCTGTTTGTGCAATTTTGCTGCAGTCTACTCACTGTAAAGATCCAGACTGCAGCTCCTTCTTTTTCTTTGTCTTTGTTTCCTTCTTCTTCCTCTTCTTCTTTTTCATCATCTTCTTCTTCTTCTTTTAAGTGTGTCCAGTCCACATGTATACATCCTCTGTAGGTGACATTGAAATTGAATTTCAGCATTTGATGAAAATACTGAACGTTTATAAAATACAAAATTAAATTCAATCTTTCGCAACATTATCAAAGTAGTATTGGAATTTTGGCCACTGTGCAACACTGTCGTACAGTAGCTCTGAAGCCACCATGGTGGATTGCATGGGATACCTTAAGTCTGAGTCATCGCCATTGAACACTCACCGAAACGTGCTATTATCGTGTCTGGTAGACAATGTTGGGTTGAGCAGATGGTGCTGAAAAAGGGGGTGAGAGAGGAGACGGTTGGATGGGGGCAGGTGGTATGGCCACGAGGAAAATAAGTGATCTGCCTCTCAGTCGGTCTCCCTCTCTCTTTCTGTCACTGTATATTCTAACCAATCTCTGCTCGCTCAGTTGCATCTTTCTCTCTTTCCCTTTCTGTCATTCTCTGGCATTGCTGTTCATCTGTCTGTCTCGTCTGTTGCCGGTTCTGGCTGGCTGGCTGGCTGGCTGGCTGGCTGGCTGTGTGTGTGTGTGTGTGTTGTTGTTGGGGGGGTGGTTGTTTTGTTCTATGGGGTTCATATTGCGGGGGGTGAGTAGGTTATGCGTCCAGGAGGGCAATGCTTCAGCAGTTACACGGAATCAGTATGTACTCCCACGACGAGCACCACACCACCACCCCCTACTGCTGGAGCGAGAGAGGTAAGGGGGCGTCGACTGCTGACCCGCCACCCGCTGTCCTGCTGAATTATACGTCCCGTCAGTCTGTCCATCCATCCGTCAGTCCGTCCTGTGGCCCTGTTTAGTCTAAAAGATATCCAGAGGTGCTTGCTCTTGTCCTGGGGTGGGGGGAGTCCAAACACTCAACAGAACCATATTATTTACTCCACCTTGCACTCGCTCTCTATGGCCTTGTATTCGTCTTACAGGAGAGTATGACCAAGATGCCATGTAAAAAACGTGCATGGTACATGTGTTGTAGACAGCATTCATTTTTGCATGCATATCCCTCCTCAACCCTCCAAAGATAGCAAGATTGTTTTACCATATCTGGATTTTTTTTTAACCCTTACGATGCTTTGAAGTGTTCCCGAGCATTTTAAAATGATCACTTCAAAATTGGATTCACTTTTAGAATGATATGTGAACGTTGGGCTTTGCAGCAGTCTGTAGCTGTTGTTACATAAAGTCTGCAGTCTGTATAGCATTAGCCTGGAAAGGCAGCAAAGCACATTGCCTGGCTCTAAATAATTGAGAAGAGCAGGAATCATACTTGGGCAATACAGAAATACTCTTAAAGTGGAGGCTAAAGATATAAATATATAATGGAGGACCTGAATGGGTAGCAATCAAAAAGGGTCAAAAGAGTAGTGTGTGTGGTGCAACTGTCAGTGTGTGTGTACGTGTGCATCCATATGTGTGTGTGTGTGTGTGTGTGTGTGTTTATGCACATGCACATATATCTGAGTGTGTCTCCCCTCTGAATAATATCACATCAGGTAACAGTGAGTAAAAGCCAGTGAATAAAAATGGATCAACTGAGTGAACCCATGGCTTTCTATATGTTGTTGCACTCACTCTCATTGATTCACAGATGAATGAGTCATGCTTACATTTTGTCCCAATAGATTAGACTGTAACCAAACACTACAGCTGTGACTTCATGAAAGAGAGTGTGTGTGTGTGTGTGTGTGTTTGGGTGTGAAAATGTGTTTCTGGTCCAGCTCCCCCTCTGTCTGTGTTGCGGTCAGTCACTTAGCCTCTCAGTGTATCGCCTGCTTTTAGTAGCTTTTTCCATTTATCCCAATGCTCTACCTTTCTGTGTACATACAAACGATATCTGACTTTTAGAACCTCTCTCTCTTTTTATCTCACCCCTCTCACCTTACTGTGTACCGTGTTCTCTTTTGCCTATTTGTTTTTTCCATTCCACTGTTCTTTCTTCTTATATGTCCTCCACATTTCCCTCTACCTCTCTCTTTCACTGTTATCATATTTCTATCGTCCAACTTTGTCTTTCTTTTGCTTGTTTTCTCTCTTGCACCCCCTTCATCTCTTTTCTCTCATTGTTTTCAACCGTCTGTGCCATGAATTTCCATTCGGCTGCTGCAGAGAGTCGTGAAAACTCCTTCAGCCGTTCGCGCAGCTCCAGCGTGTCCAGCATCGACCGGGACACCAAGGAGGCTGTCACCACGCTGCAGTTCGGAGAGTCCTACAGCCGCAAGAGCGACGCCCTGCCCACGCCCTGCCTGTGGGTGGGCACCAGCTTGGGCGTGGCCCTCCTCATCCCCATGTCCATTCCCACTGAGGAGGAGGAGAGGATGGAGGAGCCCGTCACCATCGGGCCCAGCGGTAAGCCGCGATGAGACTGGGCTTTTGGCAATATAGATGAGGGCTATTAAAGGTGTTACGTGTAGCGTTTTATTAAAAAATAAATCATCATTAGACTTACCGTAAACAAACGAGACCATTGCCAAGAATATTTGACAGCCTCCACCAGCTTTTACACTGCATTTTACATTGTGTGCCACCGGGTTAGAATTGGCAGGAAATATACTGTTGCTTTACGGCACAAAAGAAGATTGCTTTATGGCCCAAAACAGGAATAATATATATATATATATATATATATATAATAACAAACTTAATTTATATAGTACTTTTCTTGTGTGTGTGTTGGGGGGCAATTAGCAACATCCTATTTGTGACAGGAAGCAATGGGTTTTATGGGAAATGTGGTCTTAATTTTGAGAAACACTAACACTAACTATACCATTGACGTGAAATAGAGGCCAATTGTCTACCAGTTGTCTCATCCATGGTCTCATTTATTTCACGGTGATTATCATTCTAATTATATTATAATAATATAAGGTATCATTATGATATATATTGATGTTTAAAAATGTTACAAGCAGCAACTTTATAATGTGATATTTTATTGATCCCCTGTAGGTCAGAGTCAGCTGCAGAACAGCAGCTGGTAGGGAATCAATGTCTTGCTCAAGGACACTTCAACGGGACCCTGGTCCCCTGGTTAAAGGGCAATCACTCGAACCACTAAGACACCCTGCTGCCCCATTTGTCCTCAACAGGGATTGTTTGGAAGGGATAGGGGGATTTAAGCCCAGTGGCCTCTCAAGACAGAGATTGTGGCTAAAAGTCGAGTGGCATAGCAGAAGCATGCTGGGTCCATAGTCCAGAGGTTGATGGATCAAAACCATTCTCCAGAGAATCTTGTGAAATCCTTTTGCATGGTTGCTTAGAAAGGTCGCAGGTTCCATCCCCTCAATAGCCATGTGCCCCCGAAGACTAGTCCTTGAGGAAGACACTGAGCCCCTTACTCTTTGTAAGTTACTATAGATAAGAGCATCAGCTAAATGCCTGAAGTGTAAAAATAAAGGGTTAGCCGTTAGCAAAAGGGTCCCAATCAATGTGAATAATGTAGTGAGCTGCAAGGAAAGAAATTAGAAGTGCAGAATTTCTCATCTAAATAAATCTGTAAAATGTTGCTAATGTCTCATTGCCTTTGGTCATAAGATTATCTTAGTTCTTAATTCTTTATAAGTTCTTTATTCCCTTTAGTTCCCTTCTACACTAAAGAGCCAGGATGCTTTTGGCAACCCCAACTGTGTGTGTTTTCACACTGTGACTAAACCAAACTTGCCTGGACAATTCAAACATGTATTAGTCCAGGCGCTCCAAAAGCCCTGCTGTGTGAAGAACAAGGCCTCCTACTCAGGGTAAAGACAGAGCAATAGACACTTCAATCGGGGTCCTTTGAAGCAGCAATTGTTCTCTTAAGACTGAACGTCAGAGAGGCAAGCTTGTTACCGGAAGGTTGCCGGTTCAATTCTTAGGAAAGATTGGTGATTAGGGAAGTGAGTATTGTTCAACCCTCCCTCCGAGACATCAAATCCTGTGGACTTGCATATTGGCTAGTCTCTTGTGAAAATGTTGTCTTCAAATGATATATGTACAGTGTAATAGATAGACCCAGTAGTCAACAGTAGACAACTGGTTGTACTAGGAAGCTCCTAGGTCTGAATATGTGAACTGAGAAGGAGTATAGATGCTCCATTAAACTGCTGACAGTAAGCAAAGATTCACTAGATCTACTCGAGTGTTACAGATAGCCCAATGCAGATGGAATGAACCTGGGAGATTGTTTCCAAGCAGGAGGAGCATATATATCACCCATTCATACTGAGGTTCTCAATCTCACTTCACTTTACGTTCTGAGTTCAGTCCAAACTAGATAAGAAACAATAGAGGGCTGTGGTGGGGAAATGTTTTAGGCTTATGCCTCATCTTTTTCCACCGAACACTCCTAGGTGCAGTCCTGATGCTGAAGGGCTCCGTCTTGCGCTTTGCCTTCTTGGACTGCATGGGCGTTGTCATCCAGAGTCCCTACGAGGTTTGGAGGGACCACAGTGCCCCCGAGGACCCTGATCGACCACGGAGGCGCAAGCTGGTCAACTTTTCACCATCATCCTCCCAGGACACCTGCGGAGATGGACATCTGGCCGTGGTGTGCTCCGAGAGGCAGGCCAAAGTATTCTTGATGCCCTCCCAGTCTTGCCTCTTTGTCCACAATATCACCGAGTCCTCCTTTGTACTGCAGGCCGATGTGGTATCTGTGTGTAACAGCATCTGCCTGGCCTGCTTCTGCGCTAACGGACATGTCATGACCCTCAGGTGTGACCTCATGTATTCTTCAATCACGTGACAATAAGTTTTGTACATCTGTCATACTTTCATCTATTTGATCACCGTTCAATGTTAAGTCTGTGCACAGAATGTTTAAGCTGAAATCTTGATGCTTTTTAGATGAAATTACTGACGAATGATTTGACATTCTTCTGAGTTGAGCTGAGCTGTTAGACTTTTGACTTCTTTTAGAGTGTCTGGTCTGGTTTACTTTGCTTGAGTTCAGAGCTGCCGAGCAATGCAGTCTTGATTATACAGATTATTTCTGTCTGACTCTTTTGTTGTCCTCGCTCTGCCCACAGTTTGCCCAGTCTAAGACCGCTGATGGATGTCAATTACCTGCCGCTGACAGACATGCGCATTGCTAGAACCTTTTGCTTCACCAATGGGGGACAGGCACTATATCTCAGCTCCCCCACAGAGATCCAGAGAATCACATACAGCCAGGAGATGTGTGACAACCTGCAGGTCAGCTGTCTGTATGTGTGTGCATGCACATTAGTCACCACGTAGGAAAATGTATATTCAGCCTGCATCACTATATTTATGTTTGCAAGCATATACGTATTTCTGCATCCGTGTGTCTGTGTGTGTTTGCTTGAGAAGCATTGGTGCATGAAGTAAGCGGGTGCCGTAATTGATACCTTTGATAAAGCCCAATGGTGACAGGGGCCATTGAAGTGAAATGTCACGCTTGTCATATGTGCTTTGAGCGCCACACTGCTTATTGCATGGGTTGGGTTTTACAGTGAGTATGTGTGAGTGTGAATGTGTTTATTTGTGAGGGCCATGACTGCACTCCCATTAATGAGAACAGCCATCAGTAGAGCTGTCAACATGACGCTGCCATAGTGCCACCTACAGGCAAACATTGGTCACTGAGATGCTGGTCTGGTTTTCCCCCGTCAGCCTCCAATATACATGGAAAGGTCCTGAATTTAAGATGTATTTTTCTAATTGTTTGTTTTGATTGAGATGGAAAATATCACTCCTGTAGAAGACATTGCACTTTGACCCCACAATATTATTATTTTGAAAACTATTACTATTATTATTAAAACATTAGTAAATTTAAACATACAATGGTTTTGGCCTCACAAAAAGCAGTACCCCTCTGGTTTAGGGTTAGAAAGACATTTTTCAGTTTGGATCGAGCTCAAATACTCAGTCCCCCATCAAGCTCTCGCCCACAATCCCCAAAAGGCACCACATCTACATGGTTTGCTAACCCATTCTACCTCTGTTTATTTTTAATTGATTCAGGAGATGCTGGGAGAGCTGTTTACACCTATAGAGACACCAGAAGCCCAGAACAGAGGCTTCCTCAAGGGCTTCTTCGGAGGAAATGCCCAGAACTTCGATAGAGAGGAGCTGTGTATGTTTTTTGTGTCTTTCAGTCTCTTTCCCTCTCTTTCTCACTCTTTCTCCATATAAAGGGTTTCATTGCAAAATGCTACATATACACTTGCAATATCAATATTTATATAACATAGATGATTGTAGCCCCATAACATAACAGTTTGCAAGCAAAGGTCTCAAGATGCCTCATAACCATAATACTAATCCACAATGTGCTTTATTTTCATGTCAACAATCATTTATGGAGAGCTTTCCTCTCGTTCCTTCCTCTCTTTAATTTTTTCTTGATGTCCACAGTTGGTGAGGCAGCAGCAGGAAAAGCTTCTCGGAGTCTGGCCCAGCACATCCCTGGCCAGGCGGGGATGGAGGGCATGAAGGCAGCAGCTGGTGGGGTGGTGGGTGACCTGGCCCGGGCCCGCATCGCCCTGGATGAAAGAGGCCAGAGGCTGGGGGAGCTGGAGGAACGAACTGCTCTCATGATGACCAGTGCAGAAACCTTCTCCAAACACGCTCACGAAGTAAAAAAGAAAAAAAAGAATCACTATAATATTAATTTAACGTTCCTATAGAACTGAAACCTGCCTGTCCTCTTTTTCAGTGGCCCTGCTTCCAGAAGTAAATTTCCCATTCATGTTCTACATATACAATTCAGAAAATCCCAGTATAAAGACTTCAAAGCTTTGAACCAACCAACCAGCTATGAAATGAATCACAAGCTTTTAACAATAGATTCAGAAGAAGTATATATGAAAAGACTCATACACATACATTTTTAAGAGGGAATGAACTCATCCCATACAGCATTGCAAGCAGTGGCGGTCCTGGCTCATTTGGTGCTCTAGGCGAGATCACCTGAGAGATCACCCGCTCAATACTCTTATGTCTAAAAATAAAACATACTCAAGTAAAGTGAACAGTAAATACTTTAAAGGTGCTACACGTAGCCTTGTATTTTAACATCAATAAATAATTTACATCCTCTCAACATCCTCTTTGTGACAGGAAGCAACAGGGTTTATGGTAAATGTGGTCTTGATTTTGATGACCTCTAGCAGTAACAATACCCCTGGCATGAGATCTTCTCAGTACAGCAACTGGACCAGTAATTACTAGTTACTCTTCACCACTGACAGTACTGTCCTGTCTCCTCTCTTTTTACAGCTGATGCTGAAGTGCAAGGACAAGAAGTGGTACCAGTTCTAATAGCGGGAAAGTGGGCTGAGGCTGCCCTTGGCCTGCTGGGAGCTTTACGCTGGGACAAGGACCTTCACTCTGCAGATGAGAGCGATAAAGAGAGAGACACAAAAGTGACTTTGTCTTTACAGGTCTCTGGGGCGGCTTTGTGTACAGCATTGTCACATTGTTGAAGGACTAGACAGGTTAGTCACTTGTCTAGACGTGTAGTAAGATGGACCGTGAGAGAGGATGGTAACATTGGAAGAACTGGAGACTGGACTGGAGATGTCCGACAAGTCCATCAGAGTGTTTGTGTGTGCGTGCGTGCGTGCGTGCGTGTGTGTGTGTGTGCGTGCGTGTACGATGTAGGTGGATGGGTTTCCTGGACCTCACTGTGTAGATACTTTAAAGTTAAGAAACCAACAAGAAATGCATGAAACAAAAATGGATGAATATTAAAAATTATCAAACTGCCATATTAAAAAGCAGCATGCTACTTTAACAAGGAGGAGATACAAAAATAAAAACTTTTAATTAATGATATAAATAATATCATTATTATTTAAAGCCAACAACAGAAACTATGAAAAACTTTATATTTTTTGAAATATTGAGAAAAAACTATATATAAAAAGGGAAATGTATACCTGCATTGCTATTAAGCCAAAATTTCTGTTCTTTTACCTTTTTTGTTCATTTCGTTTGGTTTCAAGCACACATAGAATTTCAGTATCAGCTCTTATTACTTGACACAATATTAATGCATAGAGTTAGTTTTCTCTACACATAGACACACTGAGACTAATGCTAAAACTATGTCCTTAACAATTACTTTGAATACTCTCTGGTCTGCACAGTGCAAACACAAATCAATAATATTAACACCTAACTTTGCACAGTCTAACCACACTAATTTCATTTTTTTGGCTGCTGCTACTTACTAAGGGATTACACAACAAAGAAAATTTCACTCCCCAACTAGAATTGTATGAAAACAGAGAACAGATTGGTGTGAGATGTATGCAAAGGTTTGAGAAGAAATTATTATGGCTGAAAGAGTACAAAGGATATTCTGCGAGGTCTGGACTGAAAGTGTTTATATCTATAAACGTATGTATTATCCATGTGCCATAAAGTCAAGATGGGTGAATCCCCTCACTGTAAACTAACTAACAAAGAGCTAATATGTGGTAGTCATGACATGTTTCCTGTTGATGAGAATAGATGAGACAAAGTCCTTGAAAACTTGTCGTAATCGATTGGTTTTGTTTGAAAAAAATATAATGAGGGTTTTTAAAAAAAAATCTTTTTAGTTGTTGTTTGTTCATCATTCGAATCTTCAGCTGCCTTGTCAGATATACGAGTTGGTGAGCCATTGGGTTGTGTGTGTGTGTGTGAGAGAGAGTTCATTACACAAGCTACTGCAAAGACAAACTCTTCTTTCTCCAAAGCAATCAAAAATGATCACACACACACACACACACCTTTGTTTTAATTTGTGGGTTTTGTGTTTTCATTTCGGTAACCAGAATGGTCCTCAAACATAATCTCAAACAATGCTTCTAATGATTCTCACTATCTTATCTTTGACTGGAGTAGATAGAGGAAGTGGCATCAGATCCATTTTATCTCTACCAATCCGAATCCATACAAAGAGTGTATTTGTTAAGGAAAGAGATAAACGGGATAGGAGAAGTTACATGTTTGTACACGTTTTTGCAGTGATGTAAACATGTGAGTCAGTCATTGAAGAATTTGTGTACATGTGAGACGTTGATTTGAGCTGAAGGCAAATATATTTATTTTTCTTTACATATTGCTCTTAAAGACTTTGATATCCTCTTGTCCCGACCCTGTATTTGATGGAGATGGCCTCTCAACTGAAGGCTCCTGTATGTTAAAAACAACAAATGTTTCATGATACATTGTTGTGTATCAAATTGTAATTGTGTTGTACATGTCAATAAGTAGCCACATAACACTGGCAAATGGCATTAATTGAGGAGGACATTTTGTACTTGTGTATTTGTCTCTATTTTGAATTGATCTGAAAACCAAATGGGGGATTATCGATATCCATCTCTCACACATCAGTACGGTGGCCCTAAAGTGCACAACACAACAACATTAACGAAGCAAACAAAAGCTGACAACATAATAACATTAACCCACAACACAACAGCATTAACCCACAGCGCAACAGCATTAATCCACAACACAACAGCATTAACCCACAACACAACAGCATTAATCCACAACACAACAGCATTAACAGAAACAAACATTTGCCAAAACGCAGCATTTCAAGTCATGCACAACGGAAGTGCTCCGGACCACTAGGGGCAGTGCAACCTGGAATTGGTTGTGATCCCGTTCTCGCTCATTCAGAAATTTGCCAGGTTTAAATCCCTTAGCTAATTAGCTATTTAATCATCAACCAACGAAAACTCGTCAATGTAAGTTTTCTTTAATGCATTTGATGTTATAATTAATCTTTAACGTTTTGGTTTACACATGCGAACGCAAAAAATATCTCCATGTGGCACTGCCCCTAGTGGTCCGGAGCACTTCCGTTGTGCATGACTTGAAATGCTGCGTTTTGGCAAATGTTTGTTTCTGTTAATGCTGTTGCGCTGTGGGTTAATGTTGTTGTGTTGTCATGTAATGTCGCAGTGTTGTACATGTTTGATTGTTTTTTCAAATGCAGTGTTTTCAGAAATGTTTTGTTTCTGTTAATGCTGTTGTGTTGTTGGTTAATGTTATTACGTTGTCAGCTTTTGTTTGCTTCGTTAATGTCGTTGTGTTGTGCACTTTAGGGCCACCGTACACAGGCCTTTACACACATGCAGCATATATGCACATGAAGCCTTGTACCATAAACATATTGACATCACTCTCTCACGTAAAATATGTACCATGGCACACACATACACTCAAAAAAACACAGATACAAGTGAATCTACATTGCTCGTCATTTCTGCCCGCTTCTTCTCAGGCTGGTGAGACATTCCTTAAGGCTAGACGGCCTACAGACCCATTTGTTTTCACCAAACTCAGATTCGACTGAAATTCGAAAGCCGAGTGACATGGATTTTTAGAATTGTATGTCAACTGTCTTTGATTGAATGAGGTGTGGTATTGAACACAACAAAAAAATCTATTTCTCTACCGTCTCTGTACCGTCAATGAGATTTGTGTTCAGTGCAGTTCTAACTTTAACTTTCAATGGCAGAGAAAACAAAAAAAACTAAAAACAACAATCTGACTTCTACTGACAGGGTGTTTTGTTAGTATGTTTTTGGTTTTTATATCAACTGTACAGTTCAACCCTGGGAGTAAAGAGAAACAAGAAAAAAAGAAAAAAACATTCTTAGGATATTTTTCTCTGTATATGTTGTATATGTTACTGCTGGTACTGTACCTGGTATTCTGGCTCTGTCTAAATCACTGGAACTCTGTAGTTCTTCACACCGTAGTATCCTGACCAAGCATTTCTCTGGTTTTCTCAACAATGGCAGCAAAGTTTGTCTTGTTTAAATGGATTCTACCACCTTTTGTTCTTATTGATATTATACTAGTGTCATAGAAATTACCGAATAAAAAAGAACCTGAAAAAATGTTGATGCAAAATCAAATTGAAATAAAAATTGATTGATGTACACAATTGAGAGCTCTGTTTCATTGGCCCCTGATCAGACTCCGCTACTGTCATTTTATTTCTAAGTGGGGCGTTGAACATGCTAGCTTCAGGACCTCTACATCAGCGATTCTCAACCCTTTTGGCTTGCAGCCCCCAAAAAGAAACTGATGGCTCCTCACAACCCCCCTATTGTAAGCATACAAGTGCAGCATGATTAACCTTTACATCAAGTAATGATTTTTATTTTCCCTTTTTCAGGCTAATTTACTTGATTTATTATTGGGAGAAGCCCAGAGACACAAAATATTCATTACTTCAAAGAAAAAGCCATTTATCATAAAAATTACAACCCTGATAATTACATGTATATTATTACTATATTTTTCCATGTTCCATAAATCATCTATACTCCCACAAAGATTTTCTTGTGACCCGCTGGGGGGTTGAGAACCAATGCTCTAGGTGGCATTAGCTGCCCATTGATACTGCAGCAATGAGCATGTCTCCTACTAACTCGGGCTTAAGGCTACTATAGTGACAGGAAATACATGAAGGAAGACTTTCCTTGTCATTACAGGAAGCATAATCGTTACTAGAGCTAGGTCTACATGTACTGGTCTACTGTAAATTCCTATATACTGCACCTAATATTATGGTACCCTGGTCCAACATAGAGTTTACTACCATTGTGTAAAGTCATCAAATAACAATTAAAGCTGCACAAGGCAACTTCACACTTTAGCGGCCTTAAGTGGCAGTGAGTGTGGCAGTGAGTTTTTAAAGTTTGATGGACTTCCCAGAAATGTGATGTCAGTAAACTGCGCTCTCATGGGACCAAAATGTCTTCTTTGTACTGGCGGACAGGGATGGACATGGTGAAAGAAAATCTTGTCACAGCATGTTCAGCCATTGTTGGTGAGTCCAGCTTTCTCTGGATGGAGCATTCACTCACTGCTGTTTAGGAACGTGTTGCATTTTCATTTGTCCTTTCCTGTGCACAAAGAACATTTCCTGCCAGTGTCCATACCCAACACCAGAAATAAATTTGGGCAAAGCTATGGCATCTCAGCTCGGGGGATAGGATGCTATTCTCTGCTGCAGCCCCACTGTGTGATTCAGGCTGATAAGACAAGTGAATTTCTAGATAAAAAATACTGCCTAGAGCAGCTTTAAATTACAACATTATCCACACACAAACCTGGAGATTTCGGGACCCCTGCCTGTCTCGGGGACCACCAGGTGGCCTTTAGGGGGTCCCATCCCTTGCAAAACGAGGACTATTTAAATTCCACTATAATTTTACTCCCTATGATAATAGGTTTCACTGTTATGTAATTCTGTATTATTATTTTCTTATTTCTTATATCTTTTCATATATTTTAGCGTGAATTTCTCTATTTTATATTGTATTCCTGACCTTTGCCTCTACAGTACTTGCTTTTATTCTTGTTTTGTTCTTATTCTTCTATGTTTATTGTTTATGGTTTATTGTTAAGCACCAATCACCAAGACAAATTCCTCGTATGTGTAAACATATTTGGCAATAAACCTGTTTCTGATTCTGGTATAAAGTCATATGTAACAACTAAATCTTCTAAGATGCCCTGATGAGGTTCCTTGGGGCAAAATCTTATCAAATGAGGTTCCGTACTAGTCTAGTGTGTTTGTTATACCTTGACGTGAAAAAGTTAAGGAATCGCTGTGATAGCTTAACCCATTCATCATACCGCAAAAAAAATAAATCGTCTAGCTTTTCTTTTCCGGGTTTCCGTCCAATCAGATTCTCGCTCGACGGTCATTCACCCAATCGATTCCAGATGCAGTGGAGGAGCGACCAATCAGATCGTATGTCTGTCCCGCCCCTGTCTGTTGAATCGACAGGAAAATGAACGATATTTTGGAAATAACGGGAAAGAGACAGCGACCTCACTGAACGGATTCTAAAAACTCAATGTGGCGTCAAGTTTGCCAAAACTAAAACACTGATGTTGCACCAGGGTATTTCCTAGATGGAAACTGCCGAAGAACGAAGTACATTCCACACACTACCAGACGCCTGTTCCTCCTCCGGTGATTTGGACATTATCACACCGGTAATGGCAAATTTGGGCAGTTAAGATTCTGTAGGAAGGGACAGAAAATTGAACTGAAAAGGAGAGCCGCCTCCGGACAACAATGTCCTTTCGACTATTTTCGTGGTTGCTGCTATTACACTGTCTGGGACTGTTCAGGCATGAACCCCCAGGGGCTCTGGCTGTCTCGGTACCAAGTGCTGCAAAAACATTGGTATGGGGACCCGGACTGGAAGCTAACATCGTCCTTCCAGCTCGATTTCTCTTCATACAGGCAGTGGACAGCTCGGGGAGAAAGTAAGTAGGCCAGTTCTGGCGTCGTTGTTGTATCCCAGCCTCAACAACCTGTATAAAGTCATGTGGCAAGCAATGCTGCTTTTAGGAGCTCCTCGTAAGATACTATTTCTGAAGTCGTTTATATAAAACATGTTGGCGCATCCAGTTGCCATTGGGTGGAAATAATAACAAAATGTAACCTGTAACAAATGTTTTGGTGGCTGCTGTTTTATTTTAGAATTCAAGCAGTACAGAGCTACTTTGTGCTGCAGCGAGAGAATGAAGAGGAGGGGTGCACGAGTCCTTGATGCACGAGCATGCGCTTTATATTTGTATGGATTTATTAAAAATAAAAAACGTGTGACCAAAAACCAAAAGTTGAGCAGTGAGTGAAAATAGAAATATATCACAGTACTAATTATTTCTGAAGAATAGCATTCAATAACTTAAAAATAAAATACATCACATTCATCATGGAGTGTTGACATGACTTTCATATTTTCCTGTCCTTAAACGTCACATGTGGGCAACTCGGGTATCATAGGAAACCCTCACTTTCCCTATATTATTTGTTGGGTCTTCTTGTGAACCCAAGTCATAATTACGATATTTCCAGCAGCACTGGAAGGCTGTGTAACCACAATTTAAGGACAGTACAGTATTGCTTCACACGTGTTTAGTGTATCATGAAAGTTTAAACCACAACCTGACAGTGAGTGAGAGTAGACATGAAAGACTGTGCCCAAGGCAGGAAGATGTTATTTGGAGATAGCCTCCATTGACTCCTTTCATTGAACATCTCCCTTGACATCTCCCTTGGGCACAATGAAGGTGCCCCTCCCACTGTGTCTAGTTATACTGCTCACATTCACTCATGCTTGGCATCCCAAGGCACATATCTGTTACTCAGCTCCATTCATGCCTACTACAACTGCATCATTGGGTATCTACTACAGCTGATGAGACGCACAACAGCAGCATGCCATTCAACTAACGCTCTGTTGTGGGGGGTTAAATGCTAACTAAATACATGAATTTGTATTCAACATTCATGTTCTTGTTGTAAAGCATCTATTAAAGTTCAATACTAAATACTAACCAAGTCAAAATGTCATTTTTTGATTTGTATTAGACATGTTTGCATGCATGTCTGCTTATGACAAAGAAAAATGTTAATATTTATGTCTGCATATGACAAGGTAAATACAGTTAGTACAAATAACCCCGAAATTTTCATTTTATTCCTGTTAATTCTCGTTAATCTCCATGGAAAGTTTCCACCTTTTGAAAATTCCGGGTATTTTGCAACCCTAAGGACCACATTCTCCATATTACCTCCTCCACAGTTTTACAACATCACCTGGTGAGAAGACTTTCGAGGTGAAGATTGTGTCTCCAGTGGAGCAGTTCACCAGAATCTGGGTCCAGGTCCTGGATCGCCAGGACGGTTCCTTCCTGGTTCGCTACAGGATGTACGCCAGCTACACTGAACTTCACATCCACATTCTGCTCAAGAACAAGCATGTTGCCAAGTCTCCCTTCGTTCTCAAAGGTAGAGCATAATCCATGGTTCCTAGGGAATGTCTTTTGGGGTGAGGAAGACATAGGAAGACATTATCAAAGGCACACATGAAACACCCACACCAGGAGACATGTACATACATAGACAGAGGAAAGTGATAGTAAACACTCTAAAATGTCAGCAGATATTGCACAGATCCTCTGGGACTTCCACATATGAGGGGACATATATATATATATACTCCAAAAGGTTTCCCTAATACGCTTTGTCTTTGTAGATTTGGGACTATAAAGAGATTACTAGGATCTGAAGGGTCTGGTGGGAATATACCTTAAAAGCAGCTCAGATATTTATTTGGGTATACAAGGCCACGAAATTATTTAAAAAAAATTGCTCTAGGCCTAACCCGAAGCCCTAATCTTAGAATCTGTCCTTTGAGGCCTAGCATAATGTCCTCATTTTGGAGGATTTTCTCAGCAATAAAAGAACACACGCACCCACAAGCTTGAAAATGTTCACATACACACACCACACACACACACACACACAAACAAAGGTCATGGTCTTCATATCATCTCCAAATGATCTCTCTCTCTGGGCCCCTTTCCACCTGGCATTAACGTGTCTTGTATCTGGATTGCATCTAGATATGATTTAGCTGGATTACATTTACACATTACATTAAAATCCACAATCCATTTTTGACAAATATGTTACTATGTTTGATTTGTGAGCACTTACTGGTTGGATCTGCAGACAAAAGTTTATTTCCGTTTCCATAGATGATATATGTGGATTGGAGATGCATTGCTTTTACACGTTGTCGTTAATGTGACCAAATACATCTCTGTCCTCTGTCCATCTGTCCATCTCTGAGGTCTGGATGATCAGATCTTCAACATGTCTTGGGTGCATTTACACCTGGATTTTATGTGTTTTTGCTCTATCCAAATACAGTCCATTCACCCAGGACGAAGCCTAATCCAATGACAGATGAATAGAGGTTCTTTCTCTCTCTCTCTTTGCTCTGAAGGCCCAGTCTACCACGAGGGCTGTGACTGTCCCGAGCCCAGTGGTTCAGTATGGCAGGACAATATGCACTGTCCTGCCTCCTTCCCCCAGTTAGACAGCGACCTGGCCCTCTATCCCAGAGTCGAGCCGGAGCGCAACGCCCAGGAGATCCCAGAGCGCTTTGGACAGCGACAGAGCCTCTGCCACTACACCATCAAAGACAACAAGGTACCACAAGAGTGGGCTAAGTATGCCGGCAGATCTGCCAGACAGAAGATAGCAGTGGAGTATTGGGAGAGCTATTTTGTTTTACTGGTGACATATCTGCAGTGAATTATGGATTGAACACAAAATATCAGAACAAAAGAACACACCCAGCTTTCGATGACTGGTGTTAATTGTTTCCCAGAACTGTGTTAAGAGTTAGACCAATATGGGTTTTTGAAGGCAGTTAACGATATTCCTAGCCGATATTTTGTGCCAATATTCTATATCTATTCAATTTGACCATTCTCATGACAAAAAATAGAAGTACTAATTCTTTCCTTAGAATTGTATTGTGGAAAAGCCTCTGAAATAGCATTTACATCATCAGTGGACACTAAACTCTCCATTGAAATTGTTTTAGGTGGGATAGCAGCTCCTTAAGGCAGGGTGAGGCAGGTTTCATTACAGGTTTTACAGACCAACGTCCCTGAAGCAGTTTAATAAAATCTACCCACACCACACTGAAAGGATTTCTATAGTCAGCAATCTGATATAAAAATAGAATTAATAACTAGCCGTGGTCAGCGAGGTACCTCCATCATATTGGAGGTGAACGACACAGACTGGCCAGTATCTGACTTTTAATAAAAGGCCAATATCAGCCCGATTAAACGGAAAAATGACCCTAACTAACCCCAGTTAAAATTCAGCTCTCTACCAATACTCTACTGTTGACTGAAGTTTGCTATGACTTCTTAATGTAGCATAACACATTTTCAGTCTCACCATTCACCATCATTTTTCCACATACCATCATGATGAAAGGGTAGTATTTCGTTGCTAAGGCTGGTAACTAGTAGGGGCCATATAATAGCAGAGAGCCAGCAGAAGTGCCTGGAGCCGCATGCACAACACACCTGTTAGACCAATGCAACAGCCAGGTGTTGAAGGTTTGAAGACCATCTCAAAATACCACTGTGGAAGTCATTCCAGGTTGCTGGAATAGTGATATGTCTACTGAACATAACTCATTCATGTGAAAAATATTTTATTTTTTGCCCATGTTATCTCTGTTATTTGCTGTGCGGTTTAGAACTAATTGGACTACTGTTTCACTGGCTCCAGTTGTAGACTAGTTGATACAGTTGATACGGTATAGTATTGTGAAACTTTGCCAGAAATATTTTATTAATATGTTGATGCTAAATTAGAATTTAGATTTCAAGGCTGTGCAATGAATTGAAATATTTTATCGAATGATGTCCTTGAAACTGGTGGAAAGAGTCATTGAGAGAGAGCTTGAAAGTCTAAAAGGCCCTGAATTTCAACTAATTATCTGTCTGTCTGTCTGTCTGTCTGTCTGTCTGTCTGTCTGTCTGTCTGTCTAGGTCTACATCAAGACGTTTGGAGAGCATGTAGGTTTTAGAATCTTTATAGATGCCCTCCTCCTGTCACTCACTAGAAAGGTAAGCACTTCTAAGATTATGTTTTGGGCATTTTTGCTTTTTATTGGACAATTGATAGTACAGAGGTGCATAACATGTATCAAAGCTCCCAGGTCCCATCTGCTCCAACTCCTCATTTGTGTATTAATGATCAAAAAGATACAGCACTCACATAAACTATAAATAGTGGAAAAGAAAATAACTCCGGTATGGCATTGATTACCTGTGTTATAAGCGTTTGCTGGTCACAAGAAATGGATTCAGATTTTGACAGAATGTTTTTAGATTCTATGCTCCATTCATTCTCCCACCAGAAGGCTGTGGCTTTATACTGTGATGATGCAGCCACCTAGTGGTCTTGCTGTGTGTGCATGAGCATGAGCAGGTGGCAGTGTCACATCTATTATGTTCTGTTCTATTATGTTAAAAATGGTCAGTGTTCCACTTTAAGTTGTTTGAGAGATGCATCCTCTATTTCCTTGGTGTTGTGTTTGTCCAGGTTCATCTCCCTGATGTGGAATTTTTTGTTAACCTGGGCGACTGGCCGCTGGAGAAGAGGAAGCCCATGGAGAAGCTCCACCCTATCTTCTCCTGGTGTGGCTCCAACCAGACCCGAGACATCGTCATGCCCACCTATGACCTGACTGAGTCTGTCCTTGAGACCATGGGAAGGCAAGGCTCCATATCTATCCATAACACAAAGGCTTTTCTGGTTATATAATAAATAAGATTTGCAAACACTAGTCCGGACTCACAAAGATTGCATTGCAAAGGCAATCTGCAAGTTGTTGTTTTGCACCTTAGTTGCTTGACGTAGGAGCGCTGAGTTTTTGTCTTATTCACTAAAAAATTCATGCAAACAAGCCCTTAAGAAGAGCACTGAGCAAGCAAATAGCCCCCTTAATTACCAAAAGCAAGCACAAATTCTGCTTTCACACTAATCCATCAAGGCTGGCATCCCTGCACCATAAAGCCCCTTTATAATTGAAGCGTTCTGATCTGATTTGAGATTCAAGGACTGAAAACCCTCTCCCTTGCTTGCCTGACTTGCTGGCCATGATGCCTGTGCCTTGCAGCAATGACAGCACTCATTCTGAATGGCCAAACTCTTTGCAACAAGTCTTTATGCCACCTTCAAAGGATCTTGCATGCACTACAATAATTTGGGGGAGCTGGTGGTGTGCAGTGTTAGTGAATTGGGTGTAATCTCAATGCATGGCCTGGCTTACAAATAACTGTTATGTGGGTAAAATACATACATGCATAAATACTACATATGTATGATCATGGCATGTGCAGCACATGTACTGATTTGGTCATTTTGGTGATATAGCGTGCTGTGCAAACCTCTTTGTCTTCTTTAAGAAACCTGAAAAGTCCTTTGTATTAAACTTGGGGTTTACAAACTTGCAGATAACTTAAGCTGTAGCAGTCCAGTATGACATGTTCCACCTTCTGATATGAGCCAGTGTGTTGGACTGATTATACCAATAGATGCTGAAAGTAATTATATAAATTGTACAAAACAATGTAACAACACATTGTGCTTCCATTGAGCAGAGTAAGCCTGGACATGATGTCGGTGCAGGCCAATACAGGGCCACTATGGGCAGAGAAGAATGCCACGGCCTTCTGGAGGGGGCGGGACAGCCGCAAGGAGCGTCTGGAGCTGGTCAAGCTGGCGAGGGCTTACCCAGACATGGTGGACGCTGCCTTCACCAACTTCTTCTTCTTCAAACACGACGAGAGTCTCTACGGACCGCTGGTCAAACACGTATCTTTCTTTGACTTCTTCAAGGTGAGACGACCCCAGCATGGCCGGGCACAAAATCAGGTCTTTCTACTGGGTAGCTCCTTGGTATGAACGTGTGTAATGTGTGAATGTGAACCGTGATAAATGAAGGTTAAGAAAAGGTTTCAGCCCTTTATTCTCAACCCTTTTTATTATGTTATAATTTTATCAGTATGCTAAAATGTTTTTTTTTCATGGGCAGATTTAGTCTTATTTAAAGTTAACTACAATAACATTGAACACCATCAACACTCATCATCTTCTCTTCTCTACCACCAGTACAAATACCAAATCAACATCGACGGCACCGTGGCAGCGTACAGACTGCCTTACCTGTTGGCAGGAGACAGTGTCGTCTTAAAGCAGGACTCTGGCTATTATGAACATTTCTACAATCAGCTCAGGCCCTGGGAGCACTACATCCCCATCAGGGCAGACCTGGGAGACCTGCTGGAAAAGATCCAGTGGGCCCGCGACCACGATGAAGAGGTGATGATGATGGTGATAATGATTATCAATGGGTATTGAAAAACAGTAGCCATTGGTGCCAGTTTCTGCCGTTCATTTCATTTAAGGCATGAGATCAAAAAGCTTTGAAATGCTGGATTCTTACTATGGGAAGTTTTTCTACTAGTTCATGTTTCATTTTATTTTATTTTTTTTATCTTGCTATGTGGGAACCTAACCTAGGTCAAGCCAGAAACACTCTAACACAGAGAGTGACAAGTTTATTTTGTTTGGATTTTAGTAATTTTGCCTGCGTGGCTGTGATATTGATAACACTTTTAATCCCTGATATAATTCTTGATGTCTTTCAGGTGAGGAAAATTGGAGTGGCGGGTCAACAGTTTGCCCGCAATCACCTCATGGGAGACAGCATATTTTGTTACTACTACAAACTTTTCCAGGTAAGTTTTCTACACTTGCAAAGGTACATGTATTCATATTTAACAAATATTCCTGTGAGTCAGTAAAGTCAGCCTTTAGATGGGAAGCTGTTGGGAACTCAAAGGAACCACCTGTATTCCCTGTTTCTGAGCTCAAAATATACATGTCTCCATGCAAGTCGTGTGTGTGCTAACAGTACTCTTGATGTTTCTCAGACACACCCGTCATATTTCTGTGTCTAAGTTACATGTTGTCCTTGTAGGAGTATGCTAAACTCCAGGTAACAGAGCCCAAGGTTCGTGTGGAAATGAAGCTTGTAGAACAACCCAGTGATGACCTGTTCCCATGTTCCTGCCGCAGGACAAGGGTAAGGAACACCATGGAGTCTCGCTTCTCATCAAGGTGGTAATTGGACTATGTACCATCCAAGTCAGAATCAGAATCAGGTTTATTGCCAAGTATGTTTTCGCATACAAGGAATTTGACTTGGTGTTTGGTGCATAACAATAAACATAGCAAGAGAAGAATAAAAAAAAAAAAAAAAAAGCAAGTACTGTAAAAGGCAAGGGTCAAGAATACAATATAAAATAGAACAATTCACACTAAAATATATGAAAAGATATTATAAGAAATAAGAAAAATAATAACAATAAAATAAAAAGAATATGTGCCATATATACTGTATTTACTGTGGCACACTACTTTTGAGTTTGACCAGACAAAGAGTCTTGTCTGGTCAAACATTAATTAAAGTAGTGTTGGAACACTGAAGTGTGTGGGCTCTTTGCTTTTCCTATATAAAGTTGGTAACATCATTCTTTTCTTTGTTTTTCAGGCCAAGGATGAACTCTGATTGACCCACCGTCCAATTATAAAACAAACCTTTTTATCTGATACATTGTAAAATAATTTCCGTGTGAATTGTGGGGATGTCCTGCTCTCAGATGTGTGTTACATAAATATTACTTAACTTGTTTTTATAATAAATATTTTTTCCTATGTTTTTATGATAAACGTGGTTGTGATCTTCTCCCTCTTTAGTATTGTATACACACACACAAGCACAACCTACATGTTATTTTTAGATAGAATATATGCTTTACTAAACTTCCTATGTAGGCAGCAAGGTGGTGTAGTGAATAGGGAGTCCCTTCTCCAACAGAAGGACCTGGGTTCAAGCCCCCATGTTGGAAAGCATCTGACCTGCTGAAGTGTCCTTGGGCATGGGTGCTGTTCTGTGGGTGACCCAGCAAAAGAGAAAAGCGAATTCTCCTGTGGATGTCAATAAAGTTTATTATTGTTGTTTTTTTATTATTTTATTAATTGGTTAGGGAGTTTATTTAGTAAAGCTGTAGAGACCCCTCCCGTACACTAGATGTCAGTCACTGATTAAGTGGGGGTGTAAACACTGATTTTTGTTATATATCCAAAGAAGAAACGCATGGTGATGGACAAGTTTGGCGAGGTAAATAGTTGATGGCAAGTTAACATCAGTAATATTGACACGGTAAACCAGACGGAACAGTTGAGAAGAACGCTGCGCCAAAATACAAAACTCGTGAATGAAGTGTTGCCGCTACCGCCCTCCATGTTATATTTTGGTGGAAGAACATGCTGGGAATAAAAGGCTAACTAATACTAAAAGTTGAAATTGTACTCGAATAAATTCTGCATGTTGGATTAGATGTATGCCGAACAGACGAGTGGTTCCTAGCAATCTAGAAATAGTCTGGAGTTATATTTTGTGATATCATACTCGTCGAAAAATCAAGGTATATTAAACTACCAGATTTTTTTAAGGAGTTTGACGTGACGTTGTCTCCATACCAGAGGATGGCACGTCTTGGGGCTAGCGGGGACAATTCCTTGTTTGAGTCAATTAGTCTGTCTCACATTCGGTCTAATATCTTTCTGTCAAAGGCTTATTATGATTTGGCCAAACAAGGAAACGCTTACGGCCTAGGTAAACTACTAGTCGCGGTGTGAGACAAAAAACAACTGTTTAGCAGGTGTGTCCACATTGGCGCATGTGTAGTATGGTGATGTCGATCAGAAATCAATAGTCATGACGGGGTTTGCATAACTTAACTACGGTATGCATTAGCTCAGTGGTTCTCAATCCAGTCCTCAAGCGCCCTTTGTCCTGCAGGTTTTAGCTCCAGCTCTACTCACACCTGAACCAATTAAAGTATCATGAAAACCTTGAAGCCTCTAATTGGTTCAGGTGTGCCTGTGTAAGGCTGGAGCTAAAAACTGCAGGACAAGGGGCACTTGAGGACTGGATTGGGAACCACTGATCTAAATAAATCATTAATATTGTAATTTTACACAATTGCGCTGTTTAGGTCCAGCAGACAAGAGTTTCCATAGGCTGGAATAAGATGTGAACTCTTGATAGCTAAGTCCAGCGTTTTTAACATAACTTACTGCTTATTTATTTACAGGACAGAGTGAAGGTGCCATTTGGGACAAAGCATCTAGATGCTGCTATATGTGTTCCTGCCTCAATGACTGGTGTTCACACAGCAGTCATACTGACACACGGTGCTGGCGGGGACATGAATTTCAAGCGCCTGGTTTCTCTGGCACATGCTTTGGCCTCAAATGGTTTCATTTGTCTTCGTTTTACATGCAAAGGTTTAAACCTTGTTTATAGGGTGAAGGCTTACCGCGCTGTGTGGGTAAGTTTTGCCACGCATGGAAATACTGAGAAAAATCACAATAATATTCCTACAGTATTTTATAAGGACTTATAGAGTCTGTCTGTGGTACTCAATGTTGAGGTAAAGGACTACACTGAATTTGGCCCAGTCCGGTAGATAGCTGTCTGGTACGCATGCCAATGATTTAGCATACAATAGTATTGGATGGTTGACACGTGTCTAAATCTGCCAGGCTTGTTAATGGGTTAGGAGAAGAAAATTGGACAAAAATAATGCACTTTCGATGGCAGAAGATCTCTCTTACGAGACTTCAAGCATTCAAGCATAATTGTGATATCACAAAGGCCAATTGTGACATCACAAAAGCCAATCGTAACACCATGAAAGCCAATTGTGACATCACTAAAGCCAATTGTGACATCACAAAGGCCAATTGTGACATGACTGAAGCCAGTTGTGACATGCCTAAAGCCAATCATGACATCACAAATGCCAATCATAACACCACAAGAGCCAATTGTGACACCACGAAAGCACATCCTAAGGTTCTTGTCAAAGAGTTGAAAAGCATTTTTAAATTGGCACTATGGTTACTGTCCACTGGAAACTCGTTAGCATTTTGTATCAATGCTAGTGGAAACAAATAGCCAGCTAGCCAGTATTTACCAAACATGGGTGCCAATCGTTTCGTCCTCTTCACTTGTAACTTTAGTGGCCATCTTCTGTAGCTTCTCTGACTGTCATATTCTGATAGCAGGTGTCAAAGATCCCCGCTTTCTGGTCTTGCACAAGGACCAATAAGCATGGGTATGGGCGGGTTCATTTTCCATTGATAGGGATCTTATTGGTTTTAAATAAAGTACGGCTGTGGGGTTATTAATTCAGCCAATGAAAAAAATAATACTAATTTAAAGTTTGTTGGACCTGCGAGACTTACTTGTACATGGAAGGTCTGAATTTTAAATGTAAGGTGTAAAAAGTATCTTTTAACTCCTTTAACTCCTCCTTGAATAATCCTCGAGTAAGGTACAAATCCCCCGAAATAGTACTTAAGTATAGTAACGAAATACACTCACTCAAGTACTTTACACCCCTGGATATTGGGTAAGGTGACCAATGGGCCAAACTCTTAAAATGTCAGTGTAGTCCTTTAATAGTAACCTAAATGTATTTTAGTATCACTGTAATATTTCTAGAATAGCTTTCAATATATTTCCAGTATCCATCTAAAATCTGGTATAGGATTACAAGTCCTTTTATCGTCAATAATTTGCCATACACTTTTCTTTTTGCCAGGACTACTTAAACTCACTAGAGAAGTTCACCATAAGGCACATATTCCTTGGAGGTAAGCAACAATAATAGGCTCATTGTATGCCCCATGAAATAGACTCATAGCTTTACACATTGTACACATGGTGACTTATGAGTCTTAATTGCTTTATTCCTAACTAGTGAAAACTAACTAGCTTGGCACTACATCCATACTTGCCAACTGTGAGTGTCTTTGAAAAAATGTCTGCATGTCTGGACTAATTTCTCAATGGAAGAACAAAGCACTATGAAACAAAACATTTTTAAGACATCTAAAACTGAATTTAAGACACTTGCTATATTTAACTGTATTCAAGACCATTTAAGGCCTTGAGTTGTAAAACTCTTTCAGCACCTGCAGGCATTCTGTGTCTAGATTAGTACAAAACCAAGACGGCCACCAACCATTTATAACTGATGGTAACCAAGCTGAAAAATTCCAAACAAAACTACACAAAACAAGTCAACACAAACTGCAGGACGTACTGTAACAAACTACCTGTCCACAGGCAGGTCAATGGGATGTCGTGCTGCTGCTGCCCTGGCCAGGCAGCTGAGCGATGAAACTGAGGATGCAGTGCAGGGCATCATCTGCCTGTCTTTCCCCCTGCACCCCCCAGGACAGACTCACATCCATCAGCAGCGGAGCGAGGACCTCAGGGGGCTGCCCAAACACATGTCTGTGCTGTTTGTGTCAGGCACCGAGGACAACATGTGTGATAGGGTGAGAGGGGAACACTGTTTGGGGACTGTTTGCAGGCTGACTGCAGGTCCAGAAAAACTCTTAAAATGTCTGAAATCTAAATTCAAGGCCTTACATAGTCTTGAATACAGTTATATACCATTTTAATTTTATATTTGCACATTTATTTGCTGTGAACTCACATACCTGTTTTCCCTGTTTAATCACATATTCTTCTCATTTGTTTTAAATTGCATACATATTGATATTTCATGTTTTTCTATACTGCATATGTAATCCTTAGTGTCTCATACTTTCCATTCATATTCTCTACTTAAAATGTTCTAGTGTTGGAATTGTCAGTTGCATATGTTTAGACATTTTCTATGTTCTTATTTTTATTCTATTTTTCTTGGCTGTATCCTATTACTATTACTAGTCTCAGTTTTAGAGGTCTTAAAAATGCACTTTATTGGTGCGCTGTTTTTTAGTGATTTATTTCAATTTGATTCTCACTGGAATTAACGTCTTAATTAACGTCTTAATTTAACTTGCAGACACTGTATACTTAGAACAGAATCCAGTCCTCAGTAATATGCACAATACCCTGCCATGCCATCCATGCTGTATCCTATTCATTGCCCCATCATCCAGCACACGCAAGGTACACTTGACTGCTTTCGTTCCAACATTATTTGCTAAAGTGATCGATTCATGTTCTCTCTTTGCCTAGGTCCTTTTTGATGGAGTGGTGAAGGAAATGAAAGCCCGAGTTGACGTTTTCTGTCTGAAAGGAGGCAGCCATGGGCTTACAGTAAAGGGAAAGTCTGAGGAATCTGTATTGGATGAAGTGAACTCACAAGTCATCACCTGGATTATAAAGCAGAGAGAATAAAATACATAATTTTATGTGATTCTCTTTTTGTATTGTACTGGTACTCCTGTTGTTTATGTTATCACAGTAAAATAAATAATATTTAAACAGTCTGGTTGTTGGTTGTATTTTTTTTAAAAGCAAAACGTATAGCCTTGTAAAATGAGAAACTATACAAGGCTTATTTTAATGGAAAAGAAAGGGCAAGGATAATTTTTAATTTTTAAATTTTTAAATTTTAGCCCATTTTTGGGTATTTTTTTCTCCAGCCAATGGCCACGATAGGGACAGAGGTCTTCATGTCATCAATTGGTGGTTTCCTTGAAACCCCGTGTGGTTTCACAAGAAAGGACTCATTTGAGGCAAATTTAGAAAGTGCCACTTCTAATAAACTTCCGGGTTGGAGCTCCACTGTACCTTTGTTAATGTTTACTCGATTGTAATTGGCTGGCTACTTCCGCGTTCCGCGAGAGGAAGCATGGCAGGAGAACCGTGGAACAGAGTAAACATTCCCTGTCCAAGTGCTGTTTCTTGCGTCCGTATACCTTTCAATCAAACAACAGGTACGCTGCCTTGGTCTAATTCCGATTAAATATCTCTGACATGTTATATGATGTCCGACGCAAAACTGAGCGCTATCAAATCCTCTCTGTTTGCATTTTGCAACCCACGTGGGAATAACTCACGGTGATAATGCATGGAACCGCTTTCTATAGTATGAGTTTTAGCGAGGAATTGTGATGTTTATTGTTTTGCAGCTGTTAAAAGACTTCTGAGGGAAAATGACCATGTCCGTAAGCTGCTTAGGAGTGAGGTTCTTCAAACGGAGATACGACTTCTCTACGAGCTGTTGTACGTCCAAAACAACAGTTTCAGGGGAAATAAGACGTTCAGGGGTTTAAAGCAGGTGAGGATTATGGACATTGCTTCTACATCTGACCACTTCAAGTAGTCTTTATAGTTATGTTACAGTCTGTGTCCTGATGATGACAAGTTATTCAGGATTCCCCATATGTCAAGCAGAGTTATGAAGCAGAAATCAGAAAAGCAGAAATAACGTTTGTGCACAACAATATAAAAACTGATTGGCTACCTTCTTTGTTGTTGTTAATCATCGTCTCTCGCAGGTTGAACAATGCATCAACAGGTTGAAGGAAATGAAGCTGGATGTTGCCCTTAAGGACCTGACAGATCTTTGTCCAACTAGGATGCAACGGTAGTAGGGCTTGTTGGTTCTCCATTATTGTTGTCGGGAAATTATTTGAAAATGTACACCAGCATCAACAGTAGAAGAGGCCTGTGTCACGATTGCCAGTGTGGTGGGTTTTGTGCTTAAAGACTGCGAGGGCATACATTATCTAGGAACAATAATGTGGGGGGTGTATGTAGCCCAGGCCAGAGCTTGCCACCTGTGAGATGTACTGGAAGATCATTTAAACAAAGCAGATAATGCATCAATTCCAACAGTAAACCATCATGTTGAATGTGAATGGCTGTAATTATCTGTTGCTCAGCTGTAATGACGATGATATGTTTGTGTGTTTAGAGGAGTAAGCGTTGAGGCTGGTGAGTGTGACGTTCCCAGTCAGCCCAGGCTGGAGTGGTTCTGTCTCAAAGTGCTGGGGGCCGCCCAACTGATGAGCCGTACATTGAATCGCTGCAGCAGGACCTTCATGTATCCTTTCCAGAGGTGGCACAGTTCAGAAACATCTGGATGATGATCCTTGACCAGAGATTTGATATAAATCAGCTCTGACATGCTTTGGGAATGTGGGCCCTTTGATCAGAATTGGGCTAAACAATCTAGGCCTACTTTATGGTACTTGATGGTTTTGCCCTTAACTAACGTTTCCTGCAGACTTTCAAAGGAGCATCTCAAATTGGAGTTCATTGTCTTGAATGTGGTGATAACCAGCATGCTCAGTCGTCTGTGGTGAGTACTTAAGTCTAACACAAGCAAATCTTTGAATATAACTTACATCTGCTCTAGGCAACTTTGCATGTACCGTGGCATCAGTAAACTACACACAGCATGTTCATGTTTACCAGCCTGGCAAGTCTGTAATCACTTTATAACAAAGGATACTAAAGGGACAAGAGAGGCAAAAGATCTAATGTTGGTGAGTCCAGTTTTTTCTAGACAGCGCTCACTCACTGCTGTTTAGAGGGCAATTTTGTATTTCACGTTTCAATTCATCACTATTTGTGAATGGAGAAGATTTACCACCAGTTTCCATACCTGACACCAGAATTTCCAATCTATAAATAGGGAGAATCTATGGGCTCTAAATTAGTGGGGATAGGATGCTCTTTTGTGTTGCAGCCCCATTTGGTGATTTAGGCTGATAAAACAGGGGTATTTTCACATATCTTTCACATATCATATCTTATCTTACAGATGCACCTGCATTTTGTAAAAGTTTGAATGCTGCAGATTTCTGATCCCCTTCTTAATCCTTTTTGCATCAGCAAGTATTGCTGAGGTACTATTTGTCATCCCAGCTTCCACAGTCTAAATTGTGCCTTTTGTGACTTTGTGCCCCATCAGGGTGTTTTTCCGGGGTATCCTGGACAACCTGGTGCATCTGTACCAGTTGCTTCTGGAGTTACTCCGAGAAGTATCCCAGGCCAAGCCCATGCCCTTCCTCACAGGCTTCTCCCTGCCAGCAGACATGGTTCAGTTCCTGGGTCCCTCTGATGCATTTTTACTGACCAAAAAGACATTGCAGGGCCCTCAGGCCAGAAACCGCCAGAAGAAGAAGAAGAAGAAGAAGAAGCAGCAGCAGAAGAAAGCTCCTGTCAAATTCACTGACCAGGCAAAGAAGGAGAGGGAAGACCTGGGGGTTGCTCTCCACAGAGGTGTTTTTCAGTGTTCTGTATTCTGTTTGAAGCTTTTAAAGCAGGCTTGAGACCTACTGTCATCTCCTGATATGGATAGTTTACAACATGAAGTACAGCCTTAACTGATCTGCCACTAGCAAACAATCCAATTCTAGTGGAAAAGTGAATTTTCTTACAATGGGATTTACTGTTTGGAGTTAACCATACATCCATTAACTATACTGAAATAACTATTTTTCTTCAGGTCAACATTTTGACATTGATATGAAGCCTTTGCTCAAGGTCTTCAGGGAGTTTACAGAGGTATGTGAGCTGAACTGATGAACTGAACTAACATGTCTTAGTTATTTAAGTAACTACCCAGAATTATGCACATTAATGTTTGTTTAATGGTCATCTAATGTTTATCTTTCTGTCTAATAGTTATATGTTCTTTCTTCATATAGGTACCCAAGGAGAAGTCCTTCCCACAGAAGCCACATGAGGTTGATAAACAGATGTTCAAGAAACAAGTGACAGCAGCTAACACCTTCACAGACATGGCAACCCACCTGCAGGAGATTATCCCATGGTGCAAATCTCAAAATTTGGGAAAGGAAAAACGTCTCTTATCATTCCTGTACTTGAAGTGTCAAAAGATGAAACACCTAGAGTCAGCAGGTTACAAGTAAGAGAGAAACTATTTAGAAATATTGATGTAAAAAATGGTATTTTGGTATTCTGATATGTTTAGTTTATTCCCTCATTTTTTGTTTGTCTATGATTTGTCCTTCTCCTCAGTGTCCAGAGGAAGTTGCGTAGCTTCAAACGAGAGGCTTGCTGGGCTTCCTCTTCCACAGGGTCAGTTCCCAGGACCTGCCTATCTATCGCTGCACCGCAGAGAAATACTTACTTGAGAACTCGTTTTCAGCAACTCAGGACCCGATTTAGGCCTTCAACGGTCAGAATCTGTGCTAAAAGCAAACGGATGGTGAGGCAAAGGAAGAGGAAGTTATCAGTGTCGGGACTGTCAGAGGATGGCAATGATACTAAAAGAAGCAGAACTTCACATGAGACGACACCTCAGACATTTGACTGTGAGAGCCAAGATGAGATAGAGGATATATTTTCCTCTGTAGTTTTCTGACATTTTTGAATTTGACAAGTTCGAGAAAACAAATTACTGTTACTGTAAGGTTTATCAAATTGGATTGTATCTGAAAATTGGGTTTTTCAAAACACATAAATGTGATTCTGATCCTTCATTCAATCCTCAAAAATCAGCATAATCTTGATCCCACTGGAAGGGTGGATTCAGGGTGGATTTGGAGACATGAAGGGCATTATATCTAACCAAGTAATTGTAACTGGTGAGAATGTAGGGAAAATATGGCCTATACAGTAAACATAGTATTTTCTATTTACATGAACAAAACCTTCACAACAAAGTCTTAAACCCACTGCTGGACTAGCTGGACGGACCCGGCATACATTTGAACTTCATTTTTTAAGGCTATTTGTAGTCGAGCCCCACCCATGATGTGTTTTCGTTGGTTTAGCTAGACGATGGCAAATATCAAAACTACAAGGGTTAACAGGGAATCAGAATCACTTTATTGGCCAAGTGGAGGGTTTCTCTCTAGACACCACAGTGTCACACACAGTGAAGATAAATCTAAGAATTAAGAAGATAAATATTATATACACTGCTATAAGAAACACTGCTATAATAGTCAGTAGTTCATCTCTACAGTCTTTACAGCATTGAGCTCCAGGTTGGTATGGCTGCACCAGGAACCAGCTGATCAACTTTCTGTTTGTACGCTGACTCGTCGCCATCTCATATGAGTCCAATCGGCATTGTGTTGTCAGCGAATTTCAGGAGTTTAACAGAGGGGTCCTTGGAGGTGCAGCGGAGGAGAGAGCACACAGCCCTGTGATGTAATTGCATACTTGGATATGGAACGATTTTATTTGACATTTATTCCTCCAAATAAAATTGTATAGCATGGTGAACAATTTTGCTTCAGTTGCATTCATAAGTAAAATTACCCAATACCTACTCAAACTCGTTCATGAATCACACCTCTCTCTGTCTGTCTCTTGTAGTAGAACTAATTAATTTAAAACATGTTGAATCCACTCACTCAAGGTTGTTTATGTGGTATAAATTATCAAAATGATTCTACTGTGTAAAAGTATCACGTTAAATTATGGCTGTGTGATTTTCTACACTACAAATTAACAGTTTGGATTTACGCTGGTTGATTGTTTTAGATTTTTAAGGGTTTGGTCTATAGATCTGCGTGATAAATGTCAGAGGCAAGCCATGTAGTTGTATAGTAAACACAGGCTAATAATCTGGTGCCCAATGTCGGCATGGCACTGCGTGTGGAATTTGTTATAGTGTGTGCTTTATACGTTTGATTTTTGCCAGAAGAGCAACTGCTAAAAGTTTGGTGGAGCCAATTTCATGTAGGGCCACCCACCAACGATTTTTTGACTACGCTACTTCTTCAAAGCAATCTAACAAAGAGTTTACAGGAAAGATGGACAATTCTCAGGAGGATTAATCTAATTCCTAATGCTCTCAAAGCCAGAGGAGGGGCTACCAATAACCTTAAATAGAGTTCTTGAATTACAACAATATTAGAGACCAGAAAAATTAAAGCTCTTGCATCTTTAACTGCCTTTTGATACTCCTTCATAAGGTCTGGATGTGTCAGCTGAGGAAGGAACAGCTTGATGATAAACCTGATGAGCTGTAGTTTGTTACTTAAGACTTGAGCCCTTTTTCCACGGTACTGAAGTTCGCAAAAGAGGCTTTGAGTTTTCAGTGTTAGCACCAAATGAAGGTACTAAGTAGTTTGTAAAACAGTGGTATATCTGGCTCCATCTAGTGGAGTTGATAAGTGACCATACACAATGAATCGATTTTCATTGCTGATCCAGTCTCTTGATCGTTGCTGTGCCAAATGAACTCCTGATGATAGTTGCAGATAGCTGGAGAGCCACTTGCACTGCATCAGATACATATTAAGCTACAGATACAGCAGTTTATATAACTTGGTGGCTTTTTAAGGTATTATGGTAATATAATTTCCATCTTTTGTTTAACTTCCTTAGAGAAGACCATAGTATGATCAATGATAAATCACTGATGATAAATGATAAATGTAATCCGATATAACATAACTGAGCAATTACATTTTTTACATCTTATCTGGCCTGGATATGTCAACGCTCATTTTTGTCTTATGTCTTTGACTTTTGACATAGATGCAATCCTGGCACCCCTGTGGTGTAGAGTCCTGAAGAAATTGCCTGGAAGTTTGATTACTTGGTCCTCAAATGTCTCTATTCCTGGAGCAAAATACAGGCAAATTAGTGGAACTGCGTCTGACCTTTAGCTAGCATAGTCCAGAGTCCCCAGAGCTTAAAGCTGTGTGGTCACAGCTGGAAACAGAGAACCATTGTAGAGTGGCTGTTTACTCTCAGCTGGTGTCAATGGAAAGGGCCCTGGAAGATTGGAGGGCAGTGGTTGAAAGCAGCATTGTTAATGTGCTGTAGCTAAAGGCTATCTTCTCCTTTGGAACTGCATTCCACACTTTCCTAGGACGATGCTGACTGAGCAGGCGTTGCGTTCTCCTATCTGGGCAGTGTTGGCGCCTGCGTGGTCCCCTAGCCCTATGATGACGCTGACTGAGTTGCCGTTGCTGTGATGCCGCCCCATCAGATCTGGATGTCCCACCAAAATAAACTCTCATATATTGTGTATAAACTGCTTGCCCAAACTCGGCATCTATTGCACGCCCAACCGTCCTGGTAGGGGGATCCCTCTCTGAGTAGCCCTTCCCAAGGTTTCTCCCAATTTTCCCAATAAGGTTTTATGGGAGTTTTTCCTTGTCCTCTGTGAGGGTCTAAGGCTGGGGGATGTCGTGTACTAATCATTTATTATTTTCACATGTTGGGCACTGTGAAGCCCTTAGAGACTGTAACGGTGATTAAGGGCTATACAAATAAATGTGATTTGATTTGATTTGATTTGACTTTCAGAGACTTTTTTTCCTATACCTGTTTCCCTCACTCATCACTCAGAAATTGGCCATTCAGAAATTGTTATGCTGCTAATGGAGAACCTGCAGAAATTGTTTTCTGTAATGGATGCAATTTAAACTGTCACGTATAATACTTAAGTAAAATTACTGACTTGAAAAAATACTCAAAAAGTAGGAGTACACAAAAAGCTACCCAATTACAATCTAGAGCAATTGTAATTTATTACTAACGCCCTTTGTGCTTAGCATGTATCAGCAGTGATTTACCCTCGTCACTGTTTCACCACAGGAATAGTGGGCCAATTCCACCAGTAGCTCCAGTTGGGGTGATGTCTTTTTCAGTCAGACTAGCAACTCTCCACTCCTTTAGAACTAACATCGTTATCTGGCTGAGCCAGCAAAGCCTTAAGAAGTGTCTGGTGCCTCAGCTTAGTGTGGTGGGACACAGTGTCTGCCTATCTCTGTCAGCCAAAGGGTGTGTAAATAAAATATATTTGTATATAAAAATTGTTTGCTAATGTTCCTACTGCCATGCTGAAATATATATATATATATATATATATATATATATATTGGAATGTGTGGTTGTTTAGGGATTCTGCAAGTGCATAATTTGTGGCTTTGTGGCTTGTATGCATTATATCATAGGTTTCACTGAAACTCAAAATAAGTGATGACAGACTGCGTGGAAAGTGATGGAAAGTTGGCTTCCTCACATTACTGATAATAGGGAGAACCCCTTCCTGTCCCCTCGCTTCCGGGTTGGAACTCCACTCCATTTCGTGACGCCACATCCCGTCGTTCTTCCTCCTCGGTAGTTTGCACATCCGGAAGGTGGGGTTTTTGTTGCAGCAGCGGTTTGTACCATTAGACCCTATGCCTCGGTATGCTCCATTAATGCAGTCATCAAGATAGCATCAAGCGAGGGGAGAAATACAGTTCCTGCTTTGGTAAGGCTTCAGAAATATCTCAACGGAATGAAAATTAACTCTCCTACAAATAGGTTACCACACACTACACACTAACGTTAGCTACCTCATTATTTAAGGAAGGGCGAACGGCCAAATACCCACTAGGGTGACCGCCTAGATTGGTACAAATATACAATTCCCATATTTGATTTATGTCAGGCAATTGTACTTTATTTTAAATTTCTGTTTACACGAGTGTTGTATTTTACATGTCGGCTGTACGGTTGAACTGTTACAAGGATATGAGAGATAGGTAGACGTCCTGTTGATTATCGCTCTGTTGATTATCGTTGTGATACATGTAGGCTATCAGTCACTGTCTACCAATGTGGACATTTGTATTGTAGGTCAGCCTTCTTTCAACGCGTCTCTCTCTCGGTTTTCATACAGTTTCTGTTGTAACGGATGATTGTATGAACCGTAGTGTTGTAACGTTGTTTAGCAATAGTCCGTTAAGTCCCCAGTTTGTATTTGTGAGCTTATCTGTTGATGGTCAGCTGCCGTTATACAGCTCAGGTTTGGGTGACACTATTATGTGTTTGACAGATATACCTAGTAGTTTTCATAGTATAGTCTTACACTCTGAGTTAAATTTGACTGTTATGCTCAATTTTCTGTTGAGAATAACGCTAGCTCGTTGGTGCGATAAGTTTTCCCCCTGAGGAGATGACACACCCAAGCTGGCTCATCATGGTGCCTTAAGTGCAACCCCACCTGTCAGCAAAACGGCTTGTTTCCATAACACTGGATTGTTTTCTACAGCATTTTATCAGAAAACTCCATAGCCCCCCCCCCCCAGTCTTTCCACAGGACTGGCTATAATGTAGGTCGGGGATGAAAGCCTCTGATCAGAATAGACATTCCTATGTAATTTTCTCACTGCCTTATCTAATAATAAATAATAGAGTTAAATTATCCCTCATTTCGCTGGGAGCCCTACTGAAACCCCCACAAGGACCCCTGGTGGTCCCCGGACCCCACTTTGCGAACCACTGATTGGTCTTAAGGGACATGGGCAATGTCACTGAGAAAATGGGTCAAGGCAGAGGCAGTTTAGTCTAATACAATTGCAAAATTGTTATTTTGTCCTTTTTAAAATATTGGCCTAGACCATCCTAAACGAAACCACCTTTATTGGTGGTGCTGAAAAACAGATGTGTGTAGCTTGTGTTGTGTGATGACTGATGTTGTCTTTTAGATATGGGTGTAACTTTAACGCTCTTATCAGGGCCAATATTTTGTGCGTGGGTGGACAGATAGCCACGATAGAATTGGGGAAACAACACACACACACACACACACACTTGTTTCATCTCATCTCCATAGTCGGCGCTCTTTGCTGTATGTCATCAGGGGAAAGTGAGAAATGTAATTCATCATCCAGATTAATGTGCCTCAGGGGTGAACAAGGCCCAGTTTGAAACAACCTCAAAAAAAATACATGAAAGATGCAGTGCCATTTTTCATCTTTTCTCCATAGTTTAGTCTAATGAATGACTACTGGACTGTGTGGTTCAGCAATGTAATAGCAATGTAATGTAATGCACCACTCCAGATTCATGTAGTCAATTGTTCAGTACTTGCAGCGACAGAATAGTTGATTATTCAGTGTTTGTTGACTTTTATCTGAGTTCCACGTGTTACAGTCTACGCATTATTAGACATGACCATAGTCTATTATTATTGTTTTGACAGAATTTACTACATTCATTCATTCTGTTTTTCATGCTGAGATGGCTTTTGTTTCTTAACAACAAAACATATTTTCAGTATTCCTAATAAAAGGTTGAAAATAAAGTCTGGAAAAAGACAAATTATTAAATGAACTGTCAACAGACACACCCCAACTAAGTTTGTTACGGTTGTTTATGGTTAAACCTGTGAATTAAATTCAAGTCAACCAGTGTATTGTCACTGATTATGGCTGACATTTTACACATGTCTGGAATGACCTGTAGTCATCACCCTCTTAAACAACTCATGAGCACATTGCTGATTCCAACACAAAAGGAACTTGTTCAGGGAGACCAGTTCAGGAATTGTTTGTCCCTCTTGTACTAAGAAGTAGGATTTGACCGACATGGGTTTTTGAAGGCAAATATTGATATTTTTGTATTGGAGCTTCTGATAGCCAATATTTTGCACCAATATTCAATATCTTTAAAATTGACCATTTTATGCCCCTAAATTCAGAGTATCCAGTCTGTAATCGTCAGTGATTGGTGAAGCTCACTTAATGCCTTTTTAAATGAAGAATTGACAACAAAAAAATATAGAACATTTAAATTAGTAAATGAAATATGTAAAGAAAAGAACATTTAATTCCAGTGATATAGACTTATGTAGCTGTGATCAGGGAGGAACCTCTATCATATCTGAAGTGGATGACATTGATTGGTCAATATTTTATATTGAATAAAAGCCCCGCATTGGACTGATATATCAGCAAACCTATATATTGGTTTAATCCAATCTTAAGATTCCCATTCTGGGCATTCATGCGTCTCTTGGGAAGGAATTTGAAGACAGCCCTATCACATGCTGGTATAAAGATAACAATCACTACAGCAAGAGCCACGTCTGCTCCTAATTCATGGATCTTAAAAGGTCTAAACTGTAGTAAAAACTCAACATATTGTGGTACTCAAGAACTAAAAATAGGCAATGCGACATCTAAACAAGTTCTAAATGTATTTTGGAGCTGTTAACAGTTTCCTTGTCTACTATTTAGGCAGTAATTTAAATTAAATTTGAGTAGTGATGGCACAAGAAAGTTGGGGGGGGGGACTTGGTGTTGATCTGCAAATTCTACTCATTAAGAATTTATGCTTAATTTCATGGTCTTGGAATTACATATCTCTATTAGCAATTTGAGTAGTTTTGAGATATTAAGCATTAAAATGTTCCTAAACCATAGGCGGAAAAACAAATGTTTTTAATTTGCATTTTACCCACTTTTAAAAAAACATTTTTTTTACCAGAATTTGAAATCCCGAGGTTACAATTCAGACCATTCTTAAAAAAAGCCTTGAGTGGTTTAGGCCGGGGGGTGGACACAGGGCCTGTTTGAAGACTTGGTTTCTCACTGTGTGTGTGAAAACACAGTCCAAGTTTGTGTTTGTGCTTGTTTGTATGCGTGATAACACTCAGTTAGTACTTGCAACATTGTAGCCACTTAGTAACAACAACGCCACGGCTGGATTGAGCCATGCTGTTTGCAAACATACAGTTTTCTGCTTAGTTGCAGACCTACATCTCGCTCGTCATCCCAGGCAAACGTCATCAAAGGTGGAGAAAGGTCTTGTGAATGAGGCTGAACTGGCCCTGCATTCCCTTTAGCCCCTTCCAAGACTGTCTGGATGTTTATCCCAGTGGCTCCAACTATGTCCAAGCCCCTACTCGAATGTTTCTCTTTACACTTTACACTAAGCCCTCCAGTTCCTTTAACCACAACTTGTCAGAATATGCCAAGTATTTTACGTGATGCTTCATTAAACCGTTTTGGACGTATCCTGGTTGGTCCATATCAAAGAACTTTTCCTTGTCAGTTTTTCATTTTATAATGAGGTTCCCCAATGACTTGGATTTCTCTCTATGGCCGCGTCATTTGGAAGATCAGTATGTAATGGAACTGGAGTCACAACCATCTGCTAATGATGTTGGCAGTGGAAATGGAGGGCAAGGGTAGGAAGGACCAACATAAGGCTTTTTTATGGGACTTGGAAAGAGTTTCTCTCTAAGAGTGATTGAGGACTGGAGATAGAGATGTAGAGAAGTGCATACCAAGGCCCCATCAATCTTCTGCTTTCTGTCGGAAGGGAGGAAAGGGGTCTCTATATTTTGCGAGAGTGTCAGCTCTTATCTAGGACCCATGTCTGAGGAATGGGATATTTGTTGCCCCTGTGGCCATTGAAGAGTAGGTAGGGCACCACCATTGACCAGGGCCTGTCCTGTAAAAACATCATGTCCACCGCCAGAGACTATACTCTCTCCCTCCCTGCTTCTATTGATCCAGCATAGAAAGCCAGACAATACCCACAACACAAGATTTGTAGGTCCTAGCAAAGCCGTCTGTCAGGAGAAAAACACAATCTGCGCTGTTCAACTGTGAATACATTTTTGTGGGGTGAATTCACGACTACTCTCCAAGATGAGTGAATTGGGCGGTTAGGCTTTTGTCCAGTCATTGGCACAATGTATATGTGAATGCTAAGTATGTGGGGCCAGTCAGCAAAAGCAATGGGCATTGTCTCCCACTTCCACAAGGAAGTGGAACAAGTTACAGAAACATTTGTCTGCACCACACCATGGAAACAACATATTGATCTGAAGTAGCAGATGCTCTGTTCCCTCCAAATGAATCACTTCTTTTTAAAGCATGAATTCCCCTTAACTCACTTCTGGCACCCAAGTGTCCAGCTCCAACTCCCTGCTTAACTCCAGTTTAAGAAAGAGTAGGAAAGTGTGTGTGTGTGTGTGTGTACCTGTTTAACTTCACATGTCTGTTAGTTTGATGAACTTGTCTGTCATTTTTTTCATTGTTCTCCTCATTTCTTGCTGTCTAGCTGCTCTGATTTTTGGCTATCTCTCTGTCTTTGTCTCATGCTGTAAAAACATCATGTCCACTGCCAGAGACTATACTCTCTCCCTCCCTGCTTCTATTGATCCAGCTAGAAAGCCTATAGAATACCCATAACACAAGATTGTGTGTGCAATGCAAGTTATTTTCACTGCATGTCACAGCATGCCCACTGTGGTGAAAACAGTCCCTCCTGAACCAGCAAAATGAAAAGATATTGGTCCATAGCTTTGCAATAGCTTTGCTGATGCATTCTGGGTGTACTTGGCATTTTTCTGATGTGATGACATAATTGTTTTAACAGCAACAGTGAAACAAAAGAAGGAATTGAGATGGGGACCTAGATAGTTATTAGAGCCACTCAGCTGCAGTATAGCCTGTTCTTTCCAAATATAGGTAAAAGTCTGTTTCATAAGTTGCTTTCCTTTATTTCATAGGGTTCTTCACATTGAGGAATCATTTCTAATCATACAACTCCTTCTGCGTCTAAAACCTGGGCAATAAAGTATGCTCTGTGGTTCCAGTATGGCAGTGGGTATAATTGTGGATTGACCATGCTACATTCCAGCTGATATGTGGCATGTCCCTGGGTGTTTTGAGTCTATCATGAGTCATTGGTTACTCTGAAACATCTGTAACAGACTAGCGTAGCCCACCAAGTAGCCAGCAGCCTTTTCAGAGATTGAACCCCTCAGTACCACTGTTACCAAGTTGATGAATTTGCTGCTAGATTTCGCAACTTTTCAGACCTCCCTGGCTGGTTGCTAGACAGACAAATATATCAACTTTTTATGACCATGGGTAATGTGTTAATGTGTTGACTCTCAAAGAATTTAGCGAAAAATCTTTACGACTGATGCCGATTTGCGCTACTTACATGTCTAATCCAAAAAGGTCTGATGATCACAGGGCTTCCCATACACAGCCCCTTCCCTCTGCTAAGAGCGAGGTGGTGTAGCAAATCTATTGATATGCAAGTTAGTGTATGACATTGTCTGGCAGCCTTGACTTGAGCAGCCATTAAGCTACTCGGTACCCCTCTCAGTGGCCACCCCATGGTAATCAATTGATTATCAACTAGGCGTTCAGAGGGTTGTGGAGGGGATATGTGACTGGGCCTGCTTTGTGTGTCCGGCCCGGACAGCTCAGTCAGTACAGCATGAGACTCTGTCTCAGGGTCGTGGGTTCGATCCCCACATAGTGTCAAGTACCTTTGTAAGTCGCTTTGGATATGACGGTAATGTAATGTAATGTAATGTTTCCCATTAGGCGAACAGAAAGACTGCAAAATCTTAGCAAGATGGAGATATGAAGTGGGCAGTAAAGAGTTATGTAGCAGGTGGGAATAGATGTGATAGTGAATGCATGTCAAGAGTGCAATGCTCTTGCTTGGTACCCTGAATCAACTGTGTGGAATGCTGAAGCAACGGGGGAGAGATGAGTGTTTGGAGAAGACCATCGGGGTCAGCTGAAGGGAGGTTCCCCCTTGTCATTACAACCTCACAATCATATCCAGATGGATTGTTCTAGAAACTAGAATATCTGTTCTGTTTTCTGTTACTGCAGCGACCAACTGAAAGGCTTTTTCACCCTGATGTCATTGGGTGAGGACATGGTGTATTGTTTCGCCTGCTCATCCTCCTCACAGACTTCTGAACAGATCACTGAAGATTGTGCTATATTATCTCCTCTGAGATGATCTACACATGAATAAGGGGGACATTTAACAGTGTGATGTATTTGAAAAAGCAGCCTACTTAGTGCTGCTGAAGCAAGCAGGATTGTACTGCGGAGAGGATTTAGCACCCCACTGCCCAGTTCTGTCAAAGGCTTCTCTGTGTCTCCCTGGCCGAGGGTGGTTAGTATGCATCATGGGGTGCTCGTTGGACGATTTTTTTCCAAGCTGCCCTATACCTCGTTTTTTAAGTAGGCCAAACCATCCCATGATCACTACCGACAGTGAACACTTTAACTTGGCTATATCTTGACTAAAGACATCTCTGCAATGTCTCCACTGTGTTTTGCTGTTAAATTATTCAATGTTGTTTGTCAATGATAAACAAGCCTGTGAGTTTTCTCCTTGAATCCCAGATGCTGCACTTGTGTTACAGACAAGCCCATCTTTGTTCAGTTGCACCTGTCTCTTGACTGAGGTGACTCATCTAGCCCACACTGTTTTGGCAACTGTGACTTTTTATGAGTAGTTTGCTAGCTAGCTGTCCAGAAACCAACGACTGAGTTCACTTCTGACATTTGCTATTTATGTTCTAGGTGTGGCAGAAATTGGATTTGGAAATGAACTAATAATGAATTGGCTATTAATTTTTCTCATGGAATTTGTATAAGGTGTGACTGCACACAATTAATAATTATCATAATCATTTTCAGAATTATACTATTAAGCCAAGTTTCCTTCAAGTGACATAACAATTGTTTTGTATTTGACTTAAAAATGTAACAGTTTGCATGAGAAGTGTAGTATATCAAAAAAAACCTGGATGTCATGCCACAGATTGGTTGTCATGTTGCTGTATGATATTTAATGTTGTGGGCTGTCTACACTTTCCCTAGGAGGTTCTATGAATATATATGTGAGTGGTTTCATTAATGCTGTACCTATGCATTTTCTGAGGCATTTTGTTTGTTATTTAGAGTCCCAGCGTTTTGGATGTGATGCTGGGAATTGACCTGAATTGATCCCCCTCAAATGACAAAATGTCCTGGTGTGTCTTTTTTTTGGTGGAAATCACCATAGCATGTGCCAGCTTGCTCTGGAATTTTTCAGTTCCACCATTAAAAAAAAGTTGTCAATTGTTTTACTCAAACCAAACGCACTCAGGCTTTGAGAAAGTTAAGAGAAGGGACCAGTAAACCACACTGAGCTAAACTCTTCCACAGAGAGGAAGGAGGAAGGTCAGAAAAACTCGGGATGTTATTGGGCCAGAAAACCCCCTGTTTTCCCCATCTGATGTGGAGAGGAAATCCCCCCCAGAGGCCTCTGGAATGGTGAGAGAGAGAGAGAGAGGAGTCATCAGGTTCCCTGCAACTCTGACTCAGATCCCTTAGAGGCCTTCTCTTGGTCCAAATATGCATATAGCCTACACACAATCACATATACACACTTCCCCTCCGTCTGCTCCCTCTCCCCAAACTGGAATCCAGCCAGACGACTGCGTTCTGAGCACATTAGCAGGGCTGATGTTGAAGTTGACCATCACTAACACACTGTTCTAATCATAATTACGCTATCCAGCTGGAGAGGTGGAGGAGAAGTTTGTTTGATGCCAGAATCAAAAGCGCTACAGTAGTCTAAACGCGAGGAGATAAAAGCATGGATGATTTGATTCATCCACGCTCCTGACATTTAGGGGAAATAGCCCACTTGCAAGGCCTGGCAGCACCAACATGAGTCTCCTCCCTCTGTTTCTTTGCTTTGCTCTTGTATTAGTATCCTAGTGAGTCTTAGCACATCTATGTGATTGGTGTTCCCTGCCAGGGCTGGTGGGTGAGCAGGGAACACGGACCCAGTCGTCAAGGGAATCTTAATGAATTCCTGCACTGTGGCACTGGTGTCATTTATATTTCAGCAGCCGAGCCCCGTAGCTACCAGAGTGGTCTGATAGTAGGCTGCCCACACCCTCCTACTGAGGCCCAGTATAAGAATCCAGTCACATATCTAGGTCAGACTTAAGCCATTCCTATTTTCCCACCACCCTTCTTTTTATTTAACCTTGCATGCACCTTTTGGTGAACTGTAGCTGGAGGAAATATGGGCGGGGACCCCCCCACCTCACCCCTGATGTCCAGACATCTGTTGGGAATGCTACACTATACACTTTGTTGTCCTAAGCATGTTTGTTGTTTCCCTTCAGTGATTATAGTTTATTTATAGTGATAGTCTGTTTTTTATAGCACAGGAACTGCATATTCAGTGATTTACCAGGGTGTGTGATAGCCATTCATTCCTACCGTGTGTGTGTGGGGAGGCGGGGGGGGTCATGTGAATAATTTAAGCATTGACCCCTGTGCAAAAATGCTGAGCTTTGCTAACCTTCACACCGAAGTTGTGTGTGTGTGGATATCCTTCCCCATTGTGATGGTTACTGAAAACAAAGACCAGAAGAGCACAGGTCAGATTTGATTTCCTGGTCAGGGAGAGTCATCATGATGCCATTTCCTCAACATGTAGCTATGGCTGATCTAACAACCATGCTATAGCTGGCATACTTTACTGTCGGTCATCTTGAAGCAACCCATAACTGTCCCTCTGAATTTGGCAAATGTTGACACATTTTGTCCACCATAAATGCCCACATGCACGTTTTATGTACATTTTCCATATCGAATTCACATTTGCACCTAGAAGAAATGGGCACATTTGTAAATAGTAGCTAAAAGATTGATGCAAATTTGTCATTTTGTTAAGTTTGGGAGTTTATCCACACACTATGCAACATTGATGGCCCTGTTTTGGACAGATCCCATTGTTGTAGCTGTGCAAACGATACACTATCTTAACAAGCCAAAAGTTTCTTCTAGCATGTACAGTACAGCAATCGAACGGTTCAGAAGTTGCTGATATTTGACTAAAGCATGCGCACGCCAGTTTGCATGATGGGGCCGAGGAGGTTTAAGGGAAGTTTGATTAAAACTTCTCCTTTTACAGCAATGGCTGGGGGAAGCCATGAGATTGTTCATGGCTATAATTAATTCACGATTTTGCAATAATCCATTTACTACTGTTTTTATTCTCAAGACATAGGTAAAGTGAATTTGTTACGATAAATATGCTGTATCCAAGTTATAAGTTGATCAAGTTATATTTGACTTGTGGTTTATGGAAACCTTGCATCTCCAAGAAATCAGCTTTTCACAAAGAAACTGCATTATTTTCAGATTGACAACTATGTATTATGGAAATGTTATTGGTTTCTGAATGGGCCTCATGGGGTTGTGAAACTTGATCTATCTTTAAAGGATGGAAAAGTTTGAGTTATTAGGTTTTTCTATGTCAACAGCAATATATTTGCCACCTTCAGCCTTTTCTGGTGTACACCCAGTGCAGTCATGTCTCACTGTATTTGCTGAAGTGACATGTTTACTGTTGGGGAGGAGCAGATTATGAATAATGTCTGAATCAGCTCAGTGTTTCCATTAGTCTGAAATCCCCAGAGGAGGGATGAGCCCTCTAGAGATATGAAGAGGGGGGGAAAGGAGAGAAGGAAAGGGGGAAAGGGCCAAGGAGAGTCTAGTATCCATGATCTAACAATAATAGCCCACAGTCACCTGACAGGGTGTGAGGCTGCCAAGACACGAAGGAAGTTTCTATGTTGTGCAGGTTTTCTGTAGACTTTATCACTCATCAGCTCAAGATGACATTCGTTTACATGTGCGCATGGCTTTGTTTTGTGTGGGGGAGGTTTGACTGTGTTTTTGAGCGTCTGCAAACAGGTTGTAGTGCGGTGAGTAAATGGCTGGGTGTTGTGTTACAGCTGTTGCTCAGTTACAGTTTACCTATCCAGCAGGATTGCCAAGGGTGGAGCCCTGTAACCGCAATGACTACTAATACCTGAGAGGCAGGATTCAGAGAGGGCTAAATTGAAGGATGTTGAATGGAAGGAGGAGGAGGAGGAGGGAGGAGTTGACAAAGTGTGTCAGTAGGCTACTCCAGTCCACAGGAAGTGATGAGCTTGACCTCTTCCTGCTGAGCTCTAACAACACAGGATATGAGTGTTTGCCTTATCTTCCAGAGCCAGTCTCATGTGTATGCCGGGTATCATTCCAATCACACACTACAGCAACTGCTTTCACTGATTAGCTGCCCTCGCTGGTTGAAGGTGTGTTAAACAGTGAAATGAACTGCTATAGTGTACACACGGCTCTCGATGGCACATGGTAGGAGACCACTGGTGTAGTCTGTCGCCATCTGGTCTTGTCTTGATTTATTTCCTGTTGGATCCAAAGGGCCATGCAAGTTAAGACACGCCAGGCAGACATCTATAAGGTAGTCAATTTGAACTCTGTTTGAAGTTGGTCTGACAGAGATTAAAGGAATACAAGTCAGCTAAAAGCAATCGACGCTGAGCTTTCACCCTCTGAGGGATAAGGCCCATAGAGTGCAGATAGATGGCCTATGTCGTCTCCCTCCACTTTAACGAGGTTAGCACTTGGTGCCCTGACTTAATATATTAAAAATGCCTAAATGCCGTCTTGGAGCGGGGTAGGATAGCTTCATTACTCCTGATCAGCGGGAATGACCTTTTGATGGCGAACTTTATAAAGTTCTAAGATTCATGAGTAGGCAATTTGGCACTTTAATGGTAGGGTTGGGGGTCGGGATTTAGGACTTGTTGGACTGAAGCCTAGTGTCTTGGCACACTAAGTTACTGCCATCTTGAAACTCGAATAATGGAACATTTGCCATCTGTCCCAGTTTGTTACTGTATCCACAGAGTGTACTTATGAGGTTTACTTACTGTGCACCAGTTTGTTACTGTGTCCACAGAGTGTACTTATGAGGTTTACTTACTGTGCACCAGTTTGTTACTGTATCCACAGAATGTACTTATGAGGTGTATTTACTGTGCACAGTCAGGGGTGCTTTATACTTTGTTCCTGTTCTATGCCTCCTTTTGTCCACCACTTTTGACAGTTTTGTTCTTTTGTGTTTCACAGGTTGTGTCAGTGAGTGTTTGGGTGTAGGGAAGTAGCGCGCGCGTGTGTGTGTGTGTGTGTGTGTGAGTGTGTGTGTGTGTTTGTGTGTGTGTGAGAGCGAGAAGGAGGAATCCAGCGATGGCTACCAGTAAGAGTAAAAACCAGAGCTCTCTGGCCCTTCACAAGGTGATCATGGTGGGCAGCGGAGGCGTGGGCAAGTCGGCCCTCACCCTGCAGTTCATGTATGATGAGGTAAGTCCACACACACTTCTGAACAACTTAAAACTCATATGGCTTCAGGGCAACCTAAAAGGGTGGAGGAGAGATTGTAACCGGAAGCTCTCACAGTTTGATACTGCCGACCAGCTAGGAAAGTCGGGTCAAAGAATGGGTAACACTGTCACCTCCCTCATCAACTACTGTCAAGGGGCACCTTGGCATCTTCTTGAGGGAATGTTGCCCACTCCTCCTTACACGTGTCACCTCAGTGAGCTTTGAGGGCGTCTCTCTGATACAGCAATGAGGGCTTGTAGATCTCTGAATGTTATTATTGGGATGTTTCTTACTAGTTTTTCTTGTGGCTCTTGGTGATATTTTAGAAGGACGTCCACTTCTAGGCGGAGTCACTGTCGTATTAATTACTCTATGTTGTATATTATTTGTATTGTATAGCCCAAATCTTTTTGATGTGGCTTTATAACCTTCCCCAGACTGATGCGCACTCACTACTCTCTTCCTGAGAGTAGTAACACAAACCCCACTCCAAAGATCTGACCATTGATTAGTTAACTTCACACTGCAGTTTCCTTCAAACAATTGGTAAATATAGATCCTTTACATCAGTTAAGAAAATGCTAATTTTGATTACTTTCAAACTTTTTGACTGTTTTTTATGGGTTATTTTAACTGTCAGAGATGCTCATTGATCCTCCACTAGAGGGAGCTCTAACAATATTATTCCAGGTACATTGAGGAGCAATGTCATGGAATAATTTTTTTGTGTTTTGCAGCAAATCTGTGGAAGAAGCTGCTAAGAAATTTGAAAATAATAACAGATGCAAATGAGTTTAAATCCACTGTGAAGAAATAGTTAAGTGGCCTTTTGAAAAAAGCCCATGTGGCCATTTCTTTTTACTTCTTTTTTTTCATCTTTGATGTGGCTTGAATATGAATGTGCCTTGTGTATTGCATAGACAATAGTTGCTTGGTACAAATGTTATGTATGGTCCTTTTTTTTTTGTTCCATGGAAGGAAAGTATTGTATTGTTGACACATGTCCCACCCAACCCCCAACCCCACCTATCACCTCCACCCACCGCCAGATGGAAATAAGCTGTCAAGCTTTGAGTTATCTTTGAATAACTTGGATACATATATGGAATTTGTATATGCAGTATGAAATAAGTGAAATGGTAAAAATATCAAGATAGATGCAATATATATATAACGCATTACAACTGTATGAGAATATGATGACGACCGTGACAGCAGTGAATTAGACAATAGTAGGACCCCTAGTGGTTGACATTCAAACCAGGCTGCCACTGATTTCTAAACCAGGCATTTTTGTTTTCCTGCTCTCCTATGATTACTGTCTTTCATCTAATAGAACTCAATCCAAATCCTTAGCTGGCTTCCAGTCAGTGAGGATCACCTACATACCCTGCATGGAAAACATGCCTGAAGTGCAGTTCTCAGCACCGAGAACACAAATACCAGTATTTTGAATCCTAACTTTTAAAAGCACACTCATTTGCCTGGAGTAGTTTGGTGAAAACATCTCACCTACATTGTGCAGCGCCCTTCACAAATCCCTGTTGCAACTGGAGTTTAAGCTACAATAAAACCTTTCACCTTAAGACAGCAAAGTGTTTGCTAGTCCTGACATCCTCCCCCTCAGTTGGTCAAGTCCCCCCTCAACACTTGTCATTCATCCTGATGAGCTGTCTACCTTGAAACGGCATCCAGCCTCAGGCTAGACAAGCAACCATCCATGACTAAACCATGAGTAACCATAATCTGTAAAGCCACCACAGGTGTTGAAAAAGCAAACGGGGAACGCAGCCAATCTGCAATTAAAAAAAATAAATGTCAATACTCATTGAGATCTTGTTTGCAGCTTGCTTAGTTTGGATGTTTGTTTGTTTGTTTGTTTTTGTTTCCTGCCATTATTGTTGTTGCTGTGTTTCCTGTGCTTGAGAGCCACAACCCAGCTCACTGCTGACCACGCCCATATGACATATGATATGTCTCGTACAGCAAATGGTATACGCCCCAAAATGTCCTGAACATCATCAAAGCCAATTTCAGGCAAACAGGACATACAGGGTCATAGACAGACAAAGATTGATAATATAAAGTATGTCCTATATATTCATGTTATTTTATATTAATGTGAAAAGCAGTTGCATATTGCAGCTTTAAAAGCCTACCTTCTCACTCTTAGTTTGTGGAGGACTACGAGCCCACCAAGGCGGACAGCTACAGGAAGAAGGTGGTGCTGGACGGGGAGGAGGTTCAGATCGACATCCTGGACACGGCGGGCCAGGAGGACTATGCTGCCATCAGGGACAACTACTTCCGCAGTGGAGAGGGCTTCCTGCTGGTCTTCTCCATCACAGAGCACGAGTCCTTCACTGCCACTGCTGAGTTCAGGTACAAGAATGTGATGCAGTTTGATTGATTTTCATATTTATTGTATAATTGATATTGTATAATTTCTTGTTTTAGTGTCCCGTGTTCTAAATGCTGCTTCAGAGGCTTTGTCACCCTGCCAAGAATAAAATGAGTGGGGAAACGCTGAATACTTGACAATATTTGCGACCCGCATCTGCCCTTTTCTGTGCTCGGCAGGGAGCAGATCTTGCGGGTGAAGGCAGAAGAGGACAAGATCCCTCTGCTGCTGGTAGGGAACAAGTCGGACCTGGAGGAGCGCCGGCAGGTATCTGTAGATGAGGCCCGAGGCAAGGCCGAGGAGTGGGGAGTGCAGTACGTAGAGACATCAGCCAAAACCAGAGCCAACGTTGACAAGGTACATCTACACACATCGTACTCAAGCAATACCAATTTATTTTCATGGAGATATTTGAGCTGTGCTGAATATTTGTCAAACTTAAATTGATGTATTTTCAAAAGTTAAGATAAAACGTTGTAACTATGTTGCCAGAAAGGTGCCTGTGAGGTGTGGTGTTGGAGCTGAAATGATTTCTCTTGTTTACTCTCAAGGTATTTTTTGACCTGATGCGTGAAGTGCGAGGCAAGAAAATGTCAGAAAACAAAGACAAAAATGGAAAAGGAAAGAACAAGAAGAACAAGAAGAGCTTCAAAGAGAGATGCTGTTTACTTTGAACTTTCAATGGACCATAACAACCCACAACACAATTGCTACATTGGGGGAAATGTTCAAGAGCAAAGCATCCTCCCTATTGTCATGTCAAATGAAATTTGTCTGATTTCTTATTGTTTTTTTTAATAGCTGGCCATGATTTAGCGTCTATAACAATCTCAACCATTTTTTTCCCATTCTAAACTAAAGGTTTAATTGATTTGTTGTTTTAACTGAAGGTTACCACTATTCTGTGACTCTGTGACTTGGACTGCAGTGCTTGATGGCTCATAATAAGCCAATGACCAAACTGCCACTGACACTAACTCTAGATTTGCTTGAGACATTTTACCCAGATACAGATTATGCTGCCTTGGACAACAGATCAGTGTGTGTTTGTTTAAGTCCAGGATTCGGCAGAGTCTTTGTCCAGTAAACAGTCCTTTTTTCCGTATAAATCAAGTGAGCCTAGGTTCAGCCCCATCGATTTACAGGGAACCTTAATGCTGCTGTCCCTTATATCTGTAATCATTCATAATGACACTAATGTTGTGTTCATCAAAGATGTTGGCCACATTCTCTCCTCCATGTGATTCATCATTTGTTAAAACTCACATCTTCACAACTGAAAGCACACATGATTGGAATGGATATTGAATTGAAATTTCCCTTGAAGCAGTCTTTAGTGCCCTTTTCTGGCGCTGCACTGCTTCACTGATTTTCTGATTGTAGAGGCAGCAATCACAGTCCAATCAGAGGACTTGCCACCAAGCAGGTCACTGTAACATGGTCATTTTACTGAGCTTTCATTATTCCTGGAGTGTTTACCCTAAATCAGGTCTTTTTGGTGACAATAATCAAAGATTCTGGAGAGGGCGTCTGTCTTTTACGCAATTGCGCTCCTTGCAGATATTTTCAGCATTTATTACATTTTGAGGCTGTGAGTAGGCTGTAGTGGTTAAGTAGGGACTAGTCATTTGAAGTAGGTAATTTAGCAGTGACTAAGCAGAAAGATTAGACCAGGTTTATCTGGGTGGTAGTGCTGTGTTGATGTCATTTGGTCCTCCCCTCCCATCTCACAGTGCATATTGCTTCCAGGGTTACATGAATGTTGAGGTTAAGAGTCTTTGCTGGCTCTGCACTGTGGGACAGGTAAAGACAATCCAGGAGGCCATCATGCTTCTGGTTCATGACGTTGCCGTAATCGGTCGAACACATCTAACGGCTTATTGTTAATATTGACACCTTTTGTTGTTTTGTTTCCAAGGTCTTTTGTAGAACGCGCACTACATTACCAATACCTTAAAGATGGACTTGTCAAAGGAGTCATGCTGGGGATTTTTAAGCAGAATGTGCCAACAAAATCACAAATAACATGTCAAACTAGCTCCTCTTTATGGATATATGTATATTAACTGAGTGTATGTGCATTGATGAGAAAATGTCTACTTTTTTTTCTGTGTCTGTGCGAGTGAAGCTTTGATGAGGATGCCAACTGTGTAACTGTTGTTTAATCAAGTGCTACAGTGAGCAACATGTTTCTATCACTGCCCAAATCATTCTCTTTCTAACGTGTCCTTCCTATTTCTTTTACTTATACTCTACTGTGAGTAGGATTGTTTTTTCTCTCTGTAGTGAGAGGAAAAAAATCCAATTTGAAAGACGAAAATATGTTGCCAAATAAATGTTTTTTTCTTTGTAAGTGCTGGACTTAATGGAATCATTTGTCCCTCACATACCTGTTCACACAACATATGACACTGGACATGGATTACATCTCTGTGTTAAAAATGTTCTCATTGAGCAGCCCCAGTTTAAAATTTTGGGCTTGATGTGTATATCTGAGAAACCAGTTAGAGTTAATTAACTTGATCATCAAAATTCAGTCAATCCTAAATGTAAATTGAAGTAACCATTCACACATTTATTAATAAACATTTGGATCATAAGGATATAGCAGATGGTTTACATTAGGTCTATTTGAATGTTGAAGCACAGATTCTATTGGAAGTGAACTGGCCTCAACCAGTAGACCTAGTGTGTTGGCTGGTGACATAACAAACCACTCCCACCACTTATTTATATTGATACCGTACAGTTACAGTGGTGTGGTTGTCATCTCATCTTGCCTTTGGGGCGTTTTGTGGCCCAATTTCGTCAAATGACCCACCAGTTATTCAGTTTGCATTGATTGTAACAAGTGCCAACGGCCCTTTTTCTTGTATTTGACAGATATACTACCAGTATTTTTATTAGCCTTACAAGCTTATATGGCCAGAAGGGTGTAACGCCACCCTTGAGATGAACAAGTTGTGGGCTCTCATCGCTGAACCCCTGAGGGTGGCCATGTGGGTGAAACTCATTCCCCAACCTGAAAACAGGGTTGACTGCATCATAAGCAGGGGCAGACCATATCACACTTGGATATAATTTTCCTGGGATGGATAGCGGGGAGTGAGGAGTTCACCCTCATTTCTTCTCTTGGTGTTACGCAAAAAAAAGGAAATGCAACCTTATAGTATATGTTGGCCTTGTGTCCTTTGATAATGCAGTTTGTGTTGCCGAACATCCATTGACTGTACATCCTCTATAGCCAAAAAGGAGAAAGAAGGTTGTCTGCCACTATCTCTGATATCATGCTGATGTACAGCTCCTTTAAGATCCAAATGGCAACTGAAAAAGTCACCATAACATTGGTAGAATATTCCTATAGGGACTTGGTGTACTCAATAGAGAGTTTATAGTGACCTTAATCTACTTTATGGTATTTTTATCTCTTATGGTATCATTATAATATTCCTATCGGGACTTATAGTGCTTGTGGTACTCAATAGAGAGTTTATAGTGACCTTATTCTACTTTATGCTATGTTTTTTATCTCCTATTATATTCCTGTAGGGACGTGTAGATTTGCTGATATTTGTATAGTGCCGGATGATCTTGTGGGAATGGAAGCTCCATGTTCTTGTTCAGAACTGATGGCGCTATTTCAGCATTAAGCACCTTTATGTGTAAACACTCAGATATCCTACGAGTCCACAAATCAGTCGCCCGTTTGTTGTCAACGGAGCAGCTCAAGGCCGTGCATCTTGATGACATCACAGATTAGAGTCTAGTTCCTCTGCTCTTTGGGAGGGGATTGTACATTTACACATATTGATTGGACTGTCCTACACCAAGTGAATTCTTAAATTTAGCAGCGTTCACCTTTAAAGAGAGGTGGGTGGAAAGAGATAGAGGAGAGATAAAGTGTGGAAATCTGAACGAGCAGACGTGGGATTTAAACTGTGATGTTAGTGGAAAACCATGTGCTATATTTACCCCCCTATTTTATGTCACTATTGGAAAACTATCATGTCTAATATTATAGCCTATGGCAGCATTACCACCAGTGAAGCTATGTCAGAGCACTGATTAGCAAAGGTACTTTTACTTGCCTGACACTCAGCTCTGGATTTCCTCACTTCCTCTGCACCTCTAAGTAGGCAGATTAGGTGGTCCGTTAAACCCGCAGCAAGGCACTTATTTAGAAATATATGAAAGGGCAAAGTGAGCCGGGCTAATGACCGATGCGGTGTCACCAGCGCACTCCCAGGTCTTTTATCATTCTGCAGAGAGGGCCCCCGTCCTCTGAGTAACCCTCATTATATCTGAGCTAATGTTGGGGATGAGGATGTTCAAGTGATAAAGCACCATCACAGTCCTTCATTATACAGAAAGAGAAACATACTCGGTGGAATTGCTCCCGACCTAAAAGATAAATGCAATGGACAGAGAATAACTCCTATTTTAGCGACTGTGCCACATCCTGCTGTCTGCATGTCTCGGAGGGGAAACATCACACCTTGGCCATGGGATGGCAGTCACGCCATGCTGTAAGCCTATTCCCCCACTTGCCGTTTTCTGCTTCAGCAGTGCTCTCAGTACAGTGGCGTGTTTGTGAACGCTGCATTCTTGTATAAATGGCTCCTAAAATATGGCCTGGTCTTGAAAATGTATTTATTTAACAAATAACACACAGAAATGTACTTTTACATGTCTTGAGCATATTGTTCAAACATTAACTTGGATTGGAAAAAGTATGTGAACCATGAGATTTAGTAACTGGTGGAATTCCCTTTAGCAGCAATAACCTCTACCAAACGTTTCCTGTAGTTGCTGATCAGACTTGCACAACGGTTAGGAGGTATTTTGGACCATTCCTCCCTACAGAACTGTTTCAGTTCATTGATATTTTTGGGATGTCTTGCATGAACGGCTTGCTTCAGGTCATACCACAACATTTCAAAAGGGTTAAGGTCAAGACTGACTTGGCCATTCCAAAATGGTAATTTTCCTGTTTAAGCCATTCTGTGGTAGATTTGCCTTTATGTTTGGGGTCATTGTCATGCTGCATGACCCAACCTCTGTTAAGCTTCAGATCACAGACCGTTACCCTGATATTCTCCTGTAGGATTTCCTGATAAAATTTGGAATTCATTGTTCCCACAATATTTGCAAGCCGTCCAGGCAGCAAAACAGCCCTGAACCATGATGCAACCATGCTTCACTGTTGGGATGAGGTTTGGCTGTTGGTATGCAGTGTTTTTTCTCCTACAAACATAGTGTTGTAGGAGCATACAACTTGACGGGCAGCAATGCTTTTTGTGGTTTCCTCCTTTCCTCCACTGATGTTCAAGATAATGTTCTGGATAACAAGGCCTGTTATCTAGGCCTGCTTGTAGAAAATCAACCAATCCTTGTTTGAAACCAATAAACACTGACAGTACCCTGTAGTAACTATAAATTCCTTGCATTTAAATGACTTGCACATTACAATTTTACAGCAGTTGAGTTTCACATAGAGCTTCAATACTCCAGCCATCTGTAGCAGCACACCTTCAAAGGGGCTGCAACATGAACAAGGCAATGCTTTTTCACTATGCATTTTATTTTTGCATGATTAGTGTTTACTCTTAAAATGATTGAAGTTAACATGACAAAGAAAAACAAACTGCATTACGTGCAATTTGACAAAAACATTTAAACTGTGTTACTTCCCTTAGTCAGAGCTAGCCATTCACACCAATTCAAGGTGTCGACATACAGAGCATACACTGACAATTAACCCTCTCAGACTGTATTGCCCATGCAATGATCTTTGTAGACATTCTTTGCTTTGTGCTCAACAACCTTCAAAACATGGAGCACAAAGGGAAAAAATGTCTGCTGAGGATTGAGAAATATGTAACTGGATAATGAATATTTCTAAATGTATAAATCAGCATTACAGTAGGTTTATAGGTCTTATTCCATCATGGTGTTCATTGATATCCCTTGTAATAGGCAAGTTATTGCGAGTTATCTCAAAATATATATAATTATTTAGCATCAATATAGACCAAACACCTGTGATGAACTGGGGACCTGTCCAGAGTGTCTCCCTACCTTCTGCTCAATACATGCTGATAGGCTCCAGCACTCCACTACCCTAAAAAGGATTAAGCTGGTAGAGAAAATGAATGAATGAATGAATGAATGAATGAATGAATGAATGAATAAACAAAGCAAAGTATCTTGGAGGAAATCTGGAAATCTACGAAGGACCAAATTTACCCAACTGGGCCGACAGTGGCAACCGCCCTGTTCAAAAAGTCAACAAAGTGAGAAACAGAGGGAGGAAAAGACTCGTAATCTCAGTGTAATGCTTAGGGCCGTGCCCATGCCAGATTGAATTGAGAGAGGATCCCTGAGAGAAGGCAATAATTATCCCGTGTAATGACACTTGGCAGCGTGCTCTCATAACCAGCATAACACATAACTCATGTCAAAGGTAGATGTGTGGGCTTGGAAGTTACGACTCATTACAGGCTATTTATAAGACGTGTTAGTGACAGGACACAGCATGTGGTCATGGCGGTAGTGTATGTGTGTGTGGTGTGTGTGAGCAGGCTCATATCTATTGGTCGATTGCAGGGGAATGAGAAATTGGGAACAATGGCAGTGGGGTGCAGAAATACTATCCACATTGATCTGCATGAGGTATGTGTGCAACGGTTGCATCAGGAACTCTTTGTGTGTGCCACGTAAGGAATCAATTGTTAGTGTGTATGTGACCGTAGGGGTGCGTTGTTGGAAACCCCTACACAGCAGGCCTTCCTCATGCCGTTAGAGTGATGCCAATGCCTTTGGCTGACAGGTGTGATGAGATGTGAATGGTGTGGCAAAGCAAACCCAGCAAACATTTTGACACTGAAAAGATGTTGATACAACGGCCTGCAGCAACGTTGAAACACTCTTAAATATAGTGCCAAAATGAAAGTGGAGACAAGGTCCGTAGTCATTCATAGCTGCGTTCAACGGCATCGTTTTGTGAAATCGGGACCAAAATATCTTTGTGACACATTTTCCAAAGCTGTTTCAATCTGAACTTTTTCTGTGCCATAATATCATATGAGTTGTTGACGTTGAACTGCCACATCCTGCATGCTGCTGTCTGTCAAATGCTTGCTGGGGATGGTTGATCGTGTCTGATATGGTGTTGTTATTTTTCGCCGGTAGAAAGTTACATTGTTGGCCACATCCAGATGAATGACCTTGGAAGAGACACATGTTATGCAAACTAGGTGTATCATACATATTTTATCCGCTTATATTCATGAAATGTGCAAACGGGTGTTGTTCTGATTCTTGCCATATGACCATCCACTGTGTTTGTTTGGGAGGTGCTGAGAGAATCAGCAGCACCCATGGGAATAACCGAGGTTTGGCCCCCACAGTAGCACTTTCGATCCCCATACTAATCAGCAGGCTTTTGCGACTTTCATTTGCTTTGCTACTACGGTGGCCTTTTGCACACCTACATAGCAATCTCCCTCAGGTATAAAGGTGGACTGAAAGAAGCGCGACATTTACATACTGTGTGCATTCAGACCGGAGAATTAGGTGACAATTATGTGACAATGGACGATGCATAACTAAGACATCCAATAGTTATTCAGATAAGATGAACTCCTTCCCAGGCAAAATGTTATCCGTCCAGGTCTCAGAGGACTTTGATCAAAGAATGCGCAAACCTTCTGCTCTGGTTTGTATTGTAATGTCCAAAGTGATTTATCTTTTCCGTCGTAAAGTGCATTGGCTGCTCGGCTCTCTATTGTATGAAAGATTCAAGGATTCAGATGAACTCAAAGATGCAGCAGTAATAGTAGACTGCCGTGTGAAGCTTGGGGCTCATCCTCACTGGCATCCTGGCCACTGCCAATCAAACCCAGCCATGGGCAATGGTGTCCTTCAGGAAAAAAAAAAAGGCACGGCTTCTCAAAGTCTGCTCCCTGGTAATTATGCATACTGGTAAGGAGGTATCTGCTCTTAATGAAAATATATATTTGCACTTGAAACACACACAGGCACACGTGCACACACACAGACACACAAACCACAAACAAACACACTCATTAGTTTTTCGGTGTAGTTTTTCATGTGGCAGTAACAGTGACTTTATGCCTCATTTGATCTAGGAAAACAGTCATTATGAAGTGTGAGCATTTCATTCTCACAACAACAAATAGGAAAGAATGGGAGATAGGAAGGTGGAGAAGGTTACCTGAAAAATAGTACTCATTAACCAACCTCTGAGGAATGAAGCCCCATTGAAATAAATGGCTAATGCGCACCAATTAGATGACTGTGGCTCTTGGCTGATGCACCGCTGCTACTCATCGTGTATAAAGCATCAAAGCGAGAGTTAAGAAGCACTTCTGAAGCTATTGGTGCAAACTGAATATATTTTGTAGAAAAATACAACAAAAGCAACCAATGAATGATGGTGAGATCCAAAAGAAGAAGACTTATGATCCTTGAACTGATGCTGGGTAAATCTGGCCTATAAAGATTGGACAAGTTGCTTGGTCAAGGACTAGCATTTTTTTTGTGCTTGGGGACGTTTATCTCACTGAGGAAAAACTCCATGAATCAATGGAGAAAGAACAGGGATCTGTAATTGGTGTAGTCCATACAAACGTGTGCCATCAAATTGGTGATTTTGATCGGTTCTGCCTCATGGATTAGATTATAAGAGAGGGTGAAGCTCCTCCTTCAGCCTCTAGGCTAACTGTAGAGAGCGCTCAAGGAATGCAAGAATATCTGAGTTAATTTCCAAAATGGTAAGCATCCATTGTGGAAAAACATATTCAGATTCAGTAGCTTTAAAAATCATAATGCCCAGTCTTTAAAAGGTTAATCTTTTTTTCAACCAATGACTTCAGTTATCGTCTATGCTTTAATTAAGTGTTATAGCTCGTTTTATTTTGTGCTATCAATCATTTTGAAAGAGTCATTTTTATCAAATGGTGGGGTGTCTAATTTTGGAATGAAACCTATATATTTTCATATATATCTGCCTCATATATTTCTGTATTGCACAGATGTAGCCATCAGAGAAGATCATTTGAATCACTGATGAGTCATTGATCACATGGAATGCTGTTTTTTATTACAATATGCAATGGCAGCTCCAAGACTAATGAAGGACATATGTTGCTATATTTGTTGTTGCTCGACTCTGTTGTTCGTGCTTGTGTTGCGCTTGTGTCCTTTTTGCTTCATAATGGTTTTATGATTAATGCTTACTTTAACCTCTTTGCTTGCTTTGTTTATTGCTCCCACGGTCTGTGTAAAGTGGATTGTGACATTTCAGTATAAAATGGACTGAAATAAAGTTGATTTGATTTAGATGTCTGAAGGGGGATTTCTATGTTCACTACCGCTAAATGTTTTCTGTCACTGTGAGACACAGACACTCAATCATAGGGAGCACAACCCATAGCATACCCTTTGGTGGTGTTGCTGGTACGCCATTCCCCTGACATTCCTGAAATAAGTCTGTTGTTCATTCCTGAGAAGTTGTCTCCATGGAACAAACATTAACAAGCTCAAGGTCAACTCCTTTTAGTGGCACTCAAATTTCTAGTTTAGCTAACAGGGGAAGGATCACACGCTTTCCTTGGGAGATGTTTTAATACACATTGAAAGATTACCAGAAGAGAGGTGTGCATTTGTGTCAAAGTGGCCCTTTATAGGATATTGATTTAACAGTGGAATTAAGTTGGATTTATGGCAGGATTTAGCTCCGCGTCCATCCCTTGTACTAGTACACTCACCGCCTCTTAAGACCTGGAAAGTGCCTTTAGCTGCTGGCAAACAAACATTCATGAGATGGAGGAAAAGATCAATTCAAAATCAACAAGTGACTAGTGGGTTATGCCTGTTACTGGTGGCAGAAATGAAAGAAATACTAGAAACCTAATGAATTCTATCACAACCCGAGAACCCTCTTTGTTCCGCAAGACGCTTGTATTCTCCTGTTGATCGTGCAGTACACTCCCTATCTGTCAAACTATTAACTGCGACAGATGGATTTCTGATAAGGAAAGTGTGAGGAAGAGAGAATAGCACATTGTTAGCTTGGCAGGGCAAGGAACAGCAACACAATATTGTCATTACAGGACATATTGCTTACAGTCTGACAAGATACATGGCACAAAGAATGAAATTGATGGCTCTTTGTTAATCATTTCCTCAGGTGGTTTCTAAACAAGGATCATTAATTGATGGAGGAGGAAGAGATGCAGAGCCCCACAATGCTGCCATGCTGTGTCTCTGTCTAAAGGACTGGTATTATGTGGAGACGTCACATAAATAATGGATTAGCCCCCAACCTCTGTGTTTTATGAAATGCATTTGCGTAGGATAATGACATTCTTTGCGCCAACAATGCATTAAAAATCTTCCTCTATAGATTCAACTACTGTATCAAATGTTCATGACAGGTGGAAGACAAGAAATTGTGCATCAAGAAGAAGAAGAAAGAACATGGCACAAAAACACATCATGAGTGATGTGACATATATATATGAGTGTCATCAGGGAACCTCCTCACTAATTTGTCATTTGTGCTGGAAATTTTACTTTTACAAATTACAGACATGGCAAATTTGCATGGGATTAAAATCACCAACAATCTCTGCAATTATCACAAATCACATCATGTTCCCAAGTAATATTAGTCCCATGCGAATAGAGCCTAAGAGCAGCCAGAGTGCCTGCGAGTGCCTGCTGGGCTTTTTGACAGCACCTATTTCACTGGCTGTGCTTTAGCAGGCAACACTTAAAATGGGCCTCCAGAGCCACCTCAGCCTTTTAGAGCTCATTTTCTGGCTGAGTGCAGGTATGGACAGAGCTAAATCTGGAAGTCATGATGAGGCCAAGCCTTGTTAAAGCATTAGCAAAAAACAGACTGCAGTGTGGGTGATGGTCAGCATCACAGCAGCTCTCCTTTTGAAACCTCATTAGCGTCCAACTGTTTCCCTGTCTGTTACACTGTAGTCATACACTCTGCACACCTATCATGTGGAATAACCTTGTTCATCCAGCTTTTCTATTGAGGCTCACAGCAGCTCTCTTTATGACTAAGAAAGGAGTAAACAGTCTGGCATGGATGAGGATTAGGTGGTGTTTACTCAACCGTACCCTCATATTTACACACCGTTAAAGTGCCAATAAGTAATGTTTGCACTGCACCATAACACAAAATGACCATAATATATCTGCGGGGGTTTGATAGTGTTGTTGATCAATACCAATGACTCAACAATTACTTGGCCAGGAGCTGAGATTTATGGCTTTCAAAACTCAGAGTTTTCCTCACAGAGAGCTGTGTAGGAGGAGAATGTTGCAATTCATGCTAGTTGCCAATAGAGGTCAATAAAGGTCATTACTTATAACCCCTTTAAAAAGATTGCAGCATTTTATCATTTTATCAACAATTTATCTGTGTGTCCACTTTTGAGACGACACACATTCGTGTTACTTGCCAGCACAACACCTGCTTCACATTCACACTGGGAGCTGATCAGTACAACCACAGTCTTCTGTTGATCACCAAGCGGGTCCAATGGGGCAGTTGGTTAGGTTCAGTGCCTTGCTCAAGGACACCTCAACAGTAATCGTTGAGGGAGGGAGTATTACTCAGTCACTTTACATACCCACATTTTCCCAGCTGGTGCGGGGATTCAAACCAGCAACCTTCCGGTAAAGCTTCTCGAACCTCGAGGCTACCATGTGATTGATTAATTGATTGATTGCTGTCACTGCTGTAAACTACTGCACACCTGACTTTAAATTAGCAGGAATTGCTATTTGTTTTTAATTGTAACAGACTTTGTATTGCTAGTACCACTAGCTGGTGAGCTGTACCCCATAAGTACCTGGATGTGCATCAACACATGGACAGGGTTAAAATACAGACAGGGCGTTCCCTCCATCAGCATGAAAAAGTTTTGCTTGATCAAGGGTGTTTTTAGCAACAACATAAAAAAAACTTCTGTTGAGAAAACTTGTCTGCAGTATGGAGGCGGAGGAGCGCCATCTCCAAGGACCAAAGCAGAGAATAAGGGACTTCCTTATGTGCCCGTCCCTTTACTTGGCAGCGCTCTCACGTCTCTCCCAGAGCACAGAACAGAAGGGGGGGATAAGAGGGAGAGAAGGCAACTTGCTTTAGCTGAGGAGGAGTTTGTGTGTGCGCGGTTTTTTTTTATGATGGATAGTGCAGACTGAGTGTCATGATGTGTGTCTCTGGGAGTGCTGTGTTGTGACCAGGGGGGTCACTCATCGATTCCCAGCCATCTCTACTGTGCCACTAATAAGACACTTGGCATTTTCCCTGGTGCTAGATTACTCCCCTTGTGAGCCTCCTCCACTCCTTACAGTTATTGGCTCTCTACGGAGGGTATGGAAAATGTGTGTGTGCGTGCTTGTGTGTGTGTCTGCAAGTTTAGGCGTGTGTTTGTATGCATGCACATGTGTGTGTGTGTGTGTGTGTGCCGGCATTAGATCTGTGTATACGTGTAACGTGTATAGTGAGTGCATATGTATGTCGTTTGTTGTGTCTGTTGGCACATGTGTGCACGTGCCAGGAATAGATTACATCTCATGAGGCTGGATTTGTGCACCACTTCTGGCAACAATGCAGAAATCAGAACGGAGGACAGAGAGAAAATACACAGCGAGGTGAGAATTCAGTTGCAAATGTCACCTTGGAAGCTCTTCAAGGCTCGGTGAAGTTTGATTCCCGTGGGGAGAGCCAGAATGTCATCCCACTTGGAGGAGTATCATCCACCAGAACATTTTGATGTGTAAGGAGGAGGATTAGACGTGATGTTGGTGATGAGATCAGTTCAGACAGATGGAGTATTTACTCAAGCGGGAAGTTGGAGAAACCAAGTCAAATTGACATGGAAGCTGATTGCGCTGTGTATTCATCCTTTATTTTACTGCCAATTGTTAACATGCTGTAGCAAACTGATACTGCCGTGAAATCAAGGATATGAATAAATTAGAAATCATGTGTTTAATATATTCCGTTATCACTGAGTAATTTGCACTCAGTGATATTTGTACTTAATGATATTTGTCATGCAGCCCATTTAGCCTATTAAAAGTTCTTCCAATCTTTATGTACAATACACCAATTTGTTCTGTGCTTCTAAGTGTTTCAACATAATTATCAGCAAGCCGAGTGCTGCGATTATCTGTGTCATCAGACTATCTGCACAACAAGCTGATATGGAAGTGTGTGCAAAATAGCTGTCAACACGTTTAATAGGTAGAATATCTGCAAATATGCATCAGCTTACTTTCTCTATTACATATTGGACAGAGTTCATACAAAAACATCTGTATTTACAAGCCTGAAATCAAATCATTACCAGAGATAGCCACGCCTCTCATATCCAGCAGGAAAAAGATGTACAATAATTCCCATCTTGAATGTCCCAAGGCCTGCGACCTCCATGGTAACAAATTTGTCTGAGGAAAAATGATGACAAACAAAGGCCCTTAAATGTTTCCATTTTCTCTGCATGTCAGTAAGAATTGATGTCTTGCTGTGCCGTGCCACAAATTACCCCTAGAGAGAAAAACAGCTCGCCGCAGAGCGTGGGGGATCCACTCTCTCTGGAGATGTCATATTCAGACCGACAGGCTTGTGTGTGAAATTCAACAAACGTGGCTGAACCTTCAACCTGCAGGGCTCAGCCTCTTCTTTATTGGTGCAGCAAAGGCACCTTAGGGGAATATACCCCCCCAATCCCCATTTTTCACTTGTTTCATTCAGAGGTCCTGCTGTCGAGTCGAGTAGAGATGACTTTTACACCCCAGCAACATACTTCCTTGGTACCCACGCTTACCACATATACAGTAAATCTTGAGGCCATATATTCTATTACCATATTTAGGTTTTCCAATTTGGCATGCCGAGAGTCAAAGATAGACTATCAGATCCATAAACTGAGGCTCAATACCTCCAAGCTAGCTGACTGTGTGTGTTGCTATCCACAAATCCCTTCCACTCCTCCTGTGTGTCCTCCAGATTGGTTCAGTGTTGCTCCATGCTCCAGACTGGGCTTCATTAACTGATAGCAGCAGAGATGGAGACATCACAGCGACATGAGTATGGAGAGAGAACAGCCAGATAGGAAAGACATTTCCACCTGGGATGAACTATATCCAACTTACCTCAGACACCTTAGTAATGACACACATCCCTATTCCCCCATCTGTATGAAACCATAAAGATCACGAAAACCTCAGGTATCCAGATTAATCAAACAGCAAGCCTACACCCTGATGAAGATTTTACTTCCCCATAGCACAAAATCATCATAATAGATCTGCGGGGGGCTCATAGGGTTGTTGAGCAATACCAATTACTTGGCCAGGTGCCAATATTTCTGGTTTTTAAAACTCACTTTGTGATTTGGAACAAAAACAAAAACAAATTATGTCACTGACAATAGAGTGGTGCAGGGATGACATATTTTTGTAGGTCAACCTGGAAGTTAGCATCGCCCTGGTTCCCTCGACAAAAAGCCAATGGGATTTTTCGATTGGATTTTGGATTATTGCAGAAGATAAGCTCTGTGGCAAACAAAAGTTTATGATACTTACACATTTTGTTCAGCAAGATAATGAACACCACTTTTATGATTTTTGAAGCCTAAATGCAATTAGCCAGAAGTAAAAACCTAACGCTATAAACAAACTACACCACGGTCGCATGACTTCAACGTCACCACCACTAAAAATATTGAAAATACTATAAATTGATAAATCTACAAGTTGGAAAGTTTGAGTTAGAATAGTTTGGAAGAGTGCGAGAATAAACACAACTAGAGGCTGTAAAGGCGGACTAGTGAGTAGATGAGTTTCCGTGTTCGGCGTGATGCGTTTAATGTCCCCGACAACCTCTGTAGTCTCATTTAGCCACTTCTTAGCAACCGCCTTTTTTAAGATACGTAAAAGCTTCAAAATTCACAAGTGGAGTACTTACTGTATTTACTGTATTTTATGTCATAGAACAAAACGTGAAAATCTCTTAAGCTTGTGTTAACCACAGACCTTATTTCAGGCATCTAACCAAAAACACATTCAAAAAACCCATTGACTTTGAGACGAGGGAACCGGAAGTGCAAAAATGCTAACTCATTTCTGGGTTTTAGGACTCATTCCTGCAGCATTCTATAGAATAAAGGCTTTACAACTGATTTTTGTGCCTTGGATTTTTTTTCCACATGATTACCAGAGGACTCTTTTTTATCCAAAGAGCACCCAACCACACAATCTTTGATATTAGAAGCTTTGAGGCATTCCAGCCTCTTCCTATTCCTATCTGTGCTACACAATTTAATTTGCCAACTTGTTAAGATCATGACATGACAAGGATGTCATTGAGAAAATATGTTGATACAGGATGCTCTCCAATTATCTCTAATATCTACCCCCCGTGAGGAAGTCCCTCATGAATTTAAAAGATCGGGGTGAAACATTCATGTCATAGTTGTTCTGACACCCTTTTCTGAGCGTACCTGTCCTGAAAAGTTGGCTGAAATAAGTTTCAGAAATCTGTAAAACTGCTGCTGGTGTATTTCCTCCCGCAGGCTAAATGGGTGACTGCAGCTAAATGTTATTAGTCTAAAAATAACAAAAACAAATAGCTCAGAAATGTCAACACTATTTACTATAGCCTTTATTTACTTTTTGCTGAAGTGTTTGTCTTGAATTTAATGAAACTAATGAAAATGCCACATTCTAACCACACACAATGTTCTGCTTGTCTCTCTCCAGTACAACACTCTGGCCATTATTTTATGCACTTGGGTATTTGTGTGATTTATCAGGTAATCTGTGTGACTCAGTTGGTCTCCTGGGGCCATTACAGAGGATTAAGGATTACCTTTACCAGCTGTAAACTGTGGTGCCATTCAGTATTCAATGCATTTAAATCAAGTCATTCTGCCATGGCCAGCCTGCTCAAAACAGTGGGTAGTAAGTGTTTATATGGAGAAGATATTCTGTATTTATGATGTTTCTCTTTATTATTGATTGTTGCAGCAGAGTGGTTGATACAGGAGGCCAATATCAGACTGAAAGACAACCTGAAGAGGCTCTACATCCCCAATGCCATGCTCACTGTTCGGAATGTGAGAGTTCAATTTAATTAGAGGAGCTTAATGCCGCCTTTTATGAGGCCTGGAGGGGCTCCTCTCCTCCCTCTTCTCCTGCATATTCATGATTCCAACACTGCCTTGTTGGGAGGAACAACAGAAAAAGAAATGAGAAACAGCGTTGGGAGGTTCGGTGTTTCTACAAAAGCTCAAAGGTGCAATGTAACCTGCACAGGTTAATCGCAACAGGTCAAAAAATCCTTAATTACCCGCTTTAACGTGATAATGTTCATTATGCTGTAGATTTACTGCCTTATGTTTTACATGGACGGACATAAAAATTCACAGGCAAAACTGAATGGTGTACAATTTGTCTTCAAAGTGACATTCATCTCTTCAAGTAACTTGAAGCGCAATCCGGCTGTAAAAGCACTGATCATCACAACATCTCAATAATGGCAACCATAAAAGACAGGCACCAAATGAGAGGTCACTGTTAATGGCTGCCGAGCCATATTTTGTGTCACTCAAAATGTTCAGCCTTCATAGTAAATCTCTCAAATGAGAATGGTTTCATGAACATCTTTCCTATCCCAATTAGTATTGCTGTGGCATCGCATGTACATTCTCAAATTGATTGCTGTAGTGTTTGCTTAGTTTAGGCCAACAAAACTGCTGCATTATTGAAATCCATTATCACCCAGTTTGCTGAAACACAACACTATTGTTGATAGTGTTTAGTATGAACTCTGTCCAAAGAATTTTCATAATCGCTGAACAAATCCATTAATACAGTTTCTCTTAGGGCAATATAGCCCCTTGTCACATTCATCAAAGGTAAGAGTTAGGTGGGAAAATGCAATATCATTTAGCTGCCTTCATCTCTAATATCCTAACTGAACTAACAGGAAATTTATACCAGGGTGGACTGGCAGTGGCTCCTGTTAGTCTTTTTTTTTCCAGAAATATCATCACCTCACATAGATGATTCTATTACCAAGAGAGACCAGTGAATCTGGGGTTGAAGCCAATTGAGGTCATCACATGTCAGGCGGACGACAGCCTAGAAATGATTCTAATGGATTCCAATGACTTTGTTGGATTTGTTTTTAATCAACAGCAAAGTACACAGGGTGCCTCTGAAGGATGCAAGTCTTTTTTCATAATCATCACTGTTGCATATAATGGCTATGTATGACAGATTTAATAGGAGGCAGCGAGTCCCCAGGACTGGCAAGAATGCTGCCAGAAAAAGTGTCAATTTCATTTCCAGGCTGTGTGCAGGCGTCTGGCCACTGACATTCATTACTAATAACACATCATTATAGGGATGATTTTCCCCACTTTAGGAAACTTTCACATCCATTCAGCATTGCAGACAGACCATTGTAATTTAAGCCACAGGAACAGTGACAATTATTGAGCTTGGAAGGTATAACACTGGGTTGAGTGTTCTTTGTCTTCATTTTGTGGAAGCTTCTGAAAGGGCATGTAGATTGAATATGATGAGCTGTCGAATGATGCATATTCTTTTATTATAACAGTGGGGTTTCACACTTTAGCTACACTTTCCTCTTTCCACATTCACCTCATATCGAAGAAGCGGAAGAACAGGATGACATCTCATTGTTACAACTTGGAAGCGTTCATGTGTTCAACTCTTTGGGACACACACACACATCCAAAATGGCGATCAATTGTTTGGTGGTAGTCCATAAGCTGCTAACATGTCTGTAGTGTAACATTCATCATTTGGGTATCTATTGATTGATTACATGATTGAACGAATGGATGAAAACCGTGGATGATTGCATTATTGCAACAAATATGTGAGTAGACACTTAAAATATTCTACATTTTATTCAATCATGTAATGAATCAAGAGATACCGAAATGATGAACATACACATGCACCCATATGCACCAGCAGCCTCCAGCAAATGATCACGAAATGGAGAACTCTCCATTACAGTCACTTCCTGTGGGCAGAGAGAGATTGCCCACCAGGGACCATACCCGACATCAGAATTTTCATTTGGGCAAATAGACTAAATCTATTGAATCTATAATCTCAATCAGGGGGCATGGGATGTTCTTCTCTGTTGCAGCTCCACTTTGTGATTTTGGCTGATAAGATGGCTAGATCTTTACATAGAAATCTTGCCTAGGGCAGCTTCAAAACCAATCATAAACTGCAGCAGATATTGCTCACTTCGCGTGAGTAGAGTTGATTGTATTAGTGTGAATATAACCAATAATTTTGACTGATTTCCTTGTACTGCGTTGACTGTATTGACACACTCTTGCAATTCATGATGCCAAGTGAGAGGTACCAGAGCCTACAAAAAATTCCCCCATGTCCTACTTGTAATTACCATTAGGAAGCTGACGTCAGCGTTTTCTCCCAGTCGGTAGTTTGTGTTTATAGTAGATCCGATATGACGTGAACGTGGCATAATGCCCCACACGGGTGATGATTATAAGTTTAACAGTTAAGAGCTAGAGAGCGTCTATGGAAGGGAAATTGGACCCAGTGTGCCAGAGTGCTTTGTAGCATGTGCTAATGATCCTTCATGTGGATGTTAAACTCTTAACAACACTACACTGTGTCACAAGTCTTTATTGAAATGGAAAAAGTCTTCCACCAAAACAACCAGGGACTTACAAACAGCTTCACCAGGTCCCTTAGGCGGTCATTACGATGGGGATGAACAGCTTCTCCTGATACGGAGCATCCATTGACACAGGAGCAGAAGAAGGGAGGCGAGACGAGAGAGAGAGAGAGAGAGAGAGTGTGTGTGTGTGTGTGTTCATCAGTCAACAGAGGAGGACAGAGTGAGCGAGAGGGAGAGGGCAATAATGGAAGACAGAGATAACAATTGGAAAGCGTTGGGCACATGAAAAAAATAAAAATAACATTGGATGATGAAGCAATCAAACAGAGTTTCTGAAAAAGCAATACAGTTCTATTGGATCTTTTCTGACCATTAGCTAGCCCTCCAGTTGTTGTGCAGTGAACGCTCATTTGCCTGCTCAAACTACTGTCATGGGAACAACTGATGCTCCCCACAAAGACCATCAAGTAGCATTTGTTGTCCATAATGACCACATAACAGCGTGTTTGCTTGACTGCTGCAAAGGCATCAATACTTGCTGTGTTTTCCTCTGCTGCAGCATTGAAAAGAGTGGAGGCTGTTAGAATATGAGTTTTGCTACGAATTTCCTCCCTTGTGTTGTTTTCTGCTTGAATTATTAATTACCAATTTGGGGAACATACTTCAATCTAACGGTGAGCTGCAGTGATAACCTCAGATATTGTGAGGATGAATTTGAGATGAGATGTTAGTCACCTTATTCTTCGACTTTAATAAGCTTTATTGGCTTAGTTTGCCGTTGTTATTTCCTAATGAATACTTAATGTCATATGTGCTTTGAGCTTCTGTACCCCCAAACTACATAGATAACCTTAGCCTTGTACCAGTGTTATTGATTTGCATTTGGAAATTGGTTTGCAATAGCCAGCGACCAAGCATTCAAGAACCCCACCAACTCAACACAGACAAATAAATTAACAACGAGCCATCTGACGTGATTCAAGGTGTGCTTTCCACTTCACAGTTTGAGCATAATGTGTGTATGTCTGGAGACACAGCCGCAATCCTATCTGTGTGTGTCAGACGCAGATTCCCTGTCGAGGCCTTAATTGCATCTCTCGCTAATCCCGTCGCCTGTCAGGGCCGCCGCTGCCGATGGCCCTCTACAGAAGGATAATCGCCGGGCTGATGTGGCAAAACAGTGCACACCTGTCTCCCTTCCATTGCCTCAGCAGGCTCAAGAACACACCTTGTGTTGCAAGGACTTTGATGTCACTTCAAATCCAGACATCCACATCACCGCCAGGAGAGATACGACAAACCAAGGAAAGGGTTGAAAATTATACAGCTGAAGCATCTGGTTTGAGAAGTACATTTCCCTTTCATTTTTTCTGTAGGAAATTGATTATTAGCCATAACGTTTTGAGGTAGATGCACTATGAGCTATAAGATTGTGAAATGCATAAATATGTTCCCGTAGAAACCATCTGTCAATTGGATTTCAACTGTGTTAAAAAAATTATAAAAAATAATGATTTATCCTGGAGTTCCTTGTGAAATATTACACTACTGACAAGCTTTAGCAAGTTCCCACCAGTCAGAGACGTTGCTGTTACCATAGAAACGTTACACACTCCACAACTGTGCATGGTTGCTAGCCAGACAGGAGCAAAGTAACATTAGTTGGCTAATGGCCGGTGTCGATGATTGGCACCGCTCCACCACGGTCTCCCTGTCACTATTATATTATTGACTATTATTGAAAATGAGGGAAAGGAAACTGATGACATCAATTGCAATGCTGTATGGGATGAGTACTTCATTCCCTCCTATATGGTCTGGTACCCTTGACTTTTTTCATTTATCAAATATATTTGTTCTGAATCTATTGTTATAAACTCATGATTTATTTCGTAGCTTAAAACTCTTTTCTGAAATGTACAGTATATGGAGAAATTTACTACTGCAACCAGGGACACATTTCAGCTCTTTTGAGTACTTTGATGCTGCTTATTTTGGCAAACACAGAAGGCCATAGCTGTTGCTCATCATCCTAAAACGGTGACGGTTTTGTGTTGTCTAACTGTTTGGACTCTGAAGGAAAGAGATATCAGTTTTACAAATATAACACATCACTTAACTCTGGATTGCCCTGTATGCCAATCCACTTCACGTGGTGCATAATAGTGTTGGTTTGTATTTATTTTCACACCCAGAAAAACATCATGAAAGAACATTCCCCACCGACTATTTGCCTCTAGCAAATGCAACAGCAGGAGACAGATAATGCCAACTCTATCTCATTACGTTGTTTTTAAGAATAACTATAATTCCACCATCTTTTGATGTTGGGAGTCAACACTGGTGTGCACGGGGTAGGGGAGCAAACTAATTTACATTTTGGGGGATGTATGTATGAGGTAATGTTGGCATAAGAAATAGCACATTACCTTTCTTCAAGAGCTTATATCGTTCAGCAGTGAGCGTTTAAGGCCACATTAATGTTTTCATCCTCTTCAGAAAATCATTAGATACTTGCCTCTTTTTCTTATCTAACGCGTGCAGATAAAATGTTGAGCTTCTTCAGGTGAAAATCTGCCCAAATTGTGAGAGATGCCAAACTGCACTGAGAAACAACTATTCGGGCTAGCTAACTTCAAACCTATTTAATTCGTCTGATTTCCACACATTAACATTACTTCAATCAATTATAGAAATATTTCTCAGAGGCAGAGCTGTTCTGGAGGCAGGAGTAATCTCATTGGTTGAGTCAAACCTTCATGGTTTTGTTTCTCATTCATTCATTACCATGATATTCATGATCTTGGAAGGTCAGCACTAGCTAACTAGCCTACCAATCAATGTCAATATGGGGGCATATTTTTTAAATAATGCAAGTCTCTCAAAATGTGCTCTTCACTTTCAGGGCCGAGCACAGTTTCCTGGAATTCTTAAATCGTACATAAAGTCTCATTGATAGAACTGCATCACTGAATGTACTGACTGAGTACTTGGAATGGAAACTATTTTGCTAAACAATGAAACTATTTTGATAGGATCCTATTGGATGATTCGTAGTTATTTAATTTAATATTACGTTTCATTTTATAGCTGTAATATTTAGATTGAATTACATATTAATCCCAGTGAGAGTTCAGACATGCAGGTATATTGTATTTTCTCCCTCAAAAAGGTATGTACATGCCATGGCAGCTTGCAGATATGTGTGGTACTTTGCTTTTTGTCCTGGGGCCATCAATTCAGTAAAATGCTTGTGTTCATCTGAGACACCTCCACAATGCTTCTTTTCATTTTTCCAAAATGACGCTTTTTTCGAGACATTCTTCTTCTGAATTTGATACACCCAGACACTCTGTCATTGTCAGGAGTTTGGCAAGCTTTTCTCTCCAGGTAATAGCAACGTGTTCTATCCTTGGGAAGAACCATAAAAGATGCAAGCAAGAAACACTCAGTGTAGGTCCACTAATCTCCTACCATTCAGAGGCTGCCAACAAGCTGAGGCTGCAAAGTGGAAGAGGATGGTCTGGCACAGCTACAGCCAAAGATGGCTGTTTTGATTTTGATTAAAGCTCGAGTTAACAGCCAAATGAACCCTGAGTGACTTTGATAAAGGTTCATAGGGAAGGAGGTTACTTGTGCCATCATTAACAGAGCGGCTTGCGGAGTTGCCGACGTACAGGTTTGACCTCAAGTGTCCACTGCCACCTTGACAAACTGTAGCTACAGCACAGCAGTTTGAGGAATTTCTCCGACAAATGCTGTAGCCGGCCTGGTGATGCATGGAGCCTCAGTGGAGTTAAAGTCAGTTACTTAAAAGCGTGACAAATTGCCTTCTTTGAGGTCTCGGTCCCTATGCACTGCTCAATACATAGCAGTAGGTCAGTACTGGACACAGGGAGGTGACATTGGCGGTAAACCTTGTGGGTTCTGCTTGATGTACATGCCAAAGGTCATGAGTCAAAGGTCACAGACGAGTGAACATCTCAAGATTCTGAGAAAGCAAAGATCATGTGGAGTGAAGCATGAGTGCAAAATGAAATGCAATGATTTTTGTCTGCTGTTTAATGCACATAAATCAGTTATACAGACATTTCTCAGAGGCAGAGCTGCTCTGGAGGCAGAAATTATCTCATTGGTTGAACCTCAGAGGGCGGAGCCAAAGAACCTCTGTTTTTCTGGATAAGTAATGAAAAAGGCAAGGGTAACTAATATTATAAAGCCTAGCGCTCTTGCTAATAGCTGAAGAAATGTAATCTAGCCATACTAAATTTCCTAGATTAGTTTGTTAGCCTAGCTGTACTTCCAAGTTGAAACTAGCCATACCAGTCTATAGCTATATAGGTAGGCTAGTTAGCTAGTCTGCTGACCTTCCAAGATCATCAATATCATGGTATTGAATGAATGAGAAACAAAACCATCAAGGTTTGACTCAACCAATGAGATTATTTCTGCCTCTGAGATATGTTTGTATAATGAAAACTATAGTCTGCATTTTATGGTATTTTTACTTTTGTGGTTTCTTACATTCTGTGCTTATTTACAATGGACCTACGTCATGAGCCCATATTGATGCAGTGTACAGTTTACTGTAGAGTATGTTTGCAGTGGATAAGTATCAGCATGTGTGTCCCTTATCAAAGCAATATCATCAAAGACAGACAGAATGCCAATATCCCAGAGGATCGCATTCAATATCAATTCCTTCAATCCTTTTCAACCAATATGAAAAAGGTTATGATAGCATAATCCTACTCACAACTTGTTCAAAATATTAAAAATGAAAAAAGAAACCCTACATTTAATATCATGATGAATTTGACATTATTATGCAGTCTAATACAGAGATTATAACACAGATGATATACTGACATTCCTCTGGGCCACCAGAGGGACATAAGGCACAAATGTTAGAAATGTTCCCTCTAAGAAGTTTATAGTTTTTATTACTCAGTGACAAGCACATGTATATTTTTAGGTGGCTGTCATTCCTGTCCTACATTTTTCCAAACAGGTTGTCAATCTTGGTAAATGGTTAGCTCAGCAGATCTCCTGAGAAGAGCCTCATGAGCTCCTTGATTGACACAATAAAATGAGCAGCGAAACCTTCCGTGGATTGACTGTCAATTGTCATGTTAATAGTGGCTCTTATCCCCTCCTTACTGTAGACATTAAGTGAAGTAAACCAAAGTCCCAACTACAGATGGTGACAATGGTGACATAAACCTACCGAGGCATGGTGAAATTATTTTCTGCCACCTATTCACTGAAGCAAACAAGGAGTCTTAGGTCTAGAGCCTCGTACATTGTGTTGTGTACTTTTTTTATTACCTGCTTCTGATGGGATGTGTTTGCATTCTGATGGATTTATTGCAGCCAACTCCTGTTTTAAAGCCTCTGAAATGGTTGCCATATTATGAAGTAGTGCCACAAGTATAATGAATCCTACAGTGTGCCAGGCAAGCTAATGTGCTGTCACTGTTTGCAGCTAGTTGCATTCATGTGTTTTCAAGGCCGGAGCCTGGTCTGCCTCATATGCAGTCATTGTCAGATAACAGAATCTTTCACATTGTATGAAAAAAAGCACAAGGAACAGCAGTTTTCGATTAACATGGCTTGCCTCTTGTCTCTCCTTCTACATGCACAGTCAAGGTTGCACAGCTGGGTCTCTATACAAGTCACAACACAAGTGCAATGCAATCCTGCAGAAAGACTCCCTGGAATACGTAAAATGCAATTGTGTCATTGATAGTGCACATCTTTAAATATTCTCTTTGCTTATAATTAGGCTTTGATCTTGTTAACAATCAGAAAAGGGATGTGGCACCCTGCACACACCTGACCATTTTCACCATGTAACTGGGAAGAGGTGAACTCTCCAGGGGAGCATAGAAAGAGTGGATCTTTTTTTTTCCATTTCCTGCATGAGTGGATCTGAGTGCAGGCTTTGGTCTGCTTTTGTCTCCTCTCTCTGCTGTGTTTCTCTCATCTGTTCCCTGCCTCACGCTTGACATTTCTTCTCCATATAGGTCATTCTCTATAGGAGGCAGAGAAAAAATCTGCTGGGGCAACAATGAGAAACAACTATTTAGGAAACCTGTGATGTTGTGTGCTGTGAAGGAAAAGGTACTAATTACCTCTACTCAGAGGACAATCCATGCTTCATTTTTTTCCCCTCTCCTCCACAAGCCCCTGTGCTGGCTAATTAGGGAAGTTAGGATCATGTTTTCCTCTGTTGAAGAAAGGGAAGTGGAAGAGAGAAACACACTGAGGCCTCTTCATTACACAGAGGTGTCTTTTAATAGAATAGGAGCAGTCCGGATCAAATGTGATTAGCAGCATGTTCTATGAGAGCTGGCAAGTGAAGAAAAATACCTGCTTTGGAACTAATGGGAGGCAGCCTCGTGCATCATTAGTGTCTAAGAAGAAAAAGATAGACAGAGAATGAGTGTGGAGATCAGATCAGCTTTACACCCTCTGTCATCAAGCTGTGAAGTTGGACACCAAGACATATTGATAGAATCATCTGCAAGATAAATAAAGCTAGATGCAGCCGTCTGCCCTCCTGAACCAGACAGAGGAACAGTTGCTGGGTTTCTCTCTCTGTCATCTGTCGGAGGGCCGAAGCCCAGCCTGGAAACTATCAGGAAGATGATGTGTCTCTGGAGACTGAGACGCCTGGGGAGAGAGGCAGCTCTTAATCATCAGGGACCCACTTCTCTGGCATTTCTCTCAATGGCGGGGGATGCTCTCGCTCAAGCACACATATCTCCTTATAATGCTATTTGCATACTTGCAAATCCCTACAAAATGCAATTCCGTGCTCCCATTTATTTTGGACTTGAAGACAAAGGCATCTCTAAACTGAGAATGTTACTTATTTCCTGGCAGTGTTCTGCAGCTGTTATTAAGCAGTATTAGAGCTCTCTGAACAAGACAGAGGCCTACGTGGCTAATTAGGGACTCGGACTGAAACATGGCTCATCTCTTCAAATTGAGTCTGGCATGCTCGAGTGGAGAGTGACAGAGGGAATCCATCTCCAGTCGTCTCCCCCCTCCATTAGGTCTGTATAGGAGCAGCAGCCAGCCACTGTGGGCTATTTCAGCTGGGCTGCAGAGAGCAGCCAGGAGGAGGATCATTTGTAACCACTCAGTCAAGAGGCTCCACACCACACTATGACTGGAGGGGGAGGTGGTATGACCCTGAGCCAACCTGACAGACACCCACTGTTAGAGGAATTAGATGTGAGATGTGATCAATGGGAGCATGCGTTTGAATAATCCATGTGCACTGTAACATTTTGAAATGGTAAATCTGCCAGGACCCACAAAGCTTAGAGACGAACAAAAGGATAACTCACATCCAGTGTTCTTGGTGCAGGTGCGTAGGAATATAGAGAAGGCAACTAGGAATGAAGAAATTCACGCGCATTGCTCTCACAATATATACCAATTATTTTATTTACTAACGTTTCAGTCCACAGACCTTCATCACAGTGCGAAATTTTTGGAAATGACACTGAATTGACCATAAATACTTTAAGCACCCCCCTTCCCCTTTGAGAATGGATTAGCCTTAACCCTTGCCCCTCACTCCTTACTGAAATCAGCTGAGCACAGGGGAAAGGAGGTGTTTAAACTATTCATAGTCGATTCATTGTCATTTCCAAAATGTCCATAAGGTGATGAAGGTCCATGTGGAAACGTTGGTAAATAAAATAATTGGTGTATATTGCAAGAGCAACCCATATATCTCCTCAATAGGAATTTAATATTGCGTATAGTACACTGCTCTTACAGAACTAGCTGAGCTGAGTGCAGATTATTTTTCAAATTGCTCAATGCATGAGTCTATTTTCAGTTGTTGTACCGTTGCATTTCCTATTAGCTAGCTTTGCTGGGTGGCTGCAACATCGGGATCAGTTTGCAGGTGGAGCATGCAGATTAATGGACATACAACAGGATTCTTCCACTGAACAAAACTAGTTAATGGCAAAAGGAGGCTGAGGTTACTGCTGTCCACTTGGAGTGATACAATAAAGGCTGTAATATGTTTAACCTCTTCATATGTTTAACCACAAGAACAACTGTGTTGGCATTTTTCCACAACTGTAAATTCAAGCTCAAATGATGCAATAGACTCAGATGCTCACTGTCTCTACCTTGACATACCATTCTTGACATGCATATGGACACATTTACTTTATACCAGCACCACTCAAGTAAACACAATACATAATGCACAAACACACACATATAGGCATATATGCTGTATATATACTGTACACATATAGATGACATATATATGTAAAAGACATGACATATATGTATAACATATGTATAACAATGTTACATGTAAATTGCAAATTGCCATGTATTATAAGTGAATCCTGATATTAATTACAACCTTAGCCAGACCAAGGTCAAGTAGTATTTGCAAATAATTCTGAGCAAATGGATCGGCCTTACCACATGTGGACAAGATGGAAGTTATTAATCACAGAAATGCATTGTAAAATACTTTCCTGTGATATTCTAAACCTTTGTTGCTGATTGTGTTGTGCTATGTTGCAAACTACAACAAAGCAGACTAAAACAAACCATGAAAAATATTAGCAAATACAGTATGCCCTGGGTTTAACCAGAACGCTGCAACAGTCCATCTCTCATTCATATTGTGGCATTCACTGTTACGGCCTATTGGGGGCACCAAGGTACAAGAAACTGACGCAGTCTATTCAATCAGTTAACAAGAAGGAAGGATAAGTAGGGGGCAACTCATCTTTCTCACACACACACACACACTTACAGGGAAACGACTGGTAGGAGAGACAAAATTTGCATTCACTGTTAGTTTAGAAACTCAATTAATAATGTCTGAGATGAAAACCCTCTAAAAATGCTTACCTGTTAAGTAAACAATCAATGGGTGAATGTGGGAAGGGAGAGAGCCGCCTTCCTTTTGGCTTGTTTAGGAAAACAAGGGGATGCAACGAAGACCCCAGGCACAGAGTGGAACTGCAATTAATATTCCTGTGCTGAGAGGAGAGCTTGGTTTTAAGGCTGGTCACGAGGACCTGCTGGCTGCCTCGCTCTCTCTCTGCTTCACAGAAGTCAGATAATTACCTATTTAGATTTCACCCAGACAGCCTTTCTGCTGCAAGTGAAGAAGAGCCTCAGTGTGTGATGTGTGTGTGTGTGTGTGTGTGTGTGTGAGAGAGAGAGAGAGAGAGAGAGAGAGAGAGAGAGAAAGAAAGAAAGAGAAAGAAAATGTCAGAGGCTGTGTGTGTGCTTGTGAAGCTGGCCCTCTGCCAGAGCCTCTTGAAGGCATTGCCACTGAAAGTAATGGGAGAAGCACCATCAGACACGTCAATAAAGAAATTGAGGAGAAATTACTATGCCAATGTCCAATTAATGTAAAGAACGACTGGATGATTGCACATAGGTGTTTTTTTTTTTACGTGGGTGACCATGTACTTGGGGAAAGCAACCATTTTCAAGCTTTACGGCAATTAGAGGACAAGTTTTAGCCAGCATGAGACAGCTAACAGATGCAGTTTGATGAGCAGAGTCCGGGCCAGAACAATTGGATGTTGATGTCCTTTGGCTGATTCATCTAAATCAGTGGTGAAAGTGGGGACATTTGTTTCCAGGGGAGAAGGCTATTTATCAGCAGTGATTGATATCCACCGACACAGGACTGCCTCAGGCTTCACTCATCCATCCGGTGCCAATCATTGAGCTCTGCCAGAGGAATTCACACTGCCTTCAGTGCTAGAGTTTGGCTGCACTAGCAGAGTAAGCACACTCTGACTCGAGTCACAACTTGTCGTCTTCATCCCTACGGCCTAAGAAATGGCCCTGCATTGTAAAACATGTTCCGAAACTACGATTTTAGTAGTCTTTGAATTTAGGCATTACACCTGCTTCATAAGTTGTCAGATCACCCACAGCACTGAACTCAAAGATCACTTTGACAAAACATTACTCAAAGTCATGACCATAAGTTCAACTGTATTCTATTGTAATTGTATTGGCAAAGAAAATAAGTCTTAAACAGCTTGATTTATTGTTCAGTTGACTTTAGGAAACTAAAGTTATCTGACTGAAAAACTGAGAAACAAGAAAATAACTCTATTAGTCTTAAGTGAGTAACAGTGGACACAACTGAAAACAACAGTTTACTGAACTTAAATGTTGACAATTCATTCAAAAGTTCAATCTGTTGCAGGAGCTTCCAAATGGTTAAAGAACAACATAGAGGATTTCATATGAGATACAATCTCTATGAAAGTTTGAGCTGAAATTTGTTCAAAAGAACCTAGTGATGTCCTCAGTTGGTGGATAACTTTCAAGTCATAATCAGATGGTGCAACTAGATTTCATATAGTCTCAATTTTCTTTGTAAAGAAACACAAGGACACATATTCATCAGGACAGTGATGAATAGTAGTTACATATGCACTGGCCACCCTATTCATGGTATTAAATACAATACTGGATACTTTCTCTTGCAGCCTTAAGTGCAATATTCAATTCTGTCATCAGTGTCTTCATACATGGATGAAAAACAAGTCTACATCTCTTCCATTTACATTCAACTACAATCTCTTTCAATGGCACAAGAGTGCTCATCCAGCCATGGAAAACCTTTGAAAATGTTTTTTCTTAATTATAAGAGGAGCAACTTCATCTAGAGTGGCCAAGCAATGACATTTTCCTCTAGATTCTCAGGTAGCTACAGATTCAGTAATATAATCAGAGCATGAATGAGTGATAGTTTCAGATTTCCTTGCCATGGTGGAAATCACTGTGTGGGTCTGAATGGTCTGAGGAGAACAATGGTAGGGTATGGCAGGAATACATCAAAAACAATGGCCTTATGGCCAGAAACACAAACATCTTTGACCTCCAAATGACTGTGTGTAAAACCAAATGACAGCACCAAATCCAAATCCCCACCTGGACGTCAACCAAAGGCACTTTCGGGGTGGCTGGATGGTTGACTAATTGACATTCAGATCATGAGGTGCCTGGAAAATAATTTTTCCACAACTGGGGAATTCTGAGTGTCATGACTCACTTGAAGCAGTTTGTGAGTGTGTGAGTGCTGCGTCTGCACCTGGTGACCATCAATATGCACCAAAGCCTGATGTGTACACCCCTTGCACTCATACCGGAATGCAATACGTCCCATCCAGACCGGGGGAGGAGACTGGCAGGCCGACGCCCCCAAACCACCTACCCCACCTCCATCATGGGGCACTCCTTCCCTAAGTGCCTAAGCCATCTGTACTGCCAACACTCCTGTCCAGGCGTCTGAGGTGCTCTCTGTGGGGCCTCGTCAGCAGACACTGAGGCTAGGAGGGGAACAGGGAAAAGAGGGTTCAGAACGAGGAGGGAGCTGGGTTGGAGCCCTGCTTGCTGTCTTCGCCTCGGGCTGGTGTAGGCTGAGGTAACGATATTTCAGTGCTCCTCAAGGGTGCAGGAACAGGTGACCCTCCACTAGGGTGACCGCCTCATCCAGGTCCTGGGGACAGGGGCACTGGACCCAGTCAGCTTTAGTCTGCTGCTCCAGTACCACCTGCTCCATGATGTCGTCTCTGGTCCTGGAGCCCAGTTGTAGCCGTCGTGTCACAGAGCTGCTGCATGTGGACAAAAGGGCGAGAGAATATATACCTGAGTAATCACTAACTCATTGCAGCTGTGTCTGCTGAGGCGGCAGAGCCACTCCTGACTCTCCGCATCCAACCGATACCCTGCACACTCAGGTTACACTTTTCTTGTCTCACATTAGTTACTAACATCAGACATGAATAAACCACTTTCAAATATAACGCAAACATTGCCTTTTACTTGGCTCTGACTTTGGCATGGTGCCATGCTTTCGGCAGTTAAAAGGACTCCCTGTTGCGAGATCCAAAGATGACTGTACTGACGTCGGACACACAATGCGATTGGTAAATAACGTAACACAGTCAGGCTGTGTGTCCAGCATGCAAGACATAATGCATAGAAATTCACACAAAATGTTTTTTTCTGGTACCTATACATAAACTGTGTTACACATTGATAGATACTTTTTTGGTGTGTGTTTGCTGATACAATTTGGTCTCTTAACGGTCGGATATCCCTGGGGGAAAATACCTGAAATAGGTATAATTACTCGAATATAGTTTTTACTTTGTGAAACGTTGTGATAAAACCCTGGATCAGGTTGTGTACCAAGGGGCCAGTGCAGTTCATTTAAACAAAGTAATACATTTGAAAAGACACAAAAATGTGGAAAATGATTTCATTTGCGTTCTAGTGTTGAGACGCCTTTATTCTGTGTGGCTCACACATAGCAGAGTTCTAGTTTGGTGGGTTGGTTTCTGCTCCCTTGACTTTAAAAAAAAAAAGCTTATGCAAACAAACATTTGTCCCTTGATGAAATGAGACAGGCATTATCTGGGTAAAGAAGAAACAATGAACTGGTAATTCTCTTTGCACTGCCTGTATCCAAACATAAAACACACAGGAAATTACTTGCACAGAATCCACAGACAATCTTTCTGTACCAATTACCACTGTGGCTTGTCATTTCTTGTCTGAAATCGACACTTTCATTTTCCATCGCTTTGTTTATTCATTGTATCAGTTGGGTGCAGCTTGAGTGTCCCGAGCTGATTTCTGTCCTCATTCTTCACAGAGAGGAGCAATCAAAGATGTATTTTATCCAGCTCCCCTGTGAAATGTTAAAACATGTCAGTAGTCTCGGTACCCTTCAGCAGTCCTCGACTCTGGGCAACTGCAAATGGATATTAATCAAAGTCATGATATTAAGTACCGGCTAATCACTTCAAATTATTTGTTTGGAAAGTGTAACTGATTTGTTTACCAATGTGCTACCATTAGAATTACAGTGGGTTGTTGATTTTGGGTGACCTTTGCAAGGTGGGACATGCAGGGTAAGAATAGATAGAAAAATCGGCATCAGTTCAGCCATGACATTTAGAAACCGTACAACATCTGACTTTGAAATGCATGGAGCAGTATCAGGGTGGAAGGGTTATGTCAACTCATTGAATAGCTTCATCCGCAAATCTACTCTTCTCATGTTACTCGTCCTCTGCAGCTGAATACAGTGAATACAGTGCAATGGTGTATGTTTTGCACAACTGAATTCTGTGCTCAGGCAAAGAAATTAGGTAAACTCTGAAGTCACAGCCACAGTTTGACCTCAAATCCTCCTGACACTCATGGATATCTCGATACGTGTCAGGAGTCACATCCCATATTAAAAATGGTTGGTCCTGAGGCATTGGAATTGTACACAGAAAGGTCATAGATGGTTGGAGGAATGTAAACCTCCAACCATCTATGACCTTTCTGTGTACTGTCATGTAAGCTATGCAAGTTAACAGAGATCACATATGTAGGGTCAAGGTGTCTCATAGATAGTACGTGGTACGTTGTGATTCTGTGTGTGAGCTATTTACTGGGAGGGACCGGCTGCCCTGGTGGTCCGGCTCGTTTGACCACCCCTGAATGCTCAGATGTGTCCTCTTGGTATAAAGCCTTCCCCTGTCAGTACTGGCATTACCAGAGGTCTGCTGATGATAATTATTACCTAAGCACCAGGCATTACTTTAATCACGTATGGAACAATTGTATCAGTGGTTTTCCCCAGCTACCCTGATATAAATTGGATCTGGAAGTGCAGTCCAGTCTTCCAACAAAAGCTACAGTCTAGGGTTCGCTGTGATTGTATTTCAATTGGCAGCACCATTTCAGTAAACATCACAGTGATTACTGGCACTTACAATATAAAAAAAATTCAATCAACTTGCCGATGTGAATCAATTTTGCAGACAAACACTATGATGTTGCTCATTTCATCCAGATTTTAGGCCAGCCGATAATGTGGTTTCAGCTTTGCTACAGTCATTTATTAAGATTAATATAATGTTAATGTTAAAACTGTTCAGCTCAATGCGGTAATTACCACTTTCCTGATAAACGTTTGTGACACTTGAGCAATTCAGAGTGACTGCAGTTGTGAGGTGCTTTTACGCTGATATGAAGCAGCTTTTCTTAAACAGTAGCCCCAAATAGAAAGGTAGGGAATGGTACCAGATGGAGGTGATTACAATCCCATTATCACTGCCTTTTAGAAAACTTTGTTTATAATGTTCACAACCAACAATCCAACCTACAAATAAAAAACATCTACAATAAATTAAGAAAACTGTACTGAGCAACCAGCGTGTATCACACAAATCGTTGTGGATCATTTAAAATGAATGAAACTAACAAACAACATCTGCCGTTTCTGCATATGCTCACATTTTGATGGGCTGATGCTTCCATCCCATTCTATATCAAATGACTGTATCACACTATGCTTCAAAGTCAATGGGATACAGACACACAGAATGAGTGTCATTTCAGGTAATGCTATCCCCGCTCCCAAACCCCGCCTCCCCCACAACACCTGCAACCCCCCTCTAGTCACCTTGATGTGACGTGGACATCTGTTTACTTCTGGATGGGTATGGCATGGTAACGATACTGGAATTAAGTGGTTTCCTTGCACCTTCCCTGGGGCTGGGGGGGGGGCTCCTGGTGGGACGGCTCTACCAGATGTACCTGAGTCTGGGTCCTGCTGATAGGCTTGGACAGACTACCGTATGTACTGAATCTTCCCCCTCCCCAGACTTCTATAGTGACACCACAAGCTGTTTAGTTACTGCATGTATGGTCAGTATGAGAATAACATATCAGAATGTGGATTTGTTTCACTCAGAAATGTGGTAAGAAGTTTCTGTCATCAAACTCACACCAGAATGGGATACTTTTTATCAAATGGTTTGATAACACATGAATACCACATGGTAAATTCATTCCTCATTCCTGCTCTTTTTTCTTTTTAAGGGAGGAAACAGCAGGTCACACATTTCTGTGCACCAAGGCGGTCTGTGCGGACTGGTACTTCTTGATTGCCAGATATGTCTGCAAGGAAACTTTCAGGGCCATTATCCAGCTTTGCCATTTTATTGTCAATTTGAAGTTGTGGGACTCACTGCACTTGTCTTTTGTGTCTCAATCACAGAAACTGATAATTTACCTGCTGAGAAAATTGAATTCCACTTTTTTATATGAGACTAGCGTATAATGATTATAATGACAGATCACTCCTTTTTACTGCAGAGTGGATTAATTCAAGCTATGTGCTATCAGCGAAACACCTTCCCTCACAGATCTTTTGCAGTGTCTGCTTAAATTGAGCTTTGTCCATGACTTTGATGCTGGTGGTGATGTTATCTCGCTGTTCTTTCCCATGCTGTGCAATGCACCTTGTATGAACTCTTACGTTAGATATAAAATATTGCTGATTTCTTTTTTGTTAAATAGGAATTTTATTCTTAAAAAAAGTATATTATTTGTTTACCTTTTTCAAAGCTAAAGGTGAAAAAAAGTCATGTATTCCCAGACAGTTTCAGGGTAAAAGAAACAATACCTCAAGGTCTTAAGCTGTCTGTAGTTGGGACCAGTGTGCTTTAAACACTGCTATGGGAGAATATAAGAAATTAGCCTGCAATAACATTTTCTAGATCTTTTGTTGGACAGGTGCCATACTATAGATTGAGTTATAACAAATTATGAACCGGACCTCTCATCATAGTTTGGGGCAACGCTGAATAAACGTGATCCTTGTGTTTGCAGCACTTCTTTTCTTTATTGTCCCATTGGGCAGACTAGTTTGTATCTTCACTCATATCTCTAATAACGCTGTATATGGTGGACAAATGAGCTGGTCATCTGAAGATGCTTTATTGAGAGAATGAGTCTCACACAGGATGATGTAAATGAATAAATGCACCTTTAAGATATTTTACTTTAACAAGAGATCCGAGGTCAAAAGGTTTTGATAGATTATCCCCTGGCTGCCTTCTGCACATCCACATATTTGTGACTTTTGAATTGTATCTTTCAAAACTGCTCAAGAGTTATTTTATGATTTTGAGTCCTTGAGTCCCACGGGTATATCGTCCTGACCCTGTATGAGTGTGGGCTGTAACCCCCATCGTTTTGGTGTGGGTATTGACAGGCGGGCCACAGAGAAAAGCCACCGTATTACTCCTCCAGCTGTACCATTTTCTCATCTCTGCTTCTGAAATGATGCTGCAGCTGCTGTAAGCTTGAAACTGAATTAATAATGAATCAAGTCAATAGGTCTCAGGATCCTATTCTCGGAGGAATCACCTTGGAAAGACTGCGCTCCTAAGGTATTGAATTCAAAATTGTGTGACAGTTGTTGCTAAGGGTTGAAATTGTATTAATCAAGAGCAATATTTACTCTGCGGTAACTAGCTTTTTTTTTGTATTGTCTTTATACCGTTGCCAGAGAAAGTTTGGGAACCCTTTTGAATGACCTGCATTCCTACATAAATGGCTCCTAAAATATGGACTGATCTTATAATACAACCTGCTTTTTCACTTATATCAATATATGTTTCTTACCTATGATGCACTACATGTTGGTTAATGAATTAAATAAGGTGGAGCATAGAGGTATTTTTTCAAATAAAGAACTTAATTTGTGTCACAACCTTGAACGTGGATGATGGATGATTCTTTTTTTCGCACACCCCTGACTAGACACACACACATATCACCCCACACACATGCAATACAGGTCAGAGGGACAGAGCGCAGGTGTCAGCCATTGAACGGCGCACCTGGAGCAGTTTTGGGGTTAAGTTTGCTCAAGGGCACTTCGGCAGTGTTGGTGACACCAGCCATTTTTCAATGCCCAGCTCACAGCTGGAATACACCCTCCTGGTGGTGCCGGGGATCAACCCAACGACCCTCCGGTGATGGGTCGGCCTCTCTAACCGCTAGGCCAACCTGGTAATCATGGTAATACATTTCACATGATTGCTATTCATGGGCCTGAAACTTACAGGCCCCTTACTTACTGACCTCTGTTATCAGCCTTAGTGGATAATTGTGTGGAACTTAAAATCTCAGGAAGACAGGACAGTGTTCATGTAAAAAGGATGGAAAGGGAGATTTTTCCTGCACCATACCACAAAATGGCCATAATACATCTACGGGGGTTTGATACTGTTGTTGATCAGTACCAATGACTTAACAATTACTTGGCCAGGTATTGACATTTGTGGCATTCAAACTCACTTTCCAGCTCATACTCAGATTTGTAACAAAACTTCCTCAACCTCCACTAAAGAGAACAAATGTTCATTAACTAAAGTTCATAAATCAATATTAGAAACATGGATGCTTCCATCTTCTAAAAACAAGTTTATAGCTAACATAACTCCCACAGTATATTGTACTTTCCTGCCACCAGTCCTTCTGTAAGAGCAGGTTAGGACCCAATCTTTTCAAATTGTGGATGTTGGGGAAATAAAAACCTTTCTTGCAAGAACAGGAACTTTTCTGTTCCGTAAATTCCTTGGACAGTTTTCAATTTTGAGTTTCTGAAGAATTCTCAATCGATTAAGAAGGAGAATGGGCCTGCTCTCGGAGCAGCATGGTGTGGAAGCAGTATTGATGTTGCCTCTTCTCAATGAAGCAGGGAATGAGGAGAGCAGCAGTCAGGCAGCAGGGTGGACATATAGACACTGATTGAGAGCAGAGGCAGCTCATGATAGCTTATCAAAGAGTGAGATTCCCGCCATCCCAGGCACTCTGGGGAATGAGCTTCTTCCGCTGGGATCTTTCCCCAGGGAAGATGGCTGTATTGGGATTGAACTTTTCTCATCACAAATGGGGTAGGATGAGAATGCATAATCCACGCCCCCCCTCCATGTTCACCTCCCTCTGAATGAAGTAACAGTGAATGGCAGGCCAGCCAACATCACCATCATCTGAGAAAATACTGAATATAGTAGAGCCACCACTATAGATTTCCCTCCCCTTTCCCTTTTGTTGTACTGTGCGGGGACATTGCAGCGGAGGAAAGTCTAGAAAAATATGCGCTCTGATTCATTTTTCCCATCATAACTTACCAACAGACAGGATATAAATCAGGCTGATAAGCAGTCTGGAGACTAAGATTTGAGCGTTGAGATTAAAGGGGCTTTAGTAATCTTTGACATTTGTCGACCTCTATCAGTGATCCAACAATAGCAACAAAATCAACAGGTCTCTGTCACAGCTAACAGTGGCATGTAATTGACACAAACAATAAGGTCAATAGAGATGAATAAGATATCTAATTAGAGCAGAGAACAAAAAAAACATAAACCATAAAAACTGTCAAATAGAAAGGCATTGAATACTGGAACAAATTGGGAGTTTCTTGCAATTCCAATGGGTGGGAGTTTTTCCAAAACAGAGAGTACAGGGTGGAATTTGACCTTAAGTAATCGTTGAGTCATTAGTATTGATCAACAACCCTAACAACCCTAGACATGCTTTCTTATTTACTATGATGAAGTGATTGTTGTATTGTTGAGTGGAAGGCAGTCTGAGGTAGTTTGGGAGCTTTGACTTGCTTTGGTTGAACCAGGATAATTAGCAGTGTTGATGGCTCTTGTAGCTCCTGTTAACCATGCACATGTGGCAAGTAAACAACTACTCTTAATTATTAGCAGCAGACAAAGTGCAGTTGGTCAAACTGGTAAATCAAACATTCAACATTGATGTTTTGACAGTTGACAGTGGCCTGTAATAATGGACATCTTCTACTGAGTCCCTTAGCCAGAAACTATTTGCATCGCTTCCCAATCCAAGATGCTATACTGATACTATACTGACTCCATACAGAATGAATTGGAAACAATAGAAAAGGTGACAGTGACAGGTTGACTAGGATGACTTTCTGGGAATACGGATATCTTTACTAAGAACTAATGGCGTTACTACAGTATTAAGCTCATTTGGCTGTAAAAGCCAATCTGCGAAATCCCATGCGGAGTCCCATTCGTTCCCAGTGGATGCATACGCCACTTTCCACAAAGGATTCGGAATTTATTTATTGGGCGGTGAGAATGTGCATAACGGTACACATACTTCACATCATGCGTACACAGTCTTTTCAGTCTGCTTACTGTGATATTGCGAGATTGGGCTATCTGCCACAGAGAAACTGGGGGAAAGGACTACATTCCCCATCAGTCAACAGCCAGCCAGCCATCTGAGCCAGCTGAGGGGCATTAGTAATCAGCCAGGGCTGGGCTGATTGGCAAAAACTTAAAGTGGCTTCTACAGTCCAGAAGGAGAGGCCATCCAGGGAGCAGCCAGGGATGCTGCTGAAGGTTCTCCTGATGATTTGATTTCTGGTGGTAACATTAAGCTGTAAATTCGTGTTTAAAGGTGAGGTTTTTCTTTGAGTACTGTGTGCCAGTAGGCGGGAGGACATTTTATTTAGAGCATTTTTCTTTCACTACATTGTGTTTTGTAATGTTCCCAAGCACTGATTTGACTTTCCAAGTCTTTCAGAATCACAAAAACATTCATGGCATTCAAGTGCGACTTAAAGTGTACTTCTCTTTAATGTCGAATTTTAGTATCTGTGCCTATAGTTTTCAGTAAGCCTCAGCAGCTCTAAGTTGATTGGTCTGCTAAATGTAGAAGTATGAGTCACCCCAAAAACTCTTGCAATCTCTCTAAATTGCAGAACAAATTACCATACTACCTCAGGAAACACTCACTTAGCACTTGCACTTGGAATGAAATAGTACTTAAGAGTTTTTGACGCCAGCTGCTGTTGACCAGAATCCATACTTTATCAGATCCGTATCCAAAAGCAGTTTCACTTTTGTTATCTATTAGTACAAGTCCCACATTTGTCTAGAAATTGAACCTTTGATTAATATCTGGCATTATAGTGTGAAAAGCTTTTAGCAAGAGCACAAAGGAATGAAATGAGTTTCTGCAATTAATGTCCATTATAAAAATTATTCCCACCCTCATCTCACTGCACCCATTAGCTTCCCTATGTACATAATGTGCCAAAAGTTCACCTTTAAATGCAAACGTAAGATGAGGGGTAATGGCAGCTGAGAAGCTTTCTTCCATATTTTCAATAGAACTGACAGCTACCATTTCATCTCTGGACTCACTACAGCAGCAACTCTCTCTCCTTAAATTCTCAATCACACTAATTAAGCGTAATTAGACAATGGGAATCTGAAATATTCATGCAGCACTTAACTTTGCCTTGCTCCCCAAATAGGCCATCAATCACACAACTTTTAGCACCAACTGCGCAGTACTTCACAGATCTGGACAGTGGCATGCCAAAACATCCCATTGCAGCGACTGTACAGGTTTAAGCCTTCACAGCCTGGAAGGGGAAATATGGTGTCTTACATTGGCATCATAGTTACAGTGAGGTATGGAGTTAGAGTGAGGTTTCTACTACAAAGTAACTAGCGACGCCACTTGGCAATGGCAATATGTTCTGTGCGCTCTCCTGCAAAGACTAACTCCCTATTTGCATGAATGGTGGAGTGGCCATCTGACAATTTTGGCTCTGTGAACTCCACAGTGGTGGTGCTACTCTCCCGACACAGCCACACAATGGATGGATCTGTTAATAGTGCTGTCCTCATATTGTAATACCATCTGTTCCATGGCAGGCCGTCAAGGGGATTGCCATCAATTTGACTGTGCAGATTGAATTTTCATGCTCTCTCTTATCCTTTTCTTTTTTGAACCTTCCAATCTTACTTTGGTGCAGCTTGGGAAAATAAGTCTCGGCGCAAGAAAGAGACTTGGTGTGATGAGGGCTTCAGCATTCATATTAAGGCCAACTTACAATAGATGCTGCAGTCCACACGTAAAATACAACAGAGAGGCTATGCAGGGGCATGTCTAACCCATGCTGCAAATCATGTTCCCTCATTATGATTCAGTCCATGAAGTTAGTAGCTGGATTACATTATTCCCCAAATCCTATGTCTCTGGGCCTCCACAGTACCATTGTATGCATTGTCTGGGTTCTGCTTGTTAATAAGAGACAAGATATTTGGAGATTCCGCTTTTTCCTCTCCAAATGAATAGCTAACACTGTTTGTGGTTACGTTAGGATCCGCCGTCTGTCAATCACAACCCATTCAAGCCAACATACAAACCAAAGCAAGATACTTTCGCCAGCTATAGTCCCTAAAGTGAAACCAAAATGAAAGATAATTAAACAGTTATATGGCTTCAGTTTTCCTCCTCCTTACTGGGAGTAACTCGATCTCCAGTGATGTAAAACAGTAAGAGAATGCAGTGAGTGAGCAAAAAACTCCAACCACGCTGAAATGGTCCTTTTTTAAAAATAGTGTTATTCATAAATGCAGAGTCCATATTTGCAAAGTAATTCTGAGAACATGAATGTAATATCTCTTAAGAATTTGTGTGTGTGTGCATTATTTTATGAGCCAGTAAATGCTTATTATTGTGCCTGAAAGGAATGGGGGTAAATTCTTCTCCTTTTTTTGAATCGAAAACAGAAGATAATAGATTCTCACACTCCTATAAACATAATTCATCACCAGGGAAGCAAAAGAAATTAGGTTTCAGGATGGTGCGAGATAAACAAAAGCATTGGCATTACATGAAAACCACACATCAATAGGTCACCTGACCTCATCCCGGGAGGAAATGCAGGGAGGTTTCAAACGTGCCTACAAAGATACAGTATCTAACAAGCAAATTCATTTCTTTCACTTCATTTTTCATCCACTCCAGCCGGATATTGGCTTTCCAAATGGGTGTTGTGTCTCCAAAAAGTGGTCCTTCCTCATGAGTGGTCTCACTAATTTCTCACTTAGTTGAAGTGGGGACAACTGATAGTCAAACTGGAGTCAAATCTGTCAGCGGAACAGACTGATGTACTGTATGGCAGACAGAGTATTGAAGAGCGGCGGGTTCATTTCACCAAAATTGCTCACAGAAATCGCCCAGCACTTTTTGGAAATAGATTGCTTCAACACATTGACGTGAGACAACACAGTGTCTTGTGATCGATGATGATCTGGCTTTTCATAAGCTGTCAAAGCAGCGCATTTAGTTTGGACTTGTACAGTTAGCTCAAAAAAGACAATTACAACTTTGGTGAACTTGTCCAACATCATTTCTCTATTTGGTCAGTTTGCTTTAATCACTGTGATCACGTAAACCCCTATTCGCTTTTACCTTTTGATCTAAACTCGTCATGTCAGTGAAAACACAATAAAGCCACAAATCAACAAGAGTTGAATCTTAGGCATTCCAATTACATGATATGATTTTGTTTTGTTTTCTCCATAATTCTGCCTGGCAGGCCGGGACAGTGGGAGACTGAATGAGGCGAGTGTCTCTGCCTGATTGTGAGCATTAATCATACAGTCTCATGGAGTCCCCATCGACATGAGGAGGAATTTTGCGAGAAGGAGCAATGGACTGTGTCATTTTAATGCCCAATTTCAGCTTGAGCTCCGACCTCCCGCCAACCAAATCAATTGCTTATTCACTGCCGGGCCTTTTTCGATGAGTCATGTCAGCCAGAATGCCAGTATGTTTTAATCGTGAGCACATTCTGTTCATCTCTGATTTTAAAGACAATTACAGGTGTGTGTGTGTGTGTGTGTGTGTGTGTGTCTCCAAGGTTACTGATAGAAATGGTCTAGCATAACTGAAAAATACAGCCCTATTTTGATCCACTGTACACAAGTAAATCATTCAAAACACATCTAAAAGGCCTACTTAGCTGTCACATATAGTCTTTTTTTTGCAAGAAGTTGGTCAGTCGATTTTGAGAGTGAAAAATTGTCTTCAGACCAAACATGAGTGAAGCCAGTGGTGGGGAAACATTGGCACCACAGGTGTCTCTATACTAAGATTCCAATTTGAGGACACAGCAAGTGGTTCTCCAAGGCCACTTGACCTCTCATACAGCAATGTTTCTCAGTAGAGGGACATCAATCAGTGTATAGACCTTCGATAATCTGTTGGCCGATCGGATAAGACAAAACAGGATCAAGGATCAATCCAATCAGATTACTAATTCATTAAGGTGTCCTTCAAACTCCAGAGAGACACAGCCTTATTCTGCACTCACCCTGGTCTACAGCACAAGAGATACTACATCATGTCCTGTGTATCGGTAAATGCATTTGATCACTGTTACTACTGTAGCACTAATGTGCCCTCTGTTTCATACATGGGAATTACAATGCGGCATCATTACAACACTTGTGCCTGCAGGGTAATAATAAGGCTGTGGAAGAATACTTTGAAGCGCATTAGGCAAGACATGAGGTCCCAAATTTTGTAATGAAATGAAAATAATCAAATCCTCCAAAGCTGACTTCCAGCTGTGCGACTACAGCGTGATCAGAACTGAATAAACTAGAAACTTGAAATCTCAGACGAGTGCATCTTAATTAGAGCAATCTATGATAGCTTTGTTCTTCAAGATTGCTATTATTGTGTGTGCATATGCAGGCGCTTGTGTGTCTCAGATGGAGAGTACTGCCTATTGACTGCTGTTGTGAATATTCACATTGAAATATCCCAGCTTTAAGAATGTACCTCCACTTTTTGTAAAAAACAAGATTGTTAAATGTTTCAAAATCCCACAATATCACTAATAAATACCAGCCATAATTATATTTACCCTGTTCAATTGATGGCCTGATGGCCTTGGTAGAGTGAAAGGGGCATGAAGCAGTCAATGACCTTCATCAACCTCTTATCAGCTAGGCAGGGACTTTTTGTTCCAAAACAGAGGACAGGACAGGTAGAGAGAGCCAGAAATCTCAGCACCTGGCAAAGCAATCATTGAGTCATTGGTATTGATCAACAACCCTATCGCCCCCTTGCAGATATATAATGGTCGTTTTGTGCTATCAGACAGTAAAATGTAAGTCTAAGTCTAAACAGGAACAGTTTTTGACTTTTGACATTGTATCATTCAGTAAAAAACACTCATTCATAGGTAGAGAGCAATGAAAATAATAGTCAGTTGAAAATGATAACCAACAATGACCCAAATGTGACTTTGCTTTGTTTGCATCAAGCTTCAACTACAAATAAACCCTGCAATTGAATTGTAAACCTATTTTATGAGGAAAGAGTCATACTCCCACAGTGTATCAAATGGGGTTCATGCTGATGTGAGGGCTTTAATTGGCTGTAACTGCGTCCAGAGGAAGCCGAGCATACCTCAAACTCATCTAGATGATCAGCACGGTGTCTACAACACTTTTATGTAACTGGCTGTGAAAATCAGATGCTGAGATGTTTAATTTGTGGTCCGGCCTTGTAGAAATAGATACTACCTATAGGAAATAGATACTACCATGTTGCCGGAAGGATCTCTCAGATGTGTTTAAGAAGGGTTTTATGTGGGTAATGGTATACTGCGTCATGGGCATAAGGAAGTACAGTAAAGATATATTTTTTGAGGGGTTATTGACAGGTCTGTCTATTCATTGTTTCCAATGAACAATGATTTCTGAAAATAAGGGGATATTAAAACTTTTACATTTACTTGGATATTGGCTTAATTTATTTAAAGTGCTAATCCGCAAGATTCTTGTTTTGTTGATTTCATCTTCTTCTTTGATGCTAAGTGCTCATCACTGTGGTGTTTCTGCACTGCACTTCCCAGAGATCACTTGGTGTGTGTGTCCAGCACTGTGACAGCTTTTTCCTTGGATTTTCTGTTGATGAAGTTTTAGTGTCTGTAGGTGGCGCTCTTTTCTTTGTCTGTTCAGCCATGGTGGCTATCGCTGCTCATGCTAACTACTCAGTTCTTCTTCTGTTTATTCCAAACAAACCGATGATGCTGCTGCTGGAAACATAAACGCATCACTTTCTGTGCGCCAGAGGATTTTTTTCCCTGAAAAGACCTACCTGACACCCAGTGTTTAGAACAGCAAAAATAAAAGCTTTCATGAACTGGGTATAGGTTAAATCACTATTGTACTTCATCAATTGATGATAGAGAATAACCACAATTGTAGGTCACAATTTGCGCCTCTTCAATATTGCCACTAACTAAACAATGGAATTGTGAGCAACACATATTGACACATCCACACTGTGTTCCCACTTTAAAGTAGCACTTAACTATACAATCCAACAAGCCTAACAATCCTATGTAAAACCCTCTGTCTCATGCAACACATAGTAGATGGTTTTGCTGCTTGACATTAGATCTTGACCCAAGTACAAAACATTGCAAATTTAGATTCTCAGTTGTTTCATAGACCTTGCACTAATCATGCCAAATCCACACCAACAAGTGACTTGCTGCATGATTCACCCTGCAAAAGAATATCAAATAAACATATTTTGAATGACAGCTATACTGCAATATGGGAGCATGAGAAAATAAAATATGAGTGTCAAATCCAGTATTATTGACAAACGCTTATCCTTACAAGAGTGTTGGGAAGGACATCGATTTAGTTGATGACCATTAGGCATAAGCCATTACAGAGGCGTACATTTATCACAGCTAACATCCTAAAATAGGTCCCAGAAATGCTACAGATTTTTATTTTTTTTGTTTAAAATAAGGAATGTTTTCTTTTAGCCTTTTTGATGTGGTGATGGTGTAAGTGTGGTTTAGTGGCTCACTGCTTTGCTTCAATTCAATTTCAATGAATTACTCTTCAACAGCAACTATCATCTGCACAATCCTGTTTCCTTTTGAATTCACACTCTTTCTGTTTCCAAGGGTAACTTTCAGCCAACTTTCAGGGTAAAATTTCAGCCATACACAGCATAACCACTCAAGTATTCCAGTATTGACATGTGGACAGGCGATTACTGTCACCTACATCACATTGCTTTTTCCAATGGGGCAGGAGGAATGAATGTAAGGAGAGCAGCAATAGGTAGCCTTGCTGAGAACCACAGGCCATATGATTCAAATCATTCACTCTGAATTCACTGATCTGTCATGACAGCCATGACAGAGCACCTTTCTATTAAAGGACAGAAAGGAGGTATTCACCCATGTCCTCAACATCAACATTTAATAACATACAATACATTTAAATGGCTAAAGTTTAGCCATTATATAATTCAAGAATTTACCCAAGAATAATTTAGCAGTTTGCAAATGGTCCAATAAAATGGTAAAACCTGTTTTCTTTGGGTTTAATTGGGTTGTACAAGAAAAGCACAAAACACAGTTCTACAATACTTATTACAATATCAGATCACGTGCTGTTGTATGATTTAAACTGATGTGCTCTCCAAACGTTCAATGCCTGTGTGACCCCAGTGATCCCCAAATCCTGGTCCTCCTCTAAGCTGCATTAGTTTAACAAGTTGTTGCTATGGAGCTAGCTAGCAATAGCCAAGGGCTTTCGAACGAGCTGAACATGTGAACAGTCCCATCTTTCCACTTGGTCTGACATGACGCCGGTTCTCTGGGGTTAGTCAGGCATTCTGGGAAATGTAGGAAATCACTAACTGAAGTAGAAGTATACAAAATAACTCATGGAATGCATTCAACACATCTCACAGATTGATGATATATAAGAATCATCTGACGGTGGACATTTCCTTTAAGTGTACAAATGTTACGCTGACAGATTTGATTCCAGTTGACAATCAGTTGTCCCCACTTCAACTAAGTGAGAAATTAGTGAGACCACTCATGAGGAAGGACCACTTTGTGGTCCCATATACAAATATATTCAACACAACACAAAACAAAACAGATAAGCCCACAAGGCAGTGCAAATTGCTCTTTAAGTGATAAAACCTCATTTAAAATAGTACAAAACAAGTTAGATATGAAAATGGAGCAAACACCTTAACTTAGCTTTACACCCCAGCGGTGTGTTTACTGGAGGGCACGGTTGCACAGCACATGAATTATCATGATCTCCTCAGTTTCCTTACTCCCTGACCTCCCACTCATCCCTCAGGTCAGTTGGTTCAGTAATTTTGGAAAGTACTTGTGTGTCCACAGACCTGGCTTAGTAACACATGACTGCTTTAACTGCTCAGAGCCCTCCCAAGGATAATAGGGAGGCCTTGGGATGTAGAAGTGGGAGTGCTGGATAAGAAAGGAGGGGGGGTCAGGTCATTCAGAAGAACAGCATCTGTCAATCTTTGGACGGATCGCTAGCACCTTGCCTCCAGCAAAAGACGTGTAAACACACCGAGAGATACCTACCTGTCTGTGCACAACTGCCGCCCTGTTTTCGGGTTTGCTGTGTTTTCATCTACTGGGGGATTATATGCAATGGTGCACACATGGATTGGAAAATAAGTACATAATTTTGAGGTCTGAATTGGTTGGCTGCGTCTTGCTTAAAGTACATTTGAATAAGGGGGGTGTATATTGTAAGGACGTGGTAGTAGCTCATCATCACTGATTATCCACTTTGACAGGCTGAAGAATTAGTTGTACAGTGGGCTCCCTGAACAACAAGAAACCTCTCACTCTGTTCTTCCCTTGCAATCAGTTTGGATGTAATTTAATTCAACTATACATGTGTGGTAGTTAGCCCTACACATTTCAATGTCATCTCAATGTCATTACACAGTTACAACAAATCAAATTTACACTGCAAAGCATAATGTGGAACAGTTCAATATAATGCCAAACTAGTGAGAGAGGTTTCTTAGCTGTTTCTGTGAGTTGCATTAAAGCAAAATCCCATGAATAGTTTGAGTTTTTTAAAGAAGCAAGTCTCTCCTAGAGCAAGACAAAAAGAGTAAAGACTCTACACCATTAAGCAACACTCTCTGGAGCTGCTCAATTGACAGTAAATGGGTGAATGAATGTGTGCACACTGACTGAGTATTAGGAATACAGAGCATTCTCTGCTTCAGAACTATTCCTAGAGTTGAATTGAGGTGATGTTCATTTGGGTGTAACAGTACAACCAAAATTAATATTCCGCAAGGCAATAAAGTTAGTCTCTCATTCATTGCCAGTAACCATTTCCAGAAGATGTCTCTCAATTGCATCACACATTTGAATCTCAGGTTCGCTGGAATCTAACTGGGGAAAAGTTGAATTGTTAAAATAATGTCACTGTATTTCAGCTTTGAAGCGTGATGTTTTGTGGCCTGTAAATGGCACACTAATAAAAAACTACATTTAAAAGATGTGGATGGTTTGTAACTGATAGCCATACTCTAACACAAAGCCCAGTTGGATGTAAAACAAACACCGTATGAGTCCACAGAATTCACTGTCAGTAGAGCAACTCTAAGCTGTGGACACACGAGCAGACTATAAAAATCTGTTTGACCGTTTCTGAAAACGCATTGCATCACACACATTTCACGGATTGTTTTGTCTCTCAGTTGTAAATATGCTCACCTAGATGATTAGGCAAGGACAGGGTATCACACACTTAACTGCTGATAATCTGGTGATAATCTGGATAATCAGGACCCGGTCAGATGACGGGTCGTAATTATCAAACACGTTTAATATAATCGATTGGCACAGTTAAGATTCAATCTGTAAACTCATCACACTTCCAGATAGTCTGTTCTATGTTCATTTTCCTTTAAGGCATACATCAGCAACAGCCATACTGCTGTTTGCGTCATGCAGTGAGTATTTGAAATGGCTGCAAGAAAACCAACATACAATTAACACATTTGGTCTGAGAGGTGTGAGTGAGTGGATGTGTGCAAGGTATCATGTGGTGTTGTTGTGTAAATTCAAAGAAGCAAAAAAGAAAATGGCAAACAATGTATATCTGTGGGGGAGCGTCTCAGTGACACCGGGCTAGGGAGCCACAGCTCGGGAAGCAGCGGGCTTAGGCAAGAACAGAACAAACCCCGGCAGAGAGCTGGAGGGCCGTCACAATACTGAAATAAATAAATGGTAAATACAGCTATTTCCCTGGGGATCTTTATGTAGTGGGAGGCCCAGGGGGTAATGAAGCCTTTGTGCTACTGAGCTGAAGGACAGGCCTTTTAGATTATGTAATACTCACCCCTGGAGGTACATATGGGAAACTGTACACAATATGAATGGTCATTCATCATTTCGCCAATTACTCTTCAGCTAGTATGTTCATTGAGTCTATGTCGATTCTGTGTATGTTGAAGTCGTCCAGCTCAACCTCTTGACCTGACTTATATTGTAACGTGTCCAGTCAAGTTTATTTATATAGCCCTTTATCACAAACAAGCCTCAAATGACTTTACAGGCCTAACTAGGTCAGGCTGATCAATTAGGTCAATTATCAATCAATTATGACAAATAAGATCTAACAAAAGCACATGAAAACACAGTAACAGGTTGAAGAGCACTGCAAGGATTTAACAGAGTGGAGGACATAGCAAGCCTTCACAATCAGCATAAGGTAGCCTAAGGCTTCCATGAAGACATGGACAAACTCCCAGAAAAACCCTATAGGAGAAAGAATTGAAGAAACCTTGGCAACCATACCGTCTGTAGCTAGCATCCATGGCTACACTACACTGTAACAGAACTGCAACCATTGCAACATAAACAAAGTAAGATTACTATTAAGCCTCTAACCAAGCAATGAAACGTTTCATGCTGTCCGACTAAATGAAAAGTAATATTGAAAAAATCTTCCATGTTTTTAACGTGGGTTAGCCAAGTGTCTGTCTGTGGTAACCAAGCAGCAACGTTTTTTTGGCACAAGGCGTTGCTTGTTAATTTGATTAGAAATAAAAACCAATGGACCAGACTGTGGCGTGATGTGATTAGATGTGCATTCATTGACCAATCAGAATTGAGTATCCAACAAAGCTGTGTAATAAATCAAGAGAACGTGGACATCATAATCATCCATGTGTCCCACTTTGGTCCAATCTTATCAACAACCTTGGTGAAAGTTTTGCATTTTGTCTTATTTTGGAAGCAGTGTGGGAGACATCATTATGCACCTAACCCATTGCATTATGGAAAAACTGACAACATATTTGATTGGCTATTCAAAAACAGATTTCATTTGCATATGCATGAGTTGTTATTTTGGTCACTGTGGGACTGAAATAAACACGGCAGAGCTGAAATTCAACAAGAAACAGTTTACTGGGAAGCTAAAATGATATTCCAAGACAGCTCGGTTGTAACCATGAGACCATGAAATGGAACCTCAGCTCTTGTATGTCAGGTGGGTAATTTTCCACTGTCTTAGGTCAGACAAATTCAGGGCAAGCTGCTTTCTGCTTTTGTGGTAAATTTCACAGGAGAACGGTTCTCTTAAAGATCATACCGGGTTGTTGTGGTTGAATTTGTAATTGTCTACTGTTTGTCTTTCTTTTTCCATGTTCAAATATTGTACGAGATAACTTCTGGGAGGAGGGGGTTGACAGAATTCAGTACATCCTCCTTGTGCTGCTCATGATTATCAAGAGATTATGCCATAAAAAACTAAAGACATTTTGCTTTTCTATAGTTTTCTTTCCCTCTGATTCTTTTGTGCTGCTTTCTTTTGAGGGAGGGCCAGTCCCACTTGCAGGCAGGCTGGGGTTTAGCACTGGGCTCAGATGGGTGATTCTCATCATTTTCATCTCTCTGCTGTAGAAAGACCATCTGTCCACTCCTTGTGTGCTGGACCTAAATCACTCCATGTTCACTGCAGGCCAAAATTTGAAAATGTGATTCATGTTTTGTTTTTAACATGGAATTTCTGCCAAAAGCATGGTGACTATAAGATCCACTGCATTTGAAAAGCATGTTTGTGGTTCTCATTTGATATTTAGGGCTCTATTTTTGTGAATCAAGGCACAGCGGAAGGCGCAGGTCTAAAGTCTAGTTCATGGCGCAAGTGGGCGTATCCAGTCTATATTGGTATTTTGGTTACCAGAGGCACAAGGCGCAACTGTGGGGCAGTAGTCAAAAAGGTTGGCTTAAGAGGAATACATTATCAGTAGATGCGGTGAGGCTGGCTTCAATTCTGGCCAATCGAATCACTTCATTTCATTCCCACGATGGCGTATTGACAAGTCGTAACCGGTACCGCCAAAAGCTTCACCCAAGAAGAAACTGAGTCAACACGGTCAACATTTATGGCACCTCAAAATATGCCCCAAGGGTTGATAATGTAAAACTGGCTTGGTAAGAAGTTGGAAATATGTGAATCACTTAAATGTCAAATTTGATTATTTTCCTTTTATAATACATGAATTAAAGAATAGCTTCACCTACAGCGCACAAGGAGCACAGCACTCCTCCTCCCGGCTGTATATGCACTCCACAATCACATATTATCACATCTCCTATAGGTTGTAACAAAGAAAAAAACATTTAAAAATGATCAGAGGCAGGAAGATGATAATAAAAAACAAAATTATATGTCAGGCTTAAGTGTTTAAGTGTTTCTTCTGCCTGCCTTATATTGATATTAAGATATTGTGACTCCTGTCACCGTGTTTCCCATGCCTGCAATGATGCGGCTTGACTGCGATTCACACATTAATTCAGTTACCGCAGGTGTAGAGATTAAATACTTAATTGTGCTTAACATATTAAAAAGATTGCATTCAGTTAGTCCATGGATAAAGGATTTACCTTAATGTGGGGTGAAATATAACCTGCACAAAACTGGTTTGTGGGATTTTGGAAAGGTGCAAGCGTAACTTCACCCCAAAACTGATACTACGATTCCACTGCGCAGGCGGGTTTTTATTTATACCTCCCTGTTGCATCACCCCGCCCATCCCGGTGTAAGTCTGTCCAGAAAATTACCAAACTGACAACGGCAGACAAAAGTTGTCATTGCACCTCACAAAATTTTCAATGAGCCGGTGAACAATGACTGCATTGTTGTGCCAGCACAAAAACAGAGTCTTTTAATGTCAAATGCTTTACAACAGTAGTGGATCTCTGCAACCCACCTGCTCTTCCTGGTGACAAAGAACTTCCCTGATGCTGATAAAGGATATGGAAGAGTATGCATCTTCCTTAAAACACATGGCACTACTAATTTTTAACAAGAATATCGAGGCAATTAACATTGTTCTCTGTTGAAACCCGAGGTAGTTCCTGTTGGCTCCTGACTTCCAGCAAGCCATATAGAAGACTGATTATCGTGACCTGGTTGAGGATTGAAGCAAAGGAAGCTCTTTGGCCAAAGGTAATAATATTTGTCATGGTTGTTGATTGATTTCTCATTTAATGCATCAGTTCCACACGCCTTAATCTCAAGGTAACAAGGTTGTGGAGAGGTGAAACTGTGTAAGAGTGCCAGGGCTGACATTTTTGTGCTGGCTTCTCAGGGCAAATTGCCATTTGTGTCATTACATTACTGTACCTAATGGTTTTATTGACGAGCAGCACAAAAGCCTGTCAGGAGAGATATGTGTGTGTCTTTTTTTAACAGTAATGGCAGTTCATTAAAATAAATTGCAACACCGGTGTCACAAATCCAGCTGATATTTCTCTGAATCAAAGTGAGGCTTTTAGACGAATCCATGGGAACAGAGCCCCTATAATGTCAAATGCTGGATTTGCTTTCATGTAGTCAAGACAATGTGCATGTTTTTAAATGTAATAATGAACTGCTAATCACATGTCACTGGAGCTGAAGGCTGCCATCGTGCAATAAGACATTTCAGAAGGCTTAAAAGGTAATTATACCATCATGGTCATAAACAAAGTGCCAAGAAGTTATTCTACCATTATACAATTTTTACTTTAACAGCACTGACAAACCGTGGCTTCCCTGCAATATATTTTGTATTAACTCTACTTTGTGATTCAGGGCAAGATGATACATATGCTGAATTTAAAAATAATATGCTGTTCGGATTGCAATTGATCCCCAATTGTCATAAAATGAATTTTCTTATAACCACAAAAGTGTATAAACTACTGCTTCTATGCTTTCAAATGAAACTCAACATGACGAACGGAGTAGTTTGTCTTTTTCAGCTTTGAAATATGTTATTTCATTCTCCCAGAACAGTTCATCCACCATTTGGCGAAGATTCATTGTTCTCTTCTATTGTGTCCCTTGGAAATAAGAGAGTTTAACCCACTTTGTGATCCACTTAACGGTAACTGGTTGGTTTGAGTTGGAAAATATAGGAGAAAGGAAAGAAAGATTTCCTATACAGGATAACATTCTGGAGGGCATGGGTCACTTTAGGGTTTAGAACAGATAACACACCAGTAATCTAAAACTGGATGTCAGACAAAGATTGTAGCCCACAATATCAGTGTTCAAATTCAGATCAGTCTGCCCTTGGACATAAAAATAACATTACATTACAGTGTTATTCCCCTTTAAAGTTTCTACTTTATTGAATTTATGGACAATTAAACCTGAAACTTGAATAAATGCTACGACAATGAATGACGGCTGTCTGTGTTATCTTCTCATTGGTCCATTGCGGTCACAGGTTGTAGTTTAGACAGGTAGCTTTGCTCTCATTTTTCCCCATGTGCTCTTGTGCTCTTCCTCATACTGTTGTGCCATGGAAAATTACTTCTTGTAAGTTTTCTGACATGATAATTATGTTTTCTGCTCTCCAGATAGTTTGTGTTTCCATTAAGATATTCACTTTGTCAGAGCTGGTAGCACTCATGCTACTGCTAATTCGTTTTGCTTTTGTTACATGTGCAATATTTACTCTGTAAATGTGTGTAATTTAAATTTTATTTTTTATTTCCGGCCTTACAAAATACGACTGCAGCGATAGGAAACTCAGTGAATCCACAGAACTTCTGTGTCTGAAATTCATTTCGTTCATTTTGTTTATCTTAAAGTGAGCCACTCTCTGTGGAGTGGCTCACTTTGACAGTTGCTCACAGTTGCTCATTTGTGATTTTGAAGTCGCAAGTCTGCATCAAAATTGTGCATTTAATTCTAAGGGAGAGCAACGCGACTAGATTTAGCTGAAGCCAAGCATTTTTGGAGTATGCTGACAAAAACACTTTAAAGCTACAAGGAATGGATTGCTTCCAAAGCACTTTTAGTAGCCTCGTTGTAGTATACATGCATTTGATGCTGAATGGTGGCATCACCTGTCATTCACGTTTGTTTCTAAATCAAGCATGTATGGCATGAAATGATTTATAGATTTATTGTAAGTTCATTTTTCATGGTGTGTCTTGCTGTTACCTTGCTGACACATTAGGATGAAATGTCCTGTTTGATAAATGGGAGATGCAATATACAAGCTGTCTGGGTGGTTGTTGGAATGCTGTACTGCCCATGATAATGCCCAACATCCCTCTCTATCCAAGGATTTTAATATCCTCTGTCAATACCGGCAGACTATCTTACGTGTTTAGGTGTGTTCATTAAAAGAAAGCGTGTGTTGACTGTCTTGTGAAAACAGAGAAGCAAAGGTTATAGAGCTTGATGTGTGTGTCAGTGTGTATCACCAGTGTGTATGAATACATTCGGTTGATCAAATCTAAGCCTGTGTGTGTGTCTGGAGCGAATTAGGGACTGTTTATCTGAACCTTGATATAACCAACCACTGGAGTGAAGTTCCCACCAACAATAAATTAACATTAGATGAGGGAGCCCAAAGAAACAAAGGTTTCCACAGAAGGAGCAGTGTTGATTTATTGCTGGTTTAGAATGTGGCCCCATGAGTTAAACCATGGTAGGAGAGAGGAATAAATCTCCTCTGATCCGACTAAACTGAAATATAACAATCCTTTTGGCCCCAGAGGTCAACTGTGCTTGCCTTGGGCTACTCACAGTAGTTAATCTTCAGCTCTTTGCCCAGGTCTAAAGCATGGGTAATCCAAGCCTACATGTCATGTACACACACACACACACACACACACACACACACACACACACACACACACACACACACATATACACACACACACACACACACACACACACACACACACACACCTTGCCATCCATAGACAATGTACTGTATTGGCATCCACAAACTATATGGTGTTACTTGCCTAGCATACTCCCATTGACAGGCTGGTGATTGTTGTCTAGGAGACCACTTGGTAGTGGATGCTATGACTTTGACCACTAGTTGCTGAGCTTGACGGTGCCAGCATCTTAAAGCTACTGAGGATTCTGTTGAAAGTCACAATGACATGATGAATGACTTATCAGCTAATTATCCACGTCATAATGTACACCTGTTTAACAATAACTTCCTCAAAATCTGTCATTTTTAGTGTGATTTTTTACTTCCTGGAAAAAATGTATTTTTAGGGAAGCAAGACAAAATCAAGTCAAAATGCAGTTTCCTTGTGACTTTAAGATTTGCTTCACAGAGAAAGCAATATTTGGTTGATATTATTGTGAACTCTCATTCACAAGTATACGTTCTATTGCATTCAAACTCTTTCAAGCCTTATGCAATGATTGTAGATGACCCAGCTCATCAAAGAAATCATCAAAACTGTCAGCTGTTCAAAATGTATCATGGTTTACACCCCTCATTCGACTTCTACTTATCAAACATGGAATTTGCGCGTGCAACTGTCACTGCAGAACACCTCATCATGTTGGCATATTCGCTGGAGATATCAGCATTGACTTTGAAGCTCCTTTCTAATTGCCATTTCCTTTGAAGTCAGTGTGGCTTATAATGTTGATAAATTAAACGCTCATCTTAGATTTCAGACAGAGTCGTTTCATCTTTGGACCAGTTCGCTGTGGTTATCTCCCAAACTTGGCTCCACCTGTAGGGAAAAGTCCTTGGGGTTTCACACCATCCTACTTAGATGTCGTTACCACACTTTATGCTAATAAAGCAGGGGCTACGTAACCTGGGGGTGTCGCGGGAAGAGTGCTAAAAGATGTATATATATATAGAGAGAGAGACTTTTTTTTTTATTGTGTGTGTACAGACTTTGGAAACAAATTTCCGCTTAGGAGGTCAATAAATATATCTACCTATCTCTATTGTAATAGCACACAAAAATATTTTGAAATATTCTGATATGAATATGCAGTGTTGTGGAAAGAAAAAAATGGAGCGGTTTATAAGCAAGACACCACAAGATGTGTCGGCTAACAAACGCACGGCAGAGAAAGAATCGAAAGGGAAAAAAGCCAAAAGTAGGAAATATGACAAAGTGTTTGGAGTACGGCTTCACTCAGACACGCGATGGAGAGTATCCACGCGCATAGTGCATGTGTGTGCGTCAGAGCATCAGAGCGTCAGAGTGAGAGCCTGACTGAGTGCATGAGTTTGACAGGAGATCGGGAGGATCGAGTCGGACTGTGGAGCGGAGAGAGCGAGCGGGACCGGCAGCGGCGACTGTCCGTCAAGACCGGATCGAATTATTCTGCTGTGGTGCAAATAAAGCGGCCTGCTGTCCCGTTAACTCTGCCCTCCTGTCTTGTCTCTGTCACGGCCCAGTTTGTCGCGAGCTTGCTACAGATGGCTATGGCGTTCTGCATATGTTATGTGTTATGGGGGCGGGGGCGTCGCAAAATAATTTAACCCCTGTAAATAGAGGAATGGAAATACGCTGGCTGGCGCAATGTCACTCTCCTCCCAGGTGTTACTCAGTTTATGAGAGTCTGCGTGAGTCCAGCTATGTATTGAGTGTGTGTGTGTGTGTGTGTGTGTGTGTGTGTTGTAATGGAATTAGGAGTGATTAAATTCAGTGACATGCGCAGTCCTAATCACCTCACGTTTAAAAGACCTCTGAGTAATTGCCATGGTTTGTAATTGGGCAGATGGATAACTAGCACTACAGCCTTAGACTAAATGTCAAAGACAGACAGCAGCCCCCCCGAGCATTACACCCACACATACTGCCTTTCCTTACAGGAGGACATCGCCAAGGACAAATCACCACCTCTGTTATTTACGTTACAAAATATTTAAACACGTGATCGATTCCAGACACAGAGCATTGGATGCGAAGCTACAATTAATATCTAAATCCACGCATTCTGTGAGAAATTGAATGAGTTTTGTAACTAATTTACATTGAAACTAGTTGTGACTGTTGATTCATTCCAATATGCCATCTGTTTGCGATGCATTTCAGCAGATGAATTGTCCTTGCACACTTGCTGTAGCTGTAAAGACAAAAAGCCATATTGCAGGTTTCTAGTTGGGTTTTGTTTTTGAGAACTAGTGTGAAATTCAAAGTGTAGTATGCAGTCCTGAATGTTTAACCTTAGAACATCTCTCCTTGTTTAAAATGCAGAGCATCTGCCTCTCTGCATACAAATGTTCCCATGATTTAGTCGTTGTCTCCACGTTACACCACTCCCCACATTATGATCAGCCCCCAAAGAATTTTGATGCCTCACTTTTAACACCTATTTACTCATGTTGCCGATTAGGCTGATAAATTACATTTATTAGCCAAATTACCATCACATAAAGGATGTACATAAAAATGACTAATATCCCAAAACACCACTTTAAGGAGAAAATGCTTGCCTGATTATTCCAGTTATCAGCAGCTAAAAGGCTTCCTGTGCTCATATTTCCAGTGAGTAGGAGTTGGTAGCTCTAACGGAGAGGCATAGCCATTATATACATGAAGATACAAGGCAGTAGGCTGGGATTCAGAGACAGTTTTTTGATGAGACACCTTTTCTGAAGGAGCCAAAGTCTCAGCAAGCTCATAAAAAGGCAAAGACTGTTAGAGTAAACAACATGAGAGAAAAAATATCTACCCTAGTCAACATAACCCACATAAATGAATGTCTGTGGCTCATCAGAGAGGTTAACACCGTCTGCATTACAAGGGATTGTGAATAGAATAAAATGCAGTGCCAATCAAAGAGACTCTCTCTGAATATTGGTTAATGGATTTTAATACATGAAATAAGACGTTTCATGAAGCAACACAATACAATCATATTCATCACATAACAATAAACCTATTTGCTGTGGGTGTGTGTCGTATGGGTGTGGCCAGCACTGAGCTGGTTGTAGCTTTTAAGGTGAGGCTAGTGGCCACAGTGTAGGGAAGTCATAAACAACAATGGAGGAAAGCATTAAGAAAATGAAGTACAGTGCAGGGAGATGTGCAGCAGACAAGACCTGTTCAAAAACATGGTAAATATTGCATTGCTTTTTTATTGCAGATTGGCTGCACCATCTGCTTCTTCATCGCCTGTGGTGGCTTAATGGATGCTGGTTACCTCAGCTTTAAAATGAATGGAGACAGGGTTAAATCACTTTGTGTCCTGTCCTGTGTAATCAGAGTCTTGTACCATTAAGTGGCTACTGTGTCCTGTGTAATGTGTGCCCTGTACCATTAGGTGGGTATTATCTTGTCATTCTTTGTCTGCATTTAGCACAATGCCCAATGAATCCAACACTGGCCATTTTAAAAGCATGGATTGGGATTTATACACACACATACTGTAGTCATGTGACTAGGGTAACACAATGTAGGAGTGATGCCAGTGTTAGGCCACATGGGAGACCTGGGTTTAAGTTTTCACATTCTGTTGCCACAAAGAAGATTTTTGTTTATTTTAAATAGAATTTGACAGTTTATTTACAATTTAAAGAGGGATTTGATAGTAGTAGCGATCAGACTGTTTGAGAGGAATATACCTTTAAAAACAAATGTCCTAGTATTGGTAGCTTTAGTGGAATGTATGTTTTAAAGTATGAGTGTGGTGTAACCTCTACTGGATGAAGGAGGCGTAGGTATTCCCTGGTATGGTATCATTCACCAACACCAATGTGGCTTTGAATTTTACTCACCACCTTTGTCACATGACATCGCCTCTTTTATTGTTTCTGTCACACTCCACTGTATCTAATAAAGCAGAAAAAACATCTACTTGAAATGAAGTAGCAACAGTGTATATATGTATATACAGTACTGTGCAAAAGTCGTAGGCACATGTAAAAAAAATAAATGTAAAGCGAAGATGCTTTCAAAAATAATGAAATGAAAAGTTTCTAAATATAAGACCAAGATTAATTAGACCAATTTATGTAAAAACAAAAATCTAGGGTGCCTAGGACACACAGTACTGCATATATACAGTATATGTTTTATTGGTTAAGTACTGTTCCTGTGATGCTGTCCAGCTATTTTCTGTCTCTCAGCCTCCTTTGATCTAAGGTGTATTTGTGTGTGTTATTATGGACATATGGATAGATGGATGGAAAGTAAATATACAATGTACTGATAAACCTAGATGAGGATGGATATAAACTGAAATTGTTGGCCTATGATGGTGATTGATTAGGGCTATTCAAAATCAGTATGCCTTCAATTACGTCCACCAAACGTAATCAAACCCAGCAAGGCACATAATCAGACTCAGCCATGAGTGTGCCAAAGGTAAGTACTGAAACCCATGAATTCACATACATCATTTAAAGAAGAATGATATATTTAGTAACTCTGCTACCCCAGGCCCAGCTGGACTTTTGTTCAATACATATACCGTATATGCAGTGAGATGTAAGATTCAATGTTGAAATACTGGTTCTGGTGCTCTTTCATACGCAGGACAAGATGTTGTCCTGTGTATTCACTATTTCCTTGTCTCAGGTCTACTGCTGTTGTTTTGCACATCGTCACCTTCTTAAACTAATGGCCTAAGTCATATTTTGAGGAAAATGTTTTTTTTGCCTAAATCATCTCTTCATGATGCTGGCCACCTCTGCTAAAATTGCTTACATCCTTATTGAAAAGATCATGCTGTTCCTACCCTGGTAGTATAATGGCCTATGTCAAGAGTGTGACTTAGGCAATTAAAAGATAATAATAAATGGCTTAAGTCACATTGTCTTGTGACTTAGGCAATTTTACAAGCTTTACAAGATGGCGGCTGCTTCCAGAAGAAAGAAAAACAATATATTTGGTTCAGTTCTTTCTGTTTTTGGAAAAACTTTAAAATATGACTTAGGCCATTAGTTTAAGAAGGTGACGACATAATACTTTCCTCATATGTTTTCACATCATTTTTTAAATATGTTCTAGCTAGAAACAGTAAGGAGTGCAGCGCCTACTGCATCAGTGAGGTGGAAATGGAACCCAAGAGAAGCAGTTCAGCATGCACAGTCAGCGCTCTGGCACAGGGCAGGTGCAACGGTGGTGGGGAGGATTAGGGCTGGGCATAGGGCAACCATTTTTGAGTAAGGCAACTCCGTCAGGGAAAACAAAGATGGTTGTGGAGCACATACATCAGCAGCGGCAAGGCATGCCAAGGTCATCTCTCATGCAAAGCAGGATCAGTGGAGTAAGAGAGAAGAAATTTTGCTGGAGGGAGTTGTGAGGTATGGAGACACACCAAAGTAGATTCATTATTCCTTGTGTTCAGGAATAGCTACACTTAGATTTATTAAGTGCGAGGATGGAACACACTCTGAATGTGTTCCTTTGTGTGTTTGTGTGCAACACTTTTTGCAACATGCACTGCTTAAGGGAATTGCAGTATGCACTATTTAGGCCGCGCAGAGCCCCAAGAGCCCTGTATGAGGGAAATACAGTGTGCGCTCGTACAACAGGCAGTACGGTAGAAGTTGAAGGTAGAAGAACCAAGCATCAACCAACTTGAGGCTGGTGCACTGGTGCATCAACATACACCCACCAGGAAGTAGACATTTTCTAACTGTAGTGACTAAGAATTAAACATTTTCTTCAGTGATTCTTAGTTACAACACTATGCTGCCATATCATATAGGTAGTTTCACCCAATCCTACATACTGAAAAGCAGCCCCACAGCATAATGGCACCTCCGCTGTGTTTGACTGTAGGTAGGGTGTTGTTTTCTTTATTTTGTGGTCTGTAAACAAGCTCTAATTTGGTTTCATTGGTGCACAAAGCATTTTCCCAGAAGGATTTAGGTTTGTCAAGGTGAGTCTTGGCAAAGATCAATCAGGCCTTCTTGTGTTTCTCTTTCAGCACTGGGGTCTTCCGTGGCATCACAGATCAGTTGAATTACACTGCAAATGAGAATCTATTTCCTCCAACAAAATTGATTTGAATTGCTCTCAAGGGTGTCAAAAATAAATGACCAAAAGTTGTTTTGATTTCCATTTATTTCAGAAGATATTGTACATTATCTGTGTAAAATGGAAAGGTGCCAATAATGTTAGCCAGAACTATAACAAAAAAACAGAACATCTTATATATAAGAATATCACATTCATTGACATTCATTCACTGAAAGGACCAGGTTATGTATGGTTGTATGTCTGAATGCATGAGCATTTGGATAAATTTGATCTGAATGATAAAAGAGTTGATTAGTTCATTAGTTCTTTCCTCCACAGGCGGAGCGGCCAATCGATGCAAACCACCTGCCACAGCGTCTGTATAGCACCACTCAACCCAAAAGACAGCATCTTGAAAAAATCCATTAATTATTACCAGAATTCCAGAGCAAATGTACCAGTCAATGGTAACGGAGAAGACCTCCCTTACAAAGGAAGTTTGATAATTTGTGAGCTTGTTGTGACTGTGTTTGATTAAGCCTATTTTTGAGGTAAGTTTGGAACGTTCGTTTTCTGACCTTTTTGTTGGGGTTCATGTGGATTCACTGTAAGCCTGTTGAACTGAAAGTAACTGCATCTTCTGGGGCTGCCTTATTACCAATATGTTTTTTTAACTACTTTGAGTGCTTTTACCTCTATGGGTCTATGCAGGCATTCACTCCAGCCTGCAAACAACATTGATATACATATATATATATATATATACATAGTGTTAGTTGGGGAATCAAGCATCGTGTATGACTTATTACCACATACGTTTCTGATGGTGGCTAAAATGTTACCCCAGCTGGAGCCACTCCCATGAACAACTCGGTTTAATGTTTTGTTTAGCAGTTTCAGGGTGAGGGCTAAACATAACTATGATACTCAACATACAATCCCTATAGGATTTTAATAACAGAAATCATTAACGTAAATGTATAATTTCCTTTTCACATTGACAGAATAGCATGCTTGTAAATAACATTGTAGCATAATACACTGAGTAATTAACGAGTGCAATGTTTCTGTCCTCTCCAACTGATCTTCCCATCTGTAAGAGAGGGAGCTGACTGCCTCTTTAAAGAGTGAGATTGGGTCTAAAGCAAAGCTTTAAAAACATCAAAATCACAGCATGAGGTTAATGAACCTTGCAGTAACACTGAAAACAAACTGAGAACCTGCCATTTCCACCTTGACACAACTACTGCCATCTTCTTGTTGTCATTCCCCCGACAGTCCAAATATGTGATCCAAAAGACAACAAATTGGAATGAAATTTACCACAGAATAGGTATAAAATAAGTATAGAACTCGTTGGCATCAATACATCAAACTGACACCTAAAGAGAGAGGAGGGAGGGGACATGTGAAGAGACTGATGTGAGTATTAGTGCACATGCAGTTAAAGCTTTTTGCTTCATTGAATCCAGCTCACAGCTCTGTGCCGCGATATAACTTAATGAGCAATCACTTATAGGTACCAGTGGGTGCTGGGATCTGTAGGACACAGCCATGTTTTTTCATTGATTTACAAAATTAATTTACTTGCATGTGAAACACAGTTTGCTGTGGAAGGATGCATACCATCTTTCATCATTAGAGGTGTTACCTTCCTTTTCTTTTTAAATATGCATGGCAGACATCCTAATCCCCTGTCGGCAGATCTGAGGTAGATGTGGCTTTATGGAGCAGCAACCGTGTCTCACCGCACATGCCTTTAAGACAGCATTTTTCAGTTATCATTATCTCTCCTACCAGCAGATAACAAAGTTTACTAGGCACTTTGCTGAGATTGTTGTCAGTCGTATATGCTGCTACTTGTGATGTGTGTGAAATCATGTGATGAAATCATTAGTGTTGATCTTGATTCATACTTGTAGTCGCCCCGATCCTGACATCAAATGCATTGCCCCAAGAATCCCCAGGAGGGTCAGCTCATAACAGCTTGGTCACATTGATCCCAATCTTTGTAGGGAGTCCAGTACACACACACTCCATCATACACCCATGATGCTGGCCCAACTTCAGTGTCCCCTGTTGCTATGAAGTCCACAATGAGGACCATTCTGTGAAATGTGAGGACAACAAAAACATTTGTAGACTTTATTTTTGGGCAGGCGAGCAACTTTATTTAACGTATGTTAAATTTGACACAGTGGTCAATGTTGCAGCATTTTGGTGAGCGGTGTTCATCTGATGCCACAGATGGTTAAACTGAACTTACATGAAAAAGAATAAAAAAGGCCCCTTGGTTAACTTGGAAAGAAAAACTTTCTCCCGCACACACACACACACATTGTTGCAAACTCTGATTTATTCAATGACTTGTTGCAGAGTTTGCAACAATGTGTGTCTGTAAACTGAATTTACCCCCACAGATTTTATATTATTTCAGATTCTAAGCATCTTCAGCAGAAGATAAAACCAACAAACAAAAGCAACAAGTGAATTTTCATTTACTTGCTGAGAGAAAAAAGCAGGTGAAGTTCACAGCTGACTGGGCAAGATCTCAGAGGCCCAGGGCTAGAGAGAGAGGGAGGATGAATACGGCAATAGTGATGTTTTTACTATTACACTATTACACTATTGTACTATTACATAGGGTGGTGACCCCCACTGCAATTTTTAGTACAATGCATATGGACTACATTCCCAGCAACAGGCAATAAATTGAGCCACAGTGACTACAGCAACAATGCTGAGGCAAGACTCAGAGCACTATTGCCGACCAGAGTTGGCCTGTGTATCACTGCCTTAGGGTTTCAAAACCAACATTAAATTTTGAGTAACTCACTCTGAGCAGAGAGCCAGTAAATGCTGAGCCCTGGTCGGACAGACTGCAGATCTTTAAAGAGAGAGAGAGAGAGAGAGAGAGAGAGAGAGAGAGAGAGAGAGAGAGAGAGAGAGAGAGAGTCATAAACCTTCCCTATGTTTCACCCATTTCAATTGAAATGGACCCCACCCTCTCGAGGTCCCCCAACAAATGATGAATTGAAAAGGTTTCCCACTAATGGTGACAGTGCCTGTGAATGTAGCATCTGGAGAGAGAAGTTACTTGTGCCTGAAGCTTATCAAAACATATCTGAGGTCAACCGTGCTCCAGCAGTGACTATCAGCTCTTGTCCAGCAAAAGAGACAGATGAACTTATTAGAGCTTTCACAGCACTCAGACATAGGAAGGAGAAATTCTTCTAGACAGGACTTTGGATTAGTAAAATGGTATTTTAACTCAAATATTATAGGCAACTTTGCCATTTGTCTCTCCCTTTGTTTCCCCCTCTCTATCTCCCTCTCTCCTTTCCACTCTCCTGACTCTGAAGCTGTCCATGGTGCTGAAAGGGAGCACTGTCTTAAAAATGCAACATCTACTTCTCAGTCCTAAACAAAGATAGTGATGCTTTTTAGGATTTATGTAGTTGAATAATTGAATCATTATTGACAGCAGAAGTCTATTTGATATTTGAAGTGGAACATTAAAATGATACCATTATTGATACAAGCCGGTGTTTGTTGTGTTGTTTGTATCATGGTTGGAGGGCAAGGGAGTGATTTGGGTAAGGGAGGGGCCCCCGTTTGATTATGAAACAGGCCTAGCTATCCAGCTAGCAGCTAAGACAACCTTGCCTAAGGCTTAACTAGCTGCAAATACTGCTTATTTCATCATTCATTTGACAAGAATTGTTGTTTTTTTGCTACCCCAGTAAAACGTAAATGCATTATGTTGACCGTGTAACGGTGGACTGGTCGGACCCAAACGCAAACTCGGACTCAGAGGTAGAATGAACAAAGAGAGTTTATTAACTGAGAAACCGGAGGGTAGAGTGGATGCAGGGCGAAGCAGGGAGACAGGCAGGAGACACGGCAGGCAGGGAAGGCAGGTGGTGGATGAACAGGTTGACAGGTAGCAGGCAGGTAGACGGAGATGCGCGGAATGGCTGGAGATGGTAATGATCCTGGCCAGAGGGAGAGCAGGGTTAACGTAAGCAAACAACAGGTAATCTTGAATCCAAATTCAAGTGGCCGTGAACGAGAAGTACCACACTGGCTGAATCAACGATCTGGCGATGAATGACTGGAAAACCGGAGAAGATATACTGGGTGTCTGATGAGTTGATGGGAATCAGCTGTGAAGCCAGGAGCCGGGAGGATGATTGGAAACCACGCCCACCGCACGTACACACACAGACAGGGACAGACAGGTAGAGACACATAGGGAAACACAGGGGGCACGGCAGAGACCGTGACAGACCGAGCGTCCTGGGTGAGTAATAACTGTTGTACCACCAAAACAGCTTGGCCTGTTATGATTGAGCCATCTCCAAAATCTGTCAATGTGATGTACTTTTTCTGTGTTGTGGTTAAGTCCATGGACTGACATACTGTGCTTTTTGTAAATACAGCCTGTTGTGCATTCAAGTGCTTTTGGTGGGAAATAATAATCAACCGTGCCAATTGTAACCAAAGGGATTTTTTTCCGTGGTTGCTGTTTTATTGTAAGTCGAGTGTCCCCTACTTGGCGCTGCAGCAGCAGAATGAAGAGAGGAAAATGGCATCAGACATCTAATCAATGTTTTAATGAATTAATTAAAGCTGCTACCAGTTTTGTGTGTTTCTTTTGTTTTCTGGAGTGTGCACATGAAAAATAAGACGTAAAAGTAAGACTATTTGTGTGGATCTGATACAATTCCCTCAATACTCAAGAAAAATAACTTCATGGAACTAGCGACACTGTGCCTATTTGCAAAATAATATTTTCTAATTAAAAGATAAAATGACCAGGAACATATCGTATTTTGTGTTCATTTTGTCTACACATATGCTACTTTTACTGCAATCATTTATGGATACTGTGCAAACGATTGGTTATCAGCACTCACCCAACGAGTATATCCAAGTTATTATCCAGGCTGAGAGGTAGAGAGACATATCAGGATAGATTAGGCTGAGAGAGCAGAGGGTTTGTCAGTTGAGAGCAATGGAGTGAAAACAAAAGATGTTGTAAGATACACTGGCCTGTTATAATAAACCACTTCGCTATGGATTATCAACTGAGCAGATTTGGTCTCTTGACACCAGTGTGACAGTGATTCTACATCACTGCCAGCCACAGCCACCAAGCCTTCAAAGTTACTGTATCTTGAGCTCATCATGAGAACATATTTCTCATAACTCAGCAGATTTCTATGAATGGTAGGGACTAAAACAACACTAGAAGGCAAGAATACCACACCATCACCACACACCAACACATCACACCATCTATAGGAGTGTGTTTTTCTCATGGCTGGTGCAGTAAGCCCCAATGGTGATTATGTACAGTAGTGTAACCTGTATGGAGTCTGACCTGTTTTGGGAGTTGACTTTTTTGCTGACAGTGACTATTTCTCAGCGGAGCTGGTGTTTAGGTTCAAAGGCCACCATATCTCTACCTCTCCTGATTCGTCTTGCATGGATTAAATAGGCTTCTCCTCTTTGACTGTCTATCCTTATCAAGGAATTGTGCTGTGTTTGCATTTGCACACAGTGCAGCACCTTGCATTTATGCACTGCCATAGCATCAAAATAAAGGGCAGTGAAGGCCAGTGCAACATTTTGCAAGCGATTACTGTCCCTAACTGCAGGCCAATAAGATACTTGATGCCAGGGTGAATTTGTTTGGTTTTGTGGATTCACTATATATGATGTGTTTGTGGATTCACTATATGATGTACCAGGGTGAACTTTGCTGCCATATGCCAGTGCATCCAAGGAAAAGTAATATTGGACGGCATTTTCCTCCATGGCTTTGGCCATGACCCCACCATGCTTTTCCTGTTGTTGAACACTAGTTGGACCCTTAAGGTCTCTATAATTGATGCCTTTGGTGAATTCATCATCCACTGATTTAATCTAAATCCAGGCTTTGGACCACCACTCCAAGTTGAGGTCATGCTCTTTCAAGTTGTTGTTTTTTTTTTTTTTTTTAATAAAGTGAGTGGTCCATGGTGAGTATGTGAAGAAAACAGATATATTATAAAATAGAATAATGAGTTAAAAATACAGCCCAAGCGTGCATCTACGCCTGAAATTGATTCGCTGGTATGTATCTGGGAACATGCAGTTACTGTCTAACAGGAAAAGGGAGTTATTTCTGTAAATAAATTGGACATTATTCAGTTTGTGCTCATAGAGCGGTGCAGGAAGGAGTCCTAAACCCCGGAAGGGAGTTAGCATTTTTCCACTGCCGGTTCCCTCGTCTCGAAGTCTATGGGTTTTTTTAATTGTTTTTTGGTTAGATGCCTGAAATAAGGTCTCTGGTTAACACAAGCTTAAGAGGTTGTGACGTTTTGTTCTACCACATAATATACATCAGTAATTACCCCACTCATGAATTTTGAAGCTTTTACGTGTCTTAACAAAGGCGGTTGCTAACAAGTGGCTAAATGAGACTACAGAGGTTGTCGGGGACATTAAACGCCATCACGCCGAACACGGTAACTCATCTACTCACTAGTCAGCCTTTACAGCCTCTAGTTGTGTTTATACTCGCACTCTTCCAAATTATTCTAACTCAAACTTTCCAACTTGTAGATTTATCAATTTATAGTATTTTTAGTGGTGGTGACATTGAAGTCATGTGATGTGGTGTACTTCGTTTATAGCCTAACGTTAGCTTTTTACTTTTGGCGATTGCATTTACGCTTCAAAAATCATAAAAGTGGTGTTCATTTTTAGCAAGATTATCTTAATGAACAAAACGTGTAAGTATCATAAACTTTTGTTTGCCACAGAGCTTATTTTCTGCAATAATCCAAAATCTAATGCAAAAATCCCATTGGCTTTTTGTCGAGGGAACCAGGGCGATGCTAACTTCCGGGTTGACCTACAAAAATACGTCATCCCTGCACCACTCTATTGATGATGGCTTTGAATTGACAAGGATATGAATTAGACTTTCTGGTAGAATTATGATATCGCTATCTCACCACATGCTGTATGCACTGAACAACATGTTGTTTTGTGCTAGCAGAGAAATTACAGAAAACAAGTATTTTCCTTTAAAAGAAACCAGTGTGGGATTTTCTCTGAATATATCATTATCATTCTTCTTACTATTGGCATATTCCATTATTTCTGTCTGCAGCTTCTCATGCGGAGCATGCCAATCTAGTGGAAGGGTTTGCTTGGATTCCATAGGAAAGAACTGAAAAAATTAAAACACAAAGCTAGATTGTTATAGATTGCTAGCACTGTTTGTACCAGCAAGTGGCAACTCATGTCATTACTTTTGTTAGCAATGTGTTCAGTGTATCATGTATCAAGTACTTTCACATTGAGATATTAATGTGACCAATTTTACAAGTTGCATCCTGAAGGGACATAAACATTGAAATCAGTGGAGCGGATTTAAGTGCAAATTAAAACAAAATAACAAAAAAAAAAAAAGACAAAAGACAACTGACATATTGACATAGTACTGATACTGTGGGGCATTAGCAAATAGACATTTGGAATAAACTGTCAACCAACACCTTTTGGGACAGAGATAACAATGTTACATTGGAGCATATTGATGCCATATGTTTGTTTATACTCGCTGCAAGGCCACAATGACTTAATCCCCATTTTGACAGGGCGCCTTTGCCATCTCAGCACATTGAGATGCCAGGAAGCCAGCATCTGGCCATGTTTCATATCAGCCTATCTAGCACTGCTAGTGTTTGCAAAGCTTGCCCTGTGAGAATGATAAATTGAAGTGATGCATGTGTGGTCTCACCTACGGCACAGGAGTCTCTTGGGTAGATAACAGGAGTCTGTGTGTGTGTGTATGTGTACACAACCTATCCTCTCTCCTGGGGGGAGCTGGGGTGCTGGGCTTGGCTGGGCCTCGGGGAGGACATTATCGCCCACCCACCTATCCCCATGGGTTGTAGCTCCCTATATCACTGCCAGAGGGGCCTGGATGTCATTTGTTACTCCTAGCATCTTATTTCATTTCCTAAGGCGCCTTTTGCAGGTGTGGCTGTTTGGTCATTGTGTCTTTTGCTAACTGATTGAGGTAAGTGACTTAATAACAATTCAACATTCATTTTCCACAGTCTTTTCTCAGACTTGTGTGCTTTATTTTAGTATTCTTTTCTTAGAGGAGGACTGAAATGAATTAAGTAAGTTATTACGTTTTCTCGACCTCTGTCACCAAGGAATTGCAACATGGACGGGTTTCTGGCACAGAGACGGTGGCCTGGAACTAGCACAAACAATAAATAAATTAGAGCAGAGATCCAACAGGAACGTTTGAGAGGTAATACATTATAAAGCAAAACATTATAATAATAATACTGATTTGTCATTAGCTTTTTTGGCTTGAGAACAAAATGTCTTTTGACGCCGGTCACTCACTCCGCCGGGCACTCACTCGGCCAGGCACTGTCCTCTGTTGGTGACCAGGAGTTTCGGATTTTCTTGAAATTCCAATGGGCAGGGAGTTTGCTTTTTCCGAAACAGAATATGTGCTGGAAAGTGAGTTTTCAAAGCCAAAAATCTCAGTGCCTGGCAGAGTAATTGTTGAGTCACTGGTATTGATCAAGCAGATATTTTATGGTCATGTTGTGCTATGGGACAGTAAAAATCTTATTGCCCCTTTAAACTTGCCAACCAACCAATCTATATCTGGAGAACAACTGCTACATACATTTGACTCTAAGCAGCTCCATCACAGTACTTCCCTTTAAAAGGTAAAGAGCACACCAGCAGCCATTTCATTATTTTGCATTGTTTAGTGTCATGCAGAGAAAAGGGTTACTACCCTTTTTTACTAAATGCATGTTACTACCTGCATTTAGACAACAAGGATTTCCGCCCGTACAATGGATTTAAATCAGAGCCTTGTTATTGAGGCCCACTGATTCACTGTCATCATAATCTCACCTCGCCAGAGAGCTGAGCTCCCATTACAATGCATTTATAGTTGTTTGTTTACCCTGTGATTAGCCTTCTGCGTGTACGGATGACAGAGCAGGGCTTAAACATTATGGCAATCGCATACAATATACCTGGGAGGTGAAGAGGAGCTATTGCAGTGTCCTGATCCTCTCCAACTGGGGTACAGCGGTTGAGTATTGTTCTATTATTGTGGCTGCCTACTGCAGAAATGATCTTGCAAGCTGGAAATTGTACTTTTCTACACACAGTGGGTGCCAAGTCTAAATATTAATGGCTCCTTTTATTGCCAAGAGGTTCTGTGATGCTGCATTTATGATTTGAAGTAATAAATGACTCATGAATAAAAATCCTACTGTGTGTGTTGGTTTTAATAATGCTCTCTACACTCATTTGGTATATGCAAATATTCATTCTGACTAATACCATTCCTTTTCATAATTTATATAAGCTGAGACAATAGTCTACATGCAGTATGATGTAGGGCCGCGCTACTCAACACGCGGCCCGCGGGCCGCATGCGGCCCGAGGTTAATATTATTGCGGCCCGCGGGCCACAGGTCAAAAATATAATATTCTCATTTCAATGAACACAAACCATTTCTAAACTAAATTCTTAATGACCACAAGATGGCGATCGTGCATACTGTGCTTATTTAGCAATCGCGGGATCAACAAAGAAGATAAACCAACACATGATCAGCGACAAAAACGCTCGGCGCTGGCACTGCCATTGATTTGGCAAGCGTTGCCGTCGATCCTAGCGTCGCTGCCGCCCTCGGCGTTGTGCACCTGGGCACAGACGCTGGGAGAGTCCCTGGCGCTGCGCTCAAAGTTCAACTATATTCAACTTTGACATTCGCGACGCTGATCTCTGTGACTCGCAACCAATCACAGCACAGTTTGATATCATAACCGCAAAATAAATAAAAAAAACAATGGCGGAGAAACTTTGTGTGTCGGAGCATGACGCTTAAATCATACCACGATCTGACTAAAAAGTCTGGCATGGAATGATGTCGGTTTACAGACGGGACTACCAGGTTGGTTGACAGCTTAGTACAGGTTCGTATATGCAGCCAGTCTATAGTCACTTCTATGGCTGTGCTAGTATGATCATTGGCGGTGTGGTTAGCTACAGCTGATGCGGGCTGTAGTCCGAAATTGAACTCCACTCTATTCTTTCCTGAATGCTGTAATTTTAAAAACTAGACAGTGTGAAAGTAATGAATGTAATGTAATTCTCCTCGCGCTGATCATGTGAAGGGGTCGCGCTCAACCTGGTGTTGACGCCGACGCTTTGCATGGATCATGTGAAAGCCCCAACTGTGCAGGACGTCTAGCCTAGCCTACTCTCAAGTCATGGCAAAACCGTCAAAACGTAACATTTCTGATGAACACAGGGTATTTAAAAAAACATGGGAGGAAGAATTTGCTTTTGTTGAGGTAAATAACAAACCAATGTGCCTTCTTTGCCAGAGAACAATAGCAGAACCAAAACGGGCAAACGTTCACGTCACCATGATAGCTATCACATTGACTTGGAATTACATATCCATCTGGGAATAATTTGATATACTCAGACCTGATTTCAATTTAATATGCCTATATTTATTTGATTAAACATTCTTGTGATTTATTGCAACAGCAATCTAACACTTTTACATTTAATGAATAAAGCCTTATTGTCATTTAATCATTTGATATCCATGTGGCTTGAAATAACACTACAAAATAGTTTTATATGACCAAAAAATTTGCGTTGCGGCCCTTTGACACAGCTGTATCTTGCTGTGTGGCCCTTGAGCTATGTAAAGTTGAGTAGCCCTGATGTAGGGCTTTGGAAGACAAATCTCATGACATGAATGGATGCAGAGTCACATAGGATCTGGTTGAATATGAAAAGCAGGTATGGCTCCTACCCTATCTCCTCAGATAGGGTAGCTTTGAAACATGCTGAGATGCTGTGATGATTGTGGCATATAGCCCCACATACAACCCTCTTCTGACTGCTGTGCATTATTTATAAGCGCAAGAGATGTCTATCTGTCCCCTGTGGAAGGAACCCCCACAGTGAGTTACGTGCCTCTGTTTCTGTTTTATCGCCATTTACCTTTACCTCTCCCCTTCCTTCCTCCCCCCCTGCTTTCTCCTTAGTGTCACATCATATCTGAGTCAACATGATAAGACAGAAGATTAACTTCAATCATCCTGACCTTACTTTGATTCGGGTCCTGTCCAGGACGGCGCATGGGTGGGTGGGTGGGTGTGTGGTGGGCTGATGTGTAGCGAGCGGCGTCACAGTGTATGGCTGTGTGCCCTGAATACATGAAGACAACACGCCTGCTCCATTACCCCCTCTGTCACATTCTGTTTCATGTATCAGACTGAGAGTGAGGCTCGTTTGGCTAACAGACATGTAGGATTACGCACTCAGCAAAGATGGACAAATAGATCAGACAGATCCGTTATGCTTGGATATCAGGGGGCTTGGGTCCTGTCAAAACATTGCCTCACCCGCTTATGAACTCCTCCAGACTGCTGTTAGTTACCACTCTTGTCCTAAAAATGTTGTTTAGTCTTTGAATTACAACACACGCTGCCAGACACAGCGAGACCAGAGGTCAAAGTTGTGGTTTTGGAGAGCCCATTGCCACCACATTCTGCACGATGGTCCGTCACGACTTGGGAACTGGAGGTTTTCATTCCTCCTTCACTCAAAATACATGGCTCATGGTCGTTGACCTGAATAACCAAGCAGAATTCACAGAGCATCCATTAATCATGAATAAATAACAGAATAGACTCATTAATATTTGACCCAATTTAGATTCATCCTGGAGGAAAGACATTGAAAGCTCTTGGGAGAGCCTGATTATTAGTTTTGAATTACAACATCATTTTCTTTATACTAATTGACACTCATCTTAGGGAAGTCAGTGTATTCATAAATCGTTCAGTCCAAGCATTCTGTTATGAAAGCATTACAATATTTTAACCTCAACAGAAACATCAACAGTCTTTTCAGTGTTTTAGAAGCAGAGAAATTCTTAGTGAATTGTTTGATGTATTAGTATTCTGCGTGAAAATCACTCCCCATCCAAAAAGACCGCTATTGTCTGGTATTGAACCACAAGTCTGAATGATATAGTATTGCTGCACCTCCCTCCAATTGTGACAGAGAACACCTTGAATAACAGAGTGTGCATGTTCACAACATTCATCTAGGCTGCAACACAGGCTGAAATCACAGCTGTGGCAGAAAGAGATGTACCCATGTACTCAAGTCTTTCGAGTTCAGGTAAGTGATTGGCTTCATTTTCCAAATTAAACTACGTTTCAATCGGATCACACTATTTTAAAGCAAAATATCACTGTGATTATTCTGTTTTAATAGAGGGTTCCGTTGAGCAGTGGGATTAGCATTATTCTGTATTTATTTTCCCCTCGATGGAGCTTGTTTTATCCAATTCACTTGACACCAACAGCCAATGATTCAGACTGTGAAATGTGGGACAATGCTTTATAACCGAGCAAATCCCTTGGCATCTGCAAATCGCTTGTGCCCCTCAGGCCTACTAAAATTGTTAGGACCTAGGATGGTTGCTGTCAGGCAGTCTCAACAAAAAGCTCCAAGAAATAGAGAGAAGTTGAACAGTACGAGTAAGACTCAATGTGACATCCAAACCTGGAAGAGAATGTGGAACACCCAACTGTCTTCTTTGCTTTGATCTTCAGGGGGTTGGAGAGAAGACATGTTGGCCTGCCAGTTACTCTAGTATGTCACTACAGAGGAGTCACGAAAAAGGAGCTGAAAAGGTGTTGTAACTGTCTGCACACTGCACTTGCATAAATTATTCTGACAGCAAATTCTTCAAAAGATTGTTGAAGAGATTCCAGGAGAGAGTTCATCTTTTCAGCGCTTGAAAGAACAGGCACAGTTTTAAACAGAGACAACACCTCTCAAAACCTCTGCTGCAGGGAACTTCATGGTTTTGTGCACTGTGAGATGAAAGAGAAAGCAGCAGGGTTTCGATCCAGACTCAGCATGCCACCAGGAGTTAACCAGGCCATTCCTCCAAAGCTCATGTCACCAAAGAGATTAATTGGCTCGGGTCTCTTCAGAGTATTACTGATTGGCTCTCACAAAAACAGAGGCCTTTATCTCATTGGCTCAGGCACTGCCTTGGGTAGTTTGAAAGACTGAGACCTTCAGCAGCCCTAAAGTCCAATTTAATAACTGAGAAGCCTTTCATGAGTCTACTTTGTCCCTCGTCCCTGTTTGTCTTTCCATAGATTGCGTTTAGTCTTTAGGTTAGAAAATTTGTAATGTTGTGAATTTCAATATTGCTTCCTAAACAAGCAACTAAGAGCAGAACCAGTGTTAAAAAAGTGCAATAAGTTAGCTACCTACTTTTTATTTAAACAAATGAGACAAATAAGTGAAGCATATAAGCATATAAGCAAGTGCTAAGACAAGTAAGTGAAGACAAATAAGCATGTGCTAAGAGGAAGGGTCAGGGTAGTGTTTCTTGAAGAGGTGGGTTTTCAGCCTGCGGCGAAAGATGTTGGGCGGGGGTGTAAGGCTTGACCATATCCTGGAGGTAAGAAGGAGCTATTCGTTTCACTGCCCTATAGGCTAAACTGGATGCTACAGGGAGCCAGTGTAGAGAACGGAGAAGGGTAGTTGTGTGGGAGAACTTGGGGCGGTTGAACGCCAGACGAGCTGCAGCTTTCCGAACAAGCTCCAGAGGTCTGATGGCAGACGCCGGGGCACCAGCAAGGAGGGAGTTGCAGGAGTTCGGGTGGGAGATGACAAAAGCCTGGATGAGCACCTGAGCTGTCTAATAATAATAATAATAATAATAATAATAATATAATTAAATTTTCTATTGAACTTGTATTGCACTATACTTCATGACTGCTCCTCCATGCTTAAGACATCTTGAACAGATAATTTAACTAATTGGACAAGATGAAACGTGCCGATGCAAAGTTGTATTTTGAGCCATTCAAAGTAGTTTAGCTGCACATTAAGCTGCACAGGGTGTTGTGGAATGTGTGTGGATTTATTTTTCAAGTGGAATTCAATACTTAATAAATTGAATTCCAATGTAATTAAATAATCCAAACACGGCAGCTTTTGAGATTCTACTGATTATCACAAAATGCTTCAAAATTTTTCTCTAATCTCTTCTTATCTTAAACAAGCTTTAGTTTGTTTGTGGTGGGCAGGAAATCTACAGCAAAGCTACGCAGTGTAATGCGTGAAAACCGATTAAATGCTCCAACTTTTACATTCTAGATTACTTTCCACAAGTTATGAATTTGAAACGACAGATGTAAATTGCCCATGTCCTCATCACTTGACTTGACATATCTTATCTAATCTCTTTTTGTGATGGTTACCCTCCAGATTTGAGTTCTAATCTGTTGTAATTACTACAGATAGTGGAAGTCTGTCATTGAATTCCTTGCAGCTTACTATCTTGTCAAAGAGATGAGGAAGTAATAAATCAAAAGCTTCCTCATGCAGATTCTTGTGTCAAAGAGTTAGTCCACCATCACGATTCCCCACCACATCCCAGATCCACAACAAAACATGGTCTGCCTGCATATTGATTGGCTATGTAGTAGTATAATTTAATCTGAACTTTGCTTAATGGACCAATCATTGAGCTGTTCTGTTCTGTTCAGGGGTTCTCCTATCACAAGTAAACAGATATATTCTGAGGTGATGTTTTTTCCCCCCCACTGGAGGCCATGGGGAGGCTCCGGGTGATGACCTCCAAATTGTGAATGTCACAATCTGCAGGGCAGCAGCACAATTTAAATTGAAATGTCAACCCTCGCCATCAGTGCTAGACAATAACTATAATGGAGACTTTGTAACCACAGCCGTTAAATGTTCATTAACTGACAGAGCGTGCTGAAATCTTTGGCTGGTGATAGGGGGTGGGGATGGGGACGGGCTTTTTTATGGATCGTTATTGATGATCAGGCCTCTGGATGAAAACCATCAACCTCCCTATTTGATGGAGATCACGCTTGATGAGAAATTAGGCCATATGTGAGAGGGGTCACTGAGAGGGCGTTTGCTGAAATCCCACAAAAGCATACATCTTACCAAGGCATTCTTGTAATTGCACCATGGTGTGAGAAATTATTTCAAACATGCAACCTAATCAGCGGCTGCCGTGGAACTCTGTATTAGTACTAGTACTTTTTCCAAACCATATAAAGTGCTTTACAAAAGAAATTATGATAAATTAATAAATACAAGAGTAGATAAAAAAGGAAATAGACAAATGAGAAATTTACAGAACTACAAAAGGGATAGAACAGGACATCAAAATGAACACTATATAAAGGCTTTCTTGTATAAGTATGCATTGAGAAGTGATTTAATGATGATACTGAGGAGCCTGAATAGCCTGAGTTCCTCCTGCAGGGTGTTCAAAAGATTAGGAACTGACTGACAATCCTATCATACACACTCTAGGTATCAAATCCAAGAATGCCAAGTCGATACTTGTCTCCTTGTGGACAACTTGCTTCCCAAGTTGTCTTGAAGAGAACAAACTTCTGAAGAACATGAGCACAGAGAACCAACTTTACAGTTTGAGATGGACTGTGTCAATCAATTAAGACACAGCTGTTCATTTTCCCAGCTGATTCAACTGGCCCTGTACTATAGACGATAGTGTTGTTTGGACATGATGCGTTGTTCTTGCAATGAATCTTGGGGCTTCTCATTCGTTCCCGTCGGCAAAGTCACCATCTGATGCATCCCATCACATTCTTTTGTTTTGGAATTGTACTAACCCCAACCCTGTATGTCAAACTTGCCATGGAGGACACAAGACCACAAGAACACATATTGAGAAAGCACAATAATGACTGGAAGATTCATGCTTCCTTGGAGAAAAGCCTTAGCTCCTTGTTATTCACATCAGGTGGGGTGGAGGGGGGGCTGATGGGTGGTTATGAGCCTGAATAGAAAGGGAGCCAGTATTGATCCAGTCCACAATTTCACACAAAGTTCTACATTTACCATAAAAATGTTGGCAGGAATAATGACATTGCTTCTCATTTGGGGTTTAGCACAGAGTTCTCAGGAGAACCAGGCCACTGGCTCCCTTATTCTGTATTCAGTCTCCCTTTGGGCTATATCATAAATGTCATCATATGCAAAGAAGGATGGGTGAATGCCCTGCTGTAAAAATGCCGCTGATGTAGTGCAGAACATTCAGTCCTTTAGAGCAGACTGTGACCCTACCACCCGGCTTAGCACTGGGTTAAACTTAATAATAAAACACCCTTACACATGTCAAGTGACACACATAAAAACATCATAACAAAACTACATGCAAAGATTCAAATACCAATGTGGGACCTAGTAATTCTTCAGATGCTCATAGACTGTACTGTTGTACTCTTGGGTTCTGAACTTTGTCATTATTAATTTACAGTAGTGGAATAGAAAACAGCATCATAATACTTCCTCATAACTTTATGTTGGTTATATCACACAGTTTACAGTATGTCAGATGACAGACAGCTGGCATTAATGCTATGCAATACATAGTTGTTTTTACAATGTGAATGAATGTATTTTTAAAACCAAGAAAACTGAGAATAATGCATATGATTGTTCTGCCTTGTGAATAAAGCGCGGGACTCAAATCTGTATCTCTCATCTCGGTGTTATCACAAACACATTGTGGCAGCAAAGGATTTCATGCCATGTCAGCCTCTTACGTTAAACTTTGCATGATTTTGGCTGTCACAGCAACAAGCCATTGGGACCCCACTATATAAAATTCAAGGATTTTCTCATGGTGATGATCAAGGTCTCAAGAGAATTTCACATGGAGAGGTATATTCTACCTGACCTTGAGAATCACTGTAATTTATTCTGAGGTTTCCATAGACTAGCTCAGAGAATAATATTAACATCTGTTGTGTCAGAGATCACTCCTAAGCGCATAATGCTGCTTATGATTTTCTTACATGTGATGTATTGGATTCAGATAATCTGATAGGGTGTCTAGGACTGAGGTCAAACAAAACAAAGTCACCTCTCTGCACAAGGATGAATTTATCAGGAAGCATACAATAAATTCCCCCATTCTGTGTGTTATTTGATCAAAGCAACATCTACGTTTCAGCTTACAAACAAAACAGATGTAGATGCTTGGGGCAAAATTCAGTCCTTTCATTTCAAAGAATATATTGCTATCACCTGGGTAATCATGTTAGGGCAATGTGTACAAGTGTGGACTGTGGGAATGTGAAATACAGCAATACTTACAAGTGGATGATATAATGTGGAGAATAGGGCCGCAGGTAATATTTTGCAGTTTGACCAATACATTTGAGATAATCTCATCAACTGAGGAAAAGATGGATCCTCTCTTGAGCTGACATTTTCTAATCGAGTTTGTGGAGTTTATTCACAGACTACAAATGTACATCTATTTTTGCTCTCATAAGATATGAAATGTCCGCTGTTCTCCCTTTGACACCCAGCATATCACATATTCTAGCTGGATAAAAAACATCACATTGAGCTATTTGCATCCAAGTGCTCATTTGTTAAAGGGCAGGTTTGACATTTTGAGAAGTCTTCATAGTGATCCAAGATACCTTTCAGGTTACTCAAAGGTTCACACCATTGTTTCAGTTTTTGAGAAATTGGCTGCTGCCTGCTCTTGTTGGTAATGCATCTCAGTGGGGAACCAAAGCATTTCTCTCACAGGCAAGCCTTATCTCATGGTAGGTAGCAAGAAATCAAATAGAAAACAGTTAACCTTGGTTTCATAAGACATGTATGAAACATTCTGATGTCCTTTACAGAATCTCATAGGGTGAAGCCCTTCTGAGGGTGGATGGCTGGGGTAGTCAGATCGTTTGAAATGATAACCTCTAAAGGCACCCTTGTTGTGTGTCACTTCAGAAGCATTACTTTTTATATTTCAAACGTATACCACTGGCAAAGGTTTCCAAGAACTCAACATAGAAGCGATTTGTCCTGGCTGATGTCCATGGCTTTTGTTGACTTACCTTAAACGACCTTTAACTAGAGGTTTTGTTGCTGATAAAGCTAAAGGAACAGAAACTGTGTCATTCTTCATCTCATTGCCACAGTGAAAAAAAATAGTGAGTTAATAAAACTGACCGAAGGTATTTTTGATTTAGTTTTTATTCAGTTAGTCCTTGCTTTTAACTAAAAAGCAACATTTTGAAGTGTATGCATGGGTAATGATTGCGTTGGTAAATCAATCAGATATTTAGCTGTGTATTTGATTAGAAATGTCTGGTTCAGATCTGTTAGATCTGCCTCTGATTTTTGGGGATTTTAATATACGCAATCCACAGGAGGCAATCCACAAATATTTCAGTGTGGGTTATGTATATTAAAGTCCAATAAAAACTTCCATATGCCTTGAGAAGTCCAGGAGGGGCATGCAGTGAACTTTCTTCATTCAATACACAAGCGTGACTGAAGAAAGGTTGTTGTCTGTGAATCATTTCGCTATCTTTCCCCTGTTTCACGTATGAATCTTTACAAAATGCTGTCATACTTGTGAATATGTAGCAAACATGTAATGGAAAAAAGAGGAAGTTTGTGTTTGTTGGTTTTTGTTGAATGTATATGTGAATTAGCCAAGCTATGTGCAAAAGCTAACGCTAGCTAAAACAATGCTGTAGTTTGAGGAGACCATGTGGCCTTACGCAGGTATTTTCTGTAGCCTATGTGTAACAAATGTCTGAATTATTTAGGCTACTGTATTTTGATAACTTTAAAATAGAAGTTTACAAAATTACAAAAATGGTAAAATTAACTAAGCTACAAACATCAGAAGTTAATGCAGTAAGTAAAATAACCATGTTATTCATGGTTATAGATTCATGGTTAAAAGGTTAAAAGCATTTCAGCACAATAGTCATTTACCTGTTGTTTTGGTCCTGTAATGTAAGGTAATTGAATTGTGATCTGGGGTAAGTATTGTGTTTTCAAGGAATCTGTTGAGTCTATGCAATTCATTCAATACAATGTGACTGAAGAAAGGTCCCTGTGAATCAATTTGCTATCTTTCCCCTGTTTCAGGAGATAACAAAAGCAGTAGAACCTTCTACATCTCAACCGCAGACATCCAGACTGACCACTTCAAGGACATATTGAAAATGTGTATTGATTGATAAAATAATTTACTAACTACACAGTTGCTGGAATGTCCTTCCTGACAAGTAATGAAAGGCTTTAATAAATGAAAATACAACTGAAAATTCCAGCTTTAGTGCTGGCCTTGACCCTTGTATTTAAATAGTTTATGACCTCTATTCCTGAAAGGATCAGAAGAACAAGGTTCTACTATAAGCCAGATCAGCCACAACAGACTATGCACTATTTAACCCATTTTATAATGGCTAATTGTGTCCCCTCATTCCTCTACCATCAGTTCATGACTGCTCACCATAGATAAGTGTGAGCAAATTGAACTGCATTTCCAAAGAAGCCAGTAAGCACATCTAATCCCATTTTAAAGAGATCAGCTGGGGGGAGCTGGCTGATATCCACTGCAGCTGGAACCAAAGCTTGGAGATGCTGGTGCTCTGCTAGTCCCTGCAGATCAGTACCAAAGAGATGAAGAGAAGGAGGGAGGGATGAAGAACGGAGAGCTGAACGGTGATGCACAACTGTCTCAAGAGTGGTTAAGCGGGTGCCACAGTGGAGCTTCACTGGAGGCATCAACAGTCTAGTTGTAAATACATTATGTGTGGCCAACTCTAGAGGCAAGGATGGGATCATGGAGGCACAGACAGGGTGGAAAAGAATGATATACTGGGAGGACGGAAGAACAACCAGGGTCAATCAGACTAAGAGAGACGTTCAGCCAAGGTAGTCAGTACTCCAGAACCTTTTATAGAACTGTATATTCTTAGTTGGTAACCTTTTAAATAACATCCTCCTCATTTTTGTCATTTAATCACACTATAAGAAAAGTGTGACATATGATCTATTATAAGTTGTATGGAGGAACTACTGCAGAACTCAGGACTAATACTGTGAGCATGATGGAAACGTTTCTTTTAGCAATGGTATCTCTTTCACACGGCAAGTCCAAACAATTGCCAGTGAATATAAAGTGAATGTCAGGTGAGTGATTTTGTTACCTTTTTCATTTTACTGTATTATATCAATGTCGTTCGTGAAAAAAGGAAGCTGTAATCATAAGCATAACTGTTCAGTGATACTGAATGCTGACATCAAATACAAAATAATCCTGTTGTTTTTTAACGTGTTGACACATTGGAACATGCATTTGGCTGACAACAAAATCCATTTATTCTCCAAAATGCTCAGCCCTGTACTAGCAAAAATGAATTCTCAACATCTTTGTTCTTTTTTGACCATGGCGGCAAAAACAAGGTCATCATGCAGCAGAGTCTATGTCAATAAAGCAGTTGGTCAGACATTAAAGCAGTCATTCAGTCAGTCGACACTTAACTTCTCACATGAGATCAGCCCAAGTCCTGCAGGGCATTAAATGTAGGTAATCTTGCAGCAACAATTCCAAAAGCCAGCGACTAAGCACAACACCTAACAGTGAATGTTCATAAGGATTAATTGATGGTGGCAACTGCTATTATTTGTTTTATTTTTTTCAGCCTGGATAGCTGTATTAAAAGGTACAAAATGTAACTTTTCACCTAGAGGCAGGAAGTGTATTGTTAGTCCGGCCCTTTTGGCATAATATTACACAATACTGATTAAAACAATATCCAGTTCTTGAAATATTTTACATTTGCTGTACATTTGCAAAATATTTGGAATAAACAAAAGAAGAACTGGGTAGTTAGCATGAGCAGTGAACTCTGGGAAGTGCAGTGAAAAGCTCCACCACTTAAGCACCAAAAATGTCACCAAAATAATATAAAAAAAAACAACTTGTGCATTATCACTTTCATTACCACAGATTCCTAAAGTTCCTAGTAAATAATAGATAAGCGGCACAATACAACAATTTTCTATAATATAATCAATAAAGTAAATGTAAAACTCAAACAAAACAAGTAAACAAAGGCAGGTTTCTGCAGCCAACTCATACCTCATTACAACAACCTATTCTATGCAACTAAAGCAAATTTGGCATTACAGATTAAGAATTATATATTCAGCTCATGTAGTTTTAGCTCTCAGACCCTTGACACAACCCAACTTTCTACAAAAAACCTGATTTGGCCTTGGGTATTCTATCCATAAAGTTAAAGTATATGTATTTTTACTGCCTACATAAACATGCATAATTCAGTGCTCCACTCTTAAAACTAAACTAAATCTCAAGGATTATGCAGGATGAAATGTTCTGTAGTACACTAGTATACTAGTATACTAGTGTAGCCATCACCCGCTACTCCCCTTCTTAAATTTCTTGATTTCTTCGAGAAAGATTATTGATTTTTCTTGCTCTCCAAACGCCTCCCTAAGTGTCCCCGTTGAAGAGCATCAGTAGATAATGCAGCAAATAATAGAGGGACTCCAAATTTGGAGATAAGACTCTTCTGATTGGTTAAGAAGATAATGGCAGGTAACATACGCATACACAGCCGTGGTCCTCAGCCACGAGAGGGTCCACTATTTTTTCTTACTGGCGTGAGCGATGTGAGAAGACATTGTACATTGCTATTAGGAAAAACAGGAAATAAAAATCAGAAAATATTTACAGACCTTGTCAGCAACAGGAATGCTATACTGCTTCTTAGAGTGTCAAGAGCATAGAACATTTCATTCTCTGCAAAGCTCTCTCCCAACTCTCATCTAAGTCACAGCACAATGCAAGGACCAAATTTGCATGTTTCAAGGGGTGACAATGTCATTTGCATAAATTTAATGAGCCTTTCAGAGAAAAAACGTGGACACCTGCGGAAAAAAGCTGACATTGTTCAAAGGCTTTTTTTTATGACTCGCAATAATGGCCTTGGCTCACAGTTACACAACTAATCAGCAGGTTTGACATCTCTGTCACTGAGAGGTTGTTTTCTTTGGAGGGAAAATGTGCACAGGAGATGGGATTTCATCCATTGCTAAATGGGTGACATAGATAGTTAGGACGATACAGGGATGAGGACTTGTTTCTCTGGGAGGTGCTAGCAGTTACCGGGGCTAGTGTGTTGCTGCTAGAGACATGGGTTGCCTCAGCTTGTGGTATTTTGAAAGCAATCCAATTGTCAGCAACCAAATGGGCAAACTAATTACCAGTGTAAGCTGATTTCCTGGTTCAAGCTCTCCACAGCTCTGCCTCTCCCCAAGCACAGGGTATGATTGTTAAACTGAGAAAAGGTGCATGTTCTGGGTACATACACCAGAGACTGTGTAAATGAATGGGATTGAGTGTACGGAAATGAAATAAATGTGCTCCTGTTATTGGGAGCGGCTCTATGAATTCCAATGAGGGCAAGATGGTCTCTGTGGCACTGACAGTGAGGATTTACAAACTCTCTGTCAGTCAGCCCCCTAATGTGGATCTATGGTGTGGTGCCACACAGGGTAGCATAGATATTCTGTCTTCATATCGGCACATACGATAAAACTCTACGCAAGCAATTCAAAAGTTACCACTTGTGAAAATTGGCACTTTACTTCTTCATGGTCATCTAATTTCTTCGGCATACCGACGTGGAGCTACAGTCAGAAATATATTATTATCTCTCCTGCTCTATTTATTAAATACTGACGAAACAATGGTGACACATAAGCTCTTCTTTGTCAGACTGAAGCTAAGTTAATTAATTAGCCATCCATGCCCCAGTGCCAGGAGGTTGTTGATTGTATCGCACTAAGCCGTCATCCTGTGTAAATTGGCAGAGATTGAGATCTAACAAGTCTTTGACCTGGATCCCTCCCTAACAATCTGATGTGCAGAACATTGATGAGGGGATTTAGCTGGAGGAGGCTGGAGGACATGTTATCTTTAGCCATGCCATCAGCTCCATTAGCTCCTTGGAGATAATGGCAGCATTGGTCTGGCACTGGTTATTTCTTTATAGCAGTAGCATTGCTATGCAACCTTGAAAAGCATGTCCTCTTCAGCGTCAATGCTGTAGTTTCACACCCTCTGTCAAAACTTGAACGATTCCAGCATACCTATTCAAATGTAATTATAACATATTATTTAATTGTATTTATGTTTTAGTTCTAACTCTGCCTCCCACTATGCCCTCAGTTTTTCAAAATCTGTAGTGATTAACTCCTCTCAAGTGCTTTACAATGACTTGAGCTCCACTCATTCACTTGCAGTATGCTGGCTGCAATATTTTGGAGGTGCTGGATTTTGTCTTGATCTTGTTTGTGACTATGTTCATACAATGTTACTGTTACCATACGTTAAAACAGAATTCACAAATGATTTATATGGTTTGGACAGTTTAGTCTAGACTTGAGTCCCAAAGCTAGAAACAAGAGAAACAGATCCTAATCTGTGGTGGTATCAAGAGACAAAGCCTGAAGCTGGTACACTTAATGGAAGACTCCAGCCACAATAAATGGGGCACATTTTCACTTTCAGGACAGTTAACAAAATTCTGAGATAAATCTCATTTTAGTGTTGAAGCTTAAACATTCTATGAATTGCCAAAGGCTACAATTCAATGTCTGTGGAGGCCTCCTCAGGTTGTGTGTATTGATGACAGCACAGATTAGTCTCTAGTAGAGTCTAGCTTTGAGAAAGCACTTTAAACATGATCTCTTTTTGTCTTCGAATTACATTTTCAATCTTAAGAGTGAGACGTTTATGTCCAGGGCTATTTAGTGTTTGCAACTTCATCTCTATAGAGTAGTTAGTGGTAGTTTGAGCAGCGGTGTGGCACAGTGAGTAGCGAGGCAACCCTGGATGTCCTGGGTTCAAACCTCTGTGTCAGGAAGCATCCGCCCTGCTGATATGTCCTTGAGCAAGACATTTCCCTTCCCAATCCCTATCAGCTCCAGGCTGACCCTGACCTCAGACCTCCCTGTGATTAAAGGAAATTCACTTCTCCTTTGTAAGTTGCCACATACAAAGAATTTGACTTAGTGGGATTCTCACGTAGGTCATGCTAAACACAGCACAACACAAAATTATAAAAGTAATGTATTGCGCTCAGGGGACAAAAATTCTAAATCTAGCTGAAAAATTGAATTAATTTGTGTTCAGTCTGTACTGGAATGATTTACTCCCAGAGCAGTGTTGGGCTGTGCTCTGGCCCCATGTCTAATAATAATAATAATAACAAGAAGAAGAAGAAGAAGAAGAAGAAGAAGAAGAAGAAGAAGAAGAAGAAGAAGAAGAAGAAGAAGAAGAAGAAGAAGAAGAAGAAGAAGAAATATATATGCATGTATAATATAATTATTATACATTGCATGGGTATTGCAGCAATGTATGATTCAAGATGGCTTTAAACCTCCCAAGAAAGTAAAGAAAGTACGATAGGGAGACCTTTGTAATGCTTCAATAGGCCCTGGTTTAGTATGCCACCCCTATATCAGTGATGTACTGTATGCACACAAGACACAAGAGGCTAGGGCCTTTGTGAGTTTCTGTCATTGATGTTGCTCAATAGGGTTCATTGTTTGACATTAATCATTTGCCCCCCTCCCATTCATTACAGGGGTACACCTGAGTGATGAATACTCATGGAAATACTGATGAAGGTTTCCACTGTGATTATTTAATGAGCTTGCTGCCTCACTGAATGTGCTCATATCATATTGTTTTAGCCAGTATGTGATTAGCCTCCCATAGGCCCAGGCTTCCAGTTGAGCTGAAGGATCCCCCTGGACTTCCCACAGAGACATATCAACCTGAACTGGGCCTGATTAAAAAGCCTGCTTGAAACTTCACCAAATTACTTCAGCAGTTTAACCTAGGGAAGCTCCACTGGTGATTCATTTCACCCTCCTCACCACTATTGTAATTGTTGACACCGGGGAGACGTTAATCACACCATGCTACTGTGCCACTCTTGTATGTGATTCCTGTGTCATCGCTGATGAGAACTTGCTTGATATCGACTGGTGTGTGCGTGCATGTGTAAAATTTACCATGAGTAAAATCTGGCTTTCATAAAGCTGTGCCTACCCTGTTATTGACCTCACCGCACCGTCACTGCCTATATGTTGTCTAAAATGCACAATACTAGGAGCACAGGGGGCACAATCATGTAGCGATTCAAAGAGAGATGCCTGTCTCTAGCAAGAAACTAAACTAAACTTCCAGATGGACAGGCCTCCTCCACTTCAATCCCCAAACGCTGCAGCTCTCCCGTATCAACAACAGGTGAGTGAACATGAGCTGCTGATTACACAGGCGATATTTGCGTGTTGATGTGCAGCAGGCTACTGGAGTGTGAGACAGATGAAGGCCTTCCAGCTGGATGCTGTCACATGTGAGAGAACTGTTAACACAGTGTGAATTCAAACGCTAACAAGTTGTGAATAAACAATATGACTCCGAAAAGGCAGATATCAAATTCATACGCGGGACATCACCTCTACGTTTCCCCCCCACATACTGTCATCCTCAGCTCAGTGTCCTGAATCAAGCTACTCACTGAGTCTGTCCTCTCTTTGGAACAACTGATAAGGCACAACAAAAAGGCGCCATTCAGTTTCAAGCTATTACAGTTTCATACTCCAAGGTCTGACCGGTGCATTTATCAACAACACTAGCAAAAACTCTTCATACACTGAGGGGGGGATAAAGATTTTTTTGTATACATTTATAAATAGGTCCACCTAGGTCTAAAGATGCATCTTTTTCTGAACTGCTGAAAGAGAGAGAAGCACAACAGGGTGGCACAATACTGTTTGTTTTGGATGTTTGCTTTCATTCATTCAATTGAAAAGCTATTATTTGAAGCCCTTCATAGTCATATTGTTAAGTGTGATATGGATTGAGTGTTCCCTGCACCGCATGATAAAACTGTAATATTGTATTTTGTACATATAGTTTGTAATGGTGTAGCCTAATTGGCTATCAATCATTTAGTAATTGATTCGCATGTGTAAAATTATGAGCAAGGAAACAGTAGATGTAGCTAAAATTTTATCAGCAGAGGCTTCATGAATAAAACCTTAATGTGGAAACATGTTTATTCCCAGATTTACAGTATAAAAAGCTGTGTTAACCACCATTATCACAAAGAGCACTGGAGTTTGTGCATGGGAACAGGCTAAATATCCATACATCTCCCATTGCATCTCCCATCAGTGTTGCCAGATTGGGTGGTTTTTCGCCCAGTTGGGCTGCTTTTGATGTCACATTGTCACATTGCTGCCTGCCTTGCAACAGTTTGAAATCAAAACTGTTGGGTGTTTCAACAGATTGGGTGTTTTTAGGGAGCTCGAAAGACTGTACATGTCAACACTGAGAAGAATTGTAGAAGTGTCTTGTGCATGAACAGTGACAGCCAACTTGAGCTGGACCTCAAATCACCCAGCATCTTTCTCTCCCCTCTCGATCCAGACCTGGTTACCACAATTAGAGGCTAGTACACTGGCACCTGAAAAGAAACATGTAATCATGACCTGTAATGGGTATAAGTGCAAAATTAAATGCATTGATAAAGTAGATGTACAACATTTATTTACTCAATAATACTTAGAAGCATGCATAGCAGGGCTGCTTCTCAAAGCAGGTTTTAGAGTAGCAGAGGTATGCTGAGTATCAGCAAAGTTGTGCTGATAGTTTTTGAAAACCTCATTCATGTATCCGTCAATGTTGTCATCTTTTCTCTCTGCTTTGAATTGCTTCCCAAGGTGGCAAGAAGTGGAAAAAAAACAACTTCAGTACAGGGTCATGAGACTCAGGCAAGGTTCTTTGGCAGATATTCGAATAGGGGTTTTGAAACTTGTTAATGACAGCCAAGCCATTGTTGTCTTCGTAGAAAGTATTCCAAAGTAGCAAAGTAGACTCCATCCTGCTCTTCCACATACTTAACCACATTGCTTACAGAATTGTGTTGGGCATCCTGGTGGTTCAGCGGTCTAAGGTGCATACCATGCATACCACAACGTCCTGGGGTCGAATCTGACTCAGGACCTTTGTCGCATGTCATCCTTACAATCTTCCCTGTCTCTCTCTGCCATTAACTCCCAAAATAAAGGCAAAAATACGCCCCAAAAGTTGTGATTACCATGGTAGACTTCTCTATCTCTCATGATTGTCTGTACAACTAATGAGGCATTAGGAGGAAATCCCTGAAGTGTGACTAAATCTTCCTCAGCTGACAGCAGCCCCCTCAGCCAATGATTAGCCTTTTCATTGCCCTGGGCAATAACCATAAAACAATCTTTTGCATGTTGTACAATGCAATCACTATATGTGAAAAGGCTTCACTCTCTCCATATAGAGTGGGAAGCAGTCTGCATTAATTCTGTAGCATTGTCACATAGCTATCAGTCTCTTGAATCTGATCTTTGGATAATAACCATATCCTTGTACAGAGGAGAGCATAGTGGTAAAGGCAACCCCTGGTCCTTGGTGATGTAGGAAGCCTTCTGTATATTCTTGCATTTTGGTCCAGTTACCTAGAAATATCATTTCATTGCTAATATTTTTCATAAGCTAATATACAATTTATACAGGATACTGAAGCCCTCAGAGGGAATGAGCTCCTCAAGAAGGTTGACCACATACAGAATGCTGGACTATCATGACCAAGATTCACACACGTGGTTGATACATATCTCATTGTTTGTGCATGATACATTTTTCCAAAGAATGTTTTAGCCCTTTAAATTGTTGTTAAGTTTGACTGAGGGCATTTACTATCTGGTGGTAGTGCTGTTTTGAAAAATATGAGATGTATTTTTGGGGTTTTGTAGCTTGGTCAGATAAATTATGATGTTGGATTGTTGCAAGTAGCTTTCGCTCAAACGCTTTAACTGAAAGTAAAGAGCCAGGATATAATGGTAAATCTTCATCAGTTGATTGCTGACTCATCATCATTTTGGCTAGAGTCACTGTATTAACTGTCACATACACTCTCCATCCCCAATTCTCCATCTTCAATTTGCCCATTCTCTAAATTAATTGTTTCATCCCATCCATTTCCTGTAAATGCTTCATCCCCTTCTTCCTCTCCATCTCCCATATCCTCATCCGTCATCCAGCTCTCATCCAGTTTCATTCTCACTTTCTGTATTCTGTATTCTCATCACTATGTTATCGACCTCTCCCAGGTCATCCACACTTTTCTCCTTTTATTTTGGGGTCCCCGCACTGAGTATCCACTCTGTGTATTATCATTTCCCCATTTTCTGATATTTTCAGAGTACATTTCCACCCTCCACATTCTTCTTCTTGATTTTCCTCCACAAATTCACATTTGGTGCTCTCATGTTTTTTGTTTGGGTCCTCTTCTTCTGAGTCCTCCTAAACATCGCTATCGCTATCAGTTCTCTTTGATGAAACAGAGAATATAAATAGGTCTTGCTGGACCTGCTAAGACTTAAGAGGCTACAGATCCAAAACCATATGATTAAACGATAGGCAAATTTGAAAGGTGTTTTTTTTAAGTAATGAAACCAAAGACGCACAATTGAACGTATCCATAACCTCTTTATCTTAATAGGACCATTTTGCTTTAGCCTTTGTGAAAGGTGGGAAAACTACATGATCAATGGTGATAAGGTAGAAAAAGGTAGGTCAATCTGTATTTGTGAATGACCCCAAACCTTCATAAACAAGATTATCCTCAATTTATTGTTATGCTCATGTCACTGATTTCTTGATGGTCTACATTTAAATAGAGATCCTGGCCGCCGAGGCTGCATGAGTACAAGACCTTATCAGCGAAGCCCAACCACAAGCATGTCTTTCAATAACTATTTAGAATTTCAGTCTGTAGCCTGATCAATTTGTAACACCTGCATTTATTCAAAGAGACCCTCAGCTCAACAAGTTACCCAATGGTGAGTACAACTGTTGGAGGGATGGGGCTGGAGTGTCAGCCTTATAGCCCTAACATTACATAATGTTAGCAATGTAGCTAAAATGACTAGCCTCTTATGGCAAACTAGTGCCCTGTGCTGTAACTGAAATAATAAAGACCAGAGTCCCGGCAAGTTCACGTTATGGACAAGGGACCTAGTGTTAGTATCACTAAGTTAGTCATCCACATTAGGTCAGAGGATCTAAATCGCTATAGCCAGCATGTTTTTGAAGTGCTGTCCATCTTTCTTATAAGCCTCTTTCAAATCCGCGGTGGATCCGTCAAATTTCATATATTTCACCATAGACACGTCTGCTTAATTTGACCTATCCAGCTCCTGAGAGAAGCAGGTTAGCTGTATTATAAGATTTACGGTTTATATAGCCTAACTTTATAACAGAGACAGGCAAGACTAAATCCAGCATGTTAAGGTTTTGTTTCCATCCCCCTGAGAAACAGTAGAAGACAGCAGTACAGAGCAGTACACTAGGGTACAATGGCTATCTGTCTTTACAATGGCACAGTGCTCAATGAGCACATGTACAAGGGGAACAACAAAACCATTTATTCCCCCCAGTATTGCAAACACTTGAGTGTAGGGTTGAGGGCAAGATTTGAAGGTTGCAACGCTTCAGCCCATGGGCCTTCAATCTCCACATCATCAACTGTCGCAACCTTACATCATTCTTTTGACATCTGAATTGGGCTCCAGTATGAATGCTCTCCTTGGATTATGGCACAAATGATTGCAGCATGTTAATTCTGTGTTTTGGTAAACACTTTGTGACCAGTTCTTTGTTAATCTATGCAATTAAAGCATTTTAGAGTAACAGAGCGTGGCAGAGCATACATGTTTAATGCTTTGAAAAACGACTTCTATTCCTCAAAGGCTTTGACAAAAATATGTATGACTATGCTGCATATATCATTTATTATGACCATTCTGTTAGGATATCTGAAGTTTGGCTAAATGAGGTTATACTCTATTAATCACAGCCAACCATTTTCTTTTATAATGCATTACGTTCATGGGAAGAGCTTGTCAAGACAAATTTGAGGATATGTCTGATAAGACTTGATATTCTGCGGTTGTGCTGACCTCAGGTTCAAGATGAAACGGACTCTGACTGGGATAATTTAAACCTCCTGCCCCTGAGAGTCCATCCCAAGGCAGTCATTTGGAAGATTTTCAAATGGTCTTGAGATGCCTTCAGTTAATTAAAAATTAACCACAGATGATTAATTGACACCCTTGATAAGAGGATCTTAACAGGCTTCCATTTGTGTAAGTGTGGGGACATTGCTATTCCAATTACAGGAACCAATCATGGTATCCATCAAAAAAAGGTTTAAGGCCTACTTTACATTTCACTTCCCATTTTTGGCCATGATTGATCATCCGCAACTGCTTTTATGTTTGATATTGGTATGGTTGAAAAGATTGCTTTAGGAAATAAGATTTTTTTAAGAATTATTTTTCAAAACAAATAATACATTTCTGTATGTATGGCCTAATCAGTGATGCTTTGCTTTGCCAAAATAACTAAACAGAACATTTTCTTTATACTTCCACGCCACGAACAATCTTCAATGTAGAGAAAAAGCTGTGTGTAAAACATGCCATTAGTATTGTAGTCTCTGTGTAAGTCTCACAGCATATTATAACATATTAGGATCTAACAATGATTGATCCACTTCCACCATCATTTTAATCAATTTATTTGTGATTGTTTTTCAAAAGCATTATTTGCTTAGCTAAAACATACTAATTGCAATTATATCACAAGACACACATCAGCGACTGCAACTGTTGTAGCTCTGTTTTGCTTCCATGCATTCATGTGAGCAAAGCTCATTGCAAAGTTCTTATGCTCAGTCAAAATGTTGGTCCTTGAGTGTATTCTAATTGACTGGACACACTAAAAGAGACAGTAGTACATTTAAGTGCAGTAAATTGCTCAGTAAAATGCACAGTAAATGTGTTGTTCTAACTTAGTGACTAACAGACGCTGGCATCTAATTGATCATTACAGTGATCCCTGCCAAGATCTGTTCTTTGAACACTTAAAAGACATGTTTGAGAGCAGTTTTATGTCATTATCACAAGTGCACCAAATCAAGCTATTTTCAGAAAAAAGGTAAAAAAAAGAGCTTACAGTGCACAACTTTGTGCAACGCCAATATAAAGTGTTCCATGTACTTACATATCTGCAGTCAGTGGGAACAGCCAACCCTCAATAGGCAGGAGGAGGAAAGTCTTTGTGTCCCAGAGGCCCGAGTGCACAGAGAAAACAGGTCCCGGTGCGCTGTGTTGCAGTAGGCAGGCTCCACAGTAGTACAGCTATGATTCCTCTCACCTAATGTGTCCTCTTCCCACTGCTAAGATAGGCTAGACTAGGTAGAGTTTGTGATTCTAGGTACTCTCGTCTTTCCCCGTTAACTTACAATTTAAAATAAATATTAACTTAAACTTTTGTTAATTCACAGAAACGTAACTTTTTGCCAACGTAATTCCGTCAAACGCAATTTCTTCTCTCCTCTCTTAAGTTTTGTTTTCTCTCCCCGTCCTCACCAGTCCCACCCATAAAGAGATGTGATAGATCAAATCATTAACATCACAGCAATTGGCATATATACAGATACGTTTGACAAAACTTGACATGAATATTTGTTTCTCATGGACCAATATCATTTCTATTACAATAACTAGTTAACAATGTCATATAGTAACCAATAAGGGAGATGACAAATTGGGTGTGGATGCATATTTTCACTGTTGAACAGAAATGTATTACAAAGCTATACATCACAGGAAAAACAACAATACAAAATGTTTAAGGGTAATAGATGTGGTAATGGCCTCTTCTTGTAGGCTAACTGGGAATGAAACATTAACTGATATGCCAGCATTCTTACCAACAGCAAACTAATGGAGTTAACAACAATTTAATTACTATTATTATTTGTGAAAAAATGTTCAATTGAATGTTGAATCATCCTGTATGATTTACCAACAAAATAAGTAGCTAATGGGCTATTTGTAAATATAAAGCATTAATGCAGATAGAAGTAGAATTTAGTACCTATTCACCCGAGAGTAGTGAATCATCCTTCCTTACTAATGAAGTCCATACACTAATACTTGGTGAGAAGAGACGTGAACCTAATTGATAATTAAAATTACCTGTCAGACCTGTACCCCTGTTTTAATCATTCATATTGAATGGGTTGTTATTGATGAGCCTATTATTTTCTATTAGTTTGCGATATGCATTTGTTAACATTTAGCGTAGCAACGCCAACCAGTTGTACATATTTGTTCATCATTCATTAATGATTCAGACATAATTGATCGGTCTGTGATTTCGTCATGCTATACCGCAACTGCATTTGTCACTGGAGCATTAGCATTGTTGTTCAATTCATCCTCAAACTCCAGCCCAGCAAGATAAGCAAAAAACGGACGAGGAGGGAGGAATAATTTAAAACATCACTGAAGTGTCTGTGTTCGTGGATATTCAAACAGCCTTGAGAACACAACGAGCAATCTAAAAATCACTGAGAAACATCCGTAGGAAACAAAAATAGCTGATGGTTTCTGAATTAAAGGCCTCAGTGATGAAAGAAACATCACAAAAATGTGTTCAATCCACTGTGCTCTACATTTTCAGCGACGGGGTCTGAGGAAATATGATTACCAGTCAATATGTTCCATCCGAATCCATGTGGTTCTACATTTCTCTCTCTCTCTCTCTCTCTCTCTCTCTCTCTCTCTTTCTCTCTCTCTCTCTCTCTCTCTCTCTCTCTCTCTCTCTCTCTCTCTCTCTCTCGATGGCCAGTTGTTGCTTCTACAGATCCTTTAATCAGCACCTGTCCTATTAATCCCAGTATGGCACAGGGCTAATGTGATGCTGCTTGTGAAGCCTGTCCCACTAATGGCTGAGAGTACAGAGCTGCTGGAAGCCCTGATGCCCCCCCAGCCTAGAGAGTCCCTAAAGGAGGCATCTGATGGATTCCTGCCTCCCTGCCAATGACATTAATTTGAGTTAAGACCAAAACCATTTTCATACGTATGTTTCTGAGATGACAGAATGACAGAAAGGTGACTGTATTAAAGTATATGCCACTATATGCCACTTTTTGGACATTAAAATAACAACAAATAGGGATATATTATACATTATCAATCTGTGTCTAAATACCTAATGGCTTGTTTGCCTGAATTGTCTTTTCAATGGGGATGTTTTGGGGTGTATACCACCAAGAAAATACAGCAAACCTAAACATGCAGCTGACAGTGGAGCTGGTATGCCTCCTGGCAGACTGGCAGCTTTGGTGCTCCGCGGCTGACCTGCCGGGACAGAGGGGAGGCACTGCCAGGCTTCCAGGACGCATACCAGCTCCAACCTGAAGTGGTCAGTTCGTCCAGGTTTGCCCCCGGCTGCATCCTCTGGGAACAGGTCGGTCGCCGCTGTAGGTCCGCTCTCACTCTCCACTCCATCCAGCCGACAGTCGACTCTCTCGTCTCCCTGTCGACTCACGCACTCCCACCCCGACACACAGACACAGGTTAAAAGGACCCGGCTACAATCGGCCTTAATTGGCCGCAGCCGGTGCTGGATACAGCAAGAGTCAGTCCACTGATTCAACTCTATCCTGCATCCAGCCTACGTCTCACCCATACCCTCCCCACAGTCTGCCACAGTTCCATTTTCTAGGTTTCACCTCAGTGAGTAGAACTGCCTGATAGTAAAAGATGCAAGAAAAACTGAACGCAAAAAAGTTAGGAGCTTCCTGGTGTGTTCTTATGCATGGTAACTGGATGGATTATCTCTCTACATGAGCACAGGGGTGACTCGTCACACATTGTGAAGACACATGAAATAACGTGCAACGCTCAGGGGAGGTCTTGTTCAATTCCCCTCCATTGTTGCCTGAATGCTCGCTCATCTTCATTAAAGCCCCTCTTTTTCTCGAGCATCCATAATCAGATGAGAGCTCCCAACCTGAGTGCATTGGGAGCTCTTCCAGAGGCCCGCTGAGTCATCCTTTACACAGCCACTGATGCGTGAAAGAGAGGCAAGTGGGGGACGGCATTTATATTTCTGAGCAGCAGAAGTTAATTTGTGATACGTTCCGCTCAGCGAGGGCTTGCCACTGCCTCTGTCCTCCCTCTCCATCAGTGGGCCTTTGCTTTAACAGGAAGGCAGAGCAGAGCATGCACTTAAGAGGCCTGAATGAACCACTGGAAGGAACCCTCAGGGATATGGTGTTTTAAAACGACCTCGCTTCCACACCCTAGGAAAATCCACCAGTCGATGATGCGCCGCTACAAAGCTATTCAGACACTGACTTCACTCCTGCTGTAAGCAAATTGCCCTTTGGCTGAGAGAACTGCTTTCTTTACTTCCATATCAACATTGTACTGTTGAGGGAAATATTAGAGTAAATGTCACAGCAGAGCTCACATCAAATTCCTGTTGACCCACTCCCACTGGGCATAAGCTTATTGAAGGAGCTCATGATTTCATCATCACTAGAACTTGACATGAGTGACATGAGATGACAGGTTGATTCATTCATTTACATGACTTCTATTCATTTCAATGTCATATAAGTGATATGCCACATGTTGGGAAATGATAGCACTACAGCATTATTGAGATTATTGAGTGTATGTGCTCCATAAGCTAATTTAATTATGTTACAGTCAGCATGTTGTCTACATGGGCTTGGATGGCTTCGTCAAACAAATTAAATCATTAACTCTCAGTAAGCCCCCTATAGAAATGCACTTTTCAGATTATGCTGCACACACTATCGATGGTGAAAAGGCACTCAGCTGTGCATTAATAAATGGATTTTTATAGTATAGACCTAAGGTCACATTTCTATTTCTTTGTGTGTGTTGCATAGACAAATCCCTGAAATTGATATTTTGCTGCACCTTGTTATTATTTCCAACTATGCAATTAAATCCATCTGAACTGATTAAGAAGTAATTTTCTATAATGCATTGTTAATGTGACAAAGCCCTCAGGTAATAATGATATAATCATAATAATCATTCTTAATCCAAGAGTCTGTTAAAATAGTGATTTACCTCTAAAATAAGGCACATTTTTGCACATTATTATTATTATTACGATTTTGTTATTATTACTATGTTGTTGTTGTTCTATGTTACTTGGCTGCTGTGACTAAGAAATTTCCCCTCGAGGATTAATAAAGTACCTACCTACCTAACAGTGCAAATTCTTGCAGAATGCAAACCAACAGAAATGAAGTGTTACGATAATAATTAGTCATATACTGTAAAATGTTATAATTAAAGGTGCGATAAGTAAGAATTTTCTGCCCCATAGCACAAAATGACCATGAAATATCTGCAGGGGGTTGATAGGGTTGTTGATCAATACCAGTGACTCAGCGATTACTTTGCCAAGTGCTGAGATTTCTGGCTTTCAAAACTCACTTTCTGGCCCATACTGTTTTGGAACAAAAACTCCTCACCCATCTTCTCACATTTTCAACTGCTCAACAATTGAGGAGGTGCTACAAGCAAGCAACCAACGTTGGCAGACATTTTGTTCTCAAGACGAAATGAGAAAACACAGCAGTATTATTATTACGGGATTTTGCATCTGGATGTATTACCTCTTCACTAGACATTTCTGACAAATTTCTGCTCTACATAGCTACTTACTCATCTCTGCTGTGAAAATGTGGCTTTGTTGTTCATGACAACTACAGACCACCGTTAGCTGTGCCGGAGACCTGTCGATTTAATTATAGAAAAAGGTTTTGAGCAATTACAACAATTTGAGACAATGAGGCAAAAACTGCAATTATTTTTCGACGTGTCCCCCAGCTAAACGCTTCAGTTAACACATGCTTTTCTTGCCTCTCACCTATTCGGCCTGTGAGAGTCATGGATATGATTATATCGCATCCCTTCACATCTTTCCAGGAGCAAGACGGCCAATTGAGATTCCTGCTCTATTCAGGTCCAAAGCCAATTATGAGCTATATCTCACCCATCGGCCAGGGTGTGATCCCTGTGGACCTCTTTGAAATCCTGACGATCTAAACGAAGGTGTCAATCCGTGGTCATCCTTTCATCATCCGCCCTGCAATGACTCCGTGTCCTCTGTTCAGTTGTGACTTACTTGTGGTCAGCACAATGGTATGGCAGGTTTGATCTGCTTGATTCAGGGCAGGTCTGACACCTTGGAAAGGAAAACAACACTCACAATGCTCTTACTGCTGCAAAAGAAAGTGGTGTGAGATGTAATTATGAGATCTACACACGCAGGAAAAATAAATCCTCAGGGGATACTTCTCACAAGCTAACAAGTACAGGATGTTTTTCTGTCTCTTCACTGGGCAGTCTACTTTTCTTTGCTTTCTTTCTTTATTGTCTCAATAGGGATGATATGGGAAAGAGGGTTCCAGTGAGGTGCGGCCAGCAGGGATACATTTGATACAGTGTACAGTATGTAGCCAAGGCTGCAGTCCATCATTTTAGCTGAAATTACTCCACATGCTATATTAAAAGGTAACAATTTAACAGTTGTGCTAGCGGACCGACAGATGGAGGAGAACTTGGAAATTTGATGCTGGGGAAGCTTGATCCCTTTTAAGCTTGTTAGCATGCCATGTTAGTCAGCGCAGAGACCCTCGCTGCTGCAACTCGTCTCAAACCTCACACTTCGTATTTTTCTTTAATTGCCGAGACCACAGCAACACCAGTGATTGGATTGTTTCTCATTAATTCAATCCAATTTCCTAGACTGAAATGTCGTAGGTTGCCTGTATATAATCTTTCCCCACTCACACATCATAGAAGAAGCACTTAACTTTGCCTATTAATATGTGGTTGCACGAACTTACTGTCTTACAAACCTTACATATGCTCTGCATCAATCTCAAATGTCAAATGTCACCTCATGAGAGGCAGTTCATGAGGATGTGTCACTGAATGATTAGCAGCAAAATTGAAATGAGACTGCTGAATAAAATAACTCATATTTCGTTTTTCTCCAACTACTATGGATTTTTTTCACTACAACTTAACCTTTGAAGATAATAGTAATGACATCCAATGGTCTTTCCATATACAAAAGGATTACCAAAAGTATACTAGTATTATTGTATTTAGGGAATTTTTGTAATGACAGTAAATTACAGTAAATGTTTAAATGTTTCAGTCGAGGATAGGATAAATCAAGTTTCTTAGCATGCCAACAGGTACACAGACAGTTTCTTATACCGCTCCATCCAGCCTTTGCAAGGTTTTATGATGAGAAATCTTATCCCTCTGAAGGTTCATACTAAATTTAAGTTCACACTGACCAATTGCAAATCCTTTTGATGGAAACCTTGAGAAATTGACTCAGACTGGGAAATTATTACTATCTGCCCAACAGTGGGTGACAAAATTTGGGAAATATAATGTCTGTTAGACACTGCATGCTCTCCCAATGAATAATGTCCCTGAACGTTGCAAGTATGGAAACCATAAACCCCATTTCAAATAAAGTCAGGGACTGACATTCACACATAACACACGTATTCAACACACTGAAAAACTGAACAGGGTGAAATGGGTATTCCAAATTTCTGGGGTCATTTTTTGCCCCTTGTTTGTAATTTCACAGGCATTTAATTAAGTGGGTCTTTGCCTTTGGTTTATGCCTGTTCTCAAACTTTTCTGACTCTGTTACATTGGCTCTACACAAAGTGGTAATATCTAAACTTCAGTTTATCTGATGCCTAGATGGATAACTAGCCTAACAGTAGGTGGAACATGTTATTCCCATGTGCAGCAAATTTTAAATTAAAATTCAGAATCTACTCGTACCATCCCAGAGGAAAACTCTTTTGCTCAGAGTAGTTGATTTAGCATCATTTTGTTATCACCTGCATCTGAAATGTTTTTCCTAAAAAAAAACCTTAAGAGCAATGAGGAGATAATAAAGAGAATACATTATTATCTGTAATCTCATGGTCTCATGCATGGAGACATTTCGAGTTAAATGACACTTATTCAAGATCATTTGGCGATCTCTTCTTTTGATCAGAGTGAGTTAAACATGAGCTTTTTTTGAGGTTGTTTGTATTGAGCTGAATTTGAGAAATAGGAGAAAATCTGTTTAGTCTCATTTTAGTATTAAAAAGAGGTAATTTGTGTCTAGGAGAAATAAAAGAATAAATCATTCCTGGCAGTAAAAGTTTTCCTATTTACCAACCCTTGGCAGTTCTAGTGGTCCTTTCACCATGACTCCCACCTCCACACAGTTATGATCAATGGACCAATTGTGAGTTCAGTCTCTGAGGAATTTTTTTTTTAAACTATAGCTATAGAGAGGTATCTCCAATAGTTTTCTGCCATTATAGGGCGGAAACACATTACATACTTCTTTTTTAGTGTGTGCTACTCTCGTCTCTTGAAATATATAGGTAAATTGCCATCATTTTTCTTTTTCAACTCCCCCAATATTAGTAGGGTGGTGTAGTGATCCTCAACGGATGATGGGATGAGATTGATCTATTTTACCAAGAATTTCATTTTCAGAGTTATTGGCATATAATATTATGATCCGGCTGATTCGCTCTACAGCAGGATGCTTCCGTTTCCATATTGCAAATTAGTACCATTCAAGCATACATTCTGAGTGCTTCCTCCTCGGAGCTACTTTGACAATTAGGTTCTGTTCACTTCTGCTTCTGTTTCAGACAGAACATTTTGCTAGTTTGAGGCTGGTTATTCCTTAAAATGCCAATGGCCTTTGAGGATTGAGTTCCACTCCACAGCTAGCAGATTTAAAACAGGGTTGATGGGGTATAAGATAAGAGTGATTCCACAAAGCATAAGGTGCTGCAAATACTTGAGCCAAGAATTAGGAGCCCCTTATTTCCTGTACAGCCAAGAAAAAAAATGAGAAGGAACCAAGAGCACATTTTTGAATGGAACAGTTTTTTCATCCAATACTTAGTTGTAGCAGTAGTTTGTGGGTTTGAAGAGAATTGTTGTTTCCAGATGGTCAGCAGCAGAGAAGTACACGGTGCACCTGCACCCACTACAGCTGAAATGCCCCTCTGCAATGCATTTAACCCGCAACCACTCCAGTGACTCTGCTCAGTGGCCAACACAGCAAGACTAATTTTAGTGGACAGTTCCCAGGTGTAAATGCAAACATATATACAGCAACCCTCCCTCTCCTTGGTGCTGCTCTTCACTTTTCAATACAATTTGTAATCCCTTGATGATATTATCTGCACATACATAAACACGCCAAATTGTGCTGAGGTCCTAATGCGCTTAAAAATACATGGTGATATGGTTTGTTGGAAGACGGCTGGAAGTCTCAATGGACTCATTATTAAAGTCTTGAAGAATCTTAGCATGGTTGCCAGTGAATGTTTGACTGTGACTTTACCAAACAGTTAAAACACTTCTCCTCAAGCATGTGACCCTCAAGCCCACACACTCTCTTGCCAAACTTTCATCATGGTCAGTTAAACTCAATGTGTTTCATCCCCAATGTAGCCAGAATAGGGCAGCCATGCATGCTGAAATAGCAGGAAAATGGTCTGCCTGAGAGAGATGGTGGAGCAAATTGATAGCAGAAGGTGCTCATTATCTATAGAGAGCATTATGAAATGTGCACGTCACCTCACAGACCTGATATCTCCATTTCAGGTTTGAGGATCATGTTCAAACAAGTACATGTCACAATGTGTCCTTCACATGCTGTGACTGGATATCATCCCAAGAGAAACACAGCAGTGCTCTCACTTAATCTTTCAACGTGCCAGAGATAATAATCTGCACAAAAGCCTTTAATCACAAATGAACTCGTATTCCCTATGCACCCTTTATGGCACAGCAGGAAATGGAAGATCTGTGAGTTTTATCCTGAGGATGGGATTGTGACTCAGAATTCATGAGCAACAATATCATTAGCGGGATTAGAATTGGAACCATGCAATGATAATGTAATTTTTACAGAGGATTAACAATTTTACATGCAACACCTTCTGTCTCTGCCAAAGCCTTTAAGTGGCAGTATTATTGATTCATTGCAACTCCTATCATTTTTGGTTATTACTGGTGCTGTCATGACAACACTGCAGTGGGGTAAGATTTTTTTTTTTAAAGAGGGCACTTTTTGCCCCCTTGCTCTGAATTTGAGGGGCATTTTATTCCTCTGGCAATTTTATTTAACTATGAAATAATACATTTGCATTGCATATTGGAAAATAATCACTCAATTTGTAACACTAAGATTCGACTTAACTTCTTTTCCACTGCTGGCAGGCCTTACAAAAGTGGATGGTGCTGTCTTCCCCACTCTCTGTCCCCAGCCAGTCCGTCTTCCACCCTAGATGGTTGAGTTTCATATGATATTGGTTGTTTATTTTTTGTTGACGCAGTGGTTTGTCTGGGTTCGGCATTTTATCCTACTGCTGGCTGTGTGGTGCCAACATTTTCTACTGCTTCAGGCTGCTCAGTTGTTTTCTGATAAAGAAAACATTGAATTCTTCTAGCCCAGAATGCACTGGAAACAATCCCATGGTAATAGGCTTCCATGGATCACCAACGGTAGATCACGGGGGGACAGTTGCCACATTCACACATAACACACGTATTCAACACACTGAAAAACTGAACAGGGTGAAATAGGTATTCCAAATTTCTGGGGTCATTTTTTGCCCCTTGTTTGTAATTTCACAGGCATTTAATTAATTTTCTAGGGCAATTTTGCCCTAAACCCCCGTTAATATTGGACCCTGCACTGCAGCGATATTCATCTTTCATGGCGTAATAGATTTTCTTTAAAAAGAACTGCTTGTTTCCAATCATGTCAGCATGATATCATTGGATTCATTTAAGTGTTGAAGATAACCAGTTTCGGCAGCTCAGAATACATTTTAAGGTCGATATTATGGCCCCTACACTGGGTCTGTGACCCACCATGACCACCCATTGTGTCCTGGACACACTGATTAAGGACACCCCAGCGGTGTTCATAAGCCCACACACTACCTACCAAGTGGGTGACCTTGACTGTTTTTGTTGCTCATCTGTTACTGTATCTGCTCTACTGCTCTGCTCAGAGTTGAAAGGTAGAATGACAACTTTGGCAGTAACAGTTGAAAAATACAAAGAAAGCATAGGCCTGGCACCTTTCCAACTGGCATTGACGTTTGTCTTCTATCTGGATTGTGCCTAGATATGATTTAGCTGGATTACATTTACATGTCTTGTTAAAATGTTCTCTTGCCATGCACGTCACTTCCTCTCGTAATATTTGTCTTTTAAATTGACAGTAAACACCTCATCTCGCTTGTTCTGCATCCACAAGGTTCCTGACAGTCCATTTATGACAAGTATGTTACCATCCGAGCTGTCTGACACTTGGTTTATTTGCTTCCTAATTGGATCTGTGCTTGTAACTTTTTTTTGACATTTACATAGTTGCAATGTGTGAATTGGAGGTGGTTTGGGTGAAAGACTCGTAAATGTGTCCTGGGTGCATTTACACCTAGATTTTATGCATTTTTGCACATTTTGCATGTTGAGTGATAGTAGGTGACTAGCATTATCCAAGTAAGACAGAAAGTTGTTAGTGTTTTTTTGAGGAACCACATATTCATCTGCTGCACAGTTATATTTAGGTGAACACAGTCTCCCATTGCTGACCACCTTCATGTCCCCACTTTCCTTATTTTTGTACCATATTTTGTTCACGTTTTACCAATCTCCTACACAAAACTGCCAGACTCAGCTGCATTCAATTGAAGATTATTTATCATTTAGCTTTAGAGCTCTCATTTAGAGTTGACCAATGAGCAAGTCTCCCAAAAACTTGTTACAACTGCATGTTTTGGTTACAAACTGCATTTTCAAGGCTTCTTGATGATGAGCTCATATCTGAGATTATCCTGTTAGAAATCAGAATTTTGAATCACAAAATGAAATCAATATCAGAACAAATTATCATCTCATTCATTCATTTGTTCATTTTTATTCTTGCCTTGTTCTCTCTTAATTAGTTATATGAATCCTTCGTAAAAGATGATTCATGAGATTTATGTATCTAATCCTAGATGTATTCATCTTCACATCTTCCAGTTTGTAGAAGTCAACTAACTGAATTGTGTCAGGATCAATAGTAAGCAAATAACTTCTATACAAGATAACTTATATACAAACTGCCTGTTGACTTTGATGAAGAGATGCTGAGTGTCTTTATTCCTTGAAACCAGACCAACCTTGAAAAGCTTAGTGTGATTTATAATGTCAAAATGAACATGGTAGCCATGGCAAGTACAATAATGAGACCAATGTAATGTTCACATTCTTCAATTCAGCATGCTAGACAACATTAGAAAAAAAACAAATAGTGCACTGCATATCATAATGCCACAGTGTAGAAACTATAAAGCAATTACAGGCTTTGTGTGCATGCCAACATTGTTATTTTTGGTGATTAAAATCTAACGTTGTGGCTAGGAGCATCTGTCCTGGCTGGAAATGGCCATTTCCTGGCCTGTTGATTATAGTTGTTTACATTGACTGGGGAAATGTGCAGTAAAGAATGACTTTTCTTTGATTTATTCATGTCCTTTCCAGCATTTCTTGTTTCATATTTCAAAGTAAGTCAGCCCAAGGGGTTCCATTCAAATCCAGATCCTTGATCCCACTGACTTGAACCAGATAGTAAAACAAAAGTATAGTAGCGAGCGAGCGAACAACTTAAACACTTTGAAGGATGATACATCTTTTTTTTCTCTTCTCCGCCTGAAGCATGTGAAAGGGAGAAAGAGCATCTGATGGCCCATATGGTGCATGCAGTGAGATAATATGCTTGTGCCACTTATCCAAATGTGTGTAAGATGTCTTCTTGCCACCACATGCCTTGGTTGTAATGTGCTGTTGCTGCATTAATTTCACCATCCCTTTGTGTTTCAGTGTTCTCATGTGCGGTGGGATGTTTTTGGTGTCAAGTTGGGCTCTCATTATGATCATTTAGAGAGCATAAAGGTAATGTCTAATAGAAAATCTTCTTCTTGGGTCTGTTCGACCTCCAACAGATGTGTAAGGATCAGCATTCACCTTTTTTGTTGCTCTATCTGCCCTCATTTAATAACTAAACAGCTACAGTTGAGTTGAGCTCTTCCCAGCTAACACATAACGTAACAGCAACGTAACTTATTGTGACCTTTTGGTAATTTCACTTACCAACTGATGACATTGTGGCCACATGTTAAGGTGGTAATTGTATTACCTTCAGTAATGCATTGACTTACTGACCCACAGTGTTGTAGTTACATGCTGTGATAGTAAATACCTAACGTTACCAACTAGTCATCAGATTACCATCTGACGACATAGGCTAGGTGGTCAGGTTAACTATAAATTATGAACAAACCCATTGAGACGGCAACAGCTGCACAATAGTTTGTATGATAGTAAGAATTTCCTAGTATGTTCTTGATTTACCTTCAGGCTTTTATTCTGAAGGCAAAATCACCTTCGGACCATCCTGTCTGTCTGTGGCTACTTGACTCATCTGCTTGACTGTTCTCTGAGGCGCTATGAGGCAGCTGTTCACTAATTCATGTGGAAATGTGATGAATGACTCCCGCTGAATAAAACCTTGTGGTTTAAACTAGATGATGTCGCTCAGTTACAGATGTAATTCTAAGTAACATGTCAATGTATGTTCCTACAACAATTAATCCATGTTGGTTTGATATCAGATAAAACCATAACAGTTTTGTGTATCTGTGGTAATCCCTTGGCTATGCGCGTCGCTTTAAGACTACAACAGTAGTGTGCTTTGTCATCAATGGGTCTCATTGCTACTGGAAATAAACATGATTTCCTCTACCCAGTCTGTGTCAATTCATTGACTTTGACAATATCACAATTAATGATGTCATTGAGTATCAGTCCATTATATTAAAATTAGAGATACTACAATTTTAGTAGTTAGTCCAGTAGCACCGTACTGCCTACAAAATGATACAGTAGAAAACGCTCATCCCTGCTTTCCCAACCAGCACATATGAAAACATTAGGATCGATACAGAGAAGATTAGCATGGCCCCTGCAAAAACACACAGCTGAAGTCCAGTGGACACTAAACCAACTTTTTCTCTTTAACTTTTTCCTCCTGGACACATGAGTAACACCATTCCCTACCATAATGTATGTAGTGTTTGCTTCAGAAAGCAGCCAGCCGGTGCTAGGTTTGGCCCAGCTGCAAACTGTTTGTGTTTGCTTTCTGAAACAAGCCAGCTAACGCTAACATTTAGTATTTAGTATTAAGCTTTAGTATTTCTAACAGAACTTGAACTGTGTGGCTGATTTCTAAAAGTCACTGTGGATTGGCATCATACTGTCACTCCTGGGCTGTGAAAACATGCCACCATGGTCACCTTGAGGACTTCTGCAACAATTAGCTTGTCCAGAAAAACTCTGTGGCTTTGACCCTAAGAGTCTGTGGAAAATGGAAAATGCAGTACAACCCATCAGGGAGAAATGTGCTTCATAATTTCTCTTAATGTGTTTATAGATCTGCTGTTGACCTTGAGGCTTTTCAGAAACACATCCTTCTCTCAAACACTTTTCTTTCACACCGCCAGGCCTTAGACTACAGTGTTCATCGCAAACAAACCACCAAAGTTGACAAGATGGCACGAAAAGTATAATTTGAACAATATTACATAATTAAAATTCATATGAATTTTGATTTCCCTTTTTCAAAAGATTTCAAACTCACTTTGTTATGAATAAAATAACCCACAACTATTCCATGACTAGAAATGACCACTGGTAGCTACACTGAAACATAACGATTCATCTGATGCATAAAGTGTGCTGTCCTAGCTCATTGATGGTAAACTCTATGTAGTCTCACTGTCGAGGTGGTGCTGTCGTTTTACAAGCACCTGCTTATGACGGTGGTATGACATGAGAATCGCTATATTGATACTTTTAGAATCAATCCACTGATCACTAATTACATACAGACAATACATTTTATGTGCGTTGGCTTTAAAAGCTCTATATACAGCAACAAGACTTTTTTACTCTTAAGAGAAAGCGCAATACTGAATTGACATGCACCACTTGACACAACCATTCAGACCGCTTTCTACCTGGATTCTTCTGCTTTCTGCCTGCTCCTTTCTTCTGATCTCTTTTGCCCCCCGTGCAATATAAAATCCATTGTAAAAGGCAAGTGCTGCAACAAGCTTTTAGAAACTCAGAGACGATCTTTATGCCTTCTAAGACCTTTGACCTTCTTTCCATAGGTCTGTTCAGCCGTGTAGCCTCTCAAAAACAAAAAGAGAAAAAGGGCGTGGATTTACTGGGAAGTTCAGCAAGCTTGAGATGCGAGATTTCTGATTAAGGACATAAAAGACCTGGGGCAGAAGAAAGAAAAGACATTTTCTCTGTCCAGTAGACTGCTGGGGACAAAAAAGACATCTTTTACGTGAGAGCGAATTCTGTATTACCATGCAATGCACGTAATAAGGTAATGGACTGATGATGTATTACGCACTTTTGTCAGGTAAACTTACATTTATCCACTCTTGGGTTTCTGCCATAATTATGTTGATTCACCACTACATCAGCTCAGTGTCTGGTTGATAAATCAAATCATACACACGGTCATTGGAAACATTTGCTGAACTGAATTTACAAGTCTCATTTTCAGTGGAAAGAGTCTTTTTTTTCTTTTTTGATCAAACAGTGTTGTCTTTATCCGAGTAAGCTTTTTAGACAGGACCTCATCACCTCACTACCCAGGCAGACAAAAATGGGTTATTTCTGACAGTGCAATTTGACTGATAAAGATACTTTTTCTTTCCAAACACAAGGCTGCTGCTGCTACTAGATTTTCCTTGTTTCCTGGGATACAGAAAAGTGTCCACATCACTCTCTGGGTGGCAGTAACACACACACACACATTACACACACACTGTTAAAGACATTTACAGTCTGGACCACATCAATCCATTCCTCTCCAAGAAAGTCACAAACGAATCACAAGTCAGAAATGTGCCTCCTACGCGTGATGCTGCCGTAAGACTCCCAGACACAAGCCAGCAATTAGCGAAATACTCAGCTACTTAGGGAACATGTAGTTAGCTTGAGCTAATTAATAGCACTGGCATTTTAAAGAGCACCTTGACCATTGATTGCGCTGAATATTGTAATGGTTACTAGAGATGTGCAAAAGAAAATGTATGTATATCATTGTATATAATTTTCCATCTCTCTCTCTCTCTCTCTCTCTCTCTCTCTCTCTCTCTCTCCAATGCATTGATAACTGTGAAGGACTCTTTCTTACAGACAGACAGACAGACACTGACAGACTTTCCTTCCTAACAGTTATCACTTTGAGGGAAAAATGTCTTATAAGCCAGGAGCCCTGGCAATGAAGGCAACATACAGAAAGTTACACGTTAAACACCCTCACAGTGACAGATCTCAAAAGATCCAAAGCAGAGTTTCACCTGTTCAGCTAAGCCCGCGACTAGAGCGCTGGATACGTGCACTGGATACTATGAACTTGAGGAGTCCTGGACCGGATCCATGATTGTCTAGTAGCCCTATTAGTATTGCTTGTTGTAGCAAAGCCATGGGACAGAACTGGACTTCCTCTGACCGTCACTCCTCATTCCTCTCACAGTGGGAGGGGTCAGGAGCTGTGGTGCCTCCTAGTATGCTGTGGGGCACAAATAAAGGAGAGACTCCATGGAAAAAGCTCACTTATCATTTCCTCAACATCTGCTACCACAGCAGGTTTTTGCCTCCCTGTAAGCTGGCAGGGCCTTGCGTGTCGGACGTGGAGATTTAAACCAACAGCGTGATTATAGCTGCAGCCAGAGAGAGCCTGGGAGTGCCAACAGTGTCCATGGCACAGAGAGGTGGACCGCCGACCATTATCAGCCAAAGGCTTCGAATGCTCTCCCAGATCGGGCCGCCCTACAAGGACTCCCGATCAGGCCATGCAGCAAAAGGCCAATTTGGCACAGAAGAATGGAGAGATAAAAGCAGCCCTGAACTACTTTTGGAATACAAACATTTTTTTTTTTGTGATTGTGCATGTGTGCATGTGTTTATAGAGCGGGTTAGACAAACCTGCTTGGCTGGCACACACTATGGTATGCTAGTGTATATCCATCACGTGTAATGGTCCGTGGAGGTAGCCAGTCTGTGACTAATAGGTCAGATGTGTCCACTCTGGGCCTGGTGATTCTATGTGTACAGTCTCTCCAGCCATGCATATCTGGGTGTATCAGAACAAACATAAAGCAGCACCTCTGTTCCAGCCCACCTTTCTCATTTCCCACCCACAGGCTATATTTTTGTAGTAGGGTGCAGCCATTCTGCTCCTTCCTATATAGACTCCCCCTCTGTAATCCAATACATCTGAGCAAGCATATTGAGGGAGGAAGTGAGAAAATAGAAAGATGGAGACAAGTGGCTACCTTTAGAAGTTGGGTTAAGTGGTTAACATGAACCTTTGATACCCTGCGATGGAGTCTCCCTGTTTGCCGTGAATACACTGAGCAGTATTGGGTTACTTCTAATACAGGGGAAAGAAATGATAATGTTGAAATAATAAGTACTGCTGGCCAGTAAACATAGCCAGTGAGAGAATGAAAGAGTGCATAAATCAGTGAGTGGATTAGTGCAGGCTTTGGCTTTTTCCATCAGCTCTCCCTTTATTCAGTGCATGGGAGAGAGAGAGAGAGAGAGGGAGAGACAGAATTAAGGGGTTGAAATTTGCGGCACCCAATAAACATACGGCAAACAAAGCTGCATCCTCACTGCAGTGATCAAGGTCCAAGAGCAGAATTATTACAGAAATACAAAAAAACGCCTAATGAAAGAGCAGCACTGAGTGGACCCACAGTATTATTTGCCAAATTTACCAGAAGTCCAGCTTTCATTGTAGGGATTACAATTCAGCCCAGTTTCCCCCCTTAATCCGGTCATTAGTCAAGGTTTGAGAGGACACATTGTCCACCTAAGGCCGTCTCTGCTGCATCTAAATAAGACGACTTGTTGACCAACATTTCCGAACAAATCCTCCATCCTTTTGGTAAACAGCTTTTAAAAAATCAGATAAATGGGAGCAGGTAGTAAAGCAGGGGAGTGCATTTTACAGCCCTTTCTAGGGAAGAGCACAGGCTCTTTCCAAAATGTTGGTAATAAAACAGATTCATGAACCATGTCGATGATATAATTCGTTACCCGTGATTTCCAAGGTCAGCACATCCAACCTGGCTACCCTTCCATCTCCAGATATATGGCTTTACTTGAATGGGACTTTTTGTTCGTGGTCTTCACTTTTTAGTGTGCAGTATATATCTTAAAACATTATGTACACTGTAAAACATTTGGACAACATAGTTGTTCCCATTAATCATATAAAATGACATCAGAGGTATTTGGGTTGTTAGTTGACATTATTGACACTCACACTGACACCCATGGAAGCTTTTTCATTTTCAGAAATGAAATGTATCGGTGTTAATTGATGTTACGTCACTGCTATTGATGGACGGGTGTTCAATAACACTAGAAACGCCAAGCAATTGATGGCTCATTTGATTTTTAGAATTGAAATATCTCCTCAAAATGTCCCTGCATGAGTTTTCCTGGACCAATTTCTGTACAAACCAGTTTTAGAATTGTATTTACAATTATATTATAATATGTTTACCCCGCTGCTACTGATGGCGTGTTGAGCTTTTGACCCCAAAATCCACTGGCTTTTCTAGTGCTGAGGCTTCAAATGTTAAGCAGCTATTTCCTTGTTGTGAACCAGGTAAAAATGTTGCCCAGATGTTATTCACTCGTTTAAGCTGGAGAAAGGAGAGAAAAACATGCATTGTATCTAAACTGTATAGTAATATTGATTACGGCTGTAATTTCCCCATAATTAATCTCAGGATTTGACCTGTTCTGTGAATAACAAACCACGTGCTGCGGTGTGGATATTGTTATTGCATTGACTGAAAGTAATTTTGCAGTTGTTTCCATGCCTGCGGCCTCATTTCCCCCCCTCTCTGTCTTTCTTACAGTCTCTCTCTCTCTCTCATGGCTCATGGAGAGATAAGCAGTCTTGTGCAGGTTGTGGCATGAGTATGCAGGACCTGTTGTTTATAATGTGAATACGACTCCTGCTGTTATTGATTCTGTCCGTGAGATGAGTCCTCTGGGTTTTTCTGATGTTTATGCAGGAGGATGGTGATGCTTGCTAAGTGGAAAAGAGACAATAAATCAATAGCCAAGATGAGGGGAGGGGAGTACCAGGCATTCTCGGAGCTCAGGACTTGTTTTCAAATTTTGGTTTTTCTCCTCCTCCTCCTCCGTTTGATGCACTTTAGGGGCCAAGTGAGTGGGCCAGCCTGCACTTTCCTCAGTCCTTCCAGTGCAGCTGAGTTATAGCGCTGCCGGGCAGTAGGTCTTGATTAGTTAAGACTTTTGTATGCGCTCTTAGTTAGGACTACGACAGCTGAAACATAGTGCTTGAGCTCTCTTGTTGGACTGTACTAAAGTATCTCTGCAATATTTAACAACTGATTAATCTAATGACGCTTTAGACTATAGCACCTTAAAGTAAAGCTTTATAGTAAAAATGACAATTTGAAAAAGTGACACCTACTCTTACAAAATGATTCATACAACAACATTCATAAAGATCATGGCACTTCTCAACGGGCAGTAGCTAATGTAAGGCCTTGATGAAGTCTTTGACAAAATGATAACATTTGACTGACTGGATCCTCAGTAATTTAGCTATGGAATGATGTACATGAGGTAATTCCCCCAAAATAGATATATAACAATTTGGAATTTAAGTTATAGTGCTTACATCACTATAGCAATTAAACAGTCAGACCAACAAATATTCAACCACAGTGAAATAAATGATGGGTTTGTTGGTAGCAACCAGCTGTCCCAAATATTACGTTTTGCTCTGCTCTAATATGCAATAATGACAGAAATCTGGGAGTTTTAACGAAATTGGTTGCCATTTTGTTTTTCAGTAAACTATCCACTGATATAAAATATCACATCCATACAAGATCCACTGTGCTCATGGTTTAATTGGTTTGTTGTCCATGAACCTCACCCCATTAATGGATGGATCATACTGATTGTTGCCTATTTGTGTTTTGCCCTCTTAGGCTGCAGTGCCTGCCTTGTATTATCATGACCGATTTCTGACTGGCTTCCTAGAAAGGTTTACTGCAAAGGACAATGGAGGAAGATGGAAACTGCAGAAACATATTGGTGCCATCATCCAAATGTCGTGTGATGGGCTGGCAGATCCGGCAGATAGCACAGACAGAAGGAGAAAGGTTAGGAGCGCCGTTGCCATGGTGAGGGAGGAGGTGAAGTGCCGAGGGATGGAGGGACAGCCATTGTGAGGAAAGTGAAAAGAGACTGAATTATCATTCAGCGGGCGGCACTGATGCTGTGTCCCCACCTGGTAATGAATGCACTTGGTCTTCCTGCAAAGACTAGGAGGGCAATAATCCCCCATCATCTCCCCTCCCTTACACAGCAGGTAAGATTCCTCACACTGGTGATTGACTTGTTCGGTCAGTGGCCACATGAACCCTGAAAATGTAACATCTCTGCCAGTTAGATCAGTTGGACAGGCGGCTAGGGCTGTGTCAACACTGTCAAACAGATGTATCATAGGTGCACAGTACATGACATTTATTGTTGACATGTTATGACTAAAATATTATGAAGTGCTACTGTATAATAGCTTGTAGAAGGTGACAAGGTATGTAGTGATCTGCTGTGGGCTAAATTAAACTGAAAGGGACACTTAAAGTGGAAATAAGCCCCCTTTATTTGATATCGATTTACATTTTATATAAAAATTACTTACATTTAATACATTTCTTCAAAATACAAGCAGCCAAACAACATACAAATCAAATACAAAATTATAAAATTTCTTATATCTATCGTCTTCCTTTTCTGAAAGTAACAGATGTGTTTTGTAATATTCTCTTAATAACCTTTTATTGTAGTTGTGGTAAATCTTTTTCTTGTCTACATCCTTGAGCCGTCTGTTGACCTAGAAAAATATGGTATTCAGTATCTGTCAGTTCAGTGTACAGTACAGGATCTGGGATTCTGATCGCAGAACATTCAAGGTGGGCTTCAATCTCTTTCACCGAAGCACACGTTTATACGAGATACTACTGCTGTAACAGAGCGAATGCAGCTGTCAAATTGAAATTCATGGAAATGGAAAGTGAACAAAAGGAAACACAGGAAAGACAGAACACCTATGGAATTAGATACTATGTGGGAAAGGATCACGTTGATATGTCTTGACTGGACCTCCAGTCAAAGTCGATCCATTGTGTCCCGAGACAAACAAAAAAGTACAAAGACATTAAGCTTCACTGCTCAGTTGTGAAGCTATATTATGATACATACATCACATGACACATGTGCAAATTTAAAAAAAAAATTGCCTCTATCAGAAATAAACCACATAACTATTTTCTAAGATACATGTATTTGTTCATAAAATCGAGCCAAACCTGCGTTCGTCACCTTCGTCAAAACAATACAGTGTCCATTCCACTTGAACTAGAGACATAAAGGTACAGGTACAAATATGAGCACTGCATCTTAAGGTTTAAACTGTGCACACGTGTGGATTCTGGTGTTAATAAAGTGTTTGCAACTCAGCAGCTTTACTTCAATGTCATACTGTATATAGTGCTGTATAACAAATGTTTGACAAACATTAGAAAGAAAACAGAAAACGGAAAAATAAAACCATTCAGCACACAAACAAGGACATTATGCTGATGCTAAACCAATAAAACCTTAACCAAGAGCCTGATAGGAAATAGAAAATTCTTGTTTTCTCCTTCATTTTATACATTTGTACATTGTGGTAAAAAAAGGAGTAGAAAGTGTAAAGTCAGGCTATGCGGCGGTTTCACGAATTGTCCCCTCTAGTTTCTTTGGGAGTAGCTCTCTCCTCTCGTCAATATTGATGACTGGCTTCCGACAGTTCTGTCCATCCAGATAGATCTTTGCATACACTGGGTTGGAGTAGTTCATGGGCTGCATAGGAAGTGAATAGGAAGGAAGCCAGGAGGGGGCAGAGAAAAGACAAGACAAGAAAAATTTAATATTTGCCTGAATGACTTTAGAGGAACGGTCACCGCAATTGTCTTGGCTGAATGCTCTGCTTTCATATGTTGAGAGAATAAACAGGCGAATAAATCTGAGCTGTAGTGTAGCTGAAGCAGTGCAGAGGCATAGAAGGAAAAAAAAGGACTCATGCGTATTAGTGGAAGTTATTACCCAGCAAGCATTTGACAGACCCTGGTGTGCAGGAGGTGGCCAAGTTCCACATGAACCAATACTACGCAATTTTTACAATATGATATTATGGCATAATATTCATATTAAGATGGCTTTGGAATTTCTTTTTTTGATATTATTTAATTTTGGTGCTAGATTTACACAGGTTTTCAACTTTGGTGCAGGCCATCGTACCTATATGTCAAAGTATTTGCCGGGTAACTGACCAGTGCACGCTGCTATGTCCTGTTCTGTAGGAATTTACCTTTAATCAGGCAAATATGGGGTAAAATTTGGAAAATTCACCTGTCCAGGGATAACCTCCTTGGGCACAGCATGTATGCCCAAGGCGCGAGGGTCGCTGGACTTTACACACCAGCCCTGCAACAAAACAAGTACCGCGCATGTTCAATATACCAAAGTAAATTTCACGATAGCTAACCCCACCGACTTTGTGCATTGGAGAATAAAGCAAATGGTTATTTATATGTTTCTAGTTACACGCCTGACCTTCAACAGCAAATGTGAACTGTACTCAAACACATTAAAATAAGGGAATGGGGGGAAAATGCTTCCATTCACAAGCAAAAGACAGTTGAATACAGGAAGCTAGTTAAGATTCAAGCCAGCAGGTTTCTGTTGAAAACACAGCCAGATTGGACTGAAATAGCAGATGTCAACGTTGGCAGGGCAAGAAGCAAAAGCATTAGACTTGAAGCTCTAGCAGGCGAGCTAGATAACAACATCAGTGAAGGTGTTATGATTCATTTGATATGCGTGTTAGTGCAGGGCTGAGGTCTATGTATACAATAAATTACCAGCTAGATAAAATGTCCCCTTGGTGCATGGCATCTGTATAATAGTATGGCCCTACACACTAGACTAGTGGCTAATCTTAATGTGGTAGAACCGAATGTATGCCAACTCTAGATAGCACGTCTGCCCAACTACAGCAACAAAAATAATAAAAAACATACATCTATTAGTTGATGTTGGGCAATGGTTGAGATTTCATGGTTGATGTGCTTGTTCCCTCTTGCAGTTAAACACAACTTAAACACAACTAGACTGCACAAAACGGCACATTGATGGATAGTTGTTTGTCTACTCATAGAACTGATGACCCACAGCTTTTTAAAGTGTTAGCTCTGATGGGTGTGGACTTAAATACAACTTATATACAACCTTCATTTCTAAGGCATTTGGCCAAAAAGGTCATACTGTACTCATATTGAAGGACCAACATAACTAATTTTGAATTTTATTTGGTTATTTTTCTATGCTGGGCATCTCGTGCTGTGGGAAAATAGTTACATCTGTCCTCTAGCTTCTCTAAAAAAGCTTGTCAGCATTGTTAACATTCCTCATTGAAACAGTGCCACTGCTATCTGCAGCTTCACAATGCTAACAAATAATTTCTATGGAACCTGAAGATAAAAGGTTTTTTCCCCCATACAATATAACAAGAAAAAGAATCATCTCAAAACATCAAGGTTGCTTCCCAGAAAGCTTATGGTTGTCATGAATGTGGTGGTTGTCTTATAATCCTTTTAATAAGCTAGCTGAGCCAACCTTATGAGGGTCCAGTGTGAAGTTGGGTCGCAGCAGGCTGCCTGCATCGGCGTGGTTATCATGGTCCACTTCGTACATGTTGTATGAGGGGTTTCCAATCTCCACGTTTATCCCCCCATTCGTCATGGGCTGCCTCTGCACACGTTTCCCCCTGGGGCATGGTGGACGATAGCCAGACATCATTACTATGACACACAACATGCAGTTCCACCTGCTGTACAGCACTGCACAGTTCCAAACAGCAAGTAACATCAAACCACCTAGCACACCTAGAATGAATGTTTGATTGAGCAGTTCATAAAGCTCAATTCTAAGCAGAGGCCTACTGCAGAGGGCAATCATTCCACAGAATCTGTTTTAACTGACAACTTTTTCATTTTCTGCAGCAATTGATCTTTAAAGTTGGGAAATGCAGTGTTGGATTTCACCATGTCTGCTGGCCCGGTAGCCTGTGTGCACGGTTTATTCGAGTACTTATTTTATTTTATTTTTTACCTCTGCCTCCGTCTGCAGATGAAAACGCCTGCCACCACCGTCACAATCAAGATGACTAGCAGGACCAGTGGCACAATGATAGCTATGCTCCCTAGGGCACAGACCAAGGAGAGATAGGGTGGAGAGATGAGTAGGGATGGGAGAGAGGTGAGATGGGGTCAGATATTGTTATATGCAACCACAGCTGATGTGAAGATCTTGCAAGAAAGACAAACTTAAAATAAAAATCTCTACCATGGTAGGCTGACTGCAGACTTTTTCTCGATATAACACCTAAAACTCACAGTTGAGGGCTGCCCAGTACATTAAGGGCTGTCGATATGCATGTCTTTTAAATCCAGTCAAGAAATTGATGTCTGGAAAAATTCTAGAATGTGAAAATGAAAAACGAGTAGGAACCCTGTATTTTGTTTCACAATTTAAAGGTCACATATTACTAATTTTTCATGATTTTGCTTTCATATATACTATAACTCTAAGAATAATATTCATGTTTTTTGCAAATAAATGTATGTGAGTTCAAAGGGTATTTATTGAATGAATTTGAAGATTTAAGTCCTCACAGGCAGAACAGTCACAATATCAGCACCTCTAATTAGGTAAACCTTCTGAGTGGAGGCTTTCCATTTCAAACTTTCCTGATTGGAAGAATTTTGGTAATTGTTTAGTGAGGGGAGCCAATCAAGGCCAAGTCCAGTTGTGGACTTGACTGGAGTTACTGCCTGTAAAAAAGGATGTATTTTTGAAAATGCAATAACTTCAATTTTAACCATTCAAATTAAATCAAATTTTAACATTGTCTAAATTAACCTTATTTGATCATATAAGTATATAAAATGAGAAAAAATTGAAATACTATATTAGGGCCCCTTTAAAGTTGCTATACTCACCTCCACTGGTGTTGTCTGATCTGCTGCTCTTAGGGGCGGGCCTCTCACACTGTGTCCCTGCCCAATTGGCTGAACATCTGAAGGATGTCAACAGAAAGAGAAAATCAACTACTGATTGCTCTCTGCATCCTTCTCCTAGCACAAAAGACTGCTAAGAAAACACCACAAAACACCAAACTACAGCGTGATCATGGCTTACACAATACATTATGATTCAGTGGTTTCAGTCTTTCTAAAAAGTTCTTTGATCTAACACAAACAACATACCACCTGGAGGGGAAATATGCTATATATTTACATGTTGTGTCCATAAACGGCTTGTGAACAATAAGATGTTGAATATTCAGTGAAGACAGCGGGACAACAAGTCGTCATCTCATTTGCGTTCGAAGGGCTCCGATGGGTTTGATGTATGACCCTTGTTAGAGGAGGTGATATCCAATTTCACATGATTGACGCAGATGGGTCCGTAAAGCATGAATGATCTGGCGGGTGCAACTGGATGATGATAGAATGAAATTACTCTAAATTACATGCACTCTAAGAATCGGAACATCAAGCTATCATAAATAAGAATGCAGCCCCAAACATACGGGAAATTAATCAGGCCCTCATAGAACGAAATGTCACAACGAGAACCATCATGAATTTTAATGGAAAACAGTGGGTAGCGGGGAGTTCAGTCTCCTTTGGGGAGCACAAACCATCAAAACAGTAATGCCTTAAGAAATTAACAAATAAATTATCCTCTTGATCTCTATTGACAGCATTAAAAAACAACAACCATTGACAAGATGTTACAGTATATCAGCCTGTTTCAAGCAGACGCATACATCATCGGTCAATAACTAACAAGGACCATAATCAACTTGCTATCATGCACAGGTTGCAGATGCAGGCTGAAGCCCACATCAAAGTCTCAAATCACACAGTGTCACTTTTTAGTGTCCCCCCGCTTCCTGTGTGCCAGGTGGGGGCTGAATGGGATGGGTGGTAGTGAGGGGCAGTTAAGGTACAGTGTGGAGGTGTGCAGCAACTGATAATGTAATAAGTGCCTTATCATGTTGTGAGTGTCGCTACTAACAAAAGGCAACATAGAGTTTGACCTTGAACTTGCAAGCTATTTAAGTAGCGTTCGCTAGCTCGCTGAAGTAATATTGCTGAAATTATAAATGTACGAGAGAAAGCTAGTGACTGCTCTGTCTGCTCTTCAAGAAAAAGATGAGGAGCCCGTTCTGAAATGGAGGATGTGGGTACATGACATCCTCCTAGGGAGAACAGAGCACCTGTCTAGATACAGAGCTCTGCCTAGATAGTGCCCAATGTGTGGCGTGGCTAACGTTGACACACGCCAAGCAGCGTGACAGCGTGAGACACACACCTGCCATGACCAAACCTTTGAAAGTAACTGAAAAAAAAGCATACATGTCCAATATGATCATGACCAATTATTACCTTTAGTAATAATTGTTGGGTAATGTGACAATGTGATGTTGTTACATTTTCCAGCAATTTATTACATTAACAGCTTTTATTTTAATGTTATATCATTTTCCAGCAGTTAATATATTATCAGTTGCTACAAGGCGGCACTGTGACAAGAAGACTGTACACTGGACTGGGGCTGAAATGGAGCCGGATGGGGTGGGGGTGGGGACGAAGGGGACGAGAGGGCTCTGGATGCAGCCGGAGAGGTGAGCGGGACCTACTTGCAGCGTGGTTTGTTAAGGGCTGTTATAGTGCATATCCCCTCATTCTGACAGAAGTAATCGCAGGGGTTGGCCAGCTCATCACAACGTTGGTTCTTGAACCCTGACGTGCAGCTGCAAAACATTGTGTTGGAGTGATAAAAGGGCCCAGAGAAGGTATATCGTTGAACTATGGGCTCTCTACTTCAGGTTCCTTGATGAATTGGAGACTGACACACTGTTTGGTCCCTTTCAACAACTTCAATAATAACCTGTGTGTCTGCATTAAACAAATTATAGTCCTAAGCCCACACAAGTGTAATGAACACAGAGCATCTCCACTGCAGAACTGTCTTAGCTGCCAATCCCAAAGATTTGTATTCATATTGGTTCCCAAGAGTATAGAAGCTCACATGTTTTTGTACTAAATTCCCAAGAGTTCAGCAAATGTCAGAAAAGTTATAAAATATGCATACAGTATCAAGATGTACACGTTTTGGAAAAAAAGGCATACATATACATTAGAAAATATAGAAAATATGTAGAAAATATTGTAGTGTATACTGTATCAAGTCAGAATCAGATGTAAAATAACTAGACATCAATCCTAGTGTGATGATGAAAAACTGTTCTGAAGTGATTTCATATGTCCATGTACGTAATCGTTCTACAGACATATTTGTTACAGGAGAGGGTTTATTCTGCATATATTTACTGCTGGAAGACAGTGATGAGTTTTGAACATTTCTTGGCGTTTATCTAAAAAAATTATCATTACAATTGAAAGAGCTCAGCCCTGGAAGGTTTAGGTTTTGGGAGGACTTGATGAAATATACATTTACTCAGAGTATAGGTCAAACATTCTGATTTCTTGACACAGACATATCCATCATCTCACATAATCTCTGTGCCTCGCAGCCAATGAATAAACCACATTATCAAGATCTGTTAACCTTGAGGAATATGAGATGGGATCATTTGCATAGAAATTGATTCTATCCCTTGACCACAAATTTCATTTTAACTACAGTGGACAATGGGTAGTTTAAAAAAAAGAGATTCAGCAACACGATTGGTTTTAGAAATGGATTTCCAATTTTCTCTATGGGGAGCTTTTTAACACAGCACCACATCTGATTATAGCTGAACTGATGAATCCATGCCCGCTCTGAGTAGTCTTTCTTCTTGATGAGTTCCTCATGTTTGGCAGTCAAGGCTTTGTCCCCCTAGTTTTTGCCATTACGTTTCATGCAATGGACAACCAGAGTGACACACTCCTTGCTGCTCAGGATCATATTACGAGCAGACTTCTAAAGCCCACCACTGCAGAGACTTTAAGAGCCCTGACATCAGTTCTGAACTGGGGAGAGGAGCAGTGTGATGTGTTCAGAATGGTAAGCTTTGAAGGGGTTTGTAGCCATGTTTTATCTGCTTAAAAACCTTAAGGCACAGTGAAGTGTCACTAAGTCTATGATGGTGTACCGGCACTCAGCCCCCTGCTGTGTCATAGCCTCCACATAGTGGCATCAAACCTTCCCTCAACTCAAGGATTCTTTCCCCAGAGGAAGACGTCCAACCTGTACTTTTCTCCAACCAGGGAAATGGTATCCCGTGATGATTTTCGGTTCTGCTTTTAAGGCCAGTCTGTCTGGGGTGTAGAGCCAGCATTTGAATGGAAACGGTAAGATAGTGTGAATAACAGTGGAGAACATTAGATTTTTTTCTCCCACTCTCCTCAACCCATTAAGCAATGACTTACTGACAGAAAGGCAGGTTGGTGTCGGGGTCCAGGTGACAGGTGCCTCCGTTATAGCAGTATCCGTCACACAGCTGACAGCTGGGTGCTATTCTTCCATTTGTGCAACTGGAGGGGTGCAGAAATAATGGATGCAGCAAGCAGAAAATTATACTTTTGCAAGAGGCAAAAATGATGCAATGATTTTTTTGTCAACCATGTACTGAACTGATATAAAGAACGGGTGTTCAACTGCTTTGTAATTGGGTGGCGATCTAAATTGCTCTAGGGCCAGGTGCGAGGACCATGTGTATCAGTAGGAGGGCTACATTTTTCAGTATTAATAAAATTGATTGGTCCGGCCAGATCCAGCCTGTGAGTTTGCTAATTGAGGCCTGATTTAAGCTTTCTGTGGAACAAGCTTGCTGTCAATTATTGTATTTAGCGGCATTGCAGAGAATAATAGTATGCTATACTACAGTGTTCAGAGTTTTTGCTCAGTTGATAAGGCCTTTAAAGCCTTAGCATTATGGAAAGACGGATGAGCCACGAGAATACCAAGCAGGTACCAACCACTCACTTGCAAACCACATCTCCTGTCTCCTCGTTAATGAGACAGGGAGCTCCATGGCATCGCAGACACTTGTCCACCTCACACTTGTTTCCCTCAAACCTGGCAGGACATACACACTCCACATAGCCGCTACTGGATAACGTGCAAGCCTTGGAGTTCACGCAGTAGTGATGGCAGATGTCTGTTTAACCATTCAGAGAGAGTGAGACAGAGAAAGACAGAAACAGAGAGAGAGAGTTGTGTATAATGAGAAACTGGGAGCATAGTTTAAGCTGGTTTGATTGGAATTTTACAGGGCTTTAATGGGACTTAATTATCCGCATCAAATGACATCTCAGCCACAGATGAAAACATATCACCCCTTGGGCACGCAACAGTAGGAAAATACTAATGGTGTGCAATTGAAATAGTTTTCTCACAATCCATTATGACAAAGCATTGCAGCGAAAGGAAAATATATTATCACCACCGAACAGAAACACCCAAAGGTTGTTTGACAGTAGCTTTTTGATTTCCTTTATCTGCAAATAGAGGCAAATGTTGTGTTTTTTCGAAAGAGAATGCCTTAGGATGTTGTTTTTGTTACCACTCTATTTTTCTATGAACTTTAAAATGCTTAGCTTTATAGACTTTCAGGAAGCATAACTGAATTGAAATAAATGTTACCATTGTTGTTGCTGGTCTGTAGGTTGAAAGCTTGAACGACTAATGTCAATGTCTAAAGGTCACATGCATGATAATCATCGTTTGCTGTTTGCTGCTGTCATCTTGGAAGTAGCAGGTGTCGGACTCACGGTAAAGACAACGATCTCCAGTATATTCTGCCATGCAGCGGCATACTGGCTGGTTCCCCTGACTGACGTCGCAGGTTCCCCCATTCAAGCAGTAGTTGTCACAAACCCTCCTCTCACAGAATGGCCCTGAGAAACCGACAGGACAGCGGCATGTCGGTTTACCTGGACAGAGAGAGAGAAAGAAAGATAAAAAGAACAGTTTGTGCAATACTACTGTGCCATGGTAATCCACTTTGTTAACCTATTGTTTTTTTGTTTACATTTTGTGTTTCTGTTGTTTGTATGTAAGCAAAGTTTATAGGAGAAGAAATTTGTTTTGTAATATATTTGTGGATGTACTTTGGCATTTAGAGGTCCATTCCATTTTCTAGCTGTCTGTGTGGTTCTGAGTCATTTGGGCTGTAAATTGGTGTGAATGAATATTGAAAATTGAGGTTTGTAATATTTTAAATAAACATTGCAGGACGAAACCTCAGCTTGACTTTGGGGTTTCGTAACTGACTTAGAATTGGGTGAAATTCATTTAAAAAATTACACTAAATATCATTTGTTGCATACCATACCTTTCCTAGTCCCAGAAAAATTCACCACCACCCTTTTCTCACTGTGCAAGTGTAACTGGTCTGTTGTGATTACAAGCTAGTTACTTTTCAGAAGCTAATGAGTTTGCGTACTGCCAAAATCACTAATCAAACATGGCAGATAACTGTTGTATAATATCAAGGTGTCAACCTGCACAATGTCTAACAGGAAAATAAAGATTTATCCAGTTTAATGTAAAAGGAGTGAATGGTCCAATTAAAAGGGCAAAAGTGTTTTCACACTTAAGACATCTGAAAACTGACAGCCTTTTTGCAAAAAAAACACTTGTCAGACCATGCCAGATTACGCAGGAATTGGGTGGGCCAATACTTTCAAGATTCAATAGTAAATCAAGAGGCCTGGCCATTTTAATCCACAAAAGAATTTTACACTCTCCCGTGGTTATTACAGATCCAAAATGAAGATATGCTGTTGTGATCGGAACCGTTTCCTAAATACCAGTGCTTTTAGTGAATGTGTATTATGAATCGCTCAAGTCCAAAGATCCAGCAACAGTCTTCTATGACTAAAGCCTTTAGTGTATTCATGCGGGACAACGGCTGTGTTCATCCATGGAGAATTAAGAATCCCCATATGCCTAAGAATTGGTGCAGCGTTATTTTGGATCAACTGCAGTCGCCGCATAGCTGTTTTTGGGAGGCCAGTAAAAAGACCGTTACAGTAGTCTAGTCTACTGGTTATGAATGCATGCATAGATGGGCCCCCATGCCAAAATGTTTATGGAAGACTTTTCCTGTTGTGAACTAGAAGTACATTAACTCTGTTGCATGTCTTATTATATATATCATTTTTTATATATGATCAATATATATAAGATACGATTTCAATAACATGTTGTCTCTGGAAGTTTTGATTGATACAACTGGAGATTTTCAAGCCTCTAATTGATTATGAGAGTGCCTTCAGTCTCTCTTTATCACCAAAGTGGGTACTTGAGGAAACCCATTTGACAATAAGCTCTTCCTCGCTCATCCTCGATCACTCATTTAGACCAATACTCTCCTGCCTGGGGGACATGTGTTCAATGCAGCAATACCTCTTCCTTTATGAAAAAACAGTCAGTTGCAAAGCATGAATGAACCGACAGGCGCTGTATGCCCAGCAGCACAACAAATATCACAACACTTTGTTTCACTCTCCTCTAAACTGTCCAGGCATAGATAGGAGTACAATTCATCATACGGTGTAACATGTTGGGCTTAGCTGGTGAATCAAGCAGAAAATAACAATGATTGTCAACAAGAGGAGCCTTGTTTCCTCTAATTCAGTACCTTAGCCGTACTGCAACTATTATCCTTATATCTTATAAAAGAGACTACAGTATTGAGTTTACTTAATGTGCAGCAGTAAGGATTAACATTACTTCTTTATAAGACATGTATACACACAAAATACACACAAATACAAATCCACAAAATAACTCCTGGAATGCAGTGTAAGAGTATGCAAGGGTGGATATTTCCTAGCTGGTAATACCTCCACACTCTATTACAAAATATTGAGCATACTTTTTTGGCCATACCCTCTCTAGTTGTCCGATTTCAGGGAAGTGAGGTAAAACTCTCAAAAGATCCCACATTTGCACACTGTGTATACACATGTTAGACAGTATATTCTTGAAGTTGACTCACCCAGGGGTGAGCCCATGCAGGTGCCTCCATTTAAACAGTAGTCTGTACAGTGGTTGACCTCACAGCGCTCCCCTGAAAAGTCAGGCCAGCAGTAGCACCTCCAGTCTCCTTTCTCATTGGCCAGGCACCGCCCTCCATTCTCGCATGGGGGACGGCACAGCTCACCTTCAAAGCAGCGAAGCCCACATCACTTACTGTACTGCGCTTGTAGCTGTTCAACACATCAAACTATGCCATGCTACAAATATCAAACAGCAAGAGCCTTTAAGGTGTAAACATGAATTATTTCAAGAAAATGAGCATAGCCTGTCCAGGGTTGGCAAGAAAACTTCACAGCAGCATTTGACGGCAGCGTGAAGGAGGTGGGGCAAGTTCAATGTCAAACCACACAAGCACAACATTTTCACTTCATGATATTATGGCATAGTAAAAATTCATACTAAAACATTTGGAAACTGTTTTGAGTTGCTATCAGAAGGATATTTAGGACACAATCTCACAAAACGACTACCAAAATGTCTCAACATATTCAATGTCAAAATGTTTGGGTTAAAACAGCACTAGCAGTTCCTACCCTGTCTACAGCGAACCTATCTTCATAACTGCTAATATATCATGCAGCAATAAACCATTTTGGATGTGGCATGAGAAAAATGAGTAGGCCTACCTGAGATGTTGACGTCACTACAGGTGCCATTGACCAGTACCTTCCCCTCTGGACAGGTACATTTGGCGCCCATCGGATTGAGCAGACACATGAAATCACAAGTCGTTCTTAGGCATGGATTGGCTGCTGTGAAAAAAAGTTTAAAAAGCCAAGAGAATCTGTCATTCTGGCCTGAGCTACAGAAGAGCTGTTCCTTTGTGAAAAGTGTGTTTGTTCTTTCTCAGAGTAAAGCTATTCATTTTATCGTAACAAATCTCTTTGTCAAAACAACAAACAAGTGTTTTAATTCTCGTCTTTGAAGGGTATTATTTTCTCCAAGCATAGTGGCAGAAGGCTAAAGCATATAATTAACTTCACACAAGCCTCATCTCCAGAGTGAATTAACAAGAAACGTGGTAAGAATTCCTGTTTGTCCAGTTGATGAGCAGTGCTTTGAAGACCAAGCTATTGCCATATTGCTCTGATAAGTCGATAAAGGTGCTTCTGTGCTTTCAATCAGATTATACTATAAATATATATACACAACATACATTTCAGTGTTCAGGTTTGTTGCAGAAATCATGGGCAAGAAAAAATGAAATGGTTGTTAGGGTTTTGCTGAAGACATCAAACCTTCATGTCATAGCTTTTTGTTAGCTGTGCTTCTGCCCACGGACTACACTCTACACCGCTGGCCTAATGAGTCACTGGGGAATGGAGCAGCTGCCCTTTAAGTGAAAAACCCCGACCAAGACTGATCCATCTGACGCTCCATAACCATTAACACCACAGATGTAACAAATAACAGGAGCAGGTCTACAGCATGAGAAAAGTGGGGGGAAGGCCAAGGTTGTATTGATTGGCTATATCTCAAGGAATTGATGGCTCTTATACCGTACACCTGAAAAAATAACAGTGTCTCATAAATAGGGTTTGAATGAAGCTTGAGTTAGAAAAAAATTAAAATACTATTTCTAGATGCTATTTCAAGCCAACTTGGAGAACAATGCATTGTTGGTTAGGATTTACTCGGCAACTGCAAGCCAAATTTAAGATATTTCAAGATCTTTTTAATGCTACCTGAAATTTAAAAGAGAGAAATAAAGAAACAAAGCTGGCAAACCAGTCTATTTCTGATTGAACACATCTCATGAAAGTTCTGAAACTATAAATGGTCAGGACATGAAAAACATCAGGAAATTAATTGTTAAGGAACATGAAGTACAATTTAGCAGTTGTTTCGTAAAGCAGATATGTGGACATGCATTCAAGGAATTCTCCTTTCTCTTTTTTTTTACTTTCTGGAAAACAGGATATTTTTGTAATTACTTTGTGTACCAGTAAGCCTAACATGAATAGAAATTCCAACCAATAATACCATCAAATACCAATCAATCCCCCTCCTGCCCCTCCCACGAAAACCAGCAACTTCACAATTTTCAAAGTGACAGGAGTGGCAACATGGTACAGTGGTGCATTTTTGGGTGTTCACTTTTGAAAATCTGGCATTTATTAATTTTGAAGAATCAGAATTTGTAACATCTGAAGATTATTATGCCAAGCATTTCACAGTATATTGCTTCACCAAGTACACCTAATATGTAATGGCCTTCACTGCATTTCTCTTTCCATGTTTATACTGGTCTAACCCGCCCATTTTTGAACAGTCCCTCTCCACATTATGTCCTGTCCCTTTCAACTTGAAACATGTTCAATTATAGAAGTTAGCATTGAAAGGCCATTTCCTTGTGACTTAAAATTTAGCAATTTATTTTGGGCCATTTCAGAATGAAGACCCATGGATACCCTGATATGATTTATTATACTTCCTTGAAAGAACAATTATATGTATGTCCAATAATGCTTGTTACTCTATATTGAAAAAAAGAGATTGATCGTCAAGACAAGTTACCATCTTGTTGTTTGTAGCGGTGGGAGATCAAAACATTAGTGGGCTTCTCCACACCCAAATAGAGAAACTCCACAGACTGTTTGCCATACTTGTGGATCTTGAAGACCTCATGTTTTAGCCCGGTTCCATAGATGTAGTCTTCAAATATATCAATTCTATATGGCTGGGAGATTCCTGTAAATGCAGCAGAGAAAAGCAAGTAGATAACATCAACAAGTGACTGTGTCCACGTACAAGCAGCTTTGGTTTAATGAAGGTTTCTATCCTGAGGCGGCTAGAAGAAGCAAGAACATGCTGTGTGGGCAGATAGATCTCGACACGTATTGTTTAGAAGCTTACTGCTCCAGAGCTATACAAACAATGTTATTGTTGTAATCTTTTGAGAAAAAGTTGAGGAAATTAAAGGGCAACATCAATAGTATGTGCTTAGAAAGAGAAGCGGAGCTTTGTTCCCCAGTTTGGCATTACCGTGTCTGTCGCTGATTGTCACCAGAGGGTCCGAGCCATCCAATCTTATGCTCCCTATCTCTGAGAGCTCAGGATCAGCCCAATACAAACGTTGGTTGAAATAATCAATGGCCAGGCCTGGGGGAGGATGAAGGGAAGAGATTTATTTGCCTTATGAGTTGTAGAAAGATTAATATGGATTCCTACAATGTGGGATACCTTCAGGTCTCAATAGCTTTCTTGAAATATTCAAACACAATTGCACAGTTAAGGTGTCAAGGTTACATGTATTCAGCAAATTAACTACATGTGGAGTCAGTCTTTGTTCATCTAGTTTCTTTTGGCTGTTCACTAATGTGTCTAGTTGAAGAAGTTTCTTGTGTCAAACAACATAAGTCTATTTTGTAGTTTTCTGCATTTTCAATGGCAGACTTTAGGCATGCCTACCATTTCAAAACAAAGACTCACTTTTAGTTTCTCACACAATTCCGACTGGATAATTGAGCACCTGGCTGAGGCAACTAAATAGGTTTGCATTTTTCCCACAGATGATGAATTCCTTGCTCTGTGACCAAGACAGAGCATGGGTCCCTTGAATTAAAGGAGGCCAAAACAGCTCTTCAAAACTAGATCAGCACTAAGTGTCTCCCTAAAGACACACCAACAGGTTTTGACTGTCTCGAAAATATTTCTTATTTTTTTTATTTCTTTGGCCTTATTGTCTTATATCTTTAGCTACCATCTCAAAGCTTCTGCTCTCTAGCTACATTGGTGAGACACAATGAATGCATGGACTGCACTGTATGTCCATTACTATGTGGAGCTGACTATACTATACTATACACTGAGTGGACAAGACATTAGGGCTCTTTACATTAAATAGGCTGACCATGTGAATCCAGGTGAAAGCTGTGATTCCTAATTGATTTCACCTATTAAATCCACTTCAGTCATGAAGGGGGAGATGGAGATGAAAGTGAGGAGATGTTAAAGAGGTTTTTAGTCCTCTTGACAGTCATGGACATGGATTGTGCAGAATGGGGTGCAACTCAAGAGTAGGAAGGTTGCCCTAATAGTTTGTACACTCAGTGTATATTCATTTATCAAAGCATCTGTGTATGTGGGTCTTGTATTAAATGTAACTACATACTGTAGACTATGTATTGTATGTATTGTATACATGTACACATGTATATATGCATACATTCATGTGAATTGTTTCTGTAAAGATGGATGTACAAATTAAATTTCAGTATATGATTGGAATGATCTTGTAGAATTCACAGGTGCACCAATGCCAAAATTCTTAGAACTGATACGAGTACTGAGTGTTAAATAGGCTTTTTTCACCACAAAATCGGTGCTAACCCTGCTTCGTAGCAGGGTTTGTTAACCCAGGGTTAAAAGCGGTGTTAACCCTCTTTCAAAAATGCAAGTGTGAAACGCTGCTTAGCCCGGGGTTAAATGCCCAGGGTTAAGAAAGACGCCCGGGGTTAAGTGTAGTGTGAAAAGCATATAAGTAAATCGGCCAATAGTTCCAATCCAAGTACTACTCAGTTTAGACATTCATGCCACCTAGCATTCTCTTGTTGTAAAAAATAGGCTACAAAATATAGGCAAGAGAATACAGCCTCTCATTCTGAGCAGAAAGTTCCAGGTTCAAACGAGGCAGGAAAAATTACAACTTCCCATCAACATTTCCCAAGAAATCCTGTTCACAACATGCATTTATACCATTTTATGCTATTTAGAAGGCAGAATTGCCTCACTTCTGGTATTATTGTGGCTATTTCTGGCTGCTTAAGCATCTGCTGTGTCTTTCCTCCACTCTCAACAGCCAGAGAAAACTCAGCTTGATACATTTACAATCATCTTCACTGACCTCAAAGAATCACCACATTGCAGACATTTCTTCTCTCAATGGAAAACATTCAAGCATTTAAAGTAATTTGTGGACTTTCAAGGAAATAGATACCGGTGGGTCTTCTGAGGTTTTTCTCCAAGAGCACTCTGCGCAAAGAGCCATCCATGGCTGATTCTTCTATGTGGGAGTGATCGCCTATTACGCTCCAGTACATCATCCTGTAAGAGACAAAGAGTAAAGCCTCCCTGATACCAACACTTCATGGATAATTGCAGACATCATGCAAAGAATAGTGTTATTTCTACATGCATGCTACCTAACAAATGACCAAACAAAAGTACGCCGAGGATGGAGGACAGATAAAGATCTCTAAAGTTGCCAAACAAGGGTACATCGGATGGTGATTTGGCCGATGAGAATGAATGGGGAATCATCGTGATTCAGTAGGCTACAGTACAGTCTATAATATATTGGTAAGTTGTGTGTCAAGAATGCAACCGTTCTCAAACTGGAAAAATGTTTTCTTTATTCTCTTCAAGACAACTTGGGAAGAGTGTTCTCCACAAGGACAAGTATCGACTTGGTATTGTTGATTTTGATAATCGCCTAATGTTCCCTCAAAATGACTGACCTGTCTACAGGTCATGAGTTTTCAACATTGCTTGGAAACAAAAGAGGAAGTCAATACCTACTGAGAGTAGCAATGGTCAACACAATAATCTTACCCTCTGGCTGGGTTGACAGCGATGGCGTAGGGCTCTCCCGCTATGTCAGTAATCAAGCGGGTGCAATTGGGTCCCTTGAGCTGGCCCACGTTTATGGAGTACCTTAACTTTGTCCAGTGGGCTGTGTAATAGCTGAACCAGTGCATCCGTGAGTGGTCCGTCCAATAGATATTGCCTGTGATCCAGTCAGCAGACACATCCCTGGGTCGACGGAAGTCTGAACACTGGAACCAACAATGGCCAGGACAAAAAGTCAGGTCTTCTATTAAGCTTTTGTGAATAGATATACTTAAATGTATGTCTTATAAATGAAATAGCAATGAGAGATTTAGTACAATGCTGTTATATCTACTTAGTGCAATGTGTAGTGAAATTAATTAATACTTTTTGATTTTCAGTACCCTGAATTAATAAGTAACATAAGCTTAGTACCTTAGTGATGTAAACCAAAAGTGTGTCACAACACATTGTAAGAAATAATGGGTTGGTTTTCTAACAATAAGTGTCATTATAAGGTAAGAGCTTGATGCAATAATTACATTCAAAACACTGAGGCAAGAGGAAGTAGCCGAGACACAGCTTCAATGGATTTAGAATAAACGCAGATCAATACGATCTATAAAGTAGCACCAATCAACAGCAAGTTGAGAAAATATCCTACATCCATTGAATCTTTGTCAGGGAAAAAATACATTGTACACCCACACCTTGGATATACTTACAATGTTTCTGACATTAGTTTTAGTTTGACTTCTGTCTAGGATTTCTTTGTAAAAAAGTCCACCAGGGTTAAACTGGGTAGCCCAGATAAACTTTTGGTGGTGAAACAGAGTATCCATCCCAATAATGCGGGCATTGTCCTCGATGCGAGTAAGTAGTTTGTGTCCATGGCTCTGGTTAAACGGATACACAAAACTTCGGATTTCAGTGTCATTAGCTATGTAGAGCACTCGATCTTCTGGTCCTGCCCGATGAGTTATTAATATGAAAAAAAATGAAAATTGACTAAATTGCATTTGGGGTATTAGACAACAGTTTAAGCACAGTACAAACAAGTTAAATGTAACATTGTATACTAACAATGAGAACATATCACAAATTTAACACTAGTACATTGACTTTTAAACATTCAAAAACATATAGTAACAATACTTTAAGAAACAAGAACAATTAGTGCACAGTACACAATAAGATATTTGAAATTAAAACTGGGTTCATACCTTTTGATATACAGTTGCCATTGATCTCTTTATAATTTCTATCACATGTGCACTTAAAAGATCCTTTAGTGTTTGTGCAATAGTGAGCACATGTGTCAAACTGCATACACTCATTGATTTCTGGAAAGAAAAGAGAGAGCGGTTTACTTATGAAGAGGAGGCTATGGAAAAAGACTGACTGTAAAGTTAAGGTTCATTCACATTCGTTCAGTCAACATTGGTGAAAACACTTTTGTTGTTTGCACACTTCCAGGTGGTAAAGAGTAACAAAGACTCTCCAGAACGAAACAGAGTCAGGCAGAGGCCAAAAGTTAGCTATGGTCACCAGGATAGATATGGCAGTATCTGAGAAAAACAAGTATAAGCCTTATTTCAATTTCATTATAGATAAGCAGTAGCCTTGATCCATTACTACAGACAAAACTATCTTAAAATTATCCTAAATTACTTCCTCTGCAATTAGTTAAGTTCAGTGGAAGTGGATACAACAAATAAAGAATTGTAGTTAGAAGTGTAAGATTCGGTAGGGAAATACTGGTCATGATACGATATATATATATGTTAATTTCTAGCCATACCATTAATATTAACTTACTGTATTGTTAGACAGGGCAAAGTAATAATTGATCATACACTACCTTCACACTGGCCTGTCTTTTGGTTCCTCTTGAAGCCAGATTTGCACTGGCATATACCATTAGCATTTGTTTGATTGCAAACTGCATCCTCTCCGCATGGATTTGTTTTTTTTCCACATACATCTCCGTTGGAAACTAGAATTAAAGACGGGATGTTGATTACTCACCAGTGTTCTCTCTGTATCTTAAGATGCCTGCTGTGCCTTCCTTTTGATGTGCAAAAGCCAAGAGGGCATCATCTTCTTTCATATAGTACACAACGCACCTCAAACATGGGCATACATATATTACCATAAATAACCAAACATCACATGTAAAATGTGGAAATTGCTGAGCTTCCCGCTAACATCATGGTGACATTCAATACTTTTCATCTCTTCCGAATTCAACTTTGATCTGTGTGCCTCCAGGTGCCTGCGGTACGTACAGGCCTTGCAGTCTTGCTCATCCGAGCCACTGTCCCCACAGTCATTGAAGAGGTCACACTGCAGCTGAGCGGGGATGCAGTGCTGGTTACTGCAGGTGAACTCCATCTTCCCACAAGGCCGAGGTCTACCTGCCACCACCTCTGCTTCAGTACACAAAGTGTCAGTTCAAAAGGACAGCAGGAGAACAGGTGCTCAAGAATAAACAATGCTTTGAGATCTTTTTAAACCCTAAAGCAAGTAAAGAAGAGCTATGCATGCAGTACCCAACATTCCTGGACAAATATGCTGCTTTGAATTTCAAAAGGTGATGCAATGTCAGGAGAAAATTACAGAAGCCTGGCATTTTAAGCTATGCGGTCCAGGATTTTCAGTTTTCATTTAATTTATTATTATTTTTGTTATTTTAAAGCTGCACTAGGCAATTTCACACATTGGTGGCCCGAAAAGGCAGGAAGAAATAACTGCTTGAAATTTGGAGACTTCAATGCCCAGAAATCATGTGACTGCACACAGCCACGCCTGTGTTTACCAGTCAGGGGAGTCTTTCATTGCTTTATACCAAATAATACCACAGGAGTGTGAGCGGCCAAAGATCTAATGTTGTTGAGTTCATCTTTCTTTCAATGAAGTTTTAAAGTTTTGTGGGCAAAGATGTGTCCATATCATACCATACCATAACAGAATTTAATTTGGGCAAAGAGGGTGTATTTTTACATAAAATATGGCTATTGCAACTTTAACAGCAGATCTGAGTTGGTGCATTGTATGCTCACCACACTCCTCTTCATCTGAATTGTCACCACAGTCATCCACTTTGTTACACACTTGGTCTTTGCGCAGACACACACGATCATTTCTGCAGCGGAATGGCCTTGTAGGAGGGCAGGGCAGTTTGGCTGGAGATGAAAAGTGTGTGTTGAATTTCAAAAAAAGAAGTCCACAGAAAAATTGTATATGGAGAGACCATCTCTTTCAACAATGAAATATATGTCCTTGTGGGAAAAGTAATGGTTTATAAAAGAGGAATTTAAGAGGAAAGACTTGTGAGCAAGAGTGACAGTTTCGACCCACCACACATGTCTGTGTCTTCGTCAGAGTTATCTCCACAATCGTCCTTGCCATCACACACCCATGTGTGGAGTTTGCATAAGGTATTGTTGCAAATGAATTCATCAGCCCGGCAGAAGAAAGCGCCTGCAATTACACAGATGAGCGGTACTCTCTCACAGTTTTTCTTCTAAAATTGTAAGGCCATTAACTTTGGTAGAATATTGCTTTCAAGGTTGCAAAAGATATCACTCAAAAAGAACATAGCGAGATTATGATGACAGGGCATTTTATAGGATGATCCAGACAGCTCTGGATCATTTTCCCTCATAAAAACAAGTCTGAGGCCATCAGAATTTTTCAGTCTCAGCTCAAACCTCCTTTGCTCCCTTCATTTGAAATCTCTCTCTGCCAAACCTGCTCCCAACTTCTTTGTTTTCTGTAGTATATTTTCCTCTCTTGTTCTTTCTCAGTTCCTTAATGTTAAATAGTTTTGAAACAGTCACCATGAGATACGGTGTCTGAGAATTATGTTTACTCTCAGGCACTGTGGGTAACCTGTAACCCATAAAACGATAATCGAAAGCACCCCAAAATGCATTAACCCACAGTGTAATAAAACTGGGTCAGACCTTGACTGCAGTTTTCTTCGTCACTGTGGTCCACACAGTCGAACACATCATCGCAGCGCCAGCGCCGTGGGATACAGTGGGCACGATTCAGACACAGAAACTCATCCTCTCTGCACTCCTTCACACAGCCAATCTGTTGGTGGAGAAGTGCATCACCAAAAACAGTCTCTTTTAGTGAAAATATAAAACATGTTCCCAGTAAACCGTAGCACTGAATGATTCATGTTTTAACCTGGATTGAACAAGTAGCTGCTCACTCACCACTGACATCTGTTGAGAAACTGCACTGAAAGTTACTGTGTATAGGCTCTATTTGGAAATATGAAAACAAGGATGGTGCAAATGCAGGCCATACTGACCTCATCTGAGCCGTCCAGACAGTTATCATGTCCATCACAACGCAGGCTGGCTGAAACACACCCTCCGCTGGCACAGACGTACTCGTTCAGAGAACATGAAGGCACCACTGAGGAAATGCATATCAAATCAGCTTGGCTATAACAAAACTCACAAGCACCACACCACAGTAACAGCCTTGTCTTTTCTTGCCTATGAATCACTCTGATATGACCTTTTCAGTTTTCTGAATGAGTGGAGTGGCACTTGGACAGAACTTGTTGGAACTGGTCACTGCTAAATATGATGCCTGCCAGCAGGGCAGAGAGACAGCACTGTCTGCTACCTGCCGCTGAACAAATTGCTTCAGTCGCCACTTGAAACTACTTGGCCAATCATCACCACTGGAACTCAGCAGAGCAAATCCTCCATAGCACTTTATTTTACAGATGGATGGTAAATTTCTTGAAAATTACTCTCACATTTTTAATACTTCTATTGTGCTGCTGTTGTTGTTTATTAGATTGCCATCTTCTTATTTGCTAAATTTCTTCAAGACATTTCTTGGAAATTAATACAAAGTTAAGAATAGTATAATATGGAGATATATGGAGAATATCAAGGAGTTACGCCCATGTAATTAGGCCTAATTTCTTTGTGATAGCAATGACCCCTGGCAAAACAGAATCTTAAATTGAGCCAAGTGTGGTGCCCCTCCCAGTCGTCATTTAACAAGAAAATGGAGCAAAACGTTTAGAAATAGCAGAATAAAAAAATCCTTGAACCCCATGAACACCAGTATTCTTTTTTTTCTTTGGAAAAAATCATTCCACAGTAAACAATACACAGGCAAACAAGTGCACAAGGTTGGAAAATTGACAGCAATCTAGAAACAACTCGGGTGCTCAGAAATGTATTTTTCTTTTCAAACTTAAATCATTCTTTCATTAACTGGAAGGCCTTGTGTTTGCACCTGTTCCCTGGCAGTTTCTCTCATCCTCCCCCATCTTACAGTCTTCTTGGCCATCACACAGCCATTTCCCGGAGATGCAGAGGTTGTTGTGACAGCGGAACTGGTCATCTGCACAGCGTGCCTCACAGTCCTTCTGCTAACACATAACAACACAAAGTAAATCTCCACCAGAATGAAGTTATTACTCAGCCCAAGGTCTGTGGGGGAAATGCACTTAATAAATGATAAGTAGAGTAATGTGAAGCCTGACAACTTCCTTGTAGAATCAACGGTTGCTTGTGGTTTGTGATAGTAAGATCACAGTGTGATCTCTGTTCATTACGAAGTATCTAGGTAGGCTACTATTGGTAGGCTACTTTCATTCTTTGTAATCCTGTGAAATGATTTTAAAACATTTACCTTTGAAAAGCTAGTGTAAGAAAAATAGTCCACAAAAATTTAAAGTCATTTGTTACTTTCTTCCCTGGTACAAAATCAAGCCACACACACACACCCAGGGGAAACATTTTTAGGGAAAACAAAGGTTGGGACAGTCTTTAATAGTAAAACAACATTTAAGAAACATTTCAGGGGATTATAAAGAATGTATCCTAATGAAAGTAACCTACCTCATATTGAACGGATATCACGCTTGTTATTTGTGATCTTATTATAAGCGTCCATTGACTCTACATGTCGGGCTATACATTAGTCATTTAATAAGGGTATTTTCCCAACAATAAAAATAATAAGGACAAAACAAGGACACACTGCCAGGGAAACACATTTTTCAGGCAATACTAATTTCTGCACGAGAAAGGTTTGTTAGTGCTGCTGTCTCTTGCTGCTATGCTGTCACCTGTTACTAATGTCAACAATATGGTGGCTGCAACTGATATGATATCATGAGAATATTATGAATGGAAGCAACGTCTATTAAATATACTCATATAAGTATAAAATGTTAAATATAGTACATAAAACAAAACTGTTCAATGGGTCTTCATGCTATCTATCTATCTATCTATCTATCTATCTATCTATCTATCTATCTATCTATCTAATTCCTGCTCAGGGTGATAATGGTGGCTCTTCAAAACAGAATAATTGAGTAGACAATCCATGCTGGTCGTTGTGGATAACCACAGGGAATACCCATTGTGGATTTTAATGGTTATTGAATGGCAGCGTCCTTTCCTGAAACTATTTGACTGCACTGACCCAGAAAGCTGGTGCTGGGGAGAGACATAATAAAGGGTTAATTAGGCTGGCATTGTTACGCATGGAGAGGGATTATATATAAAATCTGTGTGCAAATGTTTAACAGAGCAATAAATTAGCTAGGATAATGAATCGTAATAACAAGTCTTTGTCCTTGAATTATGCATTGTACAGTGAATCATTTCTACTGATTTGGCTGACTTGCTTTTTTTGACTGCTTTTTTGTTGTTGTCATGAATCATTCAATCCTGCAAAAATCATTTTACTCCATGCAATGTTAGATAAAGGCGCATTTAAGTTACTTTCTTTTCAAATTAGAAAAGTGAAAGATTGAATCCTTTTCTAAATCATTGGTTCAGGTAGGCATTCACAGAAAATTATAATGACAATTTTCAAGCGTTATACATTCAAATGTTGAGGCATACTTATGTATGCAATGAACTTTCTTTGTACTGCTGGTTGGGAATAAGGGATTAGCATTTCCAAGAGCAAATTAATATGGAGCATTTCATGCACTGATGTACTAGAAGGTACAAGAACTCATCACAGTGATATTTTCTGTACAAGACTCATCACATCCTCGTGGAACATTTTGACTATGACACAGAGATTTGGCCAGACTCAATAAATACTTATTCTCTGCTTGGGCTGCAAGCTCAGAAATGTTAGTGGTAATTGTAGGTCCATAACCAGTAGTAAAGATCTCTAACCCATAGTCTACAGTGGTCGTGTACTGCACATCAGCAGCACACGTGAGACCTGCATTTGTGTCCACAAGTGATTTTCACCAAAATCTATTGCCTTGCCTAGTTGATATAAGACGTGTACCCCTGTGTCTATGGAAAATCTCGCCTGCCACCTAGCCTCTATTGAATCAGTGGGCGGCCTTGGTTAACTTCCGCTTTGGCTCCTTATAGAGTCGGTGTAGACAGCAGTATTGATTAAAACAAGACTGCTTCTTTTACGAGAGAAAAAACGCAGCTGAGCGTAGCTGAGTGTCGCTTCTGGTGTAGACAGGGTCTACTACAGAGTCAAGTCTAGTGCTGTCTAGTGCTGCATTCATATGAAACCAGGTACAGTACAATGGGCAGACATATTTCTGATGAGGTAGTTTCATGTTAGTGGCCCTCCAGAAAGTCTGGAAGGCCACTAACATGAAACAACCAGCAAGCAGCAAGCTACAAATAAAAAAAGTAAAAACTGGGCAGAGTAACATGTGGTAAATAGCATTACAGCATTTTAGGCTACTAAACCATAGCCTATATATTACATTTTTAATTATTTTGTCGCTATAGTTATTTTTTGAGTTACTATACTACTAGAACTTTCAAGAGCACATAACAGCAAATGAAACAATAGCTGCATTGAAATACCAGAATATTGTAGAACATTCAGGGGGGGAATGGATATAACATGGATATTTCTGAAACACTGGCCTCGTCTGAATTATCCAAGCAGTCATAGTCTCCATCACAGCGGAATCGGGAGGAGATGCAGTCTCCATTAACGCAGGCAAAGTCCTTGTGGTTACAGGTGACTGGCTCTGAGTCAAGAAAAACACAAAAGATACAAAATCATGCCAACCTGATTGTGTTTCCAGTATAATACACAACAAACAGAAAGCCCTAGATGCAGTTATTAGCCAAAAGCTCTGTGTTTAGAACCACATGCTAATGCCTTGGCAAAAACAATTTGTTAGCTAATTAGAGTCATTTTGTATTGGAACTGGAGTAACTGGCAAGGCTGCTCAGGATGTAAATACATTCATAGCCGCTCTCACAACAGAGGGGACAGCGTACTCCCTAAAGCCGAAAAACTGGCAACCGCCATTGCACCCATTTAGAGCAAGTCTGTGTCCCTGAGGATAATATTAGGGTGTATTTAAACAGCTGCATCAGATCCAGTGCCTGGGCCCTCCTCTTGTTATGGACTGTTAGCTAACTCAGGGTGTGTGTTATGAGCTGTGCTGCGACAGAGACTCCCAGCAGGCATTGCAGCACAATCTGATTTGCAGCCTCTCCACTGTCTGCTGGCCCACCTGCTTAATTCTTTACCATCCAACACTTGACTGGCCTTTATTTGCATTTTAAGTGACATTAATAGGTATGTGAAATAAGCACCTAATAAATCACACAATTGATGCCTACTCAGCAGAAACACATACAGTATGCATGCACATGTACATGTACAAGCAAACGCACTCACACATACAAATGCACATGCAAGCACGTGTATGCACGAAAAATATGAAAAATGAACTTGCTAGGTTAACGGTGCCATTTCATGGGTAAACAAAAACTTCTATTCTAAAAGTGAAATGTGAAAGTGAGCTTGGGAAAGTACAGAGGAGAGATGATATCAGATATGAGCCTTGCTTTATTCTCTGAAACAAAGATATTAGATATTAGTGTATACTTGAAGGGGAGAGTTGAGCTTGGCACAAGTGGGTGTATGTGTATATGTATGTATGTGTGTGTGTGTGTGTGTGTGTGTGTGTGTGTGTGGGTGTGTGTGTATATCTTCAGGTATCTTCGAACAGGTGCAATTGCTCACTGCGTAAGTGCATGTAGAACTTCAAGTGCCTGTATAACTGAACAAACCGCACTGACAGAAAGTGGAGTCAGGTACTCACTGCAGTTCTGCTCGTCTGAGTTGTCTCCACAGTCGTTCTGGCTGTCACACCTCCAGTGGTCCGGGATGCAGTTGTTATTCTCGCAGCGGAATTCATGAGGTCCGCAGGTCTTTTCATCTTTTTCATCAGGAGCAAACAAACACGCAGATGAAAATGGCTTCAAAGAGCATGAATATTAATAGTGTGCTAGCTATCATATTTTCTACGTGTAATCATCATTTCCTCAGGGTTTCCCTGAGCAAGTCTGACACTGAGTTCAAAACACAGTGTGCACTCCAGAGGCTAACACACCGTAAGATGAAATACCTGACTGCGCTACCAATGATCCTCAACAGAATATGCGACAGGAAGTTAGCAAAATTGAACTTTTTTTTTAAACCTCCAACAGGATTTTAGTAGCAAATGCTGAAGAGTTTGATTTTGGCTTTGTGAGATAATGCTTGTTACCAAAACCCCACTGTGTTCCTGTTCCCTTAGCCCTTAAAGGAAAGCAGTGCCTTGTCAGTACTAACAAGTAGAACAATACCAACAGAAGAGATGACAGTGAGGTACTGTTATTTTAGTTGCCAATTTATAGCAAATACTACAAACTATAACAGGAGCTGGGTTACTGCATTGTGAATCTGCTCACAGCATTCCTGTCTCTACCGTTAGACATCTAGTCTTTACAGCTCAGATTATTCCAAATGTTTGATTAAATTATTTAAGTTACATTAGCCAATATTTTGCAAGCAGGAATGTAAACAAGATGCTCTGTTTTGACACTCCTTGATGAAGGCCGAGATGGCTGCAATGCATTGCCAGTTATTTTGATTTCTACACACTTTTTTTCACTTAACATAAGCCTCTGGCAGAGACTTCGCTCGTCCTCTACATACGACAGTGCGTTGATTTCTGGAAAAGCGTCACTTGTACTTCGCCACTTGCTTTTTTCCACCTTTTTCACATATGCCGAAACTGGATGGTTCTCACTGTAAGAGTGAATCAGATGCAAGGCTTCTAAGTCAATTTCCAAGTGAACGACCTACAAAAGCTGCCATCAACTGACAGCTACTCTAGCAAAAGGGTGTACATAATAACTACAGTACTACAGCCTTGTGTGATTTTGATTTTGTGTGATCTACCAACACTGGTTTGTATGTAAAGTTGATATAGGAAAAGTCTTGGGAGAGATGTACATTTTTTAAAATGTCAGATATTTCAATTCTGAAATTAAAAAGAGCTGGCAGCTTGGGCTTTCCACTGTTAAACATTTATAATCATTAGAGTTAGACTTATTCAACATCACTGCATTTCTTTTCTCTTGCTTTGATATTTGCTCCAGCAGTACTTCTATTCAAATTCCTCTGAATGGATTTTCAAAGTCACACTAAGAGCTTCCTTTTAAAGAGTAATTTCAGTGCAGACGTCGTCAGGGATAATGGCCAGGGTAACGCTGTTATCACTTAGGGAAGAGATGCATCAAAAGAGGAAGGTGGCAGGTTCTGGCTGGATCCCTTTCCAACATGACAGCAGGAGAGAATCAGGAGGGATGGCTGAGCGCAGGAGCAGAGGACACAAGGCAGCAATTCATTAGGAAGCCGCTCAGTCACTTACAGCATATAAAAGACGTGACACAGCAAAAGGCAATATTTCCCCGCTAAGTCTGAGCTCATTACATTGTCAACCTAACAAGCAAAAACTTCCTTGAAAGGCTGTGGAAATTGAAAGTGAAAAAATAAGATGACATGAAATTAGCATCATCTTTTTTTGCATGCTTTTTAAGCGCTGACAACTTTGTGCGTGATCAATTTTGAGATGTAGACACTGACAAGCACTGCCGATGTTTGAGGTGCTAAAATCAAACATCAATAAGCTACATAAACTGGGATAAAAATGTACTAAATTTGACATCAGGGTCTTTGTGTGCCAGTTGGTATAAAGTTGATGAATAGATTACACATCACACAGAATAACACATGATAAATAGTAAAAAAAAACAAATGAAGCTGACTTAAAATAACAGTGCAATCTATTGAGTATAAGACAAGTATCAGCAGAAATGCTCTATGTTGCTTGAATAATAACCATGACACATAACAGATACAGATAACACTGCAGCCAACATGACACCTTACCCTTAACCACCCACTTCAGCATCACCACCCGGCCGATACACACACACACACACACACACTTAAAATACACACCTTAAAGTAAGTAGTAACTAACTTTTTCACATTAAAATAACAATAAAGAAATATTATTATTAATATATTACACATCATCAGTCTGTGTCTGTCTGTGACCCTGTATGTGCATGCCTAAATCCCTTTTCAGTGATGGTGGGCTTGTTTTGGGGCATATACCATTTGCTGTGGGTGTGGCCAGCAGTGAGCTGGGTTGTGGCTATCAAGGTGAGGCTAGCAGCCACAGTGCAGGGAAGTCATAGCAGCAACAACAACGGAGCAAAGCAGTGAACGGTGAACATCAGCATTGTTTATTTTTTGTTGTATTCACTGTTGTATTCCAATTGAGGGGGAGGACAGTGAAGACTTATTTGATGTCTGATTGATAACCTCAATACTGATTTGATTAAGCCAAGATAAAATCCATTGGGATGAAAAACAACATCTAACAAAAAAAAGAAGAATGCCTCCGATTTATCAGGTCCTTATTCTTTCTGTGTGTGAAATACTAACCTCTGCATTTATAGTGAAGTACACTTGATTGGAGTGCTGGATGACTTCGGAGACATGGCAAGCAAACATAATATTGCTGGGCAGAGCTTCGATTTCTTTTGAGGAACATAAGGTACTCATGGCTGTTTACCTGCTCTCATATGAAATGGCTTTGACTCAAGACTTGTGATAGTGAGAGGAAACTCAACTTGCTTGTGCGTGTGTGAGTGGATGTTTAACGGCTAGGCTCAAAGTGAATTGCCAATTCTATTTCTATAACAACTCAAAAATCATATTGCTGAGCTCTGACTATGGATAGCTGTCTTTCATGGCAGTCTCCTGAGCACAATCACAGAGTGAGTGAGAACGAGTCGAGGGAGCAAGTCTGACCAGAGTGAACCCAAGTGTAAAATTAATTCATTTAATCTGATTCTTCGCCCAGGCCCCTAAAACTGAAAAACAAGTGGAGTGGTGTGATTTATGATTAAGTGGGTTTCGGCAACTCACCGCAATTAGCCTCGTCTGAACCGTCGGCACAGTCCGGGTCCTCATCACAAACCCAGAGTTTGGAGATGCAGTGCATGGAGGCCTTACACTGGAACTGCTCTGGGGAACAAGTGCTTTCCGCTGGTGGCAGAGCGATGGGTGAGTGATGAGTGTGTGGGAAGGAGGAGGTTATAAGACGATGCACGTGATCTACTAGTATGAAATTTGGATTTGTAAGGTTAACTTGAAAGTCTGGACAATCGGGGGAAAATACAGTGACATGAGAACTAGTGGGGAAGCCCTGAATTTCTCCATAAGCCACATACGCCTCCTCAACAGTACAGCATTGTTGCAAACAAGACCAAGTAACGGTAATGCAGCGATGACTCATTGTAAAACCACGGCGTTACAGATAACATTTTAATTTCAGTGGTGCAGTGTTCATTAAAAAGTGTATTCAAAGCCGCTTCCAATCGTGGAAGTTTGAGACGGGGTGAAGTAATTAGCCTTCACCTAAATTAAAGCTTAGACAACTCTCGTCTCTCTCTCTTTTTTCTCTTCCTCTCTCCTTCTGCCTTCTCACCCTCTCTTGCAATCACACGCAAGACAAATATGGCAGTCTGAAACACTTGTCGGAGGTGTGATATTCTGATAGCTGGAGTTACATCATGGTGAAGAAATTCTGTTCTCATCCTCTCGGTGATTCAATGATATCTAATCCCTTTTCACAGGAACAGACAATAACCAGGATTGCCTTTGGAATACCTAATCACTGACTATGTATTGTTAAAGGCACCGTATAGTCTGTTCACGCTCTGAAATGGATTCACCAAGTCAAATAAAGACCTTTAAGGTGATTTATCTTAACCTCTTAGATTCTATAAAAAAAAAAGAACATAATAACTTCCATCTCAGGCTTCGCTGAGTCGCTCGAATAGGGCGATCAAAAAGGGGATAAGTCCATAAGCTTCCAAGTCCAGAAGCACAGTGAAGACATTTCTAAGACAATGGGTCTGAAAGTAATAGTGAAGAGCCTTACGGCAGTCTGTCTCATCCTCTCCATCGCCACAGTCGTCCTGACCGTTGCAACGCAGGTTGAGAGGGATGCATTTCTGCTTCCTTGTGCACTTGAACTGGCCCGACAGACAGATGTATGTCTCTGAAAGAGAAAATGGGAAGAGCGGAGGGAGGTTGAACAAATAGGATTATCCAAACAAAAAGTCCAAACAAAACATCCAGGAGTCGTACAAGATGTCTGATGAGAGAAAACAGGTCGATAATGTAAGCTTTGTGTGAATGTTGCTAAGACCAAGTTCAAAATGTATTTAAAGGGGTTTTTTGTGTTTAAAATTGTCATCTTTTAAGTATCAAATTGTAAGATGATTACTCCACTGCTTGTTTAAACCAGACTATTGTCTGCTTGTCCCACTGTGTATGGAACCAATAGCTTTACATTTTCATACTCTAAATAAACTCAAAGCTATATCATTTTATCTGTTATGTGTATTTAGCTATTGTCATGAGAGGAAATAGTATTGCACACCATTATAATGAGATGTTATTTGCTTGAAATTCGTAAACATTACGTATCCTATTCACCTAGTTCATGAAAGCTTTTATATTTGCTGTTCTAAACACCCGGTGTCAGTCAGGTCTTTCCTGGTGCACAGGAAGCGATGTATTTTACAGCTTTTTGTTAGGAATAAATAGATGACCTGGGTAGTTAGCATGAGCAGCGACAGCCACCATTGCTGAACAGACAAAGAGTGCTATATACAGAAACTCAAACTACTGTCCACACTGTTTGACTGACAAGTGATCTCTGGGAAGTGCACTGCAAAAAACATGGCATTAACGACCACTTAACACCAAAGATGTCAACCAAATACATAAAATAAAAATCTCATGGATTTCCAATATTAACAGTAATAGTTGTCACTTCCTTACCACAGTTAGCTTCATCTGAGTTGTCGCCACAGTCATTCTCTCCATCACAGATGAAGGGAGGAAGAGCACAAAGGCCGGTACCACACTGAAAACGTCCAGGCTGACATTTGAATTCCGCTGTTTACAGGAAAATTACACCTTATTTCTGAGAATGCATATTCCAATACTAATGCACTTTCAACATCAACTATACAGGGCATGTAAGAGCTGCATCAGAGACAATATGAATGCATGTACAGTCTTGTGAAAGAAAGGAACAAAACAGCACATACCAATATGTGTTTATGTGTTAACAGTAAACAAGAGTGGTCTTTTTAGGCCATGAAACTGAAAGTTTTATAAGCAGCAGAAATTTCAGTCCTTTCAGGTTTCAATTCAATTTGAATATCCCTTGGAGCTCACTAAAATAGCACTTGACTTCATTTGGTATGCCAGTATTTTAAGGACAACCTTGGAGTAACATGGCACTCACGGCAGTCGGCAGGTTCGTCCGATCCATCCCCGCAGTCATCCACTGTGTCACACTTCCACCAGAATGGGATGCACTCATCTGTCCCGCAGCGAAACTACCAGGCCCGCAGAAAATAAACAAGACGAAGTCAACATGAAAACTTGATTCAGCGTTTTAACTACCGCTCTTCAAAGCCAAAGTACAAATCGATATGCCACCACTTTCAATGGGAGCTATGCCACAGGATCGTGGCATGTGAGGGCAGATACATAAAGAGAAAACACCATGAAACAACTGATTTGCTGTCTGAGATGGATGATTTGGATGGATGACAGCAACATGGTTAAAATAACGGCTGACAAGTGGGAGGGAAGAGGAATTTAGCTGACCTGACTGGAAGTGCAGTTGGAGAGGCAGGTCTTATTGTCAGCAGCCAGGTAAAAATTAGTGGGACAGGCACACTTGTGTTCCCCACCGGGGGATAGGAGACACAGGTGGCTGCACCCTCCATTTGCAACCTGACACTGGTGCTTGGGCACTGTACAGAAAGACAGAGAGGAACACATAAGTGTAAGGCCAAACCGTATTACACAGACCATTTCCTTCTTAATACTGTAAAGAAGACCCGTATCCACTGCTCAGCATGGGAGGATGAAATGAACACTTGTGCCAGATGGACTTCCTACCTTCGGGCTGGCGGAGGGAATGGTAGACCTTGATGGATTTGATGGCTTGCCAGGAGTTGAGGAGCTCAATCCCTTGAGCCCCGGTTGTCTTGTGAGCCCGTCGTAGTGATTTGGACTTCCCATCTGTCCAGTAGACAAAGTCCTCAAACAAGGTCAGTGCCATCACCCCTTGGATGTGATCGTAGGACACTGCAGAGAGACAAATGACCATGGGTAGCCCAGGGGAACTTTAATTCAATTCTATTCAATTCAGCAGCCAGGGTTCGCCCCTAATTGTGCAATAGTGGCAGTAACACGATGCTTTGTAAATTTGCAGCTACACCATTTGAAACTTCCAATCAGTCAAATCCACAATGGATCCATTCATCAGGGTATTTGGTTATTTGAAATGATTTGACATAATTTACACCATGGAGGGGAGAGCCCTGGGTAACCTTTGTTTTTCAAACATGAACAATTTTCCTAATCATAAACAGCATTCATAACTACACACTCATTCATAAGTGCATTCATAAGCAAACAAGTCATGGCACACTCTCAATATTCTATCATTACAGTGTAATGATCCATGAGATGCTTATTGAATGTTAAGAATTCATAAATAATTCATGAACCAGGCTAGTATAGCTTACTGTGAGGTATGAAGGGTCTTCATATATATAATATGTTATATGTACTGTATATACTGTTCAACCATATGTGTCCACTGGCCTAAAAAACAACAACTGAACAAGTGATGTCTGCCAACACCAATTTAGTCTCACCTTTGTGTCTTTGGGTGCCATCCATGTTGGCAAACAGGATGTGGTTGTCGTCTGCCCAGTACAGCCTCTTGTTGGTATAATCGATAGTGAGAGCAGTGGGGCTATAGATTTCTGTGTCAATGATAACCTCCTGCCCTCGGCCATCCATACCAATACGTCCGATGTGAGGGGACTCACAGCAGTCCACCCAGAACACGTACCTAGTCAGAAGTGTTGTACAATTCAACACAATAACAACCGGCAAACATGAGATACATGAAAATCAATGGCCAGGCAACCCTATATCTGACATACATTGAAAATTCAAAAGAGTTTCGAAAGAAAAGTTAAGTATTCAAAGGAGTAGCTTTACCCGGTTCGGCCCTGTGAAATTTAAATCCTGTCCTAATGTTTAAGAAATTCTTGGTCAGATGAAACATAACAGGTGTTAATTAGTGTTATGGTGAGTTTCAGAGCAAGGATAATAAGCGTACCCAGTCTGGGGGTCCAGGACCAGGTCTGTGGGGTTCCTGAGGCCAGAACTGATCAGGACGGTGGGGTAGAGGCCATTGGCTTTGGACACTTCCAGCGTTTTCCTCTCCACATCACACCAGTACAGATTCTTCCCTATCCAGTCCACTGCTAAGGCACTAGGCACCGCTGTTCTATGGACTATCTGGTAATGCAGGGAAAGGGAAATCAATTCATTAGCTAGTTTTGATCATTGCACACCTTAGTATTGGTTGTGATGGTCATAATACATTAATGTAATGGAATATATAGAATTTAAAGAAAACAAGCTCTTTGATCAGTTTACAATTATACAGTTTACAGAAGAGTAGTAGCAACCACTAAACCATATACAGCACTTGCATTTTATGCAGATGATGTACAATATCTTCTGAAATAATTGGAAGTTTAACCAACTTTCAGTCTTCACACGTTCATCTGTTTTATTTAACAGCACATGATCAATAAGAATACAAATATTTTTATGGATTCAATTTCCTCCAACAAAATTGATTTGAATTGTTCTAAATGGTTCCAATAATCATGGCCGTGGCCACTTTTCAATTTTGAAACCATAAAAGATTTTATTTACTTTGAATTGTTATTGTCTGATCTTATGCTGTTGTAAATCAATAGATCAATGTGTGAAGACTGATAGTTGCTTCAATTTCTAATTATTTCAGAAGATATTGTACATTATCTGCATAAAATACAATGGCCAGTAATCTTGGCCAGGACTGTATGATTGATCAGCCAGTGTACTATTAGAAAAATAACTGAGAGCAGAAGGAAACATAGAGCTCTCAATCTGCCCCTATTTCATGGTACCACATATATAATATTGCAGACCAATGTACTCTGCTCTCTGCTCTCAATGTACTGGCATTAATAAAGAATTAGCAAGAAATTGTCTTCAGTTGCAGATATCTTACAGGTACAAGTGCTTCTATACATCTAAGGTTTATTTTGACCACATTACACACAAATCAAAAGTACAATTAACATCCAGAGCTAAAATTAATGTGATGAGTAGTTTTTGCGAAAAACAGCTTTATTTCAGGTCTGTTGCTATGGTAATGGCTACGTTTACGCTGCCTCTGGGTGGCAGAATTTCTACAGGAGAACACAGCGTGAGGATTAACACCCATATCTGTAGACTGCAAGGTGAGAGTGTTTTTTATTATTGATTGATTTATCTTCCAAAAATGCAAACGTGAATCGTGACTCATGAATCGTGTATTAGATGTATTGAAATCGATTGAGAAAATAATTTGGCGGTGGGGGAGGTCTGTTTCAGAATGAAGGGGTTAAGCAGTTGTTATATAATAACGTTATTGGACTGCCTCTCTGTCTCTCCACACTTTATTATTCTTTCCATCACTCAGGGAGACTGTGGGCAAGCTGTATTGCTGTAACAATTCAAACATACAGGACCGGGTGAAAGCAGGAGCGGCATTTACAAATGCTTTCAGCTGCCTTATGAAGGAATGGGGGAATGCAATTCAACAGTACAAATTGTGCATCTTTCTTTCTCCCTCCATGTCTCACTCTGCTACAACAACCCCCCAGTCTGCTACCAATCTTTCTTCACACAACAGTAGCTAATTTGCCAAAAGTCCCTTTAAGGTTATTGTACTTTTGCATATTGTAAGCTGCTCTAGGTATGAGCATTTGCTAATTGCCTAAAATGTAAAATGTAAATGCAGTTAAAGCAAGAAAGGCAGATAGGGGAGGAGACAGGGAGGAAGACAGATGGAAAGTAGTGGCAACAACATCCTGATTAATGCTCTCGTTAATATCATTGCTCTCATCTCAACGAAGGACTTGGTTAAAAAAATGAGTGAAGGCATCTTAATGATGGAAAATGTATCTAGGAACTATCTAGGACCTCCATCAATGTCCCTGAGATAGCTTAGCCTTTGAGTTAGCAAAGCATTTGTTGGAATACACAATAATTGTGCCAGCTGGCAGATGAAACTGGTGCCTCAAAAACACTATTTCAAACCCCCAGCACTCATACAATCTGCCATTAAGGGACATGATGTGCTTTGAGGCCTTCTCTATCATCATTTGCAAGAAAATATATAGCCTTGCCAATAGAATGGGCTGTCCCTTAAGCAGTAATTTGGACTGAACTGAGCTTCAAATAGTCTCCAAAATGTCACAGATTGAGAAGTGTTTTCCATCAGAACTGCCCCACCCAGGGAAAAAGCAACAGTTAATATTCATCACATAAAGTCAGCCTCTGGCGTTATTCCATAGCATCTCCTTGCATTGATCCGACAGATTGCTTCATGTGGAAATGAAGGTTAACGTGTGAGAAATGTCAACATTTGAATATGGCTCATCAAAACATGAAGACCTCATGAATCCACAGTATATTTGATCCATGCTATTACTGAAAGTATTTTCACCTTGGGCTAGCATGAGCGTTTTGTTTTTGGCTGGTGAGTTAAAACATGTGTCTCTGAAAGAGGCTTAAATAGCTGTTTGGTAAAAAAAACATTGACACTATTTCATAAGCTTGGCTGTATCTATTTACATCATGGAAAAGAGGCATTATAATATCTGTCAATGTAGTGCTTTACACATATTACCACACCTATTGATCAAAGCTATTGATGATTTTTGTCTTCCATTCATTTGATCTGAGCATTAATAACATAAATAAATGTATGCTACGTTTGCTACTCTCTATCACCGATCCTCTGATACACTGGAAGAGATGTGTTTTATGTTTCCGGCAGCAGCAACAGTGGTTTGTTTGGAATAAATAGAAGAACTGGGTAGTTAGCATGAACAATGGTAGTCACCATGAATGAACAGAAATAAAAGAGTAAAACAAAGAAAAGAAAAGAGCGCAGAAACTAAAATTCCATCAAAAAGAGACCATTTAGCATCAAAGAGGAGATTACATACATGACTTAAATTACATTTTTCCATTATTTTTCATCCAGTAGGTAACAAGTGCCTAGTGAAGTGAAATAAAAGACCATCAAAATCCTGCAATCCTGGCAGTAAATAAGCCCATAGAAATCCTTCCTGCTTCCCAAATTGCACTCCCTCACATGGTGGGCTTATACCAGTGGCACTGGATCTCAGTGGCTCTCCTAATTAACCCCAATGTGAAAACCTCCCCGATCTGTATCTCAAACAGTTTGTGCTCTTGCTGCGCTGTGGCAGCGGCTCAAACAGAGACTGTGGGAGTAATTGAGCTGAATGAGCCTTTTGCCCCCACATACCAATGCTAATGAGATGTGGGATGGGGTGCCCAGCAGGTGTTCTGCTGACGTCCCAGTGTTTGGGCTCCGGTCCCGTGACCCAGACGGACCTTAGTGATTACACCAGAGAGCGCCATTGTGTTATTAAGCCTGTTACTTTCATCAGAAAGCCATTGGTGATATTGCCACCATTAATTCACATTCTTTGTGAAGCTAACAGGCTGTTGGCTGCAGGCAGTAAGTCCATTATGTTGTCTATAAAAAAGATGAAGGGTGCCAATCATCAGCTGAACACTGACAATGAAATGAGGCATTGAAGTGACACTCTTGCATTTTCAAAAACTACATGGATCTTCAAATGACACAATTTGTTATTGACTTCCATCTTGATCATTTGAAGTAGTAGAAAAAAAGCACAAAATAGCAGTTGGATAGCAGCATGATCCTCTGCTAAAGAAAGATGGATATGTGTAATCTGGAGAGGAAAGTAATAAACCAGGGACTCCTGGGTAAAGTGGCAGAAGGCAGCATATGGCGAGACCATAGTGACTAAACCTGGCGGTACCTTGAGGTCGCTCCCATTGAGGCGCATTCTGTTGATCTTTCGACCACTGGGCCTGGTTGAGTCCACCCAATAGATGAATTCCTTCCTGTAGTCAAAGTCTATGTGGATGATGTTGTTAAGACCCTGAGGATTACAGAGAGAAAGCATCAGGTATATATCAACAGATAAATTCTCATTTTGAATAAAAATTGAGGTGAAAGTTCTTGAGTTCCCTATGAGGCTGAAATGGGGGGTTTCAGTGGTTTGGGTTCATATCCCACTATCCTTTATCCTTTATCTATGATGCAAACCTGACTAAATAAAAGCTGATCAAATAGAATGACGCAAGCCTGTTGAAGCACATGGATGGGTAGCTAATCAGTACCCTTTAAATCATTAACCTTTTAAGCACTCTAATGCACTCTAGAAGGAACAGACCATGTTGTTTATTGTAAAAAAAAAAAAAATGCAGAACCCAGATGCTATGAACAGCTGCTAACCTGCACAATAAACAAGGTGCAATGCAATCTGGTTAAGTATTAAATTAAATTTCATTCATTAACTGTACATTAATGGAAATATCTATAATCAGGTCAAGTCACTATCTATGTGCATCGGAGGTATGCTATACTTCTACTGTACATCCTATGATATTTACAAGCTACATTGATTTTAGAGGTGTTCCCCATAGGTTCCAGTGCCTTCAGCTATATAGAGCATGTGAAGAGCCAGTGAAGAGCAGTTTGAAGCCCTATCAAAGCAGAAGAGTAAGGTACTTCCCTTCTCTGTCATGTTCACAAGACCCCACTGTCAGTCAGACAGAGCTGCTCCACAAACAAGTGCCCCTGCCCTGCTGTCTCACTCTATGGGTGCCAAGAAAAGGTGTCAGGAAATCTGACAGGCGAAATGAGATGTCTTCATCAGATCATCAACACCCTCACAGACAGGCGCCAAAGTGTCCTGGGGGAACCTCCCTCTATTGCAGCTATTCCTAAGACCAGCCATGGAACTGAAACATGCCGGCCCTGGTTTACAAGATTGTGTACATATGTTTTTTAAGAGAGAATGAACTACCCATCACATACATTGCGAGTTTGTCATCGATTCCCCTACATGTTGCTAGCTAAACGTTACTTTGCTCTGGTCTGAGCAAAGTATGCAGAAAGAATAACCGCAAAGTTGTATTAACTATGCACCACTTTGGAGTGTAGTATAGTATTTAGTGTAGTATTTCACAAGGAAATCAGGAAAAGAAGACAATTTCTTAACAACAAAGTTGAAATAAGATTTGACTGATGGCTTCTACAGGAACATATGTAGTTGTTTCACAATCTGATAGCTCATGGGGTCAAGTCTAGCTTACATCATTAAAATGTTATGGCTAATAATACAATTTCCTAAGGGAAAAACAAATGGGAAATTTACTTCTGGAACTTCAGCTCTATGCAAGGTCTACACACAGTAAACCCAACAGCTCTAAAACACATTGAATGGGTTTTGAAAAATGCCGTGGAGTGATATGTATAGTGTAATATCATGACTCAATGGTATTTGTGGCGGCAAAATTAATTTATGTTAAAAGCAGAAGCGATATATAATAAAAACTGATTGGCTCATTTGAGATTTACATAAAATCATGAACGTATGATCTGAACAGGGTATGTAATGGTGTGGTAAAGTGATATGAGGTCAGTGGAGTATCCGCCAGGACCACTTAGCAGACCCATATGCATCTCTCCCACTCTAGCTTCCATTAACACTAGCATGCAGTGATTAAAGTGAATTGTGGTTGTGAGAACATACTCCAATACACACAGTACAGATCAATCTGAGAGGATAACATGGCTGTAAGAGGACTCTGTAGGGTACCCATGGGTTTAAATCTCAGACGACAATCAACAGTCAGATTCAAGCCGTGACTGGGACAGCCGTGATGAGACCTAGCAATGATTGAAATAGCTTTTCCACAGGGACCTCAATAGGGTCATTTTGCTCTCTACCAACCGCCAGCATCATCTGTCCATATCGTGGGAGTCTGAGAAATCATGATGGACAGTGGACAATCTTCTAAACAGAGATGAGTGCTATCTTTGAGATCCACCAGGATTTGAACAGTAGGTTATTTTATAGAGGTTTGTGTGCTATTTCCAATTGATGTTGAGGTTTTACCACAGGACTACCTTGCCTTACAAAATAACTCCTTGAAGCTGAAGAACACACCCACCCACCCACACACGTTCCTTCTGATCCTTTACTCAGTATTGTTCAAGGTCTTCTTACAGATGTTATACAGTGTATATATAGTTTTTAGTTTTTCAATAGTACATAGTGTTGAAGATGTTAAACTTTATCCTAAAATGTCCCTGCATGATGTACAACCGTTCCTACAAAATAAAATGTTACAATGCATTCATGATACAATGTGGTATCAGTTACATCATGAGTTATCATAAATTGTTCCTTGTTATCTGAGCCATGTCACCACGCAGTTTAATTGTTGTTCCATTAAGGCTTGGCCATACAAATGCTTTCATTTCATGACCCTGATTCATTACAAAGACTTAACACTCTTAGTGGTGGAGTTCACAGTATCAGTGCACATTCAAACCCATACTCCTAATGTATAGATTACAGGCTGGGTACAGGAGGCAGGAGAGATTAAATTACCCCTAATGTATAGATTACAGGCTGGGTACAGGACGCAGGAGAGATTAAATTACCCCTAATGTATAGATTACAGGCTGGGTACAGGAGGCAGGAGAGATTAATTACTCCTAATGTATAGATTACAGGCTGGGTACAGGAGGCTGGAGAGATTAAATTACTCCTAATGTATAGATTACGGGCTAGGTACAGGAGGCAGGAGGGATTAAATTACTCCTAATATAGAGATTACAGGCTGGGTACAGGAGGCAGGAGGGATTAAATTACTCCTAATATAGAGATTACAGGCTGGGTACAGGAGGCAGGAGAGATTAAATTACTCCTAATGTATAGATTACAGACTGGGTACAGGAGGCAGGAGAGATTAAATTACTCCTAATGTATAGATTACAGACTGGGTACAGGAGGCAGGGGATAATTAAATTAAAAGGAATAAAAAGAGACTTGTTAATTTGACTGCCTCCTAGATATGAGCCAATCATGGTGAACCTTGATTCTCTGCTCAATGTAAAATTCACCGCTGACACCATTAGGCATGGTCACAGGAGTCTCTCACCTGTTTCAAGATGGTATAATTTGAGCCATCCACACTGAGCTTCCTGATTTCATGGTGATCTGCCATAATGAGGAAAGGCTCTTCAGCTGAAAGGAAAGACATGCAGCATAAGATGACCACTGGGAACTTAACATGTTGCATTTGCCCTTGGAGAGATCAGAAAACAAGCTGACCTGAAAGAGCCTTGCATGTGTTGGGGTTGCGCTCCAGGGCTTCATAGCCGTCCACGCACAGGCACTTATAGGAACCGTAGGTGTTGATGCAGCGCTGACTGCAGGGGAGGCTAGAAGAGCACTCGTCGACATCTACGCAAGTCTTCCCATCATCCTTCAGCCGGAAACCAGGCCAACACTTACACTGGTCACACCAAAAAACAGTGAAAAAGGCATGGTTAGTGTGCACCCTATCCAGTGAGAATACTAAAATATAGGTAGTGCATGCTAACAGAACGTTTTCAGTTCTGACTGACATGTGGACATACCATAGCACAAAAACCCCGACTGCAGTTCAGTGACCACCCTCCAAAAAATAATTCAAACTTTGTATCAGCTACACTGGACCCACTGCAAATCCCTTTCTTCCAAAGTTACAGCCTTGAGGCCTTTTCTGCTGATCTCCCTGTTCAGGCCACAAATGGATGAGCTGAGGGTCTGCACTGATGTGCTCTCTGGCCAGCTCTGCCCCTGTCATGACAGGGAAGAGAGGGCTTCTTGTGCTTTCATCCACTTTTTTGATGCAGTGAGCATGTTATGGATGAGAGGGAAACCTGGGGCTGAAGGCAGAATGTACTGCAGTCTCACAACAGTGATGGCCACTGGACCACTTCAGGGCTACGTGGTCTTGACCTGGATTCAAGCCCAACATCAGAGGGCACTGTTGCCAGTAACAGCACAACTGTCCAGCAGGGTGAATCTCGGAATTCAATGCTGCAGGACAGCAGATCCAGGAGCCTCACCAAGGCCATTAAATATATTTCAGATATGAAAGACTAACTGTGTGTGTGTTCCCACATGATGTGCAAAGTTAGGCTTTATTCAGTATCTCATTAATAATCATGCCCACACTACTGGTTCAGAGTTTCCTGCTGAATTAGACATGGTGCAAGCTTCAGAACTTTGTCAATGAACTCAAAGAAGCAAGCGATTAAGTAATATAAATTAAAATTGAATAATATTATTGAAGTCATATTGTCTGGTGGAGGATGGATCCTGTCTAGCCCAAGGACAGGAAGTCTGAAGTGCTACTGTTATAATAGACACTGTGACACGAATCTACTATATAATACTGCATTCCACAAGTTTGCTTTATACCGCCATTATCCCTTTTGTGCTTTTGCTGCAGTTTGCCTTAACCCGCAGCTGAATGAACTGGGCTTATGGACTAACTGTAGCAACTGTTTCTGGGGAGACATGGACAGTTATCTAAGCTAGTGGAACATCTCTAGTCCGTTGGTTACTACCTTGTATCCCACAGGAAGGTCTTGGCAGTCCTGTGTGCATCCACTGACTCTGCGATTCAGGCACTCGTTCACATTGCAGTTCCTCTCGTCTGACCGGTCTCCACAGTCATCTCTCCCATCACAAAGGCTCCCTTTGGAGATGCAACGTCCGTTGGAGCACATGAAGAAGGAGCCATTGCACAAACTCCCTGAAAGAGCAATACATAACTGTCATTGGCACAACGCCCTGCAATTCTTCAGCATAGTTGGGAAACGTTTTTCACTTTGTGAAGAATCTGGACAGATTAATTCCATTCAGGAACAGTCCCCCGGTCTTATTCCCTTTTGTTTCTGCCATATGTCCCCCTCCCCCCCCCAGTTTCCTGGTGGAGTTGTGGGGCTGCTGACACTGATGAAGAGTTTCCAACTGAGAGCCAACAGCAGTCTTACCTGCGGCCAGACATTTGAGGTTCAGTGGAAGCTCGTCGGAGCGGTCTGGACAGTCTGCATAGCCGTCACACTCCCACTGCGAGCTGAGAAGACAGCGGCCATCCCTGCAGCGAAACTCCTCCAATCCACAGGAGCGATAGACTGAAGGAGAGATAGACGCTGTTTCATGTACTGACACTCCAGCTAGAAAATGGCACAGCTTCAATCTGAGGTTCAACTTCAAAATACTGAGAGATCAAGCTGCATTAGGCAGGATCTTTTATGACCACTGTTCATGTTCCATTGAAATACCGTAAGTGCGACATGTTTCAAGAGCATGTTTCAAAAATAAATCAAGCCCCCTGTAGGTGTAATCATGTTTAAAGCTGCACTAGGCAAGCGCTTTATGTAGATACACTCAAACCCTCAATTGCCCCTATTTGAAACACCATAGATTTGCCATTTTTGCCAAAATAAAAGTCTGGTGTTGGGTATGGTCACTGGCAGGAAATCCTCTCTGCCCACAGGAAGTGACGAATCAAACTTTAACAGTGAAATACAAAACTGTCTCCTAAACAGCAGTGAGTGAGCACTCCGTCAAGGGAAATCTGGACACTGGTTGAACCTGCTGCTTAAAGATTTTGTTTTTAACCACCTCCTTTAGCAGTTACTAAGAAGACAAAATTTAGGTCTGAGGAGTGTCCACTTTACTGATGTTACATTATTTCTGGGTGATGAAGTCCTTTAAATTGTAAAAAAAAAAAAAAAAATGCAATTAATTTTGGTTCAGACCTTACCCCATCTGTGGCACAAGATGTGCTGACTGCACCACATGCCAAGCCAGCATTGTTAAATGTTAGATCATTATCAAATAAGACCTTCATTCTAAACGATTTTTTTGTATCCCATAATTTGGACTTTTTATTCCTCATAGAAACCTGGCTAATGTCCAGGGAGTGTAGCCAAATGTAGCTGTGTCCTCCAAATTATGGTTCTTTAAACTCCCCTTGGCTCAGTGGTGGGGGGGCGGGGGCCTCGCTGTGTTTTGTCCTCCTGTAATTGTTGATAACAACCCGTGTTGTAGTGTTGACTGCGAATCTGAATTCTGAGTTTATTTCCTCTGTTGTGAAACATGAGTTATTGTGGCAATTTCAACATCTATGTTGATGACAACAAGCTTTGTGAGTAAATCATTGCTTTACAAGGGAAAGTAGGAGTGACAGCTGATTTCTATCAATGACAGCTGATTGGCCTCGCCCTGGCACACCTGAGCCTCGTTTTGACTGGGCCTGTTATTGGGGGAAATAATTAGACATCACTTTTTGAAGTGTTTTCCAAGAGGTTTAGAAATTTGAAAGGAGGACTGGAGGAGGACTTTAAATCAAGAGGTGTGTTTGCCGTGATGGCACCAGCAAACACAGCGTGTCTCAAAAATCATTTTTTATAGTTTTCTACTGATGTTATTGTCTCTCATGTTGGTATTACTTTCTTGTGTCTCTATGTTTCTTTTACACTGTTTTTGCGAAGCATTTTATAACGGTTTTGAAAGGTGCTATATAAATAAAGATTCACTCACTTACTTTACTTACAGTTATCTCTTGCTGCCAATTGGGGCCACCAAAGTACAAAGTTGCCTAGTGAAAGGGGGAATGGTAAGAGTGAGAGTGACAAAAATCTACTTGCCACATTCCACTGACTCGTCTGACCCGTCTCCACAGTCGTCATCGTGATCGCAGACGAACCGCTGTGGGATGCATGCTCTGTTGTGGCAGCGAAACGAGCTGTCATCACAGGTGTTGTTGGGTGCTAATGCATGAGAAAAAATGGGTTGAGGCACTAATCTGTGATTCCACAACGTTGGCCATACTGTTGGCGTGCAATATATGTATGTGACATATAACAACATCAGTGAACCTAACACACATCTACTGGTCTGAGTTGAGTTGTGTTTCCCAAATGTCTTACAACAGTTTAGTACACTCAAATCAAGCGAGAAACAATAAATGTTCTGTTGACTGACCCAATACCTTTTTACAGGAGACAATCCAGATTATAGCACTGAGAGAAGGCTGAATTCGGTATAAACCTCATAACTCCAACTGTAGTGTTTTTCTTGCTTGAATGGAACTTTACACAGTGATTTACTGTATATGTATAGAGCTTTTCATGACTGTTGGGGCCCTGTTAAAACACTTATATAAAAAAAAAAAAAACATGGGCAACAATGAGGAAATTCAATGCGTTGAACTAGAAGGGAGAGCTTACCACAACCTGCTGCAGAGAGTTCATCACTACCATCAGGGCAGTCCCTCTCCCCGTCACAGAGCCAGCGTTTGGGAACACAGGCATACGACCCAGGGCAGCTGAACAGCCCTGGAGCACATGTCACTGAGCCTATGGGGAAAACAGGAGCATATGCTCTACTTTCAAAAGCTAACAGGCTACAATTGGTCAGAACGCACCACAGAGGGCAAGTAAGTAGAGGACTAATCTGTGGCAAACGCTGTGCACTGAGAATCAAACATGCACAATCTACTTCAAATGAGAAAACCACTGAACTTAAGCAGTCGAATTATGTTTCTCAAGGATGCTACAGGCTACATCAGTGAATATGTACCAGTGTCTCCATATGCAGAGTCAAGGGAGATGAATTGGTAGTAGAGCTCTGTTGAATTAAAGATGATTTTTGCAGGGTCAGGTTACATTCTCTGGTTTTGAACTTATACCCCTTTATGAGCCCACAAAGTCAGTCTCATTTTCATTGTCTGTGGAGCAGCTCCCGTTGTTCATATTGACAAATAGTGATTGGCCTATTCTACATACTTCTTACATACTTTTAAGTCAGCAGTATTCCCCTTTAACTTATCAATGCCCTTCAAGGCACAACAGACCAGTGGATAAAAATGGGGTGTGTTGTGAAACAAAGGTAAATACAGTAGTTAAATTAGGCATGCCTGGCTAAAATGCACCTCCTTGTTTCGGACTGGGATTGTGCATGAGAAAACCTCCAGGCTATTTCATTAATATTTCTTTGACATTCCATTACAATCCAATTATACAACCAACATTCACAACAACCATTCTCTATTTATTGTGGTTGGATGGTTGGATTCTTTTTTTATTGTAGAATTCATTACAGCTACATCTCATTTGCCCATTGAAATAGCTGTGCCTCTTGGGCCTCAATGATGAAAAATCTATGTGCCTCAGCGCCCACTCGAATCATCAGAAATGCCTGCGGTCTCATTTGTTGTCTCATTAACATTGTTTCATTCTGTCAGTTTGTTTCCAGCCCCACTGCAGGAACACATGGAGCTGTCACAAGTAATAAAGTCGATGTGACCTTTTGCACTAACAGAAGATTCCTCATGACACCTGAAAGGCCACTAACCACAGATCTGCGCACTCTCGTCAAGGCCGTCCTCACAGTCGTTCTCCCCATCGCAGAGCCACTGCTTGGCAATGCATTTGTTCTTTGAGCAGGCAAACTGGTTCCACAAGCATGACGAGTCTGCAGAGGGTAGCGGGAAGGGAATTTCAATGCCATAAATCAAAAACATTGAAGAGGAAACAACAACAGAAGCGGCATACCCTATAGAAGGAGCAGAGTGTTTTTAATCAAAACACAACAAGTGGGCTGGCTACCATTTGCCCCTTAGCCTTCTTATTTTCCTCTGTAGTTGTTTGCTTTGCAGCACGCAGCAGCATAGCTGCCAAACCAAGGACTGTACTTGTATTTACTCTTTTCTGTCATGAAAGAAGGCTTTTTTTGGGAAAAGGAGAATTTTTGCTGGTTATTGTGCAGGGGAAATAAAACACATCAATCTTTCCTGACATGATTATTGTTTATTCCTAAACAATAATCTTAAATATTGATCATTGAGATTAATTTTGTTCTTTGTTCTTTCCTGTTCTTTGCAGAGAAACTAAGATGCTAGCAGCTGTCATCTAAGAAAGGCTTTTTGCAGGTCATCATGAGAGATGAGGATGAGAGTGGATATATTCATAATCTGTGCTGAGTTTGTGTCACTGAGCCACCCACTCTCCCTGGGGAGTCATACTGCAGCCCCTTTCTCTCAGATGTCAGACTTGCAAAGTCTGCCAGAGCTTTGATGAGATGCTGAGAGAAGGGAGGCTCCAGGTCAGACCACAATACAGGGAATTATGGATCCTATTTGGGGGTGGAGGGGGTCTTATGTTGTTTCCTTCCTGTCAGTCTTTGTACATCACACCAGCTTTACCTGCTTTGATATGAGGACGGAAGATGATGATGAGATAAACATGAACTAACTCAATCAGGAAATCATGATTACTCAGATTTTCTGTACGTGGTACTGGATTTGCATTTCAAATACTAACAGCTGCTTCACGTACAATATGTAGCAAAATAGTCGGTCTACAGCACATTAAATGTATCTAAGTGACTCTTTCATGTCTCTCATTTTCATTGGTGTTTCAGTGCTCGGTGGAAAAGCACATTACACATTGTGCCATGACAGATGAGTATTTCATCTAATCAGATGTGGAATTTTGAATTTCTGAGATGTAATGACATTTTCCTCAAACCACTTTGCCTTTGCAGTCAGATTATCAGTGGCTGGAGCTTTTTATATGATAATTGACTCAGAGGAAAGGGAATATTGTCTATTTGTCCTGAAAAAGCAATTCAGAACTAAAAGAATCATGGCATAATTCATATCAGTTCTGATATAAGCACATTTGAAGCTTGAGATGTTATCATTTCACACAGGCACAAATGACACTCCTAGATAAAGGAATGGAAATTATGTGCATGTGTTATGCGCCTATCTAACAGCATTCATGGCCAATTTACAAAATAAATCAGATAGCGTGAATAGTATTAAAAATGAAAAGTGGAATGTACTGAACTGCCTTTCTCCGTCTGATTGCAACTGAAATGTGAACAAAGGTGCTGGTTAATTACATAGCAAGAAAACTGCAGAAGTGAAAGCACTTTTTCTTAAAATGTGCTAGACATGCTGATGTCACCAGTCCCAAACTGCTGGGGTGTGGCTGGTATAGAGGGGAAATGCATCATCAGAAAAAATTAAAAACTGCAGACAGGGGCTGCTGTGTGTGTGTGTGTGTGTGTGTGTGTGTGTGTGTGTGTGTGTGTGTGTGTGTGTGTGTGTGTGTGTGTGTGAGTGAAGTTATCCATAGAATGTACACAGAGAATATAATGAAGTGCCCCTCCAGGTTTACAGGGCTACAGGGCTAATTGCTAACTGTTTCATGACTTGTTTGACTTTAATAGGCGAGGCAAAACAATGGACTGACAGCTCAAAGACACGTAGCTGTGATGTGATGATATTGTGTGTGTGGGCTGCTCCATCAGATCTAATTACCTTGTGCATGTGTGTGTGTATTGTCTCCCATTAGAACTGGGACAAAGCTTACCACCACAGCTACTCACATTAGAGCGGCCTCTTCACTCTGCTTTGATGCCAAAAGCAATGACATGTGAACGGATACGTAAGCATGCGGTTGGTTTTGATGACAGATTATATTTATCCAGACCATGACTTCATTATGATCTCCCTCTTTAATTGGAGAGACCTTTACTTTGTCATGGTAAGTAATGCATATATTAGCGAGGATCAAAGCATGGGCAGGAGTACTCTTGTTGCCTCTGGTGAGGAAAGAGGGGGAGCGGCAGAGTACTGCGTAATCCTTTCAGGTGTCACCACTCTCCAATGAACCCACATGTTTCCATCTCATGGCTAATTCATTAATTGTATGTTAATTCAAAGTGAGAGAGGGGAAAAAAACAGTGTGTCCTTTTCACTAGCCTCAATCTGAATGCAGGGTTAGAGGTGGAGTCCCAAACCAGCAGCAACTCCCAGTTGAAAAATCTCATTAAACACACAATAAGGGGGACAAAAACAAAGGGCAGAAAATGGGGACATGATAAACAATTATCTCCTCTGTTTGTTTTTCCTCTTACCTGTAATACTTGTTTTAGGCATGTATCTATTCAAGTGACAAAAACATTAAGATGAATAGTTTCCCGTTAAAGCAAAATAAATATCCTTCCACTGGCTGACAGCATTCTGTACAGTGCCTGACCTATTTCTACCCTGTAAAAAACAGTTTACTTTGAGCTTAGTGTGTAGAAGCTGTTCATGAGTGGTGAAATGTGTCAACATGGTGAGGCTTACCACACTGGAATTCATCTGCCCCATCCTCGCAGTCCTTTTGGCCATCACACAGCCACACACTGGAGATGCAATTCCCACTTGGGCAAGCAAAGTGGCCTTCCTCACACTTCTGCCCATGGGAAACTGGGACAGACAACAAAAGGAAGTCAGTCCCCCGGGTATTAGTGATGATTGAGGTCATTATCTTTGCCTAAGCTCTCTCTGAATCTCTAACTCCGCTGTCCTAATCACCTCCGAAAATGAGATCTGGAAGGTTTATAACACTCTCTTAAGTCTTTTCTAATTGAAGCTGGCTCCCTCGATCTGTCTTTCTATGCACATTGCAGGGGTGGGGGTGGAGGGGGGTGTTGGGTGTTGGAAGATCACCCTGGCAGTTGGTCTCGTCGGCGTAATCTCCGCAGTCGTTGGCTCCGTCGCAGATCCATGAGGGGTGGATGCAGAGCGAGGTGGAGTTGCAGCTGATGAAACCTTTCTCTTTCACCCCAAGCTTGTAGAAGTGGGGGCAGTCTGTGTGGTCTGAATACAAAACACAGCACCGCAATCACTGTCTGGCACTGTGGTGGTGGGGAACTAGATTTGATGTGAATGAGTGACAAGCACAGATCTAAGTCACTGAATCCAATTGATCCGTTAGACGAAGGGTTGTTTGTTTTCTTTTTTTCTTTATTTGCAGTGCAAAGCAACAGTCAAAGGGACTTACTGCATTTCTTTTCGTCTGAGGCGTCAGCGCAGTCGATGACCTGGTTACACCAGGCTGAGCTGGGTACACAGCTCCCATCCTGGCACGGTGATTCAGATAAGCCACACGTGACATCTGGGAGACAGAATTAGCATTTCAAAAAGATAACAGAACGAGCAGAGCACACAAAGACAGCTACACATGAAGCTCACACGCTAATATTTAGCATCTCTGTCTGGTGATGGATGGAAATTAGCTTCAGGTTAAAGACAGATAGACAGAGAAAGGTTGTGATGAGTAACAGTATGTGTGCAGTAGGACCACCTATACCAAAACCTTAGTTGAATGGATGAATATCATGACCCTCCCAGTGCTATGCAAGAGTAAATTATATTTGATGTTCAATTACCATCTGTTGTGCAATGGCACCGGGCATTTCACCACTCTGCATTTTATTATATAATATATACTATAATTAAATGTTCTAACAGTAATAGAAATAAGGCTTTTGTTGATGTCCCATTAAAAATGTATGCTCCAAGCAAGACTCATCATAACAAGAAAAGATAAGCTGCTTCCTGAAATCCCAGTCTCCTGTCTGGGAAGGTCCACATTAATTATTAGAATACTACTGTCACCTTATAGTCTCATTTAGGTTTATAATGTATTAGGGTCCAAAATACACCTCTAGATTTCAACTACCAACTACATCAGAGCAAAATAAAATAAATTGGAGAAACTAAATGCCTGCAAATACTGCTTTGATTGAAACACACTACTGTAGTTTTTGCAGGATTATTTTACCTTCAAGATCAAAACAATTTTCAACCACTTTGGCCAAATTGAAGGGGGAAAAAAATCACAGTTTAGACACAAAGTCCAGGCTCACAAAGGTAGCTTTCCCAAGGGAGGTTGAGGCTGTCTTTGAGCTTGTGGCCCTATGTGATCCTGGGGCTCATTAGACAGCAAGGGCTTAGCGAGCATGTAGCCTAACGTGAAGTATTAGCATTAGCTTTAGTTGGGACCATGTCCTCTGAGGCAGGGCGGATTGAACAGGAGATCAAACGGCCCAGACTCACTGCTACAGAAAGCTTCATCTGAGTTATCCCCACAGTCATCGATCCCGTCACAGAAGCGACTGTTGGCCACACAGCGCTGGTTGTAGCAGGGCCTAAAACCCCTCCTGCAGCTCCTGTTGTCTGGACACATTGAAATGCATAAATATATTAGAAAACATCAAAGATTTTGGGAGTGCTTCTTGGTACAAGAAATATCCACGACAGAAAGCAATCAACAGGAATGAGTACTACAGGAATGTATTAAAAACCAAAGAGGGTCCAAAGAACACTGTTGAGCTGACCAAAGTTACAAGCTTTTATTTTATGTTGTCAATCTGAAAAGTTAAAACTGACAGTTGTCAAGGTATAAACAGAGACATTTTTTACTTTTAAGACTGCCAATATAAAAATAAAGGTTTTTACTGCAGTGTGACTCAGTTCGTCTTTGGTTTTTAGTACATAAATAAATATGTACTTATTAATCTTGTAACTGCTCCTTGATATTTTTTGAGAATCACTGATTGCTGATGCTAGCCGGGTTTGACCATATAACATGCCAAGACATTTTCTACATTCTGATCTGACCATGCTGCAAATAGTTTTCTAAAATGTTCCCTACCACAGAATTGCATCTTTTCATCGGACTTGTCTTTGCAGTGGGCTATTCCGTCACAAGTCAGCTGGTAGTTAATGCACTCTCCATTCCCACACTCAAATTCGGTGTGAATGTTGCAGGAGGAATTTTCTGCTGCAGAAGAAAAGTAGGAGTGTGAGGCACTTACACAGACATATATACGCAGGATGGAAAAAAAGACATTTGCTACTGTATTAGGTAAGACACTGTGACCTCAATGGCTATGTTAACATGCATGTCATAACTGCATTAGAATAACCCATTAAAGCTCACAATGAAATGAAAACCTTGTTAGGTAATTCTCCATATAATACCTATATACATATATACCTATAATACATGTTTATTGTTATGTATTTTATATCAAAATCCCATTATTGTAACTTTCTGGTAAATGGTGTACTTTTATTGGATACATAACAATTTCAATCAATAATACCATCAACTTGTGGACAGGAATATTGTGTTAACTGGTTTATTTACAGCGATAGGGATACTCAATCATAGGGTATCAAAGGCACATGTAAACGGCTTAACACGCATTAGACCTTAACCAGAGTATCTTACTCCATGCTTGTAAATATAGCATTTTTTTTTTTTTTTTAAATTGTAATAAATAAAGAGTGCTATTTTGTACTATCATGCACTATCATGTGACCATGCTTTTATACAGTTGGCCTGAATAAGAATAATATATGTCTCAAGAAAGTTTCAAATGACCATTGTGGGATCTGTGTAATTAAATTTAAAGCGCTTCATGACTTCATGACTTACACACGCATCTGTTGTCGTCTAACATCACACGTTCTCCACGGCAAGTACAATTGATCCTCCCATCTGGGGTCAGGAGACAAAGGTCACTGCAGCCTCCATTCATGTGTCGGCATGGGGACAACTCACCTGCAAAAGCAGACACAAGAAAAAAACCTCCACTCTTACAGATACATTTATACTGTTAGATATCAATTTGTGATGTTCAATGCATTCCAGGAGTTATTTTGTGTTTTAATTTACTTTTTTGGTGTACCCAAGTTCCCTTAACCTGCCTTGTCTACTTCTTCACAAGTTAATAATTTCCTACATTTCCCAGAATGCCTTTTGACAAGCCCTAGAGAAGGGGTGTGAACTTGTTGCTTTCAATCATAGAAGAGTGTATGCATATAAATATAGCTAGCTAACTAGTTTGTGAACATTGCGGTATGTCGATGATGCACCCCTTAGTCAAAATGCAACATATCTTGTGGCTGCATTGCATTATAGTCTGTTGAGGCTACTGTTGGCAGTTGGAAATTGGTATCTGTTCCCTCTGCATGATTGATGAATGTCAATGAATGTCAATGGTGAGTCTAGAAAAAGTCCTTGCTCTAGATAGTTGACAATTTTTCAATCGAACTCCATAGTAGATGTACTGGAAATATATCGACTTGACAGCACGCCGTCTACATTTGTCCAGTTATCTGCGAGAATAGGAAAAACACGCCACCAAAAACGCAAAATTGGCCCAGAAATCTACAGAACGTTGCCTATACGTGTTTTAGGGTCGACGTCCTTATAGAACCCTGCAATTACTGAGGTATCTTCTTATCCACTGATGGGTAGCCAAAATAAATAGATTGTGTTGCTATGCAAGCAAAGGAAACCTAGTACTCTGTGAGATGTATAGCTTTGTGTGTAGCTATGTGTTGCATGATGTGCACAATATCACAGCTTCCCTGTTGTAAACATCGAAGTAAAGATATGACCCTGAAAAGAAAAATAGTGGACCAGTACAATAAGAAAAAAATGTAGACAAGCGGTTTAGTGATGAGAGATGCACTATCAACTGCCAGTATTCCCCGAGAGAAACATGACCATTGGATAGCCTCTGTTATTGCCTACCCTCCAGCCCTGTGTATTTTATTCATGAGAGAAGAAACCACTCCTCTGAGCTTCTGCAGAGCCCAGGTCAGCCACTTGTCTGATTATTCATAGTGAGGATATTCAGGTAAAGCAGAATATAATAAGGGGTTAAACATATAATAGTCAAAAGGATAAACAGATTATTAAATCATTAAATCTATTTCACATTACTGTGTTTTGGCCGAGCTGATACAGGTGATATTTCCATTGACGAGATAAATGGGGAGACAGAGTGGCTCTCAGCAGCAGAGTGAAGCCATTGAGATGAGCTTAAGCCCATTTCCCTTTGTCCTACTTAGAAATTAAACTACACGTACACGACACTTTAGAGACTCCCTCTCCAACACAGGGTACTTTTTTATTAATTACATTCCAAACTTAAGTTTTTACCCATGCTAAATAAGACCACCCTAATTTATCATTCCCACTGTTTCTTGCACATCAAAATGAGAAGCCTTTTTCAATCCTTTGCTGTGAATTGTAGCACTGAAAAAACATTAAGCCGAAAGGAGGAAATTGCACACATGCCTCACAGAACAAAGTGAAACAGACAAATGCATGCAAACTCTACAAGTGGTGCAGATCACAGCAGATCTAGTTTCCTCTGGTATTCTCTTTCCGTTACAGTAGGATGTGCATATGTCAACATATGTATTTTGATTTATTTTCCTAAAATGTAGCAACATAAATATACATATGTATGAACTCATGTCCATATGCACACATGCACACACACAAACATTTGCAGACAACACAAACACTGCATCCATGGTTTTTTGAGTTAAACTCCTCCTGGGGGATAGGAATACTCACAGTTGTTTGTGTCACTGGCCACAGCTATAATTCCCATGGGTTGATGGGGTATGTCTGCTCGCAGTATCTTGGTATCTCCGCCTGTGTACTTGTTTGATCGCAGCACAGCCCTGCGGGCCCAGTCTGACCAGAAGATAAAATCCCCATAGATGGCGAGCCCAAAGAAGGTTCCTGGTCCTGATTTAACTATGACCTACAGATTATAGAGCAGAGCATCAATGTCAGGGCTGCTTTTCATCAGGCTGCAGGAGTCTGTTGCTAGTATCATCAAATGCTACTGTTGTACTGTATCTAGTGCATGAAGCTATAGTTGAATGCTCCTATGTACAGGTACAGATGACACAGTTATGCTCCTTATACAAAAGAAATCCATATATTTCGCACTCTCAGTATTTGCACTTCCGTCTGCAACCCGTTGCAAAAAACACCAGCAGAATTCTGAGTGGTGCCCTAGGAATAAATGGGGAGCATAATAATGTTTCGAGTCATTAATCAACACATCACCCCCGCCGCCCACATGACTGCTTAACCCAGATGTTGGGGGAGTAAATGACAGTGTCATTGGCAGGGAGGCAGGAATCCATCAGATGCCTCCTTTAGGGACTCTCCAGGCTGGGGGGGCATCAGGGCTTCCAGCAGCTCTGTACTCTCAGCCATTAGTGGGACAGGCTTGTAAGCAGCATCACATTAGCCCTGTGCCATACTGGGATTAATAGGACAGGTGCTGATTAAAGGATCCCAGCGTGTGGAAGCAACAACTGGCCATCATGAGAGAGAAAGAGAAAGAGTAAGAGAGAGTGAGAGTGAGAGAGAGAGTGAGAGAGAGAGAGAGAGAGAGAGAGAGAGATGGAGACAGAGCGAGGGGACGATAAAACGCCAGATGGGTTATGATGGAACATATTGATAGGAAATTAGATTTGGGAGCCATTAGGTTTACAGCCAGCAACAAATTACTTGCGTACCAAATATCATGTTGCCTCCTCATGTTTTTGGTAAATGTGCATGTATTTCAAACATAACTATTCTATTTAACATAACTATTCTGCTATATTAATATGTGGTACATCAATTGCCAAGCTGACATTGATTATTCTGATGTGCTTTTATTCTATTGCTTCTCTACAAAGCAACATTAACATGCCCAGATACCACATCACTGCCATAAATCAAATGACGCTAACCAGGAGTGAACCATGCCCATTCAGCTCTCAATTAATATTCTCTCTCTTCACAGTAAAAAGGTCATCTTTTCCCTGCTAAACGTGTTGATATCTTCCCTCAACACGTACTCCATTGCCCTCTCCGGCGCTCCAGCTTTGTTAATGACACGGCTCTCCACTTTCAAAATGGCACAGAAGAGTAACCCACGGCCAAACCTCCATCTCTTCTCTGTCACTGGCCTCCCTGCCAGCATGTAATGACACTTCTGGTGTGAAGAGGATGGGCCAGGCCCTCAAGGACACTCCACTACCATACAATAAGGCTACGTTCAAACCCCAGGCCTTCATGCTCAATTCCAAATTGCTGCCAATATCTATGGATCCATATCTTGGATGGCTGTTCATATCTATTGGAGGATGTAACTGATAGTCAATGACATTATGAACTGAAAGAGTATCAATAACAAAAGTCACATCCATTTCTGTACCTACACTTCTCTCTTTGACTGAATTGACGCATCTCCTCAAATACCAATACCAAGTTGTCTGTTTTGCTGTGTGTCTGTGTTTCCATTGTTGTGTCTCATTGTTCTCCATGCTAACGCTGGCTTAGCCAAGCTGCTGTGATACCAAAAGTATTAGTAATTGTCTCAGGTGAATGACATATGGTTTACGTATTGTCACGGCAACACTGACAAATTAAAATACAAGTTGCATGTAGGTTGCATGCCTCAGGATTCAATTTCGTAGCACATATCCATGTAGTCTACATTGGAATTGAAAAAATGCAACTCTGTTATATTAATTAGAAGAGATCATATCTGTGACACATCTGAAGGAAAAAATCTGCAGTGTGAATGGAGCCTAAGCTACCACCTCCACAGCCACAACTCCACGCACACAAGGGATAGCTTTTCCAATGAATATCACTGTTGCGGAGTGCCTAAACACTGTGCAGTTGACAATCAGCTACCTCTGTTTAATTTACACATTTTAATTGGGACAGAGATGGAATCTGCACCCACAGGGGTCTCAATGCAAAGCCTTCATTAGCAGCACTAGACTTCACAAGGGCAGGTGGGGATCCGGGTGAGGACTTTTTGAGCCTTGCAACCCTGCTCAGCAAACGTATGGGTAACTAATTGAGATGGGCCAAGGTTCTGAGCCACAGAGGTCATGTCAAGCACAAATTGAAATCCATCATAAAAAAAGGCTGCAGTGTACTGTAATCCATTACAGAGGGATACAGAAGGATACATACCCGGTTCGGATTTTCAGGATAAAATACATTATGTATGCAACCTTTCACGGATAAAATGAGAACCCCCCTTCCTGAGCTTCTTTACTTTAGTAGGGAAATGACTTCTATAATTAAGTAAACCATCGACACTCAGTGGTGAAATATGAGAAAGAACACCGAGAGGTATTTCAGAGCCTATCCACCATATGAAGGCTGAAGTCCCCAGGAGCTCAATAGGGATGAGAGATTATATGGCAGACAGAAAATTGGTTCATCTCAGCTGAACGGGGCAGATCAATTTGACATTCTGTCCCAGAATGTGTGCCCTTGTGTCTCAGATGTTTCAGAATGGAACATCTCCTTCATTGAGAGACAAGGTCCTTGAAATGTTCAAAATACATTCTTACTAGATAGATAGATAGATAGATAGATAGATAGATAGATGGCTCTTTATTGCCTGAGGGGTAATTGCAGTTATGCAGCAGTACAAAGCAAGAGAGAGGCACACATAACTATACAATAAAGTTGTATGTAGTTTGGAGGTTAAAGGTTGTATAAAAAAATCAAAAAAATATACAAAAAATATACAAGAGAAAAAGAGACATTGCATCTCACTCATTAATATAAGGTTCATTTTTGGTGTTTTGGAAGCTTTGTGTTAATTTTCATTGCTTTTGTATTGCCAACATTGGCAAGGCACTGGTGCCTTCTTTGCACTGTGATTAGTAAATGTCAGAAGGTTTAAAATGCCATTGTCTGAAAGTATTTTCTTGAAAAAGAATGATAGAGATTGGAGAAGACAGGGAGATACGGTTGACCAAGATGGTTCCAAATGTACACATCTAAAACACTGTACCAACTTAGATCCACGTCTGTCATACTCACATATCTGTTGGAGCCATCGTAGTCACATCTTTCAATTCTGCCCAGGCTTCCATCTGAGAAGTAGAGCTTCTCTGCTTTGTGGTCAATGGTCAGTCCATTGGGGATCAGGATGTCGGAGCTGATGATAACCCTCACGTTGTTGCCAGCCAAGGTGGATCTCATGATGCAGGGCCTCTGCTCATTCCAGTTGGTCCAAAACATCAGGCTGAAATGTGACAGACAGCCAAACCAAACAATTAACTACAAGCATGCAAACTATTGCATCATAGGTAGAAGACCCAGAGTATTGCGATTAAATCAGCATGGTTTCTCTACAGCCTTTTATCTCTTGTCCTTTCTTAGCAATTTACTCCATCTTGACATGTAGATGTCACCACAGACTCCCTATCTCTCCACAAAAGCACCTTCGTGCCCCAATGACTTAACACTACCTCAGCAAGGAGTACAAAGCAAATATGTGTTCTCTGAAATTGAATCAGGGAGCAGGAATGATGGCCTTAAAAGAGCTGCAATAGTGTAATGTCAGGCTGCTTTTTGCCAGGGAAAACAAACACTAATGGATAAGGGAATTATTCATGGTTGCACTAAATTGCCAGAGGTCGATGCAGTGGTGTCAGTCAGTTATCAACCTGATCCCATAGCTGCCAAGACCTCCGTGACCTGTCATCTGCTTCCCCTTTTTGCCCTGTATGAGCTCCATCACTGATAAGGTGCAGCTGTTGTGCTTCTCCCTTTCTATTTGATAAAACCGATTAGCATCACAAGTTGTTAGATAGAGGGCATTTATTCATATTTCCCTCTGTGAGGACTTCTAAGAATGTGGAAAACACAGATAATAGCAGTGGAGTAAATAAATGAAAGATTTATATCTCGGGTTATATGCGTTTTGCAAGATGGACAATGCATATGTTTTGAATCCACAACCATGCAGATAAACCACAGACAAAAGAGGAGCAAATGCCTGCCCAATGTATGACAGAAACAATACTTTTCTCAGCTTTTGGGTAAACTTCATCAAGGTGAGGTAACTGATTCACCACTGATTCTCACTCCATACCGTAATGGAGTGATGGAAGTCCACTCTTTTAGGTCAATAAGGATCCTGGTCAGAAGCCACAGCCAGTGACTGCTAATGAATCACTTCAGTTTAAATTCTAATTATCAGACAGTATTTCTGGAGTGGGATGGATATGGTGCCAAATTGCCAACCAAGGATACAGTCTGAGGTCAATAAATTAATTTCATTAGTGCATTAGGAGCAAGATACTCGCTGCCGTCGTCTTTTCAGACTGCTCATTATGACGTTATCATATTCATGAATATGAATGTTAAACCTTAACTAGATGTAACAGGAACATTGATGTGTTGTTGTGTGAAGAACAAAGAAACACCTCAGGCACTTTCCCCCATCTTCTGTTAAACTGCCACACAAATGAAAGCATCAAACCAATCAGGTGTTCTGAGGCTGCAATCTCCTTTGTTCAACGCAGAGATCAGCATACTAACTGCTAAAGTGTAAAAATACCTGACAAAACAGAATCTACTGAGTTTAACTTATGCCAATTATGGGTTTTAGACATCATAATGGAACAAGTTTTGGCATGTTATGGATGTTGTCTACATCCAATTTTAGCAGTGTGGTAAAGTCTCATTGTGGCAAATGACTCATAACTGTATCATAATTTCTCCGGTGCACACAACCACTTACATACGTACAAAATGTCAAATAATATGTACCAAGTAATGGTAAAGTTACTTAATGGTTAGGTTAGGCTACCTTAGGCAGGTTAGGTAGGCTTGCTATGTTCTCCTCTCTGTTAAATCCTTTCAAGCCGTCATCCTGTTACTGTTTTCATGTACTCTTGTACTGATCGGGTAGAGGGGTGGAATTGTTCAAAAATCTGTGATGATATTATTTGTTATTTTTTATGTACGCCTACTGGTACACCATGAAGTAACCACTATTTTCCAGGAATTTAAAGTAATTGGATTTTGATATAGAAATACAAGAAAATAAATAAATATATACTGTATATATATATATATGTAGTTTTTTTGCATGTATTGTTAAATAGATACCTGCATCTTGCAGCATTGATAGCAGCCATTTAGAATGCCCAAACTTTGCGGCAAAACTTAACCACACTTTTCAAAGGATCTTATATGTGCTACAATAATTTGGGGGAGTTGGTGTTGCAAAGTGAAGGTGCAATGTCGGTTTGCATGGCCTCACCTACAAATAATCATTGTGTGGGTAAAACAATGATATTTACATATAATGTAGATATACATGACCATGGCAGGCACAGAGAGGCTTTTGACCAGCAATTCAGCAATTAACATTCATTCATTCAATAACAGTCATTCTGATTTGGTCATTTTGTTGATATAGTGTGTACGAGAGAGAGAGAGAGAGAGAGAGAGAGAGAGAGAGAGAGAGAGAGAGAGAGGAGCCACTGACTTCTGGCACTCATCCAGGGCCAGGACATGAGGGTGGTCATCCTCCGATAGAGTGACCACGGCCTGGCGGCTGAAGGCACCAACTCGCTTCTGGTCCACAGTTTGCCTGCTGATGGTGGAGGTCGTGGAGCTGGTCCAGTACAAGGTGTCCCAGGCCCGGTGGTATGCCAGGCCCTCCACCGAACCCACATCTAAGAGAACAGACATGTAAAGCTGTTGTTCGTGGTTCAGTGAAATACCTTAACTCAGATGTACATACAAGCATGGCTCAATGACACATCAAGCAAGCTGGAGGTGTAATCACATTTAAAGTTTCCTTTGGCAAGATTTTATCAGTCACTCTCATCAGTCAGTGCAACAAAGATGAGTGTCCCACCCAAGTGTTCTGTCTCTCAGATGGACTCACAGACTCACCAACGATAGTTTGAACCTGCTCCGAAAGGACCCTCTCCACCCCTACCAGCTACTTAGAAGAAGACATTTAGGTCAGAGGAGTGAGCAGTTTACTGATGTCACATTACATGATTGCTGGGTAATGAAGTCCTTCAAACTTTCAAATATTCTAACAGTTATCTCACTCTGCCACTTGGGGCCACCAAACTGCAAAGTTGCCTAGTGCGGCTTTAAGTGGAAAGATTGACTCTGCTCAAAACAGACAGCAGTCTGCAATAGCATTACAATTGGGACTATGTTTCGCTGGTGATTGATAGGGAGGAAACTCCATGCCTCACTACACTACACTGACAGACAGCGATTTGTTGATGCAATAGTCAGTCAGAAATTGAATATGTTTTCATGAGGAACCACTTTCCTAAAGATTGGATGTGCAACACCCATTGCGGCTTCCCTGGTTGACATGAGAATATGACTGACAGGGATGGAACCTCCAGAGGAAGAGGGAGTGAGCACAGTACATATTCATGTTCAATTATTTACAAAAAACGATCATAATTTCTCCGGTGCACACAAACACTTATGTGCAAAATGACAAATAATATGTACCAAGTCATGGACACTGATGGATAAGGTCATTTGAGGTTAGGCTACCTTAGGCAGGATAGGTAGGCTTGCTATGTTCTCCTCTCTGTTAAATCCTTTCAATCCGTCATCCTGTTACTGTTTTCATGTACTCTTGTACTGATCGGGTGGAGGGGAGGAATTGTTCAAAAATCTGTGATGATATTATTTGTTATTTTTTATGTAAGCACCAGTAGGTGTACATAAAAAATAACATGAAGTAACCACTAACAATACACCAGGAAGACATTTTTTTTTTTTTTTTTTTTTCCCCCAATGGTTCAATAAATGACACTATCTATCAAATAAGACCTACACTGTTCTAATGTTGCACTAGTGCTGAGTCAAGGAAGCAAGTTTGGAACAACTAATTCAGCATTTTACATGGAAGGTATTCACTTTGGTGATTGTTAGCAAAGGGTTATGTGCCTGTCAGTCATTTGTGGATCTTCTTTTGTTAGTTTTCTTCTTTTGTTTAATGGATCCCAAAACGCCAACATCCACATTATGAATAAATTGTGTATTGTATTGTTTGTAGTTGAATAGGAATCATAAGTGCCACTTGTCATTACCATGAAACAGGCGGCTTTGTTTGATTTGAAATTAGTTTATCCAACCAGGTTCTTGCAGAATGAGGGCACAGCAGGGTCAGAATGTAATGAGAGCTCGGGGCACCAATGCCCTTGAATGTTCAAATCAAATGCCTGTGAAATTTAACAACAGTAATTCGCGTAAACTTTATCTTCATTCCACCTTGTTCACATATATTTCGGTGAGGTGTCATATTTTCACCTATGAATGTGACCACAATAAGTGCTTCATGAAAGCCTACAATCAGGCGTTTCTTTCCAGTGCATTCTGGACTGATAAAAAAAAAAAAACAAGCTTATAAAAAAAAAGTACGCAGCCTGAAGCAGTCAAAATGCTGGCACCATACAGTAGAAGAAAATTAAGAAAAACAAAACAACCTAGATCAGTGGTCCTCAAATCTGGGCCTCGGGGTCCAGAGTACTGCTGGATTTCTATTCTGCCAGGTAGTTTCCATTCTAGCTGTCTAATCAGGGATTGATGAAGACCTGGGATGCCAGGTGAATGCAATTAACTTCCTGGTAGGAGAGAAAACCAGCAGCACTCTGGACCCTGAGGCCCGGATTTGAGGAACTCTGACCTAGATCATAAAATACTCAACGATCAAGGGGTGGAAGGAGGACTGGTTGGGGACAGAGAGCAAAATTGCACCATCTCTTCTAGGCTTGCTTCTAATTTCCAGCAGTGGACATAATGTGGGGCTTGTATGAAGGTTTTTCCAATCAGAATAAAAAATGTAATTGTTAAATGATTAATATTTCATTTTTTACTGTAGCACTATGAATTATCATACCAAAATAAAATGTAAAAGTCAAAATGAAAAAAAAGCTGAACTGAAAATGGAAAACATTAAATGGCAATTTGAACAAGTAAAGTGAAATAGAAAGCTTAAAATGAAGAGAGAAAATGGAAAAGATTGACATGTAAAGTGAAATCCAAAAAGTTAAATGACCATGTTCATTACTGCCTCTCATTTCCATTTGGCTTTTTCCAATTTCCATTTTCAGTTTTCAAGCTGTAAGTAAACAAAGAGGTGTTTCCCTTCCATCGATCAACACAAGCAGAGTGGCTCCTTAGGTAGGTCAAACATGATTTTGCGGTTTCGCAAAATAACAACACTAGAGCAAGGTAGCGATTAAAACGCAATGATGGAAGGCTTTCACTTGGAAAGATTGGGTTGAATTGGAGACAGAGATTGCAAATTGGAAGAATTGGATCTTGTAAAACGTAATGCCGTAAGCCTTTGTCCTGTGCTGGTACAGTGCTAAAACGAAGTGTGGGGAAAGGTATGGCTGAGCAAGACTAGTGTTGATTCATGGGAGGGCCATGTAAATGTATGTTGGTATGATTATTCAAAGTGCTATAGTAGAAAAAAGCATTTATCATTTAATGATCACATTAGATCACATGGTATATTATGATTTAAAGTAAAACAAATTAATTAAGTATTGCAAATGAAGTGCTTATTTGCCAATATGCAATGCAAATGTATTATTTTATCATTCAAATCAGAGATTTCTCAGATTTCTGCGTCAACCAGACACAGAATAGACATTGCACACAATTAACAGATTCATGAAGGCCTATAACAACAGTGAAGCTTCTGCCTGGTTATGAGTCTCAGTTCATTTAGGAATTAAAAATATGTAAATTAATTTAAAAAAAATGAATGTTATCTTTGCAATAGAGCTGAAATTGCCAACCGCGAAACTTTGGCGTGTGTAACATCTCTAACAGCGATGTCTTTCATTGGTGGAACTCAAGTTAGGATTGTGGGTAGTGTAGTACTTCCCCAGGAATTTGCGAATAAAACATGATTTCTTAAAAACTGAGTTGAAATCAAATTGACTTATGGCTTCTAAAGGAGCATATACCATTGCTTCACAATCTTGTAGCCGATGGTAAGCCTAACTTGTACGGTTACTCCATTATGGTTGATAATCAAATTCCCTATGGGGATTATGAGTTGCATTTTTACTTCCGGAACCTGATGTTTCAGGCTCTATAGCGAATTGACTCATTCCAAGTTGAAGGATTTTTGCCCTAGTCTTCACGAAACATCTGTCACCACCATTTGGCTAGGATCTTGGCTGCGATCACATCATCTTCACTCTATTCCGTATCTGTAAGTCATCTGTGAATGCAGTCCCTAATTGGTCTTAATGGCGACCATGTGGCCAATGCTAGAGATATGGGCTGAATCCGGTCATCTAAAAAGCTATAAACCACACACTAGAATACTTAAGACACTACCTGAGTCAGCCAATCGCTAATTAATAGTTTGCGATAAAAGGCGTCTGACAGCTTGGAGTTTCCCAGAACTTGTTGGCGAGGCCAGGGAGTAATTAATAGGGGACATAGAGTTTAATTAGGGAAATATGGATGATTAACATCTTCACCCTTCCTCAATGACGGGGTGCAGACAGAAGCTTTGTTGGGAGTGGAGGAAAGGAGAGTCTTGCCTTTTATCTACAGGGCTAGATGCTGCTTGAGGGTGGTGACTGTTTCAAAGGGCGCACGGGCCAAATCATCTCACTTTGCAGGTACTGCAAATGTTGTATTGTTAATGCCAAATAAGTTAAGTGTAAACAAGGACGGTGACAGTATATGTATACGGTTGTTAACCTGGAAAACCCTAAAAGCGGTATAGAACAACTGATTTTGTTGATCATCATAAAAAAATAAGATACTGTATTATGGACATGAAATTGTACAAAGCATACAAATTAACTAGTCTCACCACTTGAATGTTTGTACTTTGTCAGTGCAAAAGTGGCGATGGAAGTGACAATGACATGGGAGGATTTCTGTTTCAAAATTCAGAAATATATAAGATAAATATAAATAAAAAATGGAATTGATAAATGAATACTACATTCAATAAATATGTATTAAGATCTTTGAATACAAAAAACAAGAAACACAAACATATTACACAACTATATTTCATCCACAAACAAATACTGTGTTTGTGTTTTGTAATCCAACATATAAATGTAAATATAAATGTAAAATTATACATACAAAAACAGATACATATTTGTGAACAAATGGCTTGTTATAATAAAAAAAACACAAAAGTTACCAAACTTACAAATCTATGTTTTCATATTTTTACCAACAACATATTTTCCGAGTCTAAAATGTCATTCAAATTGTTGAATCTGCATTTGTTAATCTAATTGCATTTGTGGCTTGGCTTACATTTGTTTTGGGATTTTTTAACCTCTGAACTGAATGCTGCCTGGTGTCGATGTAGACTATCCTTATGACCAGTTCCTATCTTCGCAGTGGATCGGCCAATCAGATGCGGGAATGTAAAATTACATCATCATAAACACTGGCTTTTATTTTGTATCATTGATTCATGCAAAAGGAGGTGGATACAGTCAACAAGTGAGTGTTTATTAGACTATTTACCTTATGGATATGGTCTTTATTACTAATTAATCTCACCAACAACTGAGGCCTGTCATTGTTGCTGGAGGCAACAGTAGCTGGTTTCTTAGATTTCTTTTAATTTCTTAGCACTGCAGGCCCTATTTGCCGACACTAGCATCAAGGTGAAAAAGAATGACAATCCTCTGTCATTAATGTTAACAGTTTACGTTAAGTCGCCTGTAGTAACGTTAACTTAGCATGTCACCTATCGTTAAATCTTGCTCTGTCTGCAGTAACGCTAACTGCCAAAATTAAATACAGCCAATAATCATCTGCTGAGTAGTTCTCAGTCGATTGGCAGTCTGATTTTAGAGGGGGCTGATTATGTCGTTAGTAACCAAGAGAGCTCCATCAGGGGAGAAGCAGTCTAAACTTAATCAGAGCCTGTTGCATTTTCAAGCTAACAGAATTAACAGATGCAAGGCAGGTAATGGTGTCTCTGTCTGTCACAGCCCCGGGGGTAGCAAGTCCGCTACAATCATATTTATTGAATGTAGTATTCTCTCATTAATTCATTTTTTAAAATTTATATTCATTATATCTTATGTTTCTGAATTGTGAACTCGAAATCCTTCCATACACTTAAAAATGTTCCCAATTAACAATTATTATTGTTCATTCCAAGGATAGTTCCTGGTTGCAGCTAAGAGAAAGCCCACTCTGTTCATTTTACCAACAGGTGGGAAATTTGGGGGAGTAGATCAGTAAGACCCCGCTGGTCTCACAGTGTGAGGAGGGCAGTGGGAAGGTGCTGAGCTCTGCTCCCAGTGGAGACTTCAGAGGATGGCAGAGGATGCTAGCCGAGCAGAACAGAGGTTTTCTCTTCATCTGACTCCAGTCATGCTTATCAAGGCAGGATTGACCGAGCTTTAGTGAAGGAATAGAGAGGGACTGCTCCTGCCGTGCCATCTGTACTGATCAGTCAGCGAAATGCTTTCAAAAATAGGTATTACACCACATTCTGTATTTATTTATTCAATTGGAAAGAGAGGGACATAAGTCACACGCTCTTAGATGTAAATTTTCTTTGTTGTCCATTAGCAGATTTTGTAATTGGATGTGGTGGCTTGACAAATTGGCAAACTATTGGCTAAAATGGCCCCTTTCTCAGTCCTTGTACAGCTATTTCAGCTTGAATGCGGTGAAAACACTTAGACTGAAATTCATAAATAGCAAGACTTCAGTCTAACCATCCAATCTGACAGCTAAATTGGCTCCATTGAGTGAAATGATACAAGTGACTTGATGTTTAAACTTGATGCAGGTGCCCAGCTATGTGTCAAAGTTACAAAAATACCTTTACATTATTAAAAGCTGTGCACTTAACTTTATATGGATGTGTATATGGATGATTCTACAGAAATGGTTCTGATTGAGGGGTGTAAAAATCTCCAAATTTGTATTCTATTTTCCCCAATTCCACAATTTTTTACATATTTTCAGAATTTTTTTGAATTTGTCACTACCATAACAGAAAGAAAAGCTGAGATTAAATGAGTAAAAATCCTCCTGATTATTACAATGAATTTTCCAATTTTATTGAACATTTTTGAAAATGTTATTGTTATTATTCTATAAAATTGATAAAAAACAAACAAACAATAGATTTAATGAGTTCTATATTTAGTTTCTTAAAGTCAAATTAAATAATGAATATCATCAAACCATAACAACCACATCACTACCAAAGCAATGTCATTTTTCATGGTAGTGACTGTTATGGCCGAGCCAATCATCACAACCACAACTTGTTTCCAGTAGACTTATTTACGATGATAGGAACTCCTTCCGCCTTCTCCCTTCGCTCCACTCCACACATGCACGCAGAGAACTGCTGTTCGAAGCATCAGCTGGAGTTATTTCACTCCATTAAAAACAGCAACGAAGCAAACTGTGATTTTCAAAAGTCTATACGATATTGTGGCAATAGCACAAACCTTCTAAAACACATGAAAAACATTAACATTACAGAGTTACAGCGGAGGCGAGGAGAGGAGGGGGAGGGAGCGCAAGGATGTGGTGACAGAGTGAGGCAGAGCTCTCTTACAGAAGCCTTTCAGAGTATATAGCTACATAAGAGATTTATTTATATTGTTGAGGGTATTTTATTAGGCCAGATTTTCAGTTGACGTGAAGAATTATTTTTCTTATTAAAGAGAAAACAAAGAGAGGAGTCTGATGTGTCTTTTTTATTGATACTAATGTAAAGGTTTTTAGATTTTTTTTTTGATCACTGTATTTACTTTTATTGTGGAATTCACAAAGATGTATACAAGAAGACTTTTAAAAGTATCAGTATTGGTATCTGGATACCAGCCCTGGTATTACTGGTATTTCAGTAGTATATGTGAGAGGTTTTTAAGTAGTGTATGTGAGAGGATTTCACAAGTGTATGTGAGAGGTTTTCACTAGTGTATGTGAGAGGTTTTCATTAGTGTATGTGAGAGGTTGCACTGCCCCGGCCGCGACAGACAGCTATATTTTTACCTCAGAGTGAGGTCACACGGAAAGAATGTTTGAAGCCAGTGTAGGTATTTGATTCTAGGACGGCATAAAAACGATGCAGCAACAATTTTTTTTTTGTTTTTTTAGAAGGCATCTGTTAAACAGTAAATTTGCATGGCCTAGGAGATCGAAGTGAACAGTTTCTTCCCAGTTGGAAGCTCGTTGTCAGTAGAGAAAGAGTCACGGCCCTTATGCAAAACGCAACATGTCTTGCTACTGAGCCGCATTGTTGGACTATTGAGGCTGCTGTCGGTGGAGAGATTGGTGTCTCTTCATCTTCTACGGTGGATTTCTCCCTGTGTGCTTGTTGAACATCTGTGCAAAATGGTAAGTCTATAAAAAAGCCCTTGTTCTTTGAGTCTGAGTGACTGACACCAAAACCTGACATTTACTGTTGATGTTTTAGATGATTGAATGACTCCTATTAAACTCCATTGTAGCTGCACTGGAAATATTGCAACATCACGTCACGTCATCTGCGTTTGGCCAATTAATCACAGGAATATGAAAATTACACCGCCAAACAACAAAATGGACCCAGAAATACAATATACATCACCAATAAGTGTTTTAGGGTTGATTTTTCCTTACGTTACATGAAGTCAAATGATCTCAAAAAAGACCTACATATAGTCTAAAATACATAGCAAAGGGAATGAATCTGAAAGGCACTTACTTTCTGCTATGGTCAATCTTCCTGTCCAGTCGTCATTAATCATCTGGATATTTCCAAAATGGATATCGCTGAAAAAGATGCGGTTGGTCCCTGCTGTCGTCTGACTGTAGTCAAAGGCCAGGGCTATGATGTTCTTGAAAAAGGCAGGCTTTTCAAAGGGCTGGATAGGCGAATTGAGGTCACTCTCATCTGAGAGGTGGATGCTTTTCAGTATGGTCCTCTCAGAGTAGAGTAGGTAGCCCTCATAGCGCTCGCAGGCGAAGCCATCCTCGGTCAAGTGGCCATGGGCACATGAGCAGGTCCGGCGACCACTGCCCAGGTGGAAGCACAGCTGTTGGCAGCCACCATTACTCCTGGCACAGGGGTTGGTGCCTGTAGCACCAAAACGTGAACAATCACTACTTTGCCTCAGGTTTTCATGTGATCATGTGTACATTATATGTGATTATATATTACAGATGAAAAAGTACAAATGTAGTAAAGCCATGGATTTTAAAGAGCATGCTATGATGAGTCTTTGCAGTTGGAATCAATAAGACCATTAAGTTGAAACCTCAACCTTTCTCCCGTCCTCTATTAAAGACTGTCACATCCTTCAGGTTGACCCCCAGGCCACTTCTCATGGTCACCGCCTCAGTGGCGTCAGTCTTGAAGCCTCGTCGGATTGAACCATTGGAGTGGGCCCTGAAGTACACCAGGAGAGAGGGGGCTGCAAAATGAGTGGTTGCTGTCGTAGAAAGCATACTCTTTTCATTGATACAGTAATGACAAAGATAGATTTCCTGAAGGTCTGCCTGGAGTATTTACACAAATAGGTGGTGCCTCTCATTATTTGGAAATAAAGCTCTTAGGATTTCCACAAGGGACCTTTAAAGGCAAGTGTTATTGCCAGGTTAGTATTGCAGACATTGCAGGCCAATGCATGTGTGTGCATTTAAGGAAATAATAAATTACCTGTCAGACCAGTAGATGTAAGGCCCAAACACAGCCACTGAGAACAGGTCTACGTTGGCTGTTGACAGTACAATCTCCCGACTCTCACCGGTCTCAAGGTTGATCCTCTCGATCTTGTCTGTGCGGGCGTCACACCAGTATAATCTATTTTCCTGGAAAGTAATTTCAAAATGCACATCACCTGCTGAGACTCTTTGAGATGTGCACATCTCAGCCACAAAATAATAAGATAAGGAGGTATGCAGAATGGACTGGAAGGAGAGGACATTGATGAGAGTAAGGAACAATAGACTGTACCTCATAGTCTATGGAGATGCCATTGGGCCACGTAATGCCTGAGTTGACCAATGTGACCTGGTCTGAACCGTCCAGGCGGGAGCGACCTATACAGGGGTTCTGGCCCCACTCTGTCCAGAAGAGATACCTGGCATAGTTACAGAACACAATGTATTTAGTATTGTATTTAGTGGCTCTGAGTGTTTTCTTTCAAAGGTTTTAAAAAAAATTGTCTTCCTTGCTAAGAAAGCTGAGGCCAGGTCCCTTCATTAGATCTTAGTGGGACTTGATGGGATTTTAGGGTGTAGGGTGGACTCTCCATCAGAATACTTACTTACACACAGTATGGGATATATGGGCCATTTATATCTACAGAGTCATTATACCTTGGACTTCTGCCACACAGAGTTGGAGGGCTCTATTTTTGTGATGGCTTTGCACTAGCAAAGTGGCATTTTCATTGGGTGCAAAATATTTTTTTCTCACCTGTGCCCGTTTGGTAATTTGGTGACTTGCAATGAACTTGACTGCACATAAGAGGCACAGCAGGGGGTGCGTCAGTAACAATCAAGCAACACAGTGCAATTTTGATGCCTGCCTGCTTAGACCATGTCAAAATCGTACAGTGCAAAATGCTATTTTCATAGCTTTACCATGAGATATGGAAGACCATGGCACATTTAACATTGATATACATCCCTCAAGCTGGATTCTAACTATAGGCCCACCACACCTACTGATAATGTATTCCTCCTAATCCAACCCTGTTTCCAACTGCGCTGCCGGTGTGGCGCATGCCTCTAGCCACAAAATGATCAAAGATCAGTCGCCACATCCTGTGCGCTTGCACCACACACCAGTTAATCATGAAAACAGAGTCTGGAATGGCATTAGAAAGAGTTGGGTTGATTGGCACATGAAAGGGAAAACTAAATGAGCCAACCCACTGTTGCCCACCAACCAATAAAACTTGATAAAACTGCATGTCCACCATTAGATGAATGCTCACTGCTGGGTATTATAAGGCTGGTGACATCAGTGTTTTTTGCTAATGGCTATTACCTGGTGTGCTTCACAATCCTGACAGCATGTGTTTGCTTGCAAGCCATCAACACCTTTATAAGAGTTCCTGGAGGTGGCTGTGGCACCCTATCCTCTGCTGATTAACAAGACTTGTGGCCCATCCATCCACAATAAACACCTTAGATATCATTGTCCCACCGGTAATAGGGAAACTATTAATCACAGAAAACAATGCATTGACACATACGCTCATACGTGTGATGTAGGTATTGCACTCAGACATACCCTTTCTGTGGGTGGACGGCGATGGCCCTGGGTTGATCAAGTCCTTCAGATATGACCACCGAACGGTATGCACCACTGAGACGGGAGATTTCAATCAGGTTGAAACCATGGTCAGTCCAATACAGGTTTCCTGTGTAGAAAGAAGCCATAGTAAGATGTGTGCAGCAGAGCTTCATTGATCCTCTGAGAAACAACATACATTAAAGGGGCACTTTACATCAACCAAAGATGATGTAAAGTGTCCATAATCTCACACATATACGAAGACTGTAGTCTTACACAAATTCTGTCAACTTATTAAGGGTCACTGAGAGTTAATGGGTTGGAATGTTCCTATGAATGATGTTATGCGAAGGACACTTAGCTGTTTAAAAACATTACTGAGAACTTTAACTGGTGGCAGTGCACATATACAGTGAGAATTTTCAACAATATGGTTAATTTGCTTTTCTACACCACCTCGACAGCTAGGTAACTGTTACTGCTGATCATTAGTAGACATTTCCCAAGGTTTCACAATACTGACCGGCGATCCAGTCAACAGCGATGCCTTCGACCCGGCTGATGCCAGTAGTAATGATGTCCTCCCTCCAGGTCTGATCACGCTTGGCCCGTGATATTCTATTCAGGCCCATGTCCGTCCAATACACTGTGTCATTTCCTGCAGAACAGACCATACAATTCATGGCAAGAGAAAATGGGATGATGAATGAGCCCACCACAAATGTATTTATGCCCTCAAACAAAGCAGCTCATGAAACCGTATTTTACTGCAGCATGGCCCATTTCACCAAATGTGTGGTGGGGATATAAAGTATGATGATGAGAATACCCACACAGTTCATACACTGACATGCAGTGCCTCAACACGAAAGGTAATTGTTGACCAAATTTTATTAGAGAATCTACTGCTTCATGCAAAACATGGTGTCTGTAAAACTGTTATGGACCCCTTCTCTTTTCACAGCCCTGTTTCATAAGCATATGAAATAGTATATCATTCATTTCAGGTCCAGTCTTTAAGTACACATCTATGCTTCCCTGCCAGTTGGCCCTGTACAGGTTGTTAAGAGGTTAGGTGGCGTTATATGTTTATTTGCACTCTCCTGTTTATGCTGCCTTCACACTCTGTTAACACATATCTCACGTGACAGAATCCAGCTGGAGGGCTTTCATCTTTTCACGCACTGGCGGCCTGCCTTCTATAATAACATGCAAATAATATGTGTGAGCTATCAGCTGCTGCTGGCTGGGCTTAGTGGCGCATTTGCATGTTCACCTGCACCAAGTAATAAAGGGGAGGGAAATTGCCAACCTCATTCTGTACCTAGACAAAGTCTAATTTTAGCTTGGGCTCGGCTTATTTCCTCCTTTCCAAAAGCTGTGGTCACACATCAAAATTGCTGTTGACCTTCGGGTTCACTCAAAGATTCCAGCCTCTTATGGTGGTTCTCGGATAACAGAGTGGCTCGCAACGATTACTTTATGTAATGAATGGCCCAACCTACTCTTGTTCTTACGAATCCTGTGACTGTCTGAAAGATGAAAAAACTTTGTGCAAAGTCTGTGTCTAGAAGAAAATACAGAACTTATCACGATTTGATATGTAATCAGAGTGTATGTGTGAAGCGTGTGCTTATGTGCGTCTGTGCTGTATGTATATATGCATTTATATAAGTGTGTGTGCAGTTTGTCACACAGCATGCAATTTCCTTTACATAGTTTTTGTTATCATGCATCAGGAGCAGCCTATAACATATATGGAACGCAATCAGCCTATACTATATTCATAGCATTCTTCAGTGTAATAAATCTATCATATTTATCATATATATTATGCTGAACGAACCATGGATATAACAAATGACAGAACAAGCTATTGGGTTCATGCTTTGCAATGCATGTCACCTTCATTTGATACAATATCTTGGGAATTGCTTTGCATCAGGACTGCTTCAGAGGCTTGAGAGGAAATGGTTAGGTGTTACTCATGCTCTCTCCTCTAATGTGGGGAGATGTTGTCCTCTAATGTGAATATATTACTCTTTCATCTGCGCTACACTCCACAAGCCCACAGACCATTATTCAAAAGGTTACGGCCCACTATAACAAAGACCTTTCCTCCCCTCTCACTTCTACATGTTTGATTACAAATAGTTGGTGCTGTACGATGTAAAAGCAGGGAAGAGGAGGGTTGTTGTGTAATGCAATATTTAGCAACAGCACTAAACAGTTTGGACTCACTTGGCTTTGGACCAAAGCAGACAGTAATATAAAGTCTTTCCACTGACCCCTAACAACGAATTATTAACTGTTAATATGTACTTCCAAGATGTCTTAAGGCATTTCTGTTTTATTTGATACTATACAATGGAGAGTGACTGAAAAGATGGGCAAGAAAAAATGTACAACATAACAATGTGATACTTTATTGATCCCGTAGGAAATTCTCTCTTCACTTGCCCCTGCACATGAATCTGCTGCAGCGGCCCAGAACAGCGCATCTGACCTACTTCGGCAAGGTGCTTGCCAACAGCGGGCTTGAACCCAGGTCATCAGATCAAAGGACAGACTCTCTAATCACTAGGCCCTTCTACCACCCAGAAATGATTGGGTTTACAACTCAAGCAGGGTTTGTGATTTTAACCCACAAAAGTAGACCGCATGTGTCTTAGCTTGCTGAACCACCAGGACACTCTAAGTTTTGTTTTAAATGCTTGTTATCTAACGAGGGACTTAACACTGGTAATCCCTCTGTGTGTTGCACAATGCTGTACCTGCATGAAAGTCAACTCCCACTGCAAACAATGTTCCTGTGATGGGCATGAGGGTTTCCATGTTGTCGTTTGGCTCAAGAGCGATTCCCCGGATGCCCTCGTGGATGGAATACATCAGAAATGAGTCGACACCTACAGAGCAACAGAGTGACCCTTTATACCACAAACTATGCAAAGGGAGTATACCAGGGTAAAAAATATTGAGTTAGATGCTTTAACCTTTAACCTTAAGTGAAACATGAAGACATTGCTTCACACATTGAGTCATAAATGTAGTAAGATTCAAAAGGTGTAAAGTATAAAAAGCTGATGGGAACATGATTGTTCGTGGACTCTGGGATAAGTGGATGTGACACTTACCCTCGCAGGAAATGCGGTCGCTACGCAGGTTGTAGCCGACGGTGCAGGAGCAGCTACGGGTGTTCTCCGAAGTGGGGAAGCAAAGCTGGGCGCATCCTCCATTGTTTATCTGGCATGGGTTCCTGCCTGAGTGTTAAGCGGGGCCAGCAAAAGGCAGAAAATAAGTGTGTATGTGGGTGGTGTGTGTGTTTGCATGTGTGTGTATGTGTAGCTGTGTACAGTATGTATTTGTTCAAAGGTTCAAGGTTCAAAGGTTTTTATTCTGTGTGTGTGTGTGTGTGTGTGTGTGTGTGTGTGTGTCATTGTGTTTATGCTTACCTCTCTGACCTTCTCTATCATACACTTTCATGTGAACCACCCCGCTGGTCTTGTTTCTCAGGATCACAAGGTTTCGTCCATCTCTCTTGGTAACTGTTCCCAACTGTGCTGATTCTTCATCTGCCCACCAGAGTTTGCCACCTATAACCAAAATCGTTCTTGTAAACAATGTCACCACAGTTCCAGATTCACTAAGATTGCACAGCGGAGGCAATTTGCATAGGTTTTGAGCGTCAACTGCTTGAGCTAAGAGCAGACAGTTTTCGTTGTGACGCAAACAAGCCCTCAAAAAGAGCACTGTGCAAGCAAATAGCCTGCTTCTTCACCAATTGCAAGTGCAAACTGTATAATGCAGCTTTCACACTAATCTACCAAGGCTGGCACCCTTGCACCCTAAAGCCCCTTTATAATTGGAGCGCTCTCTGATCTGATCTGAGATTCTAGGATGGAAAACCCTCTCCTTTGCTTCCCAGGCTTGCTGGTCACGATGGCTGCTCCTTGCAGCAACGATAGCAGCCATCCTGAATGGCCAAACTCTTTGTGCAGTCTTTACACCACCTTTCATAAGATCTTACATGCACTGCAATAATTTGGGGTAGTTTAGTGTTAGCGAGCATGACCTCGCCTAGAAATAACTATGATGTTGGCATAACAATGAGATTTACATATAATGTGCATGTGCAAAGAGGCTTTCTGTTTTTTTACCAGCAGGAACATTTTCCACTGAATGCATCGTATTAATCCACAATAAAGTGCTGGCACAAGAGCCACTAAATACATGTTCTGTTGCTGTTATGTGCCATGATGTTTCAGTATCTTCTCCCTGACAGAGTGGCTAGCCTGTCTGGCACCGTGTAACAGTGAGCCTCCAGGCTAAAGAGGTGCTTATCAGGAGCTTAAGTGATGTGTGTATGTTTTAAAAGAAGCACAAACACAATAGGCTCCTGACCTGAGCCGATCCAGTCACCACCACCACCCCAGCCCCCCACAGTCCTCAGCAGAGATCAGTGATGCGCAGTCCAGGCACATTGCCACATTCTCCACAGACATGACATCAGCATGTAACTAGCTTCATGCATTAACAAACCTTTTTTTAATTTTTCCAACAGAGGAAAGCAGCATTTTGTAAAGCTACAATATATGCTCTCAAGACAGTATGTTGTCTTTAAGAAATGCATACTGGCTAACAAATTAAATAATGATTTTAGCAACATATCTTTTTATTTATAACACAACAACAAAAAACGTGTCTCTTCAGAAATGGGTTCACACTGTAGTTCACACTACAGGTGGGACATTGTTTTGTTCTACTTTGGGTTTTTTCCTAAACAAAGAAACAGCTCCTGCTTGCATTAATAGCTTCGGGCTGAAAGTCATCCTTCAAGGGAGAGTAAAACTCATTTTCAGAAATCAGGAAAATTCCCATGAGTGAGAATGACAGCCTACATGCAGTTTACAAAACATTTAACCCCAGAGGGCATTCTAGCCTAGATTAGCTTTGCACCCTGTGTTAATTTGATGGGGACTGCTGGCAGCTGTGATTGCTTGCTTGTGGCTCATCATATTCAATTTCCACCTCAACCACTGGTTTGATTCCAGGCAATGCAAGGCTGATGGATCACCCACACCTTCTCCACAGAAGCCCTCACCTCTCCCTTGGGCCAATCCAATTACTACAGAGCCCTAGGAGCTGAGTGGATCGACCTTGTGTCACTAACAGTGCCTTCATTATACCCTTTTCACAACCAGCCTCAGCAATCACTGAGGCATACACACAAAAAAGAAAAATCCAAAGGGAAATACAAGCACGCCATTGTTTGCCTTTTCACAGACTGCAGCATACTTATCACATGAAATGACAGTTCTATCGATTACAATAATTTTGCTTTCTGCAGCTGACAGTTAGGGTTTGATTTAGCTGGTCAATTCAGGATGCGCCACAAAACCTTTACAGAAAAAGGTCATATAATTCTGTTGAGATGCAGTCAGAAATGAAATCGCTGTCTGATTTCTCTCTATGAGTCTGCAGCATTGCACTCAACAACAGATAACCCTCGATTGGAATAACCTTTGCAAAGCCCTCATCAATGGTCTCTGCTTGCCTCCCTCTGCTCCCTGTTGTGAGGGAGCCATAGATTCAGGTCAAAGCCCTGTTAGAACTCAATCTCTCTTTGTTTACACAGGATGATGCTTCAGGAACAACCCTAACCACTTCAAACATAAGCAGGCCATCGATCAAGCTATCACAGACCAAAAGACTTTGGTAGGAAAGAACCATTATTTAATTAACGCTCAATAACTTTGATTGGCTAAATAACCACAGAGCAGGACCCACAAGCCCATAAATGCACTAACAGTCCAGCTAACAATACCTAACAAGCTATTTCCCTGCCAAAGCAGATGGCACATATAATCACATACATATGAATATAGCAATTGTAATACAGAATGTAACAAATATTTGTTCCTATTTCATTAGGCATCTGATGTCCATACATTACTGTTTGATGGGATAGTAAGCCACAGAAAAGAAAAAAAGGAAGAGGCATCTGAGATTGTGTGGTAAACAGACTGGATGGTCAGCAAATGCAATCAGTCGCATCTCTCACCATGAAGACCAAACGAAACAACAACAGAACGGCCATCTCTCTGTAGTGAGCAAAATCAATAGTCTTTTTACTTGGCGAAAAGCAGAAGATGCTCAGGCTTTGAAAATGACATGTTCTGGCTGCTTTCCTGCTTTCTTCCCTCATCCTCACCTACACCTGACCCCTACAGGATGTACAGTCAAGCTCAATGGCCTATAGCAAAAGAGGAACGCATTGAGATATGAGAAATGGAAAGTCTGAAAGGACATGGTATAAAATCCACAAACCATGAAAGAACACACTGTATGAAAAATGCTGGAAAACACAAATGTAGCTTTTTCTCAGCTACAGTATTTATATTTATTTAGTGATGTAGAACAGCCTGCTCTTATATCAAGTTTGTACTTATAGTTTAATAAATTATTAATATCCTTTTAGTACTTTATAGACCTAAACCTCCTTTACACCTTAGTGCATGGGTGAAGCCAATTGCTAGGCTTACAATTTGTAAGTTGTGACATCCTTATGACAATAGGGTTTATGAATATTAAGTCCAAGTAAATGGATATTTTCCATATCCATTTTACACTATCATGCTTGTATGAATGTAAGTGGAAATGTACAAATCCACCAGATTACTATGTTCTTTAAAATGTATTTAAAATGTATTTAAAATTGATAAACACGGCACAAATATACTGTGGAACCACAGTGAAATGTTTCTATTTAGCTGAGTATATACAGTGATATACATTCTACCATTCAATGCAATTTCCTCAGCAAAACAAAACGTCATTAATTGTGATTGATGGTAACGCGTAGACATCATTTCACTGTTTTGCTGTACCTGCTACTGAGCGGAAACCAAGCCATTACTCTATGTCACCTTGCGTTCTATCTCCCATTTGTGAAATGCTATAATGAAGTCTCCATCCCCTGTCTGGAAAGAAAACACAGACTCACAGTCAAATGCTTTACTGTAAGCAATTGGATGAGAAAATGAACCATATCTAAAAACCTTGATTCTTAAAGTTGTGAAATGCTTACAAAACAATGGGATACTTCTGCCACTGCTCCGTTACTGTCTAACAGCCTAATTAATGCACTCTGCACATGCTGACAGAAACCCACCACGCAGAAAAATAAAATAAAAGCCTGCCATAACTAATAATATGTTTCAAGGAGACAAAGTCTCACTCTGACAATGCCCTTTATTTTCAAAATAAAAGAAAAACAATAAAAAAATAATTAAAATACAAACACACACACACACACACACACACACAAGCACACAAATAAAACAACATTCCAGTGTTCAGCATGTTTGCTCCCTCCCCATTACCAATCTTGGCAAGGAAAATGTAATCGCACAGCTCAATGAGAAGCTTCCCAATTGTCCAGATTGCAGCAGTATGGAAGTGAGACTATTTAAAATTATAATCCGTTGTAAAAACATATATATATTCAGAGTGTAATGTAATTAAAAACACAGATGCCATGTGCTGAATTGGACGTCTTAAGAGACATGCTGATCCAACGTCTCCTGAGCCATCTGGTCTGAAATCAGTCATATTAAGATTTCAACTCTTTTGATGGTTGATGTTGGTGTATATATCCTTTCCTTTTTCCTTTTTAAGTTCTACAATTAGCAGCCATGGGTGGAAAAGAATGCCAGCACCTATTTTTCTCCTACTGTCTCCTGAAAAGAATCTTCTCAAATCAACTTCCTGCAAACTTTATTTTCCTTGTACTTCAGTTACACCTTCTTTTTTTGACAGACTTTTGTGAATCTGGTGAGTCATGTGTGGGTCTGTAGTCTGTGTGGTGTACTGACAACATATTACCTTTAGAAAAACAAACAAGATTTTGGGTCTTCTTGTTAAGGGGGAAGAACATCATGTTGGTTTAGGAGATGGCTTTCAGGAGATTTCTAAATGAAACCTGGACGTGATGGATGGTGCCATATATTGGATCCAGCACTGATACCAAGAAACAACCCATAATGAACATCCTACTCCCTTTTCATTACAAAAGGAGGAAAAAAATCAATCATCAATCACTGCCACCCAGTGTTTTAATTATCTGATGCCCCACACCAAGTGAAGCACAACTGTTGCAATGACCGGCTAAATTCTACAGCCACTTCACTGGTAAAACACGTAATCCCTTCACACTCTCTGACTAATCCCCAATGACGATCTGATGCTCTTCTGACAAGCTCCACTCACCCATCACGGCCAGAGCTGTGCCTTTGGCTAGCTCCTTCTTTAGAGTATCCAGCACTTCCAGCCCACTTCCATCCAGATTGCACCTGTTGATAGTGCCATTGGTCGAGCTTATCCAGTACAGCTTGTTTGCAGTGTAGTCTATTGAGAGACCTGAGAGGAAGGCAAGAGAATAGAGGAGAAAGGGTTAGCGCTTATTGTGCTGGCTTGTTGGGATACAGAGCATGACTTCATAACTGGGCATGTAAGATGGCATGTTGATTATCAGCAGCAAAACACTCATCAGAGATATACAAAGTAAATATATAAATGGCAAACAATGTTGTAAAATAATAATAGTAAGTAAACTGTAATCATTACCACATTCATTCTGAGACATTAGTATATCACCAAGAAGATTAGCAGCCTCTTCACTGCATTTTACATTGTGTGCTACCGGGTCGGATTTGGCGTGAAATCTGCTGGATTACTTTACAGCACAAAGGGAGATTGCTTTACTGCATCAAACAGGAAGAGGTTGTTGTCCTTCCAGTGCAAATGGAGCCAAAGCTTTCAGAATGTCTGGTAATGGCAGATGGTGGAAGGAGTGAAAGGCAGATGGAAAAAATCACTTCCAGCAAAGTGAAGCGAAAAAAACAACAACCACATGGAGTGACACCAGAGAGAGTAACATCCTCTTTGTGACAGGAAGCAAAAGGGTTTGTGGGAAATGTGGTTTTGACAAACATTGGCATAGATAGAGGCTACTAATCATCTCAACCATGTTCTCATTTGTTCACAGTTATTATACCATGGTATCTTAATACATTTGCTAATGATATGCTACATGTAGCACCTTTAAAGATATGTTTGAGTTATGATCCAAGTATCCTCACTCATGGTCCCAGTTCAGCAGTCATGAAAAAGCAACATTTTTACCCATGCAAGATAACATTAACATCTATACACTGTGCATGCATCTGAAAGAGTGATGGCTGATAGAAATGTGAATGTGTATGTGTGTTTACTGGTTAGACTCATCCCTGCAGGGGATATCTCTATATGACCTCCAGCTGGCATCATAAATAATTGGACCAGAGAGTGACTGACTGCTTTTAAATCCATTTCCTAGCGGACATGATGGTTTTTGATAGAAAGCCACTATTGATGGTGGCAACTGGAAGCTATTTCAATTGTGCACGTCCGGACAGCTCACTGTCTCCCACCGTGTGTTGGATTTATGTCTGGCAGATTCACAGTCACAATGCGTCATTAATTTACTCTTGTCCCCAGGTCCACCCCATAATCATAAATGAAGCCAGTGAAATACGGTGCCCCCTGCTATCTGTATTACTGACAGGCCCAGGAGAATGAAGAAACACAGTGAAAACAATGGTGCTGTTTGTGTGAGAAAGGGAGAATTTGACCTTGCTAGAATGGAGACCTGAGGATTGTTTTTGCTCACTCAAGCTGCAATTGTTCACAAAAGTATATATCATGTGGGGGTAAGAGTTCATGTTGAAAAACTAAGAAAGAATGATCATTCATTCCTATACAGGGTCATGGGGGGGGGTAGAGTCAGCCTATCAAAGGGTGAACACAGATAGAAAAACACAAACACACTTGCACTCTCATTCACACCAATGGGTAATTTAGAGTGTCCGATCCATCTGACTTGCATGTCTTTGGACCATGAGAGGAAACATGAGCACCCGAAGGAAACCCACATGAACACAGGGAGAACATGCAAACTCCACACAAAAAGGAAACACAGAGAAATTTACTCTTATCCTAAGCCATAGTATATTTGAAAACAAAGTCATGAAAACTGAATAATATGGGACTTTAAAGGCCTTTATGGTGTAGAAATACTGTAGATTTCCTTCACTAGAGATAACTAGCTAGTGTTGCTTCCAGCTTCTCTTTATGCCTATTATTTGAACCCTAAGTAAACCTAACCCTACATTATTAATTATTACTATTGTAAAGTCTACTGACAGCAGAGACAACCAAATGTGTAATCAACAAACTATCAGCTATCATGATGGCGGGGTAGCAAAGGTACAAAAATGATGTTAATATTTGATTCACTGATGATTTTAAAATACATAGTTTGGTTGTGAATCAAGGAGGATGAGAGTGTAACCCTGCTTTTCCTGCTTAGCCCTGCCTCTTTGTGTTTGTCTATATGCTTCCAAGACATTCCAGCAGTGGCCGATTAAGCCACTCAAAGCCGCCATACTGACCAACAGGTTCCCTCTGATTCTGGTGGAGGACCTTGCTGTTACTCCCATCCATGTTGGCCATGTTCATGGTGTTGCCATCTGTCCAATAGATTTTCCTGTGTGGGAGGGTGTGAGGTACATCGTTAGTGATCCCATTAGCCACAAGCTATCTTGAGGTTTACAACATAGTCAATGAATGTTATGTTGCTGTTAATTAGAGCTGAAAAGTGAATGGAAGCCAATAGATTTTGCTCCACCTGACAACCTTGTCAAGATCTATTGACAAACATTTGAAAGCTTGAAATAGTTCTCTTCACACTGACAGGTTTTTCCCCCCTTTTTTAGGTAAGGCCATCAATCAGGTTTCCTACTAATACAGCATGCGTTGAGGTTGAGGCAATGATGAAGTGCACAGATGTTGCTGTAATCTACTTACCCCTTGGCAGGGTGCACTACAAGGCACCTTGGCTTATCAATCCCATGGATGATGGAGGTCTTCAGGGACCCATCAAGACGAGCCACATTGATTTGCGACTCGTCGTTTTCAGAGCTGAGCCAGTATAAATTCCTGGAGAGCCAGTCTAAAGCCAGACCACGGCAGTTCACTATGTCTGGGGGAGGGGGGGGGGGGTTAGAGAAGCTGTCACTCTTTTGTCTTTCACAAAGCTATAAGGTGCATCAGCTCAAGCTTAAGCAAACATAATTGGTATGCATGAATGGGATTCAACAAATGAGGAAGACACTTGCTGAGAGACTAAATGCTGAAAAATGTTGGACCTTGCAATCGTGTCTTTCCAAAAAGCATACACAAACAGGCTTTTGTTCTTCATCAGTTGTCATGAAATTACAATCTCTCAATGTTGGGCATTAGAATGCCTTGTATAACCATTCATCAAAGGAAATGAGAGGGACACTTCAGAAATTTGTTTTCCTGCTCAACGATGCTATTTCATGCCAGATGATATGGCAAAAAACAAGCTCTTCGTCAAAGTAATTCAGAAACAACAAAATAGCAGATTGCCCATCCACTCGGCACTGCATTTGACTCCTAAAACACTTAAAATCAACTTTGGTTGATGCACACACACTTCACTTTGTATTTTGCATGCATGCCTGGGCTGCACACTACATTCAGAATAGGTGAGCAAAAAGATGCCTGTAGTTACTGTGTATCTTACCTCCAGAGATGACAGTATCCAGCTGGGTCCCGTTGATGAAGGCCCGTTTAATGGTTTGGGTTTTGACATCGGCCCAGTAGATCCTCTCTTCCTCAGCATCATAGTCAACCACAGTGACATCGTCGATGTCCGGCACAGTCAGTGCCGTCATGACGTTCATGTAAGGGTTATCCATATCCACACCACGGATTTCTGACCGGCGTACATACAGCAGGAACCTTTTCAGTGCTGGTAAAATGATTGAGAAATCACACAGACCAGAATTAAAATATGAATGGCCACGGTTGCTATTGATGATGTTGACCTTTCTAGTCAGATACGACTACGAAGGTAAAGGCAGCATTAATAACTTGCTGATGTGCTGATGTGCTGATGTGTATCAGACACTGACTCTGTACAGTGGGGTGCACTTAAATGTCAGGGCAATGATTATTATGTAAAATAATGCTGATATACTCTCCAGCTGTGGTGATTGCATACTTTCCCATATTTTCACTCTGATAACAAAAGGAAATGAAACAACACACAAAAACCCAGATGTTCGGACGTCTGTAGAGACGTTAGTAGAAGAAGGTGATGTGCTCACCAAAGCAGGATTGTTTGTTGGGAGAAAGCTTCATGAGGTGTGGACAGGTGCAGGATGCAGTGCGGTTGTAATTGATGAGACACAGATGTGAACAGGGACCACGTCCATCATTTTCCTCACATGGGTTAGATGCTGATGGAGAGAGGAGAGGTAAAACAAGATAGATAGGGGAACGAGAAGAGAGAGAGAAAACATTTCAGAGCATTTCATTCAGCATAAGAAGGCAGATGCCAAACAAAGACGGCCAGGGAAAATACATGAATTTGGACTAAAAGCCTTTCGCAGCATGACATTCAACAGTCCTCCCTAATTTGTGCCACTCAAAGAAGAAGCATACTTTGCAACTCTTTTTTTTCAAATACTCAAATACTTTTTCACATACATTAAAAAGGTATGCTGAAAAGACCTCTGATCATGATAGGAGTGATATAAAGCATGAAAGCTTAAAAAGACAGAACGGCCTTGGCTCCCACGAGAGATCCTGATTAAAAGGAAATTTGAAAACTCTCACACTCATTTACAGTAAAGGTCATAGTCCTAGACAGGAAATGAGTGAACGGCTGCCAAAATAGGTGTAATGGTTTGGAGGGTCCCTTTGCATAAGAGAATATGCAGATTTTCAGTTTGGTTAGCAGTCATGCTGAGGTAGGAATGTGTTTGTTTAGGCTGCCGTCTTGTTGAATTGCTGCTTTAAAGTGGTTTAGACCACTGGCATGCATCTCCAAGAATGGCTGAAACATCCTTACAGGATATATACCTGATGCTGACCCGGCACACTGAGTTATAAAAAATAGAAAAAAGTCTTTCTGTAGTCTCTGGCCAAAGTATTGAATTATATGCCCATTAGTCAACATAATTTGCAAACATCCAGTACAGCCAACATCATAGAACAGTGGATGGCTTCTTAACTTCAGATGAGCTCAGATAAGAATTCATCCCAGACATTCATTGAGATATTTCAATAGCTCATGAAGCTGTTCACTCCCATTCTATCAAACTATTTTCTAGCTTAGTTTACTACTTCCTGTGTCTATCCACTCTCGGGGATTAAGAGTGACATCATCTCTTCCATTATGCCCTCTTATTGTAGGATATTTTAGTAGACTGCCTCAAACTTAAGCCCAGTATATAAAACCCGGGGCTGCTGACATTTTCTCCAGACATCTTCCAATTACACACAGCTAGCAGAATTTCTGCACTGGCTTTAACCTCACAGTAAAGTAGCGATACATTGGACAGACTGTTGGTTTTCAGAATCACTTCAGCAAAACAGAACAAACTCTCTCAGTTCAAGTAGTCCCTGTCACGCTACAATCATATTTCATGCAACAAACAAATATCTATTTTGGGTGATTCAAACAAGCTCATTCTCTGAGCTCGTTCACCAACACATTGCAGAATCTGGGTGAATGCATCATGGATGTGGCTTATTTAGGGACAAAATTCAACACTGTCTCTCCCAGCTGAAACCAGCACACACCTGACTCAATATGCTGATAGGGAGTCATCTATGTGGATACAGCAGGGGTGTAAAAAGTTAAAGTATGGGTACTGGTTCAAAATCTTACTCAATTACAACCCAAAGTACCAAGCTATAAATAGACTTGAGTAAAAGTCAAAAAGTTTCTGCTTTTACATGTACTCAAGTATAAAATAGTAAAAAGTAAACTTACTCTTGCAATAGATAAACAATGCTGAAATTAAATAACAGTGACTTTTTGCATTAAAATTACTTTAATGCACAAATTTGAAAAAACATGTCGAGGAAAATTAACATGGACAGCTTTCACATCACAGCGTCCAGTTCTAAAGTTGGCCAAACTACAGCCTTGTAAAAAAATAAGGGAAAGTTCAGTTTTTTATACTTGGGTTCAATAAAGTTTCTTGTCAAATACTTAAAAAGCATTTTTAAATTGGCAATATGGTTACTGAAAATGTCCACTGGAAGCTTGTTAGCATTTTGTAGCAATGCTAGTGGAACAGAATGGGTTCAGCTAGCCAGTATTTACCAAACCAGATACTGGATGGCTGACCCCATTCACCATGGGTTTCATCCTTACACTTGTAACGTTAGTGGCCATCTTATGTAGCTTCTCTGACTGTCATATTCTGTCTATAATCAAAGATCCCCAAAGACCAATCAGCAAGGCTATGGGTGGGTTCATTTTCCATTGATTGGGATCTGATTGGCTGTTTTAAATAAAGTATGGCCGCAGGGTTAATAGTTCGGCCACTGAAAATAATACTAATACTAACTTGTAACTTGTACTTTGTAGTGCTTAGTACTTTGTAGGTCTGAATTTTAAATATAAGGAGTAAAAAGTATTCTTTTTTTCTCAAAAATATAATTGAATAAGAGTACAAGTATACAAACTTAATAATACTCAAGTAAAGTACAAATCCCCTAAAATACTACTTAAGTATAGTAACAAAGTACAATGACTCAAGTACTTTACACCCCTGGGATACAGAGCTGCATTCCCCTGAATCACGGTCTTAAGGCAACACAGCATCAACATAACCAAGGCCGTGGTTACACCTGTCGTTTCATGCGATCTCGGTAATCGGAATCTGCTAATCGGAACACACAAGTGGTGCGTCTAGACATGACAGTTAAATGCGAGCTCTTTGGCCAGATATGTGTTCGGATTTCCGGTTCCCGCGCAGTATTTAAATAACCATAACAACAATCCCTGAAAATGGTGCTGGGTGTGCGGGAGATTATGCTCCTTTACTTTAGGGCCCGTACAAGGCGTTTGCTATTGAGGAGACAACAGCAGCGGCGCGCAATGTGCTCATTCATTGTGGTTCTTGGTGCAACGACATCTGTGGAGAGAAGCATGTGGGTCCGAGAACGCAGCCAGCACTGGTGGGAAAACATCGTCCTTCAAACATTTACTGATACAGACTGGTTGCTGAGCTTTCGTATGCGAAAACATACGTTTGATCACATCTGCGAACAGCTGTGTCGCCAGCACACTCACCTCCGCGCCCCCGTGTCTGTGCGTAAGCGCGTGGCTGGAGGGAAATGGGCGTGATTTGATGACGTGTCCCCGCTGTATGCGTGTTGAGGTGCCTGATTGCGTCTAGACTATTCAGAGTTCCGAACACAAAGCGAGCTCGTCCACCTCACGAGGTGGCCTGGCTGATCCGAACACAATGCGAGCACAAAGCGACCTCTGTGCGTCTACACCTGTCACTTCATGCAGCCTGGCGTGATCGGATGACCGAGATCGCATTGAAAAGACAGGTGTAACCACGGCCCAAGGTGTCTATTTACTCTAAACTGCCAGACGTCTTCATAACAAATAAATAAATAAATAAATGCACTACCATGCTTAGACAGCACAAAGGGCGGCAGTGCCTAAAAAAAAGGGGGCAATACGCAGATCTTTCCAATCCAAACCTGTGAAAGCTGCTTAATGGCTGTTGGGGACGCTGCTCCATTCTCACTCTGAATAATGCTAACATTCATGGAAAGCCCAAGGTAGTGGTGGAAGCATTGTTTAGTATGCAAACCTTTCCACCGAGAGACCCATATTTGCTGTACTTATTTGTTTCAAAGCGTATCATATTTGCTGTGATATTACTGCTGACACAATTACCATATGTTTTTTTTTCTGCCAAATAATTGTGCATGTCCTAAATGGCATGGATATTACACAGTGTTTGTGTTAAGCTTGCACTTTGAGAATAATTAATGTGACAGCAGTGTGGTCCGACTAAATTATCTGCCCCGCCTCTTTTTCTCCTTCACTCATTCAACAGAGTAGGAGGGCAGGGAGGAGGGCAGGGAAAGAAAGGCGGGTTGTTTGTTTTGCGTAATATGAGGAGCCAGCTTTCATGAAACAAACTCGTTATCAGAAGCAAGCAGTATCATAACCAATGCACGTATTTGAACCATTCTATGCAAGTGATTGAACATGTATTCATAACCCCTAAAGAAGTCCCCAAGCACAGTGCTGAGACGTAAAGAAAACTTCACAGGACTACTTCCCTTCTGCTCAGTAGATTTCATTCAGAAAAGTCACCCTGAAGACTGAAAAGAGAAATGGGTGGAACCATTAACTATTTAGTAGCATGTGTTATGTTTGATATTAAATATACATGTGCATTCCAGCCCAGACATGAATACTATTTCATTAACGCTGTCTACAATGCTGTAATGGGGAACTGTTTCTTTTTGATGTTATACTGGGGCTGTAAACAACCAAGTATCTATTTCAGCTGGGAGGCCTTGGAACTGGCCTTCCCACCAAAGCACCAGCACAACCTCCTAACCTCATGCTACCTGTGGGACCAAATGAATAATCTCCCTTCTTCATCCCTCCCTCCTTCTCTTCATTAGTCTGGTCCAGATCTGCAGGGACTAGCAGAGCACCAGCATCTCCAAGCTTTGGTTCTGGCTGCAGTGGATATCATCCAGCTCCCCCCAGTTGAGCTCTTTAAAATGGGATTAGATGTGCTTACTGGCTTCTTTGGAAATGCAGTTCAATTTGCTCACACTTATCTATGGTGAGCAGTCATGAGAATGCAGATACCGGAAGGAAACAAGCAAATTAACTCCTGCCACACTGGAGCAGCAGCGTGATCACTGAATAGATGCAAACCCGATTACCACCGTAATAATGCCCATTTATGGATGGTGGCTTACATCTGTAGGAAGCTGAGAGGGGTAAATTTGAAACTTGGCATTGCTGAAAAAGGCAGTTGTGATGGAGACTGAACCACCAACCAGGTGGTCTGGGCACACATGGACAAAATGTTGCATATTCCAATGATTAATTTTGGCAGATCTGCTTTACAAATATAATCAAATAAGCTATTCATAGAAAAAAAAAATGAACTGAAAACAGATTTCATGCTATTAACTTCAGCTTGGCAGAATACCTTGCAAGCTGATATGCATATCAAATAAAAATTGGCTTATATATGTAGGCCGTCTGTGAGGCAGGATATCAGCAGTGTATCTTTTGTGGACAGAATCTTGGCTTATTTTCCACAAAATTGATTAACCATTCGACTGAGACAGATTCAGAAATGTTCAATAAAAATAAAGCACATTGCAGTGGATATTAATGAATAACCAAAAAGATGGTTGCAGAACTATTTCATATACCTCCTGTAATCACAATACACTCTGCACATTCCTAATTGATTTGATTAGTGGATATGCCTTCCCTTAAATTCTCAATAGACACAAAGTTGCGCTCCATCCTTCCTGGCAGAGGTAATTTAGACGGCTCTCATTCTGCGGTTCCCCTTATTCACTTTTTAATTTTTCAGAAAAAAAGGCTTTGTATAGTAGTATGAACCAATTACACTAATTTGAGTGGTGAGAAAAACATATTCAGGGGTGCCATTAATGCAAGCTAATTCTCTGCATGAGCACCTTTTTCAATCATTCAGACACATGCTCATTGTAGTCATGCTGGGAAGCCACATGATTGACAGGCCAAATGAGGGCAGAGGATCTGGAATTAATTCTATTATGCTCTTTTTTTCTCTCCTTGCAACATGGGAATCTGTTCTGCCTTCAAAAATCATGCATCCTCAGACAATATCCACTGGTTTCTCTGGTAACTTCTCAGATAAAATCTTAAATTGGCTGTTCGTCTGATTCAATTATCAAATCCTTTTCTATGACTATTTCCTTTTGTTTACCTGTGGTGGGTGATGGGCAGAGTTTGCACTTTTAGGGCAATCCAAATGGATCCCTTGCGACAGAAAAGTTAAACCTGTCCCAGAAAAGTAAGTGAATCCACCCAAATTCAATTTTGGCCTAGGTCCAGCTAACACAGCAAAATGTCTAATTTCTATGAGTGACTTCCAATAGTCAGGCCTGGTAAAGGGTTCTCACCTTGCGGCTGCCTGCTGGGGTGGAAGATTTGCAGGTCAAAAGGCTGGGCGCTCGTTTTCTGGATGACTGTGACATTTTGCCCGGTCCACTTGTTGGCCCTGGCCAGAGTGTTGGTCCTCCAATCAGTCCAGTAGACATTGCCTCCAAAGAGGGACACAGCAAAGGGGTGGGACAGATACTCATGGCCCCTCAGGATCTCAATGACCCCACTACCATCATAGAGTGCAGAGAAGATGGCATCGGAGCTGTTCAAAAGAGACCGACACAAAGGGCCATATAACAGCTGCATTTTGCTCTGCAAACGCACTTAAAGGGAATAGTAGAAGTAGGCAGAACAAAGTGCAACCCACTGATCAATATCTATTGAAATATGGCCATTACAAGATCTGTAAATCTTACATGAGCTCAATTATTTGAGGCCCTTTGGGATAATAGAGGTTCAATTTAATTCTTGTGAAGAGATACACAGAAGTACTTGTGAACTCTCAGTCCTCTAAAGCTATTTAAAAGGTATAATAAAGGCATACAGATGTCTGCACACAACATGATAGCACTCTAATGGTGTACCGTGCATCAGTCCAAACTATCCTCTTCTCCAGATGATCCAATGTCAGTCCATTAGGCCAGGCCCCTATCTCCATGTCCTTAAACACAATGTGTCTGCCTCCTCCGCTCATTGATGCAGCTTCGATACGGGGGAAAGTAGCATCCCAATCAGTCCAGAACAGGATCCTTGGAGCAGAAACCCAGAGGCAGCAGTTAGTTTCACATTATTGTCTGTTTGCTTTCAAAAGGACAAACAACAACAAGCATTTGAGGAAAATACGAACCCAACATAATGGGAATACCCTTTTCCACAAGGACAAAGGATCAAATCATTTTGCCCCACTATCATTCATAAAAATTGTGTGAGTTGGACAAAAAAAGCACAAATTGAACTAAAAAGAACATTTTCACAGAACCACCAGCAAAATACAAGGGTAGTTAGACACCTCATCTGAGTATAATCCCTCAGTCATTCTTGCTGGTTTGTCAGTGCAGTTGTATTGCAAAGCACAATAATTGCATACACAATTCTGTAGTAACTGGGCCCATAAACAGACATTGGCAGCAGTGACCGGTCCAAGAACAGCACCGGTGGTCCAGTGTAACCCTCAACATCTGTGACATTGGCTTGGAAAGGGAGGCCATCTGCTTTTTTATGACTTTTCACAGCTCAATGAGGCCTGGAAATGAACACTTTGAATTGCTTTGACCATCAACAGAAAACCCAGAAAACATGGCCCCTGTCTTACCTTAGTCCACAAAGTCAGAGAGAACGGAAGAGCCAGTGGGCGCTCGAGCTTAAATCACATACTGACGACAACGAAACGGTGTTAGGAAGAAATATCCTTGTCGACATCAATAGCCTTATTCATTGGATCAGGCCTCCCCGATCAATGGCCCACTCCTTTGAGTGGATTCAAGTAATTAGATTAGAATTATTGCCCTGGAATGGAATTTCGCCTTTAGGCACCAAACGCATCCATTAATCCTACTCTGTACAGCCATGAAATGTAGTCATCCTCCCAAATGTGAAAGAGTACTATAGGAGTGAGTGCATGAGCAGATTACTCATTGCTTAAGAGTGTTAAATTGATTTTAGGAATGTCTGGGTTTTGCTGTAATCTGAAATACACTAGACACAGCGTACAGTCACTAGCCAGTTGCATTCATCCCAAGTAACTTTCTGTGTTGGGCAACTAAACAGAACCTGATGTGTGTCATGTACAGTGTAATCTGAGTAATGTTAGCACTACACAGAAAAAGAAAATGGATATATCTGTCGGTTATTAGTATGATTTGTACTGCCATGCATCAAAATGTCTGCTGACTGAGGGGCAAAGCCACAGATAGTGTCCAAACACTCTCCCCGTGCGTCTCAGCAGAATAAACAAACATGATTTTGGATATTGGGCACTGCGGGGCACGATGCACAAATAAACACAAAACTAATTTTAAGCTTTTTAATCCAAGTTCCTGTTCAAATTCTTTTCGACGAAGTGTTCAAGAGAAGAAGGGAGGGGTAGTAAAGGATAGAAGCCTGGCAGGTTGAGGGGGGATGAGGCGATATGAGCTACATCACTTGTCATTACTGGAATAGAGTGCACAGTGCTGTTATTGATGTATTCTATGTCTGTGGCCTTAATGGACCCTAACATAGCAGACATCTTCATATATCAAAGCAGATGCAGAAGTGGGAAATACAAGGAGGTTGTAATTTTACTTTAGTCCAATAACCTCAGAGCCTGATGGATAGAACAGTGGCAGGCTACATTGTCTGTGGGAGTTAGTGTGCAGCGTACCCTTGCCCTGGGTCGAGAGCGATGGCCCGTGGGTGCTCCATGCCTCCGGCAATCAGTGCGGTGCGCATATCTCCGTTCAGCTTGGCCACCTCAATCTGGTCCAGGTTGCTGTCAATCCAGTACAGTTTCCCTGCAATCCAATCCACAGCCAGGCCCTCTGGGGTGGCCAGGCCATGCTGCACGACCACCTCGATCGCTGCCACGCCTGAAAGAACAAGATCAACCATAGCGTTGGCAAACATCGGACCAGGACAACGGCACAGGACTGGGCTGCTTAGCACCGACATGCATTGCAGTCAGTCTGTGCAGCGCTGGATAATTTGGTGTGTTTACAGTGCTCTGGAACTTTTCTGCGGGCAAAAAAAAGGCAAAAATAAAAACTTACAAAACTCTTGAGGAAAGCACTTTGACACAAAGGATATTGCTTTATACAATGTTCCATTAAACATGGAAAAAGGTTTCCCCCAACTGTCTATAATCCAGCTGTTTACAATTATCCTCAGATGCTGGGGCTTTTGTGAACGTCTCACAAAAGGGAGAAATAGGTACAGCTGAAGATTTCTATGGCTCCAGTGAGGGAGATGAAGACAATACTCACTGAATGTACTGGCACCCAAGAAATTCTAATTCATCATTTTATAAAGGGAAATACTAGAACAGTTGAGGACTTCTGGTCCCTCAGCATTTTTTGGTTTGGCTAAGATGAAATATATTCTCATTGGGAGAGACAATATCGCCTCACTGTATCAGATCTGAGCGTGTGTAAAGACAGTAGAACAAAACTGAAAGCGTTATCACCGGGAGAGTCTTGGACTTCCATTACAGCCACCTGGGATCAGATGGGGAAGGCGTTACTCTCTTCAGCCAATACATCACAGCAGCATTTAGATATATGTGTGTGTGTGTGTGTGTGTGCATGCATGCATGTGTGCGTGTACCACCAGACTCGGAGAGCCGTCCCCTGTAGATCTTATCCTCCACCACATCTGTCCAGTAAAGGAGGCTGCGATTAAAGTGGAAGTCTAGTGCAATGGTGTTCCTCAGGCCTGGCACCAGCAGGCTGTAGTCCCGCTTGTGAAGGTCTATCCGTCTTATCTCGTGCCGGATAGAGAAGATGATGAAAGCCTCAAAGGGATCTGGCCAGGGGGTAGAGAGAGCAAACAAGCAGCTTGTATCAGCGGCAGTGCCACCACAAAACCACACACACACACACACACACACCACCCGACACCCACCAGGAGCTTCCACATAAAATGTAAACACACATACACTCGTGCAGATTGAAGTTTTAATTACACAAACATTTCTCAGAGGCAGAGCTGCTCTGGAGGCAGAAACAATCTTACTGATTGAGTTAAACCTCAATGGGCAGTTCAAACTAGCAATACTAGCCCATAGCTATCTAGGTAAGATAGTTAGCTAGCCTGCTGACCTTCCAAGAGTATGAACGCCATGGTCATGAATGAATGAAAAAAAAGTAATTGTCGTTTATATTATATTTTTTATACATACATATGAATATTTTACACCAATTCTGTTCTCCCCTTGCTCTTAGTGGCATCAGCATCAGCCATACCAATCTTTCACCAAATGCTTTGGGGGTCAATTCATTAACATTTTCCCCCATGGTCTGAAAAAGTAGCTAGATTTGTCACTAGTCGCTTTTTTGAGAATAATTTGCCAGAGGGGTCTGAAAAGTTGCTATATCTAGTGGCAAAGTTACACACCAAAAATCTGTGGCTCTTTGGCTCCACCCATTGAGGTTTAACTTAATCAATAAGATTATTTCTGCCTCAGAGAAATGTTTGTGTAACAAAAACTCCAATCTGCCACACACACACACACACACACACACACACACACACACACACACACACACACACACACACACACACACACACACACAAATGGGCACCTTTGCAAACCTTATCTTCAGAGCACTCCAGACTGAATAACACTTTGGGGAACAGAACTGTGTTGTGCCACAAATACAATTAAAATGGTGTCCTTGCTCCAAAGACATATAGTAGCATTGTAGCCGAACCGTCCCGAATGTAACTGGAGAGACTAGCATACGAGGACAAGGCTTTCTAACAAGCCCAGAATTACTTATTCAGTTAGACTTGGGATCTGCAAAGGAAAAGCAAGAGCGGAGGTGTGCTTGATACTTCACAACGAATCCAATAACACCTTTGTCAAGATTAAATGAGGATGTTTGTATTTGTATGCAAAATTTGATTTATGTTGGAGCTATACAATTCTGATCTGGGTCCAGAGAAAATTGCATATTCTTTTCCTACTTTAATGTAAGATTAGAGCTGCAACTGCCATCAATCTTGGAGTGAAATAGAGAAGCAAGTAATCAAAACGAGGCCCATAAATCTGAATGTGACAAGCCAAGAGTGTGTGTGTACCTTTCTTCTTCCAAGCAGTTACTGAGCAGGTTCATCGAATAGATTATTTAATAACAACAATCACAATAGTGGAAAGTTTGAATGTATAATGTTATAGTGCATGGGCACAGCATTTGTATTTGCGGAGGATTACGCCTGAAGAGGACTTCTGCATAGCTGTGTGAAGAAACAAAGCTCTGTGTTTGGGGAAAGGAGAACATGCTTCCTTCTCTCTGTATCAATACAGATAGGAACAGACAGGACTCATCGCCCAGATGCCTCTACGGATTTGAAGCAGATTAAATTTGAACTGACAGTACCCTAAATCACCATCTTTTACCAAGTGAAGAGGTGGTCTCCACTTCCTCAGCACTCTGAGACACTATATAACACTAGCACATTCCAATTCGGCTATTTTATTTTTAATGGTTTCCTTCTCAGCTTTAATGATCTACAGTGCTAAACTTGCTTTAAAGGTGAGGTGCAGAGCACATGCTATTTCTGTGGATAATTGCATGAATACATGAATGCATGAACTTTATTCATCACATACACATACATGCAGTGAAATTATTTTTTCTGCACACCCATGACTAGATATACACACAACATATCACGCCACACACATGCACATGTATTTTCAGGTCAGGACAGAGCGCAGGCGTCAGCCATTGAACAGCACGCCTGGAGCAGTTTTGGCGTTAAGTGCCTTGCTCAAGGTCACTTCAGAAGTACTGGTGGGCACCGTAGCTGTGACACCATCACTTTGACTTTGTCATTCTTTCAATCGCCAGCTCACAGCTGGAATACACCCTCCTGGTGGTGCCGGGTATCGAACCAGCGACCCTCCGGTGATGGAGGGTCACCCTTCTGACTTTCAGTTAAAGATTACCAATATGAGCTACTAATATGTCATATGAATACATTTGACATCTTCATTAAGGTAAAAATCAACGCAGAATCAACTCAAACTTGCACTACGCAATTACGCATGTCAGCCTGAAATGGCAGGTAACTGCTTGAATTTTGAAGACTTCAGTACACAGAAGGTGACGTAAGGTGACGGCAGTAAAATAATATTCTTATGTATTGTTATGTAGTAATGTGTATTCTTCTTAGTGTCTGGTGGGGTGGAGATTGTGAAGAGGTTCAGCCATCGTTGGTGAGTCCAGCTTTCTATGGATGGAGTGCCTCCCGATACTAGAATAACAATAATAGTAATTTGGGAAAAGAGGGAGAATCTACAGGATCTCAATTAGGGGGATGGGACACTCTTCTATGTTGCAGCCCCAATGTGATTTAAGATGATAACAGTGTATATTTACATTACAAAAAATGCCTAGTGCAGCATTAAGACACATTCCTGATTTGTTTGTGTATGCCACAAATTATGAATGGTGTGCACATACATGCATTGTAGTAATTTCCACAAAAGCACACTCTCACCCTGATCACAGTTTCACAAACTCACACTCACACCCATACAAACTCTAAGATGGACACAGGCACACACACACACTATCATGATTGCCACAACTAAAAGCATCCACCAGCATCACAATGTCAATCAAATACTGAGGTGAAAAGGGTAGCGTCTACCTGTGCTGTGACAGCTGTCTCCGTCGGGGTCGAGCCTCCAGCCTGGATAACAGGAGCACTTCACCGTGGTCTTGTACTGCTCACACACCTGGCTGCACTTAAGGTGGTGGCTGCAGTAGTCCACCGCCTCACATGTCTTGTTGCTGGAGTCCAGGTGGAGGCCCGGGGGGCAATTACACACCACCCCCTTCCCTGGTGCCACTGTACACTGGTGGCTGCAGCCCCCTCTGGCTACAAGACATTTATCTGGGGAGAGGCCAAAGGCATTCAGATCTTAAAAGGCAACAGACGCTAGGAGAGAGGGTGATATTTCAAACAGAAGGCTGAAAATATGTACTGCATTTTGAAAATTAAAATAATTATGCTGGCTTTATAAGAAAGTCCAACTGAGTGCAAATAATTGAGGGAATTAAAAATGTTTTTTTTTCTTTTGACAAAATGTTATAAGGACAACACTGCCATTTTCTGCTTGAAGATAGAGCTCGCTAGTCAAGCATAATGATGGAATATTTCTGCAATCCGTCTGGCAGTGCGGCGGGGTTTAGGGCGTCGCCTGGGGCTCGCCGCCTCAGCAGACACACCTGCAATGAGTTAGTGATTACTCAGGTATATACGCGCTCTCTTGCAGTGAGGCTGGGAGGAATGGCGCACACTGAGAGACGTAGTTCTTGAGAGCTGAAAACTCAATATGTGTGTGTGTGTGTGTGTGTGTGTGTGTGTGTGTGTGTGTGTGTGTGTGTGTGTGTGTGTGTGTGTGTGTGTGTGAGAATAAAAACTGTATGCGCCTACACCTCGTGTCCAGAACTGTTCATTTCACTACACAACCCTGAATTTGTTACACTGTTATCCAATGCAGAGAAGGTTATTACATAATGAAAGAGCCTTCGCAGCTCAGTTGGTTCTCAATGGGATAACCTGGGGGAGAACGGCTTTATTATCATTACAGCTTCAAAAACAGAAATGAGAAGCGAAAGTTGTGCATCAGTCCTTTCAGAAGTGATAGAGACAGACAAAGACAGAGAACCACAAGGACAACTTTCCAATATGATATGAGACCACATCATATTGGAAAGCTATTTTTTTCCCCAGGCACCTGTTTCTCATTAGAAGCTGCCAGGTCAAGATGAAAAAACATATTGGTGAAAATGAAACTGGTCAGGTTTCCCTTTTCTCGCCATGATTAAGACTATCTTCTCAGCGTGGGCTTGAAGAGGATTGTACACTATCAACAGGGGGGAAATGGAGAGTGTGTTCCCAGTGGTTCTAGGAGGGGAGCTGGTGCAAATCAATCAGGCCCTCAAGGTCCCCCTGAACACGACCTAATTGGCGATGAGCAGGCAGTGCAGCAGGAGCCCTTTTTTAAGCTCTCTTTTTCAGACTCTAGGGTCCTATTCTCCCCCCACCCCACCCACCCCTTTGAGGCTTGGATAGTGACGCTCCTGAAAATGTACCTCCATGTTTACACTGCTCACTCCGATTAAATGTCTAGGACTATTCACATGAGATCCCTTCTTCCCTCCGACGGGCATTGGACAAACACTTCCACATTTGTCGTCATTAGGAAGCCAGGGTATTGCTTCGTGTTCCCTTGGTCTCTGAGTCAACAAATGTTGGTGCCTCATCAGGCTCTAAGCTATGTGAAGGAGTGGATATATCAGTGCTCCACTGGGAGAGGATCTCTCAGATGCTGTGTTATTATATAAGATGAAAAAGAAAGTGAGCGTTAACACAAATGCACTGAGGTGTCTCAGCAGGTAACATGTCCTAAACCTACAAAGAAAAATGGAGGACATGACAGTGCCTCAACACAATGTTTCCACTTAATTTGTTTAGCAACAGCTAGTTGATGAAAGGTAAAGGATGAGGAATAAATAGCTTTCAGGTACAATATAATGTGGCGGAGTGTTCATTTTTAATATGAATATGGTTTATTTATTTGTCATGCTTTTCTGTTGCTGGATGTTTCTCCTTAAAACACTCCACCAAGTCAAAATGTTTATATCCTAGCACAGTTCTTCTAGACCGTTTCACTATAAGTATATTGGCGGATGGAAAAACAAAAAACAAAAGGACATAGGACAAATATCAGCACATGCAAGATGTTATAGGAACTTGTTTCTTACCGCAAATGGGTCCTTCATCTGAGCGGTCGGCACAGTCCACCTTGCTGTTGCAGATCTTATCGGGTGTGAGGCAGACAGATGTGTCATTGGCACAAGGGTACTTGGGTGGCTTACAGACGGCAGACTCACAGGACTCTTCGTCTGAGCGGTCCTCACAGTCAATATCCCCATCACACACCCAACTCTTGGTGATGCACTTGCCTATATGGTGTGAGATGTGGAAGTAGGCATATAAGCACCATAACACTCAATTTCCATCTGTGACAGCGTCATTATCACAGCATTTTTATTCTGATTTGTCATGCCATTGTGAAGACAGAGTAAAAATGTCAACAGGTCCGAATGTTGCAGCTGATTGAAGTTGTAGAAGTGTTCTGTAAACAGTGCAGGCAAAACTTTAAAATAAATGTAACTTTACAACAACTTAAAAATCTTTTTAATAGTAAAATATACAACCTGCTAGGCTTTCAAAACAAGGCTAAACTCACTAACGGCTGTGTCCACTGTTTGTCTAAACAATGGGCATATTTAAGTTTGCTATGTTATTCTAGGTTCTTGGCAACTTCATGCCGCTGCCTACCTTCATTTCAGTGACATGTCATGCAATCCAATAAAACTTAGAGACCGATAAGTGAAGCAAATAAACAAGAGCTAATAAACAAGAGCTAAGACAAATAAGCAAGTGCTAAGAGGAAGGGTCAGGGTAGTGTTTCCTGAAGAGGTGGGTTTTCAGCCTGCGGTGAAAGATGGGCAGCGACTCTGCTGTCCTGACATCAGTGGGGAGTTCATTCCACCACTGTGGGGCCAGAACAGAGAAGAGCCGTGACCGTGTAGATCGGCCGCAGGGGGCTCTGAGCGACGGGGCAACCCGTAGCCTTGAGGCAGCAGAGCAAAGTGGTCAAGCTCCAGAGGTCTGATGGCAGACACCGAGGCACCAGCAAGGAGGGAGTTGCAGTAGTCCAAGCGGGAGAGGACAAGAGACTGCATGAGCACCTGCGCCGTCTCCTCAGTGAGGAAGGTGCGAATCCTCCTGATGTAGTAGAGGAGGAATCTGCAGGAGCGTGTCACCGATGCGATGTTTGCCGAGAACGACAGTTGGTCGTCCGGGGTCACACCCATATTCCTCACAGTCCGAGTTGATGTCACCACAGCATTATCAATGATGATGACCAGATCTCGGTGCGGACAGCCCTTCTCCGGGAGGAACACCAGCTCAGTCTTGTCTAGGTTGAGCTTCAGGTGTTGCATCGACATCCACTCCGAGATGTCTGCCAGGCACACAGCAATGTGTGCCTCCACTTGTGTGTCAGAGGGGGGAAATGACAGGATCAGCTGGGTGTCATCTGCATAGCAGTGGTAGGAAAAGTTATGGGAGTGGATAACAGAACCAAGAGATGTTGTGTAGAGGGAAAAAAGAAGAGGACCCAGAACCGAACCTTGCGGAACCCCAGTAGTCAGCCTGCCTCGTTCTGACACAGACCCTCTCAGTGTCACCTGGTAGGAGCAACCCGTCAGGTAGGATGCAAACAGGGAAAGTGCAGAGCCTGAGACACCCATCCCCTCAAGGGTGGAGAAGAGGATCTGGTGGTTCACCGTGTCAAACACTGCAGACAGGAGTATCAGGACAGAGGAGAGAGAGTTCGCTCTACAGCATGGAACGACTCTGTCACTGCAAGGAGGGCGGTCTTGGTCGAGTGACCCACCTTGAACCCGGACTGATGGGCGTCCAAGAGGTTGTTCTGGTGGAGGTACATGGACAGTTGATTAAAGAAAGCACGTTCAAGAGTCTTGGATAGGAAGGGTAGAAGGGAAACCGGTCTGTAGTTTTTAACCTCAGAGGGGTCAAGTGTTGGTTTCTTCAGGAGGGGGGTGACTCTGGCAGTTTTGAAAGCAGAGGGAAAGCATCCAGACACCAGAGATGTGTTGATGAGATGGGTTAGGAAGGGAAGGAGTTCAGGTGCAGTAGACTGAAGGAGAGGGGAGGGGAGAAGGGAGAAAAACGGGGTAGGGAGGGAGGTGGGAAGGGAAAAGATGGAGAGGGTGGTAGAGAGGGAGGGGTGGAAGGTGGACAGGTGTTGTTGGTGCATGGAGCACCAGCCTTAACCTTCTTGTCAAAGAAGTTGGCGACTTGTCAGGGAGGAGGGAGGAGGTGGGAGGAGGGAAGATAACGTTTCAAAGAGTGTTTTAGGGTTGGAAGCAGAAGTTTGAATATTAATGCAGAAGAAAGCAGCTCTAGCAGCAGATAGAGAGGAGGAAAAAGTGGAAAGGAGAGATTGGAAGTTTGTTTTCCCCAGTTGGAAATTACAATTTCTAGATCTACTAAGTTGCATGGGAACCATACACTTGCCTGTGCATCTGCAAATGCACAGACAAGTACACAAATGTGTACACAAATGTGTACTGTAATGCACAATGTGTAACTTTACTGTAGAAAAGTGTGAATAACATTTATACAATCCATAAGAGGATTGGAAAGAAAGTTCTCTGACGTAATTTATTGAAATTCACAAGTATGTTCCATAGAATATCCCATGCTTGTGTTTTCCCATGCCATTGCGTTTCGATTAGAAAAATGTTTCATTACTCAGCTCCAGAATCACTTCCTTAGAATAAACATGAGATTTGTCATAGTAAAAACACCAATCTCTTTTTCTTGGGGAGCCTCAATCAACAACAACCACTGCCTCAGTTCTGTGCTAAATGCTCCACTTCACGCAAAAATCCACAGAAGATCAATACGCCTTCCCCTGATTCCTGCACACGAGGGTAATCTGTAATTCACTCACTGTAGTTCTAAGTTATAAAGAGGCAGGTGAAACCACTGAAGGGGGTTGGGAAGAAAACAACACAGGTATACCAGGATGTATCATTGTTAATGTAGTCTGCCTCGTGAAGCTTAGATCACAGCATATTCCAATTTACAGTTTTCCATCAAAGCTGCATCATAGAGTGATGGGATCCTATTAGTTTATGCTTGGTGTTGGATCAGCGCAAACCAATGTGAGAGGCTTAAGAGACTGGTGAGGGTATGGGAATCTTGTGCGTGTGCATTTGTATCACTTCTATGTTGTCCAACCATAAAAAATATTGTGTATAAGCCTACCACATGACAGCCTAGATTTAACCCTTCATCTGCTAAATGCTTTCTGTGATGCCAGTGCAGTTACATTACATACAAGGTTCTGATGTACTATCCAAGTGCACAATGTAAAACATCAATGTTTAATATCAGGTTTTGGTGTCAGCCCTTCAGAATCAAAGAAAAAGGGCTTCTTTCTAGACCCACCATTTTACACATTCAACAACATTCAACAATCATATAGGGAGAAATCCATTGTGGAAGTGGCAGAGATACCAGCAGTAGCCTCAATAGAACATAATTCAATGTCAAAAGTCAGTCTGGCAAATTTAGGAAATGAAAAAAAATGAAGTAGACGTATGCAAGGCAGGTTGAGGGATGCATTGAACATCATAGATTGATGATATACGACAGTGTAAGAGTATTTGAGTTTTTCTTTTCTCCTTTCCTTTCCTCTTTCCTTGCTGTGTTTCCATGTGGTCCAGATCGGAATAAAAAAATGCGACTACATCCAGCTTTTTGTTGTTCATACTGATTAGAAAACATCAGATCAGTCATGTGAGGGAAAATAAATCAGCATTGTGACACTTTCAGCTGCAGTGTGAATGAAGCCTTAGAGGCCTGCATTCCTACCTGTATCTTTGCAGGTGAACTTGGCCTTGGGGTCGCACATCCTTTTGGTGCCCTCACAGCCTGTCTCATCAGTCCCATCCTCACAGTCCTTGTCTCCATCACATCTCCAGCGCTCTGGGATGCAGGTCCCATCTGTAACACAGTGGAACTCCTCCCCACTGCACTCAATGACAGGGGGCAACACTGCAACAAAAGTCATTCAAAAGTTACTAAATAACATATGCTCTATAACATACTGTAACACCATAAAAATATTTTTGTATTATTTAAAAAGTCATCTTCTTGTTGTGAAGGTTATAAAAAATCAATTTCAGCTGGCATGCCCTATATTTCTGTTTGCAAGCAAGGCTCATAAGTGCATACTTGGCTGCAATAATCAGTCGGTAAGTGCCAAAGAGACAATTATTATTTATTTAAATTCTGGCATTTCAGATCTATGTCTTTTGCATTGCAATTACACTTAACCACTCTGAGTTCACCACATAGTTCTGCAGGAGTTCATTCATTACAAATAAGAGAAACTGGTCCCACTGCATCATCGTGCTGCAGATGCATTGCACCGCATATGTGATGCAGTGCAGATGTTGGAGTCACTGGATTTACCCTGTGACTATAATTGTCCATGAAACAAAGTTGCAAAGTTGGAATGAAAACGTATGTTGCAATATTATAAACCAAGTTCTACCAAGTTCTACCAAGCAGTGAAGTTGCGTAGTGGCTGGAATAAGTGATTTTATCATTTTAGTCCATTCCATAGCTCATCACTGGCATAATAGAATAATATTAAATTATTATTTTTGCCAAGAATAACATCAAGATCAATAAGCACAGTTGTTCAGTTTCATCACAATACATCAAAGGATCTTTGTGTAGCACATAGGTTACAGCAACACATATCTATTACGCATTAAGCATGATCATGGTATTAGGTTTTAAAGATGATGCTCTGAATCTGATTGACCATTTGGTTGACCACTCTGGCACCTCCAAGAAAAAAATTCTTCACATCCCATAATTATATGTCTAATACTTAAATGTCAAACACCAAAACATATTTCCCCAACAGTTGAGGCAAAGCTAAGAGAGGTTCATTCCCATGGGGTGGAATCAGAAGTAGACATGGGGGAGTGGAGAAAGCTGCAGTTCACATCAGGAAGTTATTTGATGAATAGTGTCCACATTCCAGTGACAAGCTAGTGATCTGTTAGTTTTCTTTGAGCTGGCATGGACTTTCTGAGGTAATTACAACAGATTAAAAGATTTGACTCTTGATGGTAGTTCTCCCATGAATTGAGGCTAGATAAGATTGGTCACACGTGAGTGTGTTACGCTATTGGACCCAGGCTGATTAGTTGGATTAAACTTGTAATTAAAACATCGGAAATTTTACATTGATTTGAATTGCAAATCAAGTGAGTAGTACACTAAATGTTACAGACAACACCCTTCTCAAAGAGTTGTATTTTCAACAGCCCTGCTGTAAGACAGCAAAACCCAGTATTGTTTGATCATATAATAAGATTATCAATTATTATCAATTCCCCAACTTACTTCTACAAATATTTTGAGTCTTCTTATGCTAGAGGGCTACAATCAGACTTTACGGGCAATAGTGTAGTCCACCTACCGCTTATCTGACTCACTATTTAGCAATTTAGAAGGTAATGCATGCATTCTTACAGGCCGAAGCGCCTCCACAGGTTGTGTTCTCGTCGCTGAAGTCACCACAGTCATTGTCACCATCACAGGCCCAGTGGTTTGGGATGCAGCGGCCGCTGGCGCACTGGAACTGGGTGTTGGAGCACGAGTGGATACAGCCCACCTCATCACTGCCATCCCCACAGTCATCATCTACACGCACACATACACATGCACACACACCAAAGATGCATGCACGCACAAACGCACACATGTGTGCGATCACACAAACAAACACACACACAAATACAATGGCTTAGAAACAAAACGATGGAAATATCATCATAGATATTGTCTGGTTCTATCCACACTATAAAGTCCAAATTTGTACATAGATTTTGTTGAAGAATATCTTTAAAAGTTTGCTAGGTCTTTACCTGAATCACAATGCCACTTCACACTGATGCATCGTCCATTAGAACAGCTGAACTGGGTGAGGGGCTCACAGGTTGGGAAAGCTGTAAAGGTTTGTATAAACATCAAGGGCAATTCAAAACAACTTAAAAAAATAACTGCACTCACATTCTGCACATTGATCAGAAAACAGCTATTTCCATTGGGAACTGTCCAATGAAGATTTGGAATTCATTCCCCAACATGACACAGTATGGTAAATTTTAATTATCTTGTTCAGATTGACAAAAGCCTATTCAAGTCCACAGTACAGCAAATGATCAATGAAGTAAATTGCAATTTAGGTCCTGCAATTACACAGAGCATGGCTTTTTGAAGGTTTTTTACCAATCAATAACCAATCACCAATCAATGTGTCAATGTTCTCAGTTCATGTGAACATTATGACCCCTGTGACATTAGGCTTACTCATTACAATTAATCCAAATAATTGTTTCAGGCAGGAGAACGATGGTACGTATGGGTTTTGCAACTGTCACATGTGGCCTTACAAAGTGGAAACCAACTGTCTCCCAAGACACGCAGGCCTATCACTTTGGTGTACGTGTGTGATTGTGCTAAACTGTAATCTAATGAATGAAACTTAATCAGAAGCTGACGCCAATGAATATTGTAATTGACAATCATAATCAGGGAATGTACTTTTAATTTGGAGAGTTTCATTTCCAAGAGGTTGTCTCTGAAACAAGCAGCAGCATACCCATAAGCCTCAGGAATCTTATTAGTAATCTTAGTGTCTTGCCTGTTTGTTCCTTTTTAGCGCGATGCTGTCAGAGGTTGATGTTATGTTGTATAGCCATTTTCAAACCAGAGTTACAAATGGCTTTACAGGCAATAATAAAAAAACATAAAAGCACATGAAATATACAATACTAATGCAAAATATGAGTTGAAAATGGAATGGAATTCAATGGGAATAAAAACAAACCCAGTTTGTAAAAATGTGTTTTGAGAAATGATTTAAAAGATGACTGTGAGTGCCAGTCTAAGCTCCTCAGGCTGGGGTGTCCAAAGCCTGGAGATCTCAGGCTGCACACTACATGATGAGGGGTTAAAAGAGAAGCAAAGGATCTTTTAATCAGACAACCAGGCATTGGCCAGTAGTTGACACTAGGGACCAAATGTATAAACCATGTGTATGTACAAAAACTGTGCGTACGCCACACAGGATTCATAATTTATAAAAATCAACAGGTGGTGAGAATGTGCGTACCTGTACACATATTTCACATCATGCGTAGCCTACACAGTCTTTTGAGTTCGATGAGTGTGATATTGCGAGTTGGCGAAAAAAGGATATGTCAAAGTGTGAATTTGGGTGACTTTTTTTGTTCTATATTGAATAAATAGGTTTGTCACAATACATTATAATAATAATAAAGCATATTTATATTATCATCATTATTATTATGTACTATTGGGGAGTAAGAATAAGCCTACACCTTCACGTGACCAATTAATAGGTTGTTAAAACGTCACTATATAAAGGCTAGCCGCGCATAATGCCTCACACAGGCACTGGATTCTCTCCCCTGAACCTCAAGCTGTTTGCTGGAGGCACCAGGGTCTTCATTGTCATAATCTATTAATAAAAATATTCTATATTGTAACAAAGCACAAACGAGTCTGTTTTATTGCAAGTCCCATTACAATAAGATCCAAACTGGGCGACATACCAAGTTCCATATGAGCAGGTGGATCTATGTCTCCCAAGTCATCAGGCACAAAGCCACTGATGGCATCTTGGCCCATGATACAAGCCATGTGCTCATCAAGCAGAGAGAGCGCTGGGGTCCCCTCTCCCCCTCCACTGGAGCCCCTCTGCTCTTCCAGTGGCCCATAAAGTAGCGATGTTCGCAGTAATGCGCTTCTTGGCCTCACGCTTGAACCACTTCTTAACCTCATCAGGTCCAGGGCTCCGAACTAACAACGTTTACTGCTGCAGTCACCTTTTGACATTCAACATATTTTGTTTGTAACGCCAGAGCTAAGGCCTCCAAATAATAGGCATTTTATTTTCTCTATTTCTCCAACCATTACTTCAACACTTCTTCCTCGCTGCTTCTTCTTCGCTGCTTTTTCTTCTTCACACTCTTCACCAAGGCTTTTGCCATTTCTGTTGATTAGGGGCTTGTTAAGAAGTCGGTATGGACGATAGTTCAAAGCAGGCACTAGCTTTAACTACATAAATTAAGAGAATTTAACCACCGTAACCCCCCCCCAAAAAAAACAACAACTCTACATTGATCTCATGAATGGCCTTTTTGGGAATGAAAACACTAATTTGCAGATCTGCGGAACTTTTTCATCTCTGCTAAATATACACAAAGTTTTATACATTTGGTCCCAGGTGTGGAAGTCAAGAAGGTCTAGGAAATACAGAGTTCATGGTGGAAGGCAGGTGAGCTACGGCTAATGGAGATGTGGTGGTCACATGTTTTTTGTGACCGATTATCATTATGATCCGCAATCTCAATCCCACCCATAGTATTAAATCTTTAGATATCAGATTTACTGTTATAGACACTGTATGGAAGTTGTGAATGGTAATCTGAAATTTCTCCTTTCGGATAATGCCTTATACTGTATTTTAAAAAGAGGTTTGTGATGTCCTGTTCATAACAGGGTGAGCCACTTTTCAAGTCTCCCCTCATTGTCATTAGACAATTGGAACAATATATAGCAAGACATTTAGCTCTCAAAACAAAACAACTGATCACCACATTAAAGCAGAGAAGGAGAGAAGAATGATGCAACTGCTGTTTTATTTAGGATTAATCTGAATAATGTAATTGACTGAACGCCTGACTGACTAAACACTTTAATCAATGGCAGCAGCAGCCAGCCCTACTGACACAACAACACAAACTATGTGCCTGTTGGCGCCTTAGCCTAGTAGATGGAGGAAAATCGCAAAACAAGCCTTTGCTCTGACATACAGTAACCATGCATGTGACTGAAAACAATTTACCAATTCAGCCAACATCTGCTCCTACATTGACCATTGTGGTCAAGGACACTCTATGAACTATACTATGTACTATAAATTTGTCTACTATCATTGGTGGAGACATGGTGGCATCGATATTCCCAATAAAAGTCATAGTAGGCATAAGAATGCAGAGCCTACTGCACTGTGTGGACCTCTGATGACTTTGTCAGGATTGGCATTTTCATTCCCCTCACATACCATCCTAGTTTTCGATTTGGCCACATACATTTTTCAGAAATTCGTACTTGAAGCCTGGAGCTTTATTGACTTCAGTTTGCAACTCTACATTCAAATTGATTTGTTGGGTTCCCTGCTGCTTGGGATACCTTAGGCACTAGGGGGTATCTTTAACAGACAAGTGTCTTCTATATTCCCCTCAAACGCATTACGTCTCACTGACAGTGAGTGTCTGGTTGGAATTTAACATTCATTAAAAATGAAGCAGCAGTATCCATAAATAATGGAGGTTTCAAGTAAACAGAGAGCCTGGCTAAAAATGAAGCACTGACATCTATAAATAATGGCGGCTTCAAGTCAACAGAGAGCCCAATGTGAGACACTGTATGACAACTACTAAACTACTGACAAACAAAATCCAAATTAGCATCAATCTCTAAGGCGGCCACCACTGAGCTTCAGGTGTTCCAAAACCCACAGTAGCTCCAGTGGAGCTAAGTGAGCTGCCAGATCTGCACAGTGGAGCTCCTACGGAGAAGTAATGCCTGAGGAAGCCCAGACAACAGTATGGGAGAGAATATGTTTTGCTGCACAGCTTGATTATGATTGAATGAAGCCAAGCATGAACTTTAATTACTGCTTACACCCTGGCTGTTTGTGACTGCGTATTGAAGTGGCTTAGGACACACAAAGGGAGGCTGAGGCGATACAGCACAGTGTAGTGTTTGGCAAACATCACACACTGAAATATGGCTGATTTAATACACATAGTGATTAAGGAGGGATCTAAAACTTCTGGTAAGTTATCCATTTCTACTTCAAATCACTGAAAACATATGTCACAGTCTTAAACACTCTTTAAACACCTTGCATAAAATGGTTAAATAACATCTTCAAAGAGTTCCAAAAAGCTCAGGCCATCGTAGGGTGCCGTGTATTTTTCACATTCCCTTTTTCAAGATTAATCCAGGACACAGCTGATGGATTGTATAATACCACTGAGACAAGGTTTAAGAACTGTGAACTATAACAGTACGCAACTTATTTGGCACCATCCTGCTAAGCTGACGCCATCAGTGAGTTCATGTTTTGTTCCTGGCCCGAAGAACATAGCATCAATAATTCAACTCCTAAAACTCTCTGTTGAACATGCATGTGAAAGAGACTATCGAAATATTCAATAAGTCACTAAAATGATAAATAGCTGCCAGTGGCATTCTTTTATAAAAGGTTTCAGAGGTACTTGCATGCTTGGCATATACATCAATCACGATGGGTACAATGAATTATATCTGGAGGCAATTGTGTAAAACTATATTCATTCTTAGCAAAAACGTAATGGTAAATATTTATATTTGGATTTGTAATTTCAAATAGTATGTGTTTTACTTTGAAGTGAAGCATTATGTATATACAATAGGTGGAAATGTGCATGCACAATGAGTAAATAAGGTGGTGTATATACTGCAATGAAGTATATTATTTCCTTTGTTATTTTCTGTGTTATTCTACAAGGACAGGTAAACAATGTACAGTTTATTATGATTCACTTAATCACGCTGCGTCAAACAATCCATTGTAAGTGCTGCTCAGCATAACAATAATAACAACAACAATGCTATTATTATTATAATAATAATAATTATAATGATTAATACTAATTTATTTCAATATGCCAGTCTATTTTACAGCTTAACCAAACAGACCAACTCGACTGGCAATGGTATAACGTGGCTCCATCGTACACCGAGTGGAGCTTGAGCCATCTGATGAGCGGTGAACAGCCACGTGAGACTCACCGCATGATGACAACTCATCGGACATATCCCCACAATCGTCATCCCGGTCGCAGCTCCAGGCCCGCGGTATGCAGCGTCCATTTTGACAGGAGAACTGGTCGGCCTGGCAGGGCTGGGCTGAAACAGTAGAGAGAACCCACTTGATTCAATCACACTGTAGCGGTTTGACTGTAGGAGCTGGAGTGCCAGTCAAAGTCAAGTCTGGCAGTCAATCCCCACAATGGATACATGATATAAAACATGGAACCACCAATATGGACAATCAATGGTAATCAACACATATGCACAATCTGTAATACAGTGTTCCTCAATCAAATGTAATAATTGATAGGCTGTGATACATGCACAGTATAATTTCCCACTCCCCACAATAGACAGTCAATGTATAACACCAGCAGGCACACCGTTATGGGGTTTACCCAAAATAACTCCACTCCGGGATTTCGCACCAATTGGTCCAAAAAAGAAAACCTCTTGATTTATTCTGCCCTTGATAATCCCCTCTCTCCCCAGGTAACCCGTTCACAAAAATGTACAAAGGCTCCGGCGAACTGGAGTTACCTCTGATGAGCACTTCCGCCTGTAGTTAGCGTACAGAGGTGATCGGAGATCGTTGGGGGCTGTTTGGCAGTAGGTTAGGGTCATCCTTAAATATTCCGGGGAAAACGATATGTGATGCTCCGGAGAAACCGGCGTTAGGGAGTTGGCCAGCTCGAGCGAAGATAATTACCCCCGGCTGAATGCGGACCGATCAGGAATAACGGGGAGCGATATGGGCAGCGCAGACACAACGGGACGGACTCTGCCTATTCCCTGTGATAAGCTGCCATCTTGACTTTTAGTTGCCATATTTAATCGGAATGGGGCAAGTCATTGGCCCGGGTCCGAGCAGGTGACTGAATGCTTTGGGTTGAGTGGAAAGGTGGGTATGTAAGGAGCAAATAGTTCTTTATTGTTACCAATAAATTTAGTGGCAGATCGCCACATCACCCACGTTTATGTCAAGACAGGACATGCACAATACCTCTAATGATCACTACATCGCCAGGATATCAGTGTCTGCCCGGTAAAAACTCTTAGGTTATCACTCAATCACAAAGTACAGCACAGAAGGTCTGAAGGCCATGGGAAATTTGCAGTCACTTGACGGGCCCTGAATTACAAACTACACCACCATGTTGGACACGCATGGACATCACACAAGTGATCTCTTGGTGGCGTATAATATGCGTGTCAATCTGACAACAAGGCAACATTTATCATCCTCTGGCTAATGCTCATTGATTGAACCTCTAAGGCAAAAAGCTCCTGAGAGGCACCATTGCCAACATGCCACAGCAGACATTGGTACACCGGGGGAGGAAATGTGATATACTGTAAGTGATTCTGACACTCAGTTGCAAGGAAAGTTGCCCCTTGTAGGTCCTAAACCTCTTTGATGCTAGAGAGTGCTTTCACACGATGAGATTGATCACACTATACCGAATCTGCCCCAGAGCCGCAAGACAAGGATGACTGCCTGACAACACAGGACGCCTCTGTTTAAGGCTTTCATGTATCAAACCCCGCTGAAGTGCAAGAATTTTAACAAAAGATCTTACAAGGGCATGTTTTATACCTTATTGTATAGTAGCCTCAGCTATTCCATTCCAATTAGCATGATTGAAATGTACTGCTAACTCAATTAAAAACTAGATCAGTCACTTGAACAACAACTCATTGTTGCTGAAGCTACAATATGTTATCATGATATTACTATTTTGAAGTATTACATAGAGCTTCTACTATAGTATACCATAAAACAACTGGTACTAAGGTCTGCCTTAAGGTGAAAGCTGATCTAGTTATTGCACACTGATCAAGAATCAGTGTGTATAAAGTATCAATGAAGCCAAATGACATATTTGCCAAGGCTGCTGAAATGAAGGAGAATCTTGATACAATCATTATCAAACTGCAGCCAAAGCTTTCCTGCATCTAAAGGTAAACATAAAACTGTCACACTACATACCTGAGCATGTAATGTTGGCTTCATCCTCATTGTTACCACAGTCATTTGTTCCATCGCAAAGCCATTTTTTGGGAATGCAGCGATTGTTGTTACACTTGAACTGGTCAATGGGACAGCTATGGTTGTCTGGGAAGAAATGACAATAAATCTGTTTTGTATTTATTTGCAGCTCCTTCAAGGTGAATGAATCAAGAAGAACCAAAGAAATGTAGAAATCCCATTTTGGCTACAATAGCCTCTGTTGGGGCAGGTAAAACGTGTTGTTTTTTAATAATAATGCTTCGTCAGTTGTTTAGTCTTTGTTCAAGACTAGCTGTTTTTTTTCATTCCTTTAGGGGAAAAAGGTTCACACATGTTCACAGATTGTCCTTTCTAGGATTTAATCTCTGCTGAATCCACAGCTGAACTAATCTTGCACTGACAGACCGTCAAGCCTTATTAGGAATCATAAAGGGGAATAACATTCAGAGGGGCATTTCACCCAGAATTCCCGTTGCTGCTTTGTCCTTAACTGTAATGGATTCCCGCATAAAGATTTCACAGTGGTTAAGTATATTTGATGTTTGGTTTTAATGCCTTGTTTTGATGTCGATACCTATAAACCTCCTCTTGCTCTTCTGAGTATATAAAACAACTTAATAATTTGAAAATTATATTTTACAGTATGCTTCACTGGACTTTTGAGTGATTAAGATAAATGCATCATGTCATTTATCTTTAATTAACACATATCTAGTTGGCAACACTTGAAAGACAATTCAAACACATTAAATCTCAATAACTCACAGAGCAACTGAATTTATGAAGTCTCAATATTGGTTTGGTATACTGGGAGATTATATGCATAATAAATTAGCTTTGATTTGGAAGTGAAGTAATTCCTCAGGACAGCCTAAGTAGTAGTGAATCTCCCAATGCCAAAAAAACAGAGAATCACGTCTCTACTATACTGATATATAGTATATGATACAGGAGATTAAATTTATAATCATCATACATCTTGTGACGGTCACCTTTTCCATCATTTCAATTCAATTTCTATGGAATTTTACACCACTATGAAATCCCAGGTTAGGGAGTGGGCTAAACTCCTCTCTGGGTTATGGCTATGGGAGACAGTACAGCATGCTAACTAACACAGACCAAATTTCTGTAGGGCATTTGGAAACAATTCCCTTTATTCAGCTGGCATCCACATTCTCTCCTTTTAGACTCAGATTTTGCCCTGACAAAATCTGAAGAAGCAGTCATATCCAATAAAAAAAAACCTAGTTAGAAGATCGTTAAACTATATGATATCTCAGCAGAGCAGATAATTGATTTTTCAATTCTAATAATTTTAGCAGAGGATCACATTATAGTATTTTTTTCCTGAAAAATGACTCAGCATCCAAGCGTCTAACATGGTGTTTATCGTATCGATTTGTTCAAGAGCAAAACTGCTTCAAAGAGAGGAGTGGGGAAAACCGCAATGGGGAAGAGAGACATTATTTACCCCTACTCTAACAGTGACATTCAGGAACATAAAGCTTGATTGCAAGAGATAATCATCTTATAAAGTTTTCCATATTAGCTTGGTGTGTGTGTACGTGTGTCCACATGAACACTATATATATGTTTGTGTGTTTGCATGTGTGTGTGAGGCAACAGTGTTTCCCCAATATGTATTCTCTACCATAGTGGCCCACCATTGGTTTTGAGGTAAAATCTCTTCTTCCCGGGGCAGGATAACAATGGACCCTACATGATATAGCTTTGTGCATCAAACCACAACAGTTGGTAAAAGATATTGGGGAAACACTGGCGTGCGGGCATGAAGAATTTTAAGATACACACAGCAGCTGTGGGCCTCCTCGTCACTTCCATCCAGACAATCATCATCCCCATCACACTTCCAAGAGACGCGTATGCAGCGATGATTATGGCACTGGAACTCATCAGTTTTACATTGCTGTGGCTCCTGACCTCCAGTGGAGATTTCTGGGAGAAACAGAGGTGGGACAAACCAACCAGAGAACAAAATATGGTCACACTTTCTGTAAATGTTTAGTGGACATTGTAAGCTATATCACACACAAAAAATATGCTTTTAATGTGTTATGGCATTATCTTTAAGAATGTGTTTCGATTTATAAGTTATTATAAACGTTATTTGTAATGTATATAATGCAAAGTATTTGCTTATAATGGCTTTTGGCTCTTGTCTGAGAAGGCAAAGTTACAATTAAGAAATCTTTCTGCTGTGGCAGCTAGTTAGGTAACATTAGCATATTTACTAGCTAATAGCGTCTTCTCACATTCTCTGACACATCAAGCTAACGTTAACACTAATGTTAGCCTGATAATGTAAGGAAAATCCTATCCTAACACTCTTTCTAGGTGCAAACGAGAAAAATGCTGTGCTAATGGATACCTAATTCGCTTAAAAGAAAAACACACCTGTTAAACATCTATCTTCATGAGTGACACACCAGGGACTCAGCAGCAGATGCCATCTCAACAAGAACTAAAGAACCAGTCATGAACCTCCAAAGAACCTTGTGGGCATTAATGGTTCTTTTTGTACTGGTGGTACTATATAGCACCATGAGCCACTACGGCTAATCTGAAGAACCAAAACTTTTCTGTGTGTGTATCAGGAAGTAGCTAGGTAATTTTCTAACTGTAGTGGCTGAGTCAATGCATGGATTTAATATTTTGTTCAGCAATTGTCTTTGTTACCAAGAACCACCACTATGGTGCTTATAGATAGCATCATAAGGCATTATAATGTGTTTATAGTTAATTATACCTACACTCCCATCAACACATACTTCATAGAAAGTGTTACCCAAAATGTTATTAGCACAAAGGTCACAGTTACTTGGTTTCCAACCAACGTAGCCTCCAGAACTTGACTTAGCTGTTCAGCAAGTCCTGTTACACTGGGATGATCTCTTATCTGAATTTGTTAGGGTATTTACAGATTTGCAAGCAAACAGAAAAGATAACGATTTGATCTTTGGCCTGTAGGATGAATTCAGGATTACACAACATTAGAACAAGATGCTCTTGATCATCTCGGCTTTGTCTGATTCATTCTGTCCTCCTACCTGCACAGGTGACATTGTTCTTCTGCAGAACCTGGTTGTCAGCGCAGGCACACAGTCTGCCTCCTGGGATGGCGAGGCAGAGGGTACCACAGCCCCCATAATTCACCCTGCATGCGTTGTCACCTGGAGACATAGAGCCAAAATAAGGTGTCTTGCTCACTTTAAGCCACATTTTCTAATGCTCACCTTCATGACAATGGGTTTGCGTTGTTGTTTTGTCTACCTTTCCTGTGATCAGTGAGCAGCAGTGGTTCAAGGGTGAGTTGGAATTCAGCAAAAATATAATATCTCCTTGATACAAAAAGAGACGTGCCAGGTGCGTGCCATGCCATCTATAACCACATGTCAAATGAATTATTGGGAACATTGTTGGGGAGAGACATTTGACATTTTTATCCTTCGTGGAGGAATAATTTGTCTTTCTGGACAAAGCCAACCATTCTTTGGGGGGAAAAAACTGTCACATATAAAGTTAAGGCATGACGCCTTTGTCACTTTCATTTAACGTAGAGCCTCAAAGCAGTGCCTGAGCCAATGAGATAAAGCTTTCAGTTTAGTAAGAGCCAATCAGTAATAGTCAGAGGACTGCACAGCCAATTAATCTATTCAGTGACATGAACAGTGGAGGAATAGCCAGCAAATATTATCTGCCGCATGCTGTGAACAAGGCTGCGCACACAGCAGTCAGCCGTTCCTCTGCACCACATGTGTAGCCTGACACTTCCCCACCCATAATCCACAGCAACACAGCTCTGGTATGCAGAAACTGTCTTGATAATCAAGCAAACATATGCACAGCCATGGATGAGTCTAACTTCATTGGGTAGTATAACATGTGGTTCACCCTATATTTGGTGAGAATGGATGACAATAATCATCAACCCTCCCTGATTCCAGTGGGTGGGTGGGTGTCTAAACATTGCTTCACCTGCCTATTATGGGATAACGAGAGCAGTGCCTGCTGTGAGGTCCATGCAGTAATCCACTGTTAACCATGCATATCCTGTACTTCTGTTATCTGTTCGTCTGTTCAGCATTCTAACAGCATGAATCCATCATCATCTGCCCTAGAATTGTGCAACCCCCGACCAATCCCCACCACCCCCACTAATTTCAGACTTTACTCAGCACAGTGCTTGTAAAGTCACTGTCATCTCTGATCCAGGCACCGGTTTACATCATGAAATGTGACACCATAGGCGTACATGGAGAGTCTGTAATGTTTATGTCATATAAAGTGCTCTCCAGTAGAATAAGGTGTATAGGGGATACAAATGTGTGGGCACATACAGTACAGAGCAGTTCTATTTTCAGTGAATAACAGACACTTTGTCTGATAGTGGGCCACGGATCAGTGGTGTTGGATGGGGAGTAAATGGAGGGAAAGCGGCCGACCTTGCTGACTCTGGGCATCGTAGACACGCAGGCCGAAGAGTGGCGGCCTCTCACTTCGCAGCAGAGTGACATCACTGGAGGACAAGTCCAACTGGAAGACTGAGGCATTCATGTACTCCGTCCAGAAGATGGAATTACGGTAGTGAGAGATCCCAAATGGATGGTTCAGCTCTTTGCCATTGTACACCACCTGCAGCAGGAAGCAAACGTGCATACAGTATAAGCAAGATATCAGGAGACTACACAAAGGCACCATCAAGAAAAAAAATCACTCTCAAACAAGGATCTAGCTATTTTAATATGGGTTTAATTATTACTTGATCATAAATAAATACCATAAAACATGTTGAAAATGATATATTAAATTGACTTTCAAATAGTTGAAACACTTTGAGTCCTGGATACTCAAAGCAGGTTTGCTAGAATCACAGCATGTTTCCAGCAAACTCACCACTCTTCCGGTCCCGTTGAGGTGAATCTTTTCGATGTGGTCGTAGTAGGCATCACACCAGTACATGGTGCTGGTGCCGTGGTCCAGCGTCAGGCCGTTGGGCCACAGCATGTTAGAGGTGACGAAGATGCGCCGGTTGGATCCGTCCATCCAGGCCTTCTCTATCCGCCCTATGCTGTCGTTCACCTCATCCTCTTCCCAGTCTGTCCAGTACATCCAGCTAACATACACATACACACACACACACACACACACACAGTAATTATAGCACCAAAAAACATAAATTACTTAGTGGAAATAAACTGAAATCCAGATTTTCCACATGTACATCCCTAGCAGCCAAAATGGAGTGCATCTTGGCCTAGGAAATTATCTGGGCTTATCAAGTCCCACAAAGTGCTGCTTGACTGCACATCAATGCAAAATATACTCAAGAAATACCAAAAAAAGATGTTTGTCCATATGTCCGCATTTCTCATGTACACCGAGACTGCAACTCTCAGTGGGGCTGTGGTGTTTGAAAAGTGATTGGGTCAACGATTTGACCTGATCTGTTCTCTAGTAACTGCACTCAGGGGATTTGCTCTATTTGGCCATTGCTGAGTGAGCAACGCGGCCCTCTGTTTCTCATCAATGATAGAAACCTGGATAAGGGAACATGGAATGGAAGGGGATATGGGGTGAATGTAGCCTCCCTCTGTCTCCAAGTTATCTTTACAACCCTTTGAATTATTCAGCACTGCTCAACACACGTGAGGGGCCACATGGGGCATAATTCAAACTTACCTCTCATACATACTACTGAAAACCTCTCACCTCTCACATACACTACTGAAATTTAAACGTCTCATATACACTACTGAACACTTCTCACTAAACTACTGAACACTTCTCACATACACTACTGAATATTAAACCTCTCACATACAGTACTGAACACCTAGGGGTGGGCGATAATCGTGTTTATAATCGTAATCGTCATTTTAATTATGTAATCGTGGCAAATTTTCAAAATCGTTGATTTCGATTGTTATTTAGGCTACAAGAACGAGGAACGTCTAGAAGCGCCAGTTAGCAAAGCAACCAGTGTGAGTGTCTGTGTGTGTGCGCGCCTCAGACGTAACATCACTTTCCCGCGAATTAATGGGCCAAATACTTTCGCCAATGCGTGCGTTCATGAACTGTCCCCTTAAAAAAATACTACGTCGTATTCAGTCACGTCCCTCCGCCCCGTCCAACTAACGCCGTGTTCAGACAGGTTTTAACCGTTCGTTTTTTGCGAGCCGCGAGCGAATGTGTCAAGCCGGGCAGGAAGTCAGACACAGGAACGGCATAGAGCATCCGGTCAATTTCAAAATAAAACAAATTTCAAACTAAAACAATAAAACAAATAAAATAATCGTTCATTAATCGTAATCGAGGTAAAAGTTTGAAATATCGAATCGTTTGAATAAAAGTCATATCGCCCACCCCTATGAACACCTCTCATATATTCTACTGAAAAGAGGAAAGCATGTCCCTAAAACAGGAAATCCATTGGGGTTTTCTTTCTAAATGATTCAGGAAGAACTCTCCCTAAATCAGGGCACATGCTATCTTGCCGAGGTTTTCAGTAGTGTATGTGAGAGGTTTCATTTTCAGTAGAGTATGTGAGAGGTTTTCAGTAGTGTATACGGAGTGTGTGTGTGTATGGTCACCATACACTGAAATTGTAATACTACTTCGATACTGCCACAAAAGATTGAATTCAATATTGAATTTCATAAACATTCAATACTTAAAATTGACATCAAAACCCCTGCGCAAACGTTACTACAAAGCTGACCGGGTGTAGAAACCCATTGCTTCATTGTTTGTTTACTACGTGGTATTGTAGCCGTATAAGATTTTTAGATATTAAACTTCTATATTTCAATTCTGGCTTCGTGACAACACTCCCATATAAACACATATATACACACCTTCAGGATTGACCAAAGCTGAGTAAAGCACCACTCAAGTCAAATGTGTGTGGATGTTTGTATGAATACCTTCATGAGAGTCTAAGAGGCCCTAATGCCGCAAAGATAGAGAGGTGTGACTGAGTCGACATCAGTAGTCCTTATCATGTCAACACAGACTGGAGGTGACAAGCCGAGCAGAAAATATGTTGGGGGAAACGAAATCAAGAAATCAGCTGGAAACGTGTGTCCATTTCACCTGAAGAGACCCTTCCAGCAGAGTAGATAGTGATCAGAGGACTGTCTGGCACAGGCTGAATGCTTCCCCAGAAGCCCAAAACCTGCTTTTCTAATCATTTGTGCTGACAGTGGGAGGGTCAGAGTAAAAGTGATTAATCCTTTGACATAAAAGGAAATGATATCATCCCTCCACCCCACCTCCAACACTGTTGACAAGTAATCATTGTGCAGAATGCATTAATGAAATGCTGTATAAAAGCCAGTGTATTTCCTCTCAGGCGATGTTCACACTGCAGCTGAAATTTCCAAATTCAGATTTTTGTACCTTACACAGATCTGATGTTTTCTAATCAGTGTGAACAGCAGAAGCTGCATGGAGTTGCATTTCTTTCAATTCGGACTATATGGATGTGTGTTGGAAAATCCCAAAATTGTATCCTGAAGCATGTGACCTGCATGGGACCTGTATTTGAAAGCGCAATTCAAAATTTGGCAGCGTTGCCGTGACAATAAGTAAATCTTATGTCACGGCAGCTTGGCTGAGCCAGTGTTAGCATGAAGGACTTCGAGACACAAAACTGTAAAGAAGCCCAAATAGCCGACTTGGTTAGTATTGAATGAGATGCCTCAATTCAGTCACTTTTGTACTTTTGTTATTGTTACTCTGCGCATGTGTGTCTTTTCAACATCTATGTGAGTTCATATTGGATACATCCTAGAACAGATATGAATGGCCATCCAAAAAAATCAGATGAAAAAATCACAACAACTTGTAAATGACCTGGAAGGCCTGCAGTGTGAACATAACCTAAGAGGAGCCTGAAGTAAGACAGGCAGCCACAGACAATCACAGCCAACAATGAATGAGTGAATCAGTTTATCATTTAATTCCTTTGCTATCATTTGTGCAATAATGCGCCTTATCTCAATAATTTCAATGAGGGACAAAAAACATTTTGTGTGTGTGTATGTGTGTGTGTGTGTGTGTATCAGTAGCTGTTTGTCTACAGGAATGTGTGTGTGGGTGCACACCTGCATATTTGAAGGTTGAAGCCTAAAAACCGTTGCATTGCTCTAACTGCTGCATACTATATTCGGTGTGGGTTAACACCGCTTTAAGCCTTAAGCATAGTGATGTTGGGATTTACAAAAAGGCACTGTGGTCTTTGCTAACATGAAACATAGTATACATATCTCCAACAGCAAGGCAAGAGGGAACACACAACACATTGTCGTGTGCTTTTGGCAGCAGTCAGATGCTATCAGAGCTCTGCATACTATGAATTATCCCATGGCACAGCACTGAAACACTCTCCGTTCACATAATATTCCTCCCACTTCATGGTGCATAGAAAACATAGACAGATGAGCTTTTCAGGGTGTAAAAAAGATCTCTCCCAGAATTCCTGAACTGATTACAATACCAACATCGCCATTTGAGGAAACTTTCAAAAGATCACTTTGCTGAGAAAAAAACAACAACTATGTGAACCATAGCATACATTTTTCATCCCGATCCTCTATATGCATGGAGCACTAAAAGATTAGTGGAAATCCTGCACTAATGTTTTGCTTGGCAACTTCATCATTTACACTAGGCTCGGCAACTTTCTGCTTAATTGAGAAATCTGCAGAGAAGCTAGTCTTTTTAGTTGGAACCAATTCTACAAGTAACTGTACACCATCATAAAACAATGAACCAGAGAGTGCCTCTTTAAGCAAAGTATATTACAACTTTCCAAGGAGGGTTTTTTTCTGACCTGTTAAGGGGGTCGACCACGATGGCTCGGGGGTGCGACATGTCCCCCTCCAACAGAGTCTTCCTGGTCTGGGAGGCTGTCTCCAACCTGGCTACGCTGATCGTCTTCCTGTAGCCATCATTGGTCCAGTACAGATTGTTCCCGATCCAGTCCACTGAGATCCCCTCAACATTATCAAGGTCTACAATAAAATCACCAGCATAGAATTCAACACAGAATCACAGATTTAGAAAGACATATGAGATATCACATATTTCCCTATTGTTTGTTAAAGCAGTTTCTTGTAAAAATGCAATCTCAATCTCAAGTTATTTTTTTTTTTTTATAACACTGGCTGTCACACATCATTTTGGTTAGTAACTGTGTGAACTCTATTAGCCACTTTGGTGGGTGAGGCTTTCTAATCTAGTTTCTTTATGAAAACAAAGATTCTCCAATAGTGAGGCTTTGATTGGTGCCTTTGTCTCGCTTGCTGTTTGTCCCGCTCTCAATATCTCCCTGGTTTTCTGTGTGAATTACTGTTAATAACAATCTAATCTAATAAAAAGTAAGTCAAGGGAAGCAAAGTGTTCATTTCAGTTCTCTGCAGCATGGGAGTAGATCCTTTGTAGCTGAAGCTGACAGCAAAGTGAGCATGGTAACATTACAAAGAGTAGACGGAAAGTGGGGCTAACATGTTGCTCTGCTGCTCTGAGCTTTGGCTATAAGGAAGTAGATCCTATGACCTAGAGAACTGAACTGAACTGAGCACACTCTGCTCTCCCTCTATTGCTCACAACCTCAAAGCCACACACACAGTGTTCAGTTGAATGATGTGTGTTTAAATATATGTGTGTACAGTTGCAGAGTCAACAGTAATGCAATAATTAAAAAGTATGTGTAACAGTAAACAAACAAATTGCATTGTCATCCAAAAAAGAGAGAAAATTCAGTGTGGCTGGTTACTCTGAAATCCACTAGCCACATTGGCTAGTAAGCTACTAAGTTAATTTCAAGTCCAGGATACAAGTAAAATGTACAATATAGTGGGGAGATCGTGGTACGGATCAGCATGTTGTCACTTCATTTCAGGTAGCAGGTACTTCCTCAGGCTGCTGTCGACAGAGCAGCATGTTGTCAGACTGGTGAGACTAATTTATGAGCTGTTTCTCGAAGCAGGTTAAGCTACAGTATGATACATCGGGAGTGTGTGTGAAATGGCTGCAACTTTATCAATCAATCATTCTCATAAAATGTTACTCAGTGATATGAGATACTGCATGTAGAGAGCTTCATATCCTCTCAAGAAATGCTGTATAAAATGTTTGACGTAACAAAGGAATTAGACCCACCATCTTTGAGTATTGTCTCTCGGCTGTTGCCATCTATTTTCTGCCGCCCAATGAGGAAACTGGTGGTGTCAGCAAAGTAAATGCTTCCCGACTCTGCGTGGTAGTCAATCGCTCGAGGGTTGACCAGGTCCTCGATTGGCACCATGTGCTCGTTGCTGGACTTCACATTCATATCCAGGCCTTGGATGACCCCAGGACGCCCCTTACCGTAGAATAGGAAGATATCGTTTTTGGGCTCTAAAAGGCAGGACACAACGAACCCTTTTTTACTCTTATTGTCAATTAATTGGTCTAATACATCAATGCTGATCCCAGCATTAAACCCTTTTACCAGCCACATTGTTCTTATCTGTGAGCCAGAGCCAGAGCCATTCATTCACCTTAATGGAGCCAGTAATCAGTGCCAATGACTATACTCTACCCCCTCAATCACACCCGTGCTACATAACTGTCCTGACAGTAAGAGAAGCAAAATGCTTGAGCAAACAGTGACAATGGCAATACTTGGCTTGGCTGTGAACACAGCTTCTGATCTAAAATAGCATGGCGTCTGGATATAAAGGCAAACAGAGAGCCCTAGAAAGCTGAGGCAGCTCCTCGGTGGCCTGCCAGCCACTCAGGGGGCTGCACGTTCCTGAACCCTTGGGGATCCTCCAGAGGAGTAGAGGAGGAATGAAGGAGGGCTTCCAGTGAGAGAAGCAGACCTCTCCTCGCTCTCAGCCCCTACCCAGGAGACCGGGATGCTGCGGGTGAGGACCACACATGCCTCACTTCAATTTATCATCTTGTGAGGAAGAAACCAACTACCCAGGAGACAATTAAGCATTGCAAGAGACCCAGATATCAAACCCCAACGTGACTGCTGTATGAAGAAGCACTACCATTTAGCACCGAATCTCATTATGCTGAGGGAGAGGGAAAGAGAGAGAGAGAGAGATAGAGCTGGTGTCATCAGAACATCTAGGAGAGGGGAATAAATCAAATATGTCACGGCAAGCTGCCCGATGCTTTGTTACCCCGATCGAAATGTGGTGGGCCTCAGATTGTGTCATCAATTTGATCTTCTGCTTTTATTGTCAACTACACAATGTCCACCAATTGATCAGTCCAACCAACAAATGCAGACAAACTTAAACCCCCATTATGGCAATAATGAATCAGGCTTGCGACAGGTCGATAGTGGAACATCATTTTCAAACGGGTCTGTCTCCACCGGTGTTCATCTTTATCACTGTCAGTCTAACGGCTGACGCATGCATCTGCAGCTGACGCATGTGTGGCACACCCACTGCTCTAATATGACACATGGCTTTTACAGGCACATGTCAACATCAGAAACGGCAATGATGCCTTATGTTGCTCTTTTCAAGCATACATGAAAAATAGGCTTGTTCATTACAAATATGAAGTACTTGCTATGACAATCCGTTACCGTGTTACTGCATGGGGAATAAAAAGACCATGTCAAAGGATATATAATGATACACCATGATAAACTTAGTGAGGTGGCAGTCAGGGCAAAATATGTACTAACTTTTACACGACTGGCCGTCAGAGCCCAGGCTGTAGCCGGTGCGACAGCGGCAGGTTCTGGACTTGTAGCTGCCACTCAGTAAGCAGATATGGGAACATCCGCCTGGCTTCCCATACGCATCCATCTCACACGCGTGACTCCTGACTGCAGACAAAAATCGGGAGAGACAGGGAATCCATTTTCAAGCAGTGAAAGGTCCTCTTTCAGTATCAACACAGACTCCAGCTTGTGAGTCACATGGTGGAGTTCGACTTTGACACTTGCTTGCACATGTTAACCCCTATACAAAATGCCCTTTACCTTTTGGCTGAGTGAGTTTGTGGTAAACACGGATTCCTCTCGAATTCCCCAGGCTGCCTAGTGTCCTGGGCTCTGCTGTGATGTTGAACCTATGGATCTGAAGTAGCTCCACGGTGGTAATCCCTTGGGAAGGGTCAGAGTGGGTAGCATACAGGTAGTCCTCAAACACAACTAATCCATATATGTACGACACCTGCAAAACAAGAAGATCCAGTGTGGTTCACTTCACCTCCCAAAGCCAAACACAAGTCAGAAAACAAGAGGAATAGAGGAAAAAATACACAATAACAGGACTTTTATTTTTCAACATGCAGCGATTACATGGGGGATGGATGGGAGGGAGTGGTGGGGTTTTGGCAGCCCGCATGGGGTCAGGAGCTGGACTCTGCTCTTCAGGGATTCGACTGGCCCCAACACCAAAGCCTCCATGCTACATTTAACAGGCTGACACTTCCATGCATGAACAGACAAGGTTGGATGAGCTGTGTTCACAGGAAGTATGCCTAAGCCCACTGGGTCGCGCCTTAGCACCAGGGGCACAAAGAAACATGCGTCAGAAAACAAACTAAATAAATAAATAATAAATAAATCCCTCGACCACCTCTCTATGGATGTGACCTTGGCACTGTGCCTCAAATACTATAACTTTTAAAGCAAGCTCACACATGCCACTTCATTGGTTGCCTCTACTTCCATCTCCAGAAGTTTGTTGATTTGTGTGTGTGTGTGTGTGTGTGTGTGTGTGTGTGTGTGTGTGTGTGTGTGTGTGTGTGTTTTCCCTTCATTTTATCATTGTCTATGTGTGGGGAAGTGATGTGTATGGCATGTGCATGTGTGTATGTGTGTGGTGTAGTGCTTTGTTGATATTGTAACAATGTGTATATTGTAGTAACATGTCATTCTATGTTTGTAGCAGCTTGGATTTATGTTCTGTAAATAGAAAATAGAATGACAGTGTATGTTGCACCGATACTCATGACCGAACAAAAGCAGAACGGAGGCCTGTCAGAGGCCACACGCTGATGAAGCAGGTTTCATTATACCAAGAACAGCTGCACACACAATGAGGTGCTTGAAATGTCCCTTTTTCTTTCATCAGAGAAGGTATATCATGAGTCTAAGTTGCTTGAAAGGAGCGTTCTTATGAATACTAATAATCTATGATTAAAGACCTCGAAGGTGTTACAGGAAGAGATAGAATTACCCATTGGTACCCAACACAGGTCTACATAAGCTGCACCTTCTTCGCTTTAATTAACAATGTATCCCCACATTCAGAAGACTTAGAGAGGTTTTCTTTTTGTGAATGAAGGGTGAACCGTAACAACAATCATGGATATGTCACCTGGTATGCGCTGATAACGCACAATTCCCTAAATCCAAACAGTAGTTAAGAAAATCATTCTCAAGTTATACTTTGGAGTCTGTCAGCTGAAGAAGGAAAAAGGAGTGCCAAAAGAAACCAAGTCTCTATTCAATTTTTCAACCCTTCTGCCCACAATGGCTCCTCGTGATGTGGAGCCCGCGGAGGACAAACGGCAATGCTTGCGGTGAAATCTGACACTCACTTGACTCCCCTGGATGACGGTGTGCCTGTTCTTGCCGTTGTAATCCACTACCTCGATGTAATCCATGTAGGCGTCCGCCCAGTACACGAGCTTCTTGACCAGGTCCAGTGCCACGGCGGTGGGCTGCTCCGTTTTATAATCCACCAGCCGGGTCCGGTTGGTGCCGTCCATGTTGCAGCGCTCCACCTTGGCCACGTTCCCGTAGTCGGTGAAGAAGAGCATCCTGCAGGGGTTGACGGGGGAGTCAAGCATTACAGTCAGTTCAAATACTGTATACAGCAATGTGGTCTACTTTAGCAGCTCTCTCATTCTTTCCTCCGTGTCTTTTCCTATTACATAATTCACAACATATGCAGAGATATACAGTGTCTGAGTCCAAAAGTCTGAGTCCAATACCAAGAACTCTTTTGTTTCATCATTTAGAAAAATACAAATTGTTGGTCAAATGATACAAAACAAGATCATTTTCAAATAATTTAAAATATTTTTGAACAGAAGTGCTTTATCAAAGTTAAAGCACTAGAGGACCATATTAATTTAGTCTGGTATTAGTTGTTAAAAGACCAAGAGAATTCATAGGAGCATATATGTGTTAATATTTGAATGAAATATATGGTGTGACAACAATTTTACCAAATGGTGATTTGCAGATATATTTCAATTTCATTCAAGTATTTCTCAAAGATCTAAACATTTTGATTTGCATCAGTTTTTTTCTTGAATAAGAAGCATCAACTGAGTAAATAAATGTACGTTTCTGATAAATAATGAAAACAGTTCTTAGTAGTGGACTCAGACTTTTGGACCCCACTGTACATTACACTAGATATATCTGCATGATAGATAGTATGATGATAGTATTAGTCATCGCATAAACCAGAGAATATGTTTGTATAACAAGTTAACTAACTCAGTTATTACATTTATAAACGTAACATACACGGCCATTAACTATGTCTTATGTATCATGTGAATGGAGCCATACAGTGAGGATAAGAGGATCAACAGGCAACTGTTCTTACTGTAAACCATTTCGAAACAACACCAGAATAGCAGAGCAGAAAATGAGAAGACTAACAATCAAGTCTGGAAATGTAATTTGAATCCCATCAGAATAAATCCACATTATTAAATGAGGGCGAAGTGTAAAAAAACCCAACATATTTAATTAGAGTTTAAAATATTTGAAACTCTAATTAAATATGTTTGTTCATGTTGACGTAGTTTATCTTGCAATAAATCCTGGATAAATCTCGTCCTATCTTGCATTAATTTGTAATAATTTGTAATAATTATTGTAATAATCAGGGACACTTTCATATGAATTCATTAATTCAGTTTTTCTACTCTCTATCCCCAATTGATGTAACACAATACTGATTCAACTTACACGCAGTTCATGAAAGGTTCAACATTTGTTGGTCTAAAAATCCAGTGTCAGGTAAGGTGCACAGGAAGTGATGTGTTTTATGTTTCCAGCAGCAGCAACAGCGGTTTGTTTGGAATCAACACAAAGAGGAACTGGGTAGTTAGCATGAGCAGCGATAGCCGCCATGGCTGAACAGACAAAGAAAATAATGGTACCTACAAAAACTCATCAAAAAATCATCACACTGAACACACTAGTGATCTCTGGGATGTGCAGAAACACCACAGCAATGACTGCTAAGCACCAAATATGTATTCAGCTGCTGATTTGCTCATGCCTGCTCTTAATTGGTGTGGAGGTACACCACGCTATCTTGCTGTGGCTCTGTGGCAGGACGGAGCCCCAGCGTCCTCCAATTATAACGAGCTAGAGCCAGAGAGCAATGGGGAGCCGACTTAATCCGCACAAGTCAAGTCAGGGGAGAAATGGGCTGGCCTTTGAACCTGAGCTGAAAAACAGTCAGTGTCAGCAAGAAACCCAGCTCCCTGAACAGGTGCACCTCCACGTGGCATACAAATGATTGCTTTCTGGGATTAGGACGGTGCTGATGCTGTATTTACCCATCCTGGAGCTACAATGAGGTCTATGTTGGACACCGAGAATGAACAGCCCTGACAGAACAGGTTATGTGGGACCAGTGAAAAAAACGGTCTAATGTTGAACTGTATATAGACGCTGCTCATCAGCATTGTCTATCAGTAAAAGAGGTCATGGAACCATCCAAGGATTTTCCCCTATTTATTTTTTCCTCTTAAGTCATTACTTGCTGTCCATTCATTTCATCAAGCACAAAAACTTTATGAAGCTCAAAACTGCATACCTGAGATTATGGCATTATGGAGTCAACAAAAGTTGGACATAGTTACATTCCTAAAAATGTCCTTCAGCTTCTTCATTCAGAAATACATTTTTCATACTCAAATAAAGGCACTGCACTATTCATGCTACCGTAGTAAAAGCCACTGTCATCAAAGGAAAGGAAATTAGGATGGTGAACACTATAATATATGATACTGAACAAGGTACAGTAGCGTTGTACTCTTAACCTGCATGGTTTTATTGAATCTGTTTGAACATGTTGTGTTATAAACTGCTTTGACAACAACTAAGTGAAATCTTTAAGGGACATCTGGTGAGGTAGACTGATGCTATTCTCAAGAGTGAAAGAACAAGGACTTATTTATCCCCACTGCAATTAGATTGACTAATTTGCACTTGAAATGATGCAGCCTCTTGTGTCTGTGTAAGAACACAATATATTACGCTAAAGAGTGACTTCTTTCTGTACTGTAGCAAGCTGTTAGCTTTGGTCTTATCAACTGGTCCTTATCTGCATGGATTATTATTTGGCAATTTGCTTTGTGTTTTGATTGTAAACCTTATCTGCACCGGAAATTTACTTTATGGTCCAGTAAAGATTTTAATTTAATTGAATTTAACTGAACTGAACTTTTATAGTACAGTTTGATGGATTGTGACTCCACTCAGATAATCAAATAGGCCTGATTTCAACAAATGCACTTTATTGTTTTCATTGTTTTTGCAAACAATATTCTTGCAATAATCATCAATAATATTTCCACATACTTTTATATTGTCAGTTGCTTGAACACTGAAACATTTTAGTCTTTCAGTATACTTGTTTAGTCTTTAATAATTAAAATAATTATTTTGCATAGTCTATGACTTGTCATGTCCATTGAGTGTGCTAATGCTTTAACATGAATTCTCACAATTCTTGCACATACCCATTTAAATGTAGAGCACAGTACAGAGTGCACAACACAACAGTGAATTTGAAATGCTTAATTAATCTTGCCCACCACAAATGTATTGACTTTTTCCAAAACTGTATCCCTTCCAGTCACTGGGCACATACATGAAGCTGGGACTGATGGAAAGCTCCAATCAAAGAGAGCGGATAAGAATTCCAGCAGCTGAGCAAACCTTAACCTCTGTAACACTCTCTAAAAGGCTTTTGAAAGAAAGAAAGAGTGGGCTGTCCATCAAATAGCTGTCCCGTGGCAACGATAAGGAACAAAATGCCTTATACCATAGCGAGAGAGAGGCAGAGAGACAGAGACAGAATCAAACAATAAAAATGGAGTGCTATGCCAGAACATATTCTGTAAACACTGAGCCTCATGCTGTGCTGCTATCTCAAACCTCCCTGATTTCTTTTGTTTTCACTCCATTGCTCCAGGCTGACAGACCTCTCTCAGCCTCGCCTCCTCAGAAACAGCTGTACCCCTGTCTCACCAATTAGAGGCAGAGCGAAGCCTTGAAAAATGATTGTGTGTTATATAGCCAATCTAGCCAGCAGCATCCATGCCCAACTTCCCCATAGGCCTGCACACTATATATCCACACTGTCATCCCTCTATACACACAACACACCACCAGAGAGAGAGAGAAAGAAAGACAGAAAGTGAAGTGTGTGTGTGTGTGTGTGTGTGTGTGTGTGTGTGTGTGTGTGTGTGATGCGTGGTTACAACCTATTTTTAAGGTCAAGGGAACATTTTGAGTAATTAATTAATTGTTTGAATAATTTTAAATGAAGTTAAATGGAAATAATTGGTTATAATCACCTGCCAGTAACACTGAAAAGCAAACAGAAATGACTGGGAACCAGCTTTATGTACTGTAATTTACTACAAGCTATATTATTGCCACCATACAAATAAAAAATCTCTGTGCCATTAAGCACCTAGCAACTACTTATTATTTTTATATCCAATGGATTACACTGGTGTGTTGAATAAATGCAGCAATTTGAAACCTAGAAATCTATAAAGGAGCCTTGTGGTCCGGCTTCAATGATAATAGGAATTTTCTGTTAAGATCCAAGGTTAATATTGTCTTGACCTTATGGGGGCTGGTCATGACACCATTTAACAGAAGCGGTGCGGAGGGGCCACATGCTTTCATTCTTATGATGTTTGCTCTGCGAGTGGTCCTCGCTCTGCTATGAGCTCTAGTGCTGATATACAGCTCCTTTCATAGGAAGGCGTCTCATTAAAAATCCTGCTCTGAATCCAGGCCTGTCCTTGTATCCTCATGAATATAATGGCTCTGCTTCTGCTTTAGAGCTCCCAAGCAGAGCAGGCACTGGGAATATGAGGACAGAGAGGCCTTTTAGCTGCTGATAACTCGAATTATCAGGTAAGCATTTGCTCCTTGGAAGACTCAGTTCTCTCCCCCCGCAGTTGCATGTCATTGAACTTGCTCAAGGTGTTTTGCATTTTGCTGCATGATGACACAACCTCCTACAGAAAAACTGCTAAGAGAAACCTACGTATCTAACCAGTGCTGCAACACGCTGATCTGTGCCACTGTCGACCCTGCGCTGTACATTTTGTCGACTGCAAGTGTCAGTGTTTGTAGCGTGGGGATTTTCTTTTTTCCTCCAGAGTGGCTCCGTTTTTTTGTGATTTCTGCAGAGACAAAAATCCTCAAATGGAAAGTCCTGCAGGGGTGTTTGCTTCTGTGCGATACGGGGTGAAATCTGAATACTAATGAAAGTCTAGACAGTCAGAGCTGTCTGGGGTATCACCACCTCTCCACCAAATTACACAGCTCAAAGAGAAAAGGGCCAAGTGGATGGACAGGGAATCATTTACATTCTTTCAGTGTATCTCGCTCACAGTCAATGGCTTTTCCCTTGTTGGAATTTTTTCTCTTCTGTGATGAAAATATTTTTTTAAGCAAAAGATGCATTGTGATAAATGAGATCTCAGAGGCGGTGTATTATATAGGCCGAGGATTACTCACCCCATGAGTGGATCCACAGCAATTCCTTTAGGATTCAGCAGGTCTAGATGCAAGATAGTAACGCAAGTGTCCCCGCCACGGTCACAGACAAATATCTTGTCACTGACCAGGTCTACAAAATAGAAGTTGCCTGTCAGCCAGTCGATGGCCATGTGCGCAACATCTGCAAGGGGAACAATACAGGTTGCATTACATTTTTGTGTAATGACAATTGCACAAAGATTATTATACACCCTATGCTGTTGTATTAAAATAGAACTGTAGCACGTGTAGACTACCATATCTATAGTGCATTATAAGGGCACTCATAAGGAATTATTATATAATAATATATATAATATAATAAAATCATCCATGCAGCCTCACATTATCAATATCAGTGTTAAGTCAATTGACATGCAAGAGTAATGCAAAGTTATCATTGTATGCTTTATAAAAGTGGCATCTAAAATAATGTTGAGTGATAGATCTTAAAACATGCAACATTAGATGTACTAAAATACAGTATTAATAAGAGAACTGTACTTCATCATGAATTATATCCATAATTGTTTCATAAACTGCATCAATAATGGTTTTCTTGTGAGCATGATCATTAGGCTTGCAGTGCATTATCATTTCTTGTGAGTGATCTTACAATGCACTATAGACATGGTAGTCATAGAAAGTGATACCAATATCTTTCCACTGCTGATTCCCTTGGTTTGGATCTCACAGGTATATTGTAGAATATAATTGCTGCTAAAGGAGTAAGGATGTGTGTTTAACCCCAATTAACATGAACTAATACTATTACATAACAGAAAAGATTGAAAAGAAACAACAAAGAACCTTGAGCAACTGAGACAGAGAGAGAGGAAGAGAGAGACAGAGGGGGAAGAGGGATGGAGAATAAAAACAAACACCAGTAAATGACTGAGAACGCACTTTGCAAACTTTGCAGTGTTTTGATTTCCTGTTCCTGTGTGAATCCACGCAGATTCCTCATCTTAGCACAGCGGAGTTGACCCGAGGACTCTGTGGACAGAACCCAGCATGCCGTCTCCTGGTTGTGTTGAAAATCCAGCGCCAGACTCCCATTTGTATTCAGAGACCTCAGGGGCTGCAGGCCTGATCCATTCAGCTGAGTGGTGACAATACGATCTGAACCACCAATGAGAAGCATCGGAGGGCTGTCGTCGGGGTCTGAGGTAGGGGGGGGGGGGAAACATGAAAGAGATTTAAAGATTATCTACCATCTTAAAACCTGGGATGTCTGCTGAGGTTTAAACAATAGAGGTATTTGAAGGTCGATGATAGCTGATATTTTGTGCCGATATCCAATATCTTCAAATGTATCAAATTTCAAAGTAAACGATTACAACGATTCTGTGTTTTTTCCCAGATTTTCATTCTCATCAGGGGTCAAAAGCCTCTGAAACAACACTCTTCTTTTGACCCCCTAAAAATGAAATTAATTTAGATGGGTTACCACTTCTTTAAGGCAGGGAAACCCACCACAACTATTCAATGGTAGGGGAAACTTTGGGATACATTAGGCCTTTAAAAGAAGATTTACAAAAACGTTACTGGACAATTCAATTGACAAAGAAAATGTGCAAAGAAAAGAACATTTTATTGCAGGTTTTATTGCAGGTTTTACAGACTGTTTTTATGTAGCTGTGGTCAGGGAGAAACATCCATCATATCAGAAGTGACTGGCCAATATCCGATATTTAATTAAAGGCCAATGTTAGCCTGATATATTAGCAAACTGATATATCAGTCTAACCCTAATGTCTACATTGGCCCAAACACCACCCAAAAGGTACATTAATTCAGGGCTACAATTAGATTAGCAAAGCTCTTTGATCACAGTACAACAAATTGTGTAACATAATCATAAGGACGGGTGGCGGACAAATGAAGGATGTTTTTTTTCAGTCCTCCTCCCCTGCTGTGAGCTATGGAGGGATGCAGCGCAGTGCACAGTGGTAAAACTGGCATAACCTGCTTTACAGGCTTAATTGACCGCGTACGTTCCCTGACATCAAATTCACCCCAAAAAGCCCTTATTTATCCTGATCTCACACACTAGTTCAAGTCAGGGGCTGCTCTCCTAATATGGGCAATAAATCAGAATGTCTGCTCAGAAAACCACTTCTCTTATCCCTCCAAATCAAGCCAGTCACATTCTCCCACACTGTTTGGTAGATTAGGGTTTTGGCCAGAGAGCTTCCCCCAGCTTTCAATCAAACTTAGACGTCACGTACCTGGATGACATATATCATTTGTTTGTTTTTTCACATGCTGTCAATTAAGTGTGCAGTGATGGGTCTGAAGTTAAATACCCACAGTGTTCCTGCCATTAAATATAGAATATAATGTATGATTTAGTTAGTAACGGTCTAATAATGGCACTTCCAAAAATGCCGTTACCCCGCACTTCCATAATGTACAGTCTTATAATAAGCATGGATCAGGATAGTGCATTATCAAGCAGAAACGCTAAACCACCAGGGTACTGTAGAGTCAGAGATTTGTGTTAGGTGTACAAATAGAATATACATGTTATGAAATCTTTAACTTTAGTCAGAGCCAAATGAGGACAGATTAAATCGAGATTGAATCCCAGAAAGAAAAATTGCGCTGAGGAGTTTTAACTTGAATCTTACACTGAACACCCTAATATGTTTTTCATACCCTGCTGCTTCCCATCTCCTGGCCTCAGAGAGCACTATCTGAAATTTATATTCATGAGCTTTTACAACTAATGGTAACCCCATAGTTATCCCCGTACCGCAATCCTTCTCTGCTAAATTAATATTAATGTGTGTGAGCATTGGGTTCAGTTAAGTTTATGGGTAATCATATTCAGTTTATTCCTGGTAGGACACCAGTCACATTGATTAAAAGCCGCAACAGTGGTGTTCTCCCCAGCTAGGTGTGCTGTGCCTCCAGCTATTTTCAACCCATATGTGCCATAGCTACAGCACCCTAAAAAAATGTATTTCACTTCATGGTTCGATGCAAGACATAAATACGTAGGTTAAACTTGTTTACTCATGGATGGCAGACCACCACAACACAATACCTCTATTCGTTGCTTTATTTCTAAGTAGGCTATTTTACTCATTGGGACAGATTTGTTACCAGCATCAGACATTAACATAAATCAAGGTGACGTTGGGCATTGTCTCTGCACAAAATACTCCCGACTGCTCCCACTTAAAACCTCATGCTCATTAATTTTATCATTATCCCGGCCTGACCATGTCTACCCATTCCCATGTGGGTGATAGATGTGGTCACTGGTAAACCACATTAATCTTGCTCTACCAAAGCTGGTGAGAACCAAGGAGAAGATAAACTAGAACTCCACTCTGGTTGAAAAACCCAGCCCGTTTATTAATAGAAATGAAACGTACATACTATGCAGATAATCTTGTTTTCTAATGCAAGTGTGCCGCTCACCTTGTTTGGCTTTGCAGGACGTTCTGTCAGGCTGCAGGATGTATCCTTCTGTGCAACTGCATCTGTATGACCCGTAGGTGTTCATGCAGGTTTGGCTGCACGCGCCATACACGGCACATTCATCATGATCTTATGGAGAAAGGAAGAGAGTCATTTGTAACAAATTAGGTGTGCTCAAACATGACCCAAATACATAAAGTATACTTAATGTGGCCTCACTCTGGCACCTCAGACATAATTACTTTTATAACCAATGAGCCTTTTTTTTGGAGCTGAAGTATCAAATCCAGGAAGCACCGCTACTTTATGAAATCCCTTCCAGCATGGTTACACAATTGTATGCCATGTGCTTGGTGTAAGGCATGTGCCGAGTCCAAATCTGACAACACACCACTAGAGACACCTGTGACCCCAGGAAAATCTTGTGTCGCCCTTCCTGGCTGTCTCAAACCAGGCTGATGGCTGGTCTGAGGAGGGGTAGAGAGAGATAGAGAGAGAGAGAGAGAGTGAGAGAGAAATGTAGATAGGGCCCCGCCTGCAGACAGATGGTTCTCATTCCCAGCACCTCCTGGTTGTTCATCTGACGGAAGTCTGGCCGAGGGTGAAGGAGAGATGTGTGTGTGTGTGTGTGTGTGTGTGGCAGGAGGCCCCCGCCGGCACTGTCGAGGCCTACCTCTGCAGCTCGTCCCGTCCTCACCGACCTCAAAGCCGTCAGCGCAGAAACAGAAGGTGCCGTTCCTCGTCATGACGCAGCCATAGCGGCAGCGGAGCTCATGGCAAGCTGACAAGAGCTCTGCAGGGGGAAAGAGGAAAGAGAGGGAGAGTGAGAATAGGGGAAAAGGGGAAGATGGATTGGGAAATTGCCTTTTGATTTCCATCTCCTCATGGCCCTTTCCTTTCATTCCTCCTGTCTCCTCCATTGGCAAAAGAATTTTGACATTGCCAGTTGACAGTCCTGAGCTTAAAACGACGATCAATAGTTGTTAGGCAATAGTATCTGGCAAACACCACATGGAAATAACAATGGGAGAAAAGCTTTTTGTGTAACTGTTAACTGCAGACACTTTGAAGTTAGTTGCATGCTTTGCTGAACTCCAACCAACAATCCTTGAGAAAAGAAAGCAACTGATAGAAGGAAAGGGAATAGACCTGAAAAGAAACAACATAGAGAGTTATTGAATGTGCACATGCAGAGTAAAAAAATCATTTTATGAATTCCTGTAAAGTTAAAATGATGTTAAACTGTGGGTTTCATATATAATTGGTCTGGATGTGTAAGACAACCCTTCATAGTGTGCACCGAAGACAGCCCATCATTATAGCGGAGCACTAAAGAAACAAAAGAAGAAAAAAAACAAATAACTTTTCAAAACTCTACTCTCATTGTCAGTTGAGATATGCACAATTGCGCTGTGATTACAAGCCGGTGTCCATTTGAACACAACTGCTGTTAGTACAGAACATATAAATCTAGAAACAACAATCGAAGACTGCCCATGAGCAACAACAAAAGCAATAACTTGCTTCTAATTCTAACTAATTCTAAAATTCTCCATTTGACACATTGATTGACTGGTAGCAGCCCCTGGAAGAGACATAGTCATCTCCCAGGCGATTTCCCAGTGCTCAAGTGTTCTGTTTTTCTGATGATGCTCTGTGTGACATCAATTTTTGTAGAGAAAGGAACAAAGATGAGCAAATTATGGCATGATAAACGTTCAGCAGAATAAATGACACCATTGAAAGAAAAGGCCTCAAAACAGAGACAAAGTTTTAATTGCACAAAGATAGATATGCCACGACTGAACATTAATTACTGTCAAGTAACAGCCCAGAGGATGAAGGCGTGCATTGATTGTCCTTGCTCTCTTCTATTGCTAACAAGAGAACGATAGGCAAGCCATTTCAAGCATTATGAAATGTTGTAGCAGCGAACCAATTCATTTCATGACAGCATGTATTTACAGTTCACATTAAAGTGGGTGCTGTAGAACAATCAAAGCGACAGTTATCATTATTTTCTGAAGAATAATAAAAACAGAATATGGTTTTGATTTTTAGGAATTCTAACTAATTCTAAATTATGTGGGTGGATTTGACACATTAAAGGACTTTATAGTTTTATTGAGTTGTCAGAAGTACATTTTTCGTCCTGTTAGCCGACTGACACATTAAGATGAACTGGATGTGTGGGAGATTTTGGTATAATATAAAAATGGTTGATGGAGTCCAATATGTTAACTGATAATGATAGTGGATAGTGGTAAGACAGTAATAAGTGACTAGGCATAGACAGACAAACTGTTGCTAATCCCTCTATTCAAACTTTAAAGTGCCTTTAATCAATTTAACAAGGAAGCTGTTAAAGGAATAGTTCACCCCGAGATGAAACTTTAAGTCACTATCTACTCACCCCCACGTCAGTCAAAATCCCACTGAAGTTCGTACTTAATCTTGTTCTTTTTGTTATGTTATATAAAAATTGTAGTTCCGTTAACTAATTTGGAAGAAGGCTGAGATCGAACTACGGCGGCTAACTCGCTCGCTGTTTGGTTTTTGGTTTGGAGTTTTGACTGACACGGAGGTGAGTAGTTAAAGCTGCATTATGTAACTTTTTAATGTAAAAATACGAGCGCCATATCAGTCTTTTTCATGAAGTGGACTGGCCCTGGCCCTGAGTGGTATGTAGTTAAAGGACCAAGAGATATCTCAATTTGTATAGAGATGTGTTCAGGCCCAATAAGAAGGACCTCAATTTAGTAAAGCCACATGTATATACACATACTGACACACACACACACACACAGAAATACACACACGTGTCATTTCTTGAATATATACACAATTTCAAAGTGTATGTTCTGCTCAATTTAACAAGGAAGCGATAAACGTATTAGACACTGCAAGTGAATGCAACAGTCTATTAGCTGCTGAAAACACTCTTAATCCGGCCACCAGTGACATGATGCAGCCTTGAGTATGACATAACATAAAACCATGGCATCTAACTTGCTCTGCTCCGCTCTGAATTAATCACTTTTAACTAGCAATTACCATACAGTGGTACGCTAAAAAAAGAAATGTTTAGTTAAAAAGCATCTGACTTCTCCAGATCAGACCACACAGCGTGCTCCTCCTGGACCTCCAGCCAGCGTCAGAAATGAACACTCGCCAAGCGCCAAATACCGGTAGCATTTGTTTTTGGTGGATAAATCAATAATAGTCACATTGGAGGGTAACAATAGTAATTGAATGTTTCAGTATATACAATATATACAGTATATACAATAACTTTGTCCCTGCTGGCCACCGTAAACTGACTAAGCCTATCAAATCAAAGCAAAACAATAGCTCTGTATTAAACAGGTTCCTGGTTGTTACATTACATTACATTACAGTCATTTAGCAGACGCTTTTATCCAAAGCGACTTACAATAAGTGCATTCAACATAGGTAGGCAAGAAAACTACTAGTCACCAGAAATCGTAAGTGCATTTCCTTCCTAAACAAGCAACTAAGAGCAGAACTAGTGTTAAGGTAAGAGTGCAATAAGTTAGCAACCTACTTTATCTTAAACAAATGAGACAAATAAGAGAATCAAATAAACAAGAGCTAAGACAAATAAGTGAACCAAATAAGCAAGAGCTAAGACAAATAAGTGAACCAAATAAACAAGAGCTAAGACAAATAAGTGTATCAAATGAACAAGAGCCAATAAACAAGAGCTCAGACACATAATTGACGACAAATAGGCAAGGCTAAGGGGAAGGGTCAGGGTAGTGTTTCCTGAAGAGGTGGGTTTTCAGCCTGCGGCGAAAGATGGGCAGCGACTCTGCTGTCCTGACATCAGTGGGGAGTTCATTCCACCACTGCGGGGCCAGAACAGAGAAGAGCCGTGACCGTGTAAATCGGCCGCAGGGACCTCTGAGCGACGGGGCAACCCGTCGCCTCGAGGCAGCAGAGCGAAGTGGTCGGGCGGGGGTGTAAGGCTTGACCATAGCCTGGAGGTAAGAAGGAGCTGTTCGTTTCACTGACCTATAGGCTAGCACCAGGGTCTTGAACTGGATGCGAGCTGCTACAGGGAGCCAGTGCAGAGAACGGAGAAGGGTAGTTGTATGGGAGAACTTGGGGCGGTTGAACACCAGACGAGCTGCAGCTTTCTGAACAAGCTCCAGAGGTCTGCCTGTTACACTGCTCTACACAAAGCGGTAGCATCCAAATTTACACACTTTGACATAATTTCTCTATTCTTGGCAGGTCATTTTTTTTTTATTTACCAGCCCTTGGCAGGTCAAAAAAAATAAATTGGACAGTTAACACTCTTTCTTCTTTCTCATGCTTGTGTGTGGGCCCCATTCTTCAAGGCATGACTAGCACACTTCCCTGTTCTATGGGAAAGCTGCAAGTAAAGTCACTAGATGCCGGGCTAATCCGCATATCTGCCCACAGACACCAGATGATCAGCTTTCCCTGCTGACAGACACAGAGTGCTGGAGGGATTGTCTATCTATGAGTCTGCTGTGATGCTTTTTACATGCAGCGCTATGAAGTGCTTCTTTTATGAACAAAACTCAAGTACTCAAGTACACACGGTTGCCTTGATACAATGGGCCACACATTTATGCTGGTTTTTCAGCAAGCGCTTATTTATTTTCTGTGATCTGTATTCTTATTAATCTTGAACAGTTCTTAAAGCACTGCATCAAGAATAGACGACATTCAGCATGATTCAGCACTGAATAGACACTGAATAACACTGAATAAAAGAGAAAGACACAATAGCAAGGAAAGAATATACACACATTCTGCCTCGTGACAACAAAGATAATGCGAGAATCAGCATACTAAAAGTTTACTCATTATCTTCTCTAGAAAGTATAGCTTTGAATCATGGTAACTTAAAAGTGAATGACTGCTAAAGTACAGAGCAGTTGCAGAAATATTCATGAGAGCTGCTCAACAAACAGCTATCAAGCAGTAAACTGTGCACTCAATAATCTGAAGCCCCTCTGGAATGCAGATGGTTCAGATTTGTAAAATGTTTGAATTACTGAAATACACAGTCAAAGTTTATTCACGTGCAGGAATACGCAGTCACAATGACAAACCCAGTCTAATTTGCTTTTATCAGCTGTATCAACAGGGTGATTCCAGCAACTGCACAAACTTAATTGTGCATGCACCTTAGATTTGGATTAATGAGGTTCTACTCTAAGTCCTCTAGTTAGAAGTATAGTTATCATATAAGATATATATTGGAAATATTAAAAGAAATACATCATTCAACATTATTTCTTAAATGATCATTAAGTAATCTATAACTTGTATTGACCTCTCTTGGCGACCAGCAAGAATTGGGAGTGTGTTGACATTCCAATGGGCAAAAACAAAATGAGTTTTTGTTCCCAAACAGAGTACAGCCTAGAAAGTGAGTTTTGAAAGCCAGAAACGTCAGCACCAGACAAAGTAATCGCATTGGTATTGGTCAGCAACCCTATTGACCCCCCGCAGATATATTATGGTCATTTTCTGTTATGTGACAGTAATTATCGCAATTTTTATTTCATTTATTGCAACTTAAATGTTTAGATTATACTTATGTCATTTAAAAAACAGCACTCTTTCAGCATATTTAGGGCATAAATGTGTACATGATCACTCAAACTCAAAATGCAAACAGCCACCCAAGACAGCTCTAGCAGAGAATTCTCAGACCCTCCACATGAGGCCACACAGATGGCAGAGTATGGTGAGTGTGGCACTGTTCCTCTGCCAATAAAAACAAGAAGCTTCACCATAGGCAAGAGAAGGATTGGCCAAGGCTAATAGTCAGCTTCCCCCATCTGGCCTAATTATGGTTTCCCTTCAGGGACGGCCATGGCCTTTGTCTCTGGACAGTCAGCCTTTACCCACACTCTGTGTTTGCACTCAAGGCCTCTAATTAATGGGAGACCAAATTAAGATTCTGATCCAACACAGGAGGTGCATCCATGGCTCACTGAAGGCCCTTTAATAAGCATAGAATGGATTTCCTGCCCACAAATTAGAGGCTTAACCCATTCTGCGGGTTTATCATCACTATGGTCAGTATCCTCTGGGTGGCATGAGTTACAAGGTTGATGCCACAAAGACGAAATTGGGACATTAATGCTATTCGTATATCTGGGGTTCAAACATTCAAAAACCCTCAGAAGTGTTTGGGGGCTGGAAACTGTTCGTACAAGATGTGCGATGATTGCTGTGACGCAATTTACTGAAGAGGTTTTAGAGAAGTTATCTGAGAAGCTTAAGTGTGTCAGCATTGATGTGACATAGAACTGTCCAGATGGTCTTGAAGGTATCATTTTCTGAAGACATTGAGCGATACACGTACATATACATGTAGTTTTCAGAAAATGGTAATCCCACAGCTCAAAACTAGGGCTCAAATGTGACAGTAAATGTTGTTAATCCCTCAAAGCACAATTTGCTGAGGGATTTGAGAACTGGTGCACTGCCAAGCTTCTGACATGCCCTTAAATATTGGAGGAAACATCATGGGTGTGGGTGTCGAAATCTTCCAGTGAACAATGAAATTTTAATTCCAACCACTCCTGAGGAAGAAAATCCGCTGTAATAGGATTTGATGACACCAGATTGTTTCCACATATTAGGGATAGTAATTATATGAGTGACAATATCTTGCCAGACTGTGAAACAACAAAGTGAGATGCATGAAATATTGATTGCCAGAGTCTGCTGCTGTGTGTATAGTGTGTACTGGGGCCTGACAGTCAACCCTAACCAGTGTTACTAGGATAACAAGATTTGGAAGTTCAACTTGTCAAACAACAAAGCGAAATGTGTCACGGGATCCAACTTAAAACTTTTTGATACTTTTGATATGAATCAAAATGCTACAAGCAATTATAGTAAAAGCATGCACAAGTAAGAACTCACACACGATTTAAAGTTACAACCACATCTATACAGTATCTATCTAATAGTGAGGTAAAATAACTAAAGGCATAGCACACTGTACTCTAACTGGGGAGAGGAGACCTGATCACGTTGCCTACTTACTGTAAATGTTCCATCCATTAGAGGGGCATAAATTTAATAAAAATGCTAATATGTTACCGTCTACAAGGCTGGTTGGCAGCACATCTTCAACCTGCAGAGAAACACCAAAAAATTGATTTGAGCGGTATTCATGGCTAGTCATTTTGGAGCGGGAGCATCGCTTATCACAGGCTCCCTCACCCCGGAGAAAAGTGTTTGTTTGTTTGAGATGTCGTAATGAAAAGTTAATCAAGTGAGATAATTGAATGTTGTTCGGAGACAGAGGGTGGGAGGGAAGGTGCATGTTTGACACCTGTTTTTCATTAATCTATAAGGGCAGCTTGATCTGCTACCAAAAAGAAAAGAAAGAAAAATGTATACTAATGTTATGTGTATTACTTCCTATAGGTCCATTTATTCACGTTAAAAAGAAGACGGTATGTGTGCCAAGAGAGATGAACCAGAGAGACAATACACTCTCTCTGTCAGTAATGAGAACGGGTTCCTATTACTTTTCACCCAATGCTCAGAGGGCAACTGTGATTTGAAACCCTGAATAGCTTAAACAGTGAGATGTACCATTTCTCCAAACCAGTGGAGACAAGCCTTTGACAGGTGGTGGTATGACATGAGAATCATCGCTGCATAAAAGCCCAGTTTACCCGCACGCAGCAAAAATTGGTCCCATATTTCTCGGGATCAAATACATGAGGGCCTGTCAAAACAGAGCAACGTAGAGGCAGCTACACCTCATCACTGTAATATTCCACGGCATTCAGAGGATTATTCTTTGCCGACAATCCTCTGCCGGCGTAAGTGAGATTGGCACAGCTTGACAGTGAAAGTCCAATCAAATCTGTACACACATAATGAAGTATGCTTTTTATGGCACCTTTTTGTTGTGCTTTTTTCCTTTGTCACTCATAAAGCTCCCCCATTAATGTCGCAATAGTCATTTTTCGCAGATCAGAGCCAATATGTATTCTGCTGAAATATACATTTCTCAAACGGGTATAATGGCCTAACATCAAAAGCTTTCAACCAGTGGCAAGACACACTCATACTTAAAAAAGAAAGATTAGGATGCTTCAATAATGGCTTTGAGGCTCACCAATTTCATCATATTCCATCTATGTATCTCTCAAAATATAAATCAGAGATAATTGCATTTCCATCTGTCGGTGAATGCACAAAAATGGTTGAACCTCTATTCAAACTACACATATTGCGACACATGGAAATAATATCACTTTTATATATCACTGACAGTTTTCTCCAAGAATATTTTTGCGCTTAAGGGAAGGTTAACAAAGAATGAATCGTAGCCCAACACTTTACCAACAACAAATGGGGTGTTTCTGCAGTAAATGCCAAGCAATCATGATCTATTACTCTTAATCATAGCCTATTATTAATCACAAATGTAATGCTTTGCGTCAAGCTTGGTTAGGTGTGAAAATACCAGAGTACTTATTAATGAGCTATCTAAATGTCAATAGAAGTAAAATACTTCAGGAAGTGCGCGCCACTCACATCAGCAGCCATCTTATATGCATCAGTATATCTGCGCACAACACTTCTATGTTGTTTCAAATTGTACCTAAAATCAGAGCCAGTTAGGTATGAACTGAAGTGAACCGAAAAGAGAAAAAGTTTCATTCCACAGTTTAGTTCAGGAGAAGTTGGAGGCTGGTTTTGTCAACAGCAACTTTATAGTAAAACACCAAAAATAGTGGGTGTAATTCTTACACCCTTGAATGGTTTAGTCTGTATTTTTGAACATCCATATCCCATAAGAGAGTTGAGCTTGTCTCGATCTAGCTGTGATCTCTGATAACACTGATGTAAATGTGCTATCATTATGCAGTCCCTAGTATGACTTCTGCACTTTTTTAAAATATAATTTATGATTCTGCTAACCCCAAAGGTTGGCGCTTTTTGTGCAATGCAATGTTTGTGCAATACAGTGTTAGTAAAAAGTTTTTAAGCTGGTCCCCTTTGCTCCCACCTATCAACCCCCTTGGCAGTGAGACATGCTCTGTTAAGATTTAATTGGCAAATATCAAAACAGTGATACCCAGCATGATTTCCTATATATGGCAGGGGTACATTTTCTGGTTTAGAAGTGATAGCACCACTTTAAAATACACAACACAACACAAACACAAAAGCAAAGGGAAAACATTTAATGAGCTGATTGAACGCCAAAATAAAGCTTTCCTTTTCAAATTAGGCACATTAGGTCTAGGTCTGCATTTTTTTCTTTCTTTTCTTTTTCTCAATGCAAGCTGTAGACTTATTGGTCAAACAGCATCTTCAGGAAAGTCTTCAGAAAGAGGTGAGTCAGTGGAAAATGTTGATCATGGAGACATCTGAGATCCAACAGCACAGCCATGAGCCTGTGATTAAGAAAGAGCAAGTTTCCTGAAGGTGAACGAAAAGAGTTTGGTGGTTTTCCATCTGGGCACCTTCATTTTAAGGCCTCTCGGGACATTCAGCATGTATATTCATAAGAGGTGGGCAGGGAAGGGAGGCAAAAAAAAAGTTTTGTGAGACCCAGCTGGTTGCCTAAAACTTCTCTTTGGTGACCTCAATTTCTCCTGCCTCCCAGTGAGTTTGGTCTGTCTGAGTGGGACTGAGCATATGCGTCCCTGAGTAAACTTAAGGTCGGTGCCACACAAAAGGAGTGACCATTTTGTATTACCTTTTACAAAATATATCACAGATGCTGTTAGAAAGCAGACAATCCTAAACAGATTATTTTACCTTGAGGAAGAATGCTTCTTTTCTAAATTTATAAATAAGAGAGTTGTCAAAGCAACTGACTGCAGGGGTGGACCTTGGATGTGGATCACATGTCTTAACAGTACAACTTCTGACGTGTGAAAAAAGTTAAAGCACCCAGTTGCCATGATACACATGACATGACACATGACATTGAAAAGGAATGTGTTACTGTGAATAACCCCTTGAGATAGACATACACTGTATATTTAGGTGTCACATAATATTCATCAGATGGTCAAGAGCACAGAGGCAGTCAGAAGGAACCCCAAAGCAGTATTGCAGAGTACCAGGCGAGACAAGGAAGAGAAGGCTCGACTACTTGTAGTAATTACTAATTGTAAAGAATTACAGATTATTATTAGAAGGCTACATCAAATTTATAAAAGAGCATGGATGATGACTCAATACAAAAGCAGACATTGATGGAGCAAAGGCTGCCATGACGATCATGACTATAAAGAGTATGGTCATAAATGAAAGTAATTACCCAAATGTATCACCATAGTAAATTTTGAGGACAAATAAAATGCACCTCAATCTAAGGATGTGGGAAGTAATATTTAAACTTATTAATTACATTTAAACTTTATTTGTATAGCACTTTTAAAAACACAGTTTCAAAGTTAACAAAATAATAAATAATAATAAATAAAGTCTAAAAACTACATCAAAAAAATCTCCAAAAAGAAAAATAGAATAATAATATGACTGCAAAATGGTACAACACAAAATAAAACATGGAAGTAAAAGTTAAATTAAAAAAAAACATTAAAACAGGGGAAATAAACACAGGTGTTAATAATAGAACCATCTCAGATTTGTTTTTGTCCAGCTACAAAAAGTTCTGGAACATCAAGCATTTAATATCTGTGAGACAAGCCTTAAGGAGAGTACATACAGCTGGGTATCACCTGTGTAACAGTCGAATAATATATAATGATTTGACCTTGTGGAAGCATTTTATATTGAGAACAGAATGGGACCAAGAATTGACCCTTGAGGAATACCACAAAAGCTGAGGATGATGTGGCATTCCCAACAACCACTGAGAAGGTCCTGCTAGCAAGGTAGGAGCAAAACCAATTCAGAGCAGTGTCTTGGACACCAACCCATTTTTCAAGGCGATTAATTAAGATGGAGTGATCGATTGTATCAAATGCCGTGCTAAGATCTAAAAGGACTACGATAGAACAGTCTCCCCCCTCAGTTGGTAGTAGGAGCTTTGTTGGTTATTATCACCGCGGAGAAAGCTCTAAAGCCTGGATGGAACTTATATTATTAGTATTCATTAAAGAAATGAGCTGAGAGGAAACTACTTTCTCTAGAACCTTGAATAGGAAAGATCATTATGAAATGGGTCGATAATTGCTGAGAACAAGACGGACCAAATTAGGTTTCTCCAGCAGTGGCTGAACAATGGGATGAAATGGTTTGAAAGAGGAGGGGAAGGAGCCAGTGGCTATAAGGAGCTATTTATAATGGAAAGAATTACTGGTTCAACAGTAGAGACATCAGCATCATTTCTTAATTTCTATTTAAAATATTTAAATTATTTGTATACTGATTTTACAGCCTAATTAAGTTATTATCAATATTAGTGATGAATGTTATAGTGCAGTTGAAAGTAGCCTAAATTACTGGGAAGAAAAGAAAGGATTGCATGTGACCAAGGATGAGCCGGGGGCCGACACATCCAAACTGGTTTGTAGGATTTTGGGCAGGTCCAATTCATGTGCGAATAGCCACTAAAATAGCACTGCCTAATTGACTTGCGCTTTAGACGTGGTCTTCACAGGCGGAAGTCACCAAAATTCCACTGCCCTAGCTAGGTTGCGCCACTCCGCCCAGCCCCACGCAAATCTATCTACCAAATTACCAAACTGACGACGCAGGGAAAAATTCTCACTAAATTGCCAATGTGCCGTTGAACATTGAATGTGCTGTAAATAGAACCCTTTAGGCAGAAAGCTGGTCAAGAAATCATACGCTATCCGAGAGCCAGCCAGCTGCACCAAGACACCTCCTCTTTCCGCCGCCCTATTTCCTGGAGCACTGTCTCTGCTGTCTCCGACGGTGTACACGGCAAGTACTTCAACAGATACCCGTGTGCACAGGTAAGATCTGCGGAGGCTGGAAAACCTTTCCCTCAGAGATGCGACAACAATAGCCCTCAACGGATGCATGGATATGCAGGAGAGTCTGATGATTGTAAACCACAGCAGCAGAGATAAAACAAGAACACAAACAAGAACACAATAAACAGCACCGGTAAGACCGGATGGGGAGCATAGCCAAACAGAGGTGCCATCATGCGATACAGCAAGTATAGTCAGGCCTAATGCACGTACATTAGGCTGACATTTTCTTCATTTTTATTGCTACCATTTAGAATAATGTCGAGTCAGTTACCTTTGTTGGAGATCTGGCTGGGACCTTCATGAACGTGATGGACACCCCAATACTTCAACTCGTATGTATTATTAAAACAAAATTAATAAAGAAGGAGCTAAATAACAATGTGATGGCTTGTAAACCAACTTACTGGGAGTTAAACAGACATTCCTGTCTCTGGTTTCACTCTAGTTCAATGAAGTAATACAAGTGACATAATTGCATTATATTGTCTAGGGTACCCGGAGTAATCTAGACAACTACGAAGATGACTAAATACTGCATGATTGCGATTGAGTTCACAATGTACAAGTTGGACTCAGCATCCAATGGACAGTGTGGCATGGATGCGCGACCGCCCCTGCCCTTTTTGCTCTGAGTGTCGAAGTGCCCTTTTTTTAAACCTTTATTTAAACAGGGTAGGTCTCTGCCCTAATCAGACACTTGAGCAGCTCAAGTGCCCCTCTGGTCTGACCTTAAGGCAAAAATGAAGCAGGTTTTTTCTCACATTGTGTTGTGTTGTGTTGTTTCTCATATTTAAATACCTTGATACCTTATAAATAAATTAAGCTGAAAAACTAATAAAAACCTAAAATTATAATGTTGTTGTTTATGTTTGTTGCAGTCAGAGCGCGGTTCTATCACCTTTACTTCCTATTTCGTGTTGTGTGTGCGTATTTGTGTGTGTGTGTGTGTGTGTGTGTGTGTATGCATGTGTGTGTGTGTGTGTGTGTGTGTTTGTGTGTGTGACCTAATTCAGCCTAAACTAATATTCAGTCCAACCCAGTTGGGGGGGCTATATCAGCATGCATGCATACACCCACATTGGTGTGTGCGGAGGAGGTGCCCCCCTTTTTCATTTTTCATTTCAGATTACAGCGTGTGAAAAAATATTGCTCACAAATGAAAAGCAGCATGTGTCCTAAAAACTAATGTGCTTTGAATTCACATCTTTATTTTCACATGTAACTTTTTTGTAAGGGCGTGGCTACATGCTGTCCTTTTAAAGCTATAAACAACACATAGTGTTGTGTTGCTTAGGAACATTTCAACAGAGATGGAAAGTAAACATATTGAGGTATGGATTTTTGGTACTTCAGTTACAGGATGTTTGCTCTAACCACTAGACCAGGGTTGATACTGCATCTGAACACATAATTTATCAAACTGTATTCATTTACAGGTGATATATACTCAAAATCATACATTTAAATGACTTAAATGACTTAAAATCCCAAACACACTTACATTGCACACTGTTACAATGTCCGCCCTTTGAGATCAATATTAATTTAATCCCTGAATCTCTCCGTCCAGGCAACCTACCAAGTCAATTTATCAATTCAAGCATTATTGTACTGGAGCGCAACATTGGAGCAGGCATTTTAGTCCTGTGCCAACAAACAGACCTTTGGATTCTTTTCAGCTGTGAATCTGAGGCCAAGATGCCAAACCGCCCCTTGCACCTAGCACTCACACACAGGCGAAGCCCAGCATGACTTTAACTGTCTTGTGGGTCAATAAAGGTCACAATTTCTGCCAGACAGGGGCTACTGTTGTGCCCAGTCTGCACCACTCACTAGGAAGATACTGCCTCATCACAGAAGCCAGGTGTCCATGCCAGCTTGGTATTGTTGGTAGGAATGTGAGCAACAACAAAAACCTGTGTACAACACAACACCTGGTGCTACTGTCCCGCTGCGCCTCTCGCCTGCTCTGACAGGCAGGATGATGGGAAGTCACCTTGGCTACCAGTTTAACCACAGAAGACAGGCAACGCCAATAAAACAACTGCCAGCCCATGCTGCCATACTATTAAACCACAATTTGATTATGGATCATCATGTACCAAGGGAAGATAAAAGCATGGTGATGCATGTGAAGCATTTTCCTCAGAGACATTGATTTTTATATATTTAATATAGATTACATTTGTGAAATAGGTGAAACAGATTTATAAACCTTTAGTCTATAGTGATTGATATATACTACCAAATAATAATAATACTATTTATACTACACCTGAGGTCAGCGCTAACATTCAGGAAATAACAACATACGCCATTGGTTCAATGTTGATGATCATTTCCTCTTACCTCGACAGTGCACTCCTTCGTCGTAACCATCTTGGCAGTCTCTAGCCCCGTTGCAGAGTTTGTTGAAATGAATACATTTTCTTGTCCCGATACACTGTATGTGATTAAGGGGACATCTGATCACCACCTCCCGCACACCTAAAGCAAGGAAACAAGAACCTGTCAAGATTTGAAAATGCCTAACTCATTTTTTCATTAATTTCCTAATCCTTTTCAGCGTTTCAAGGGCTGGACCCTATCCCAGCATGCACTGAGGAGAAGGCAGGGAAACATACTGAACAGGTCTCCGGTCTATCACAGGGCGACTGCCTAACTATTGCCTGCAATTCAGAGTTGTGATATGTCAGGGAATAACCTATTATTTATGGGAATCAATGCATTGTAGCATTAAGAAGTCATGTACTATATCAAGTTACTCTAAAGCCGCTGAGTATGAGCTTTCACAGTGTGAAACAAATGTGCGTATTTCATTGTCATCATCATTAGTATTTTCTGCAGGTGAAGTCATTTTTTCCATATCTCAAAGTGCTGATACTCCTTTCTATAGGGGAGGCGGGAGAATGTATGCATATGCAAATGTATGTACACTTCACAGCATAGTTCTTTGCACACAACAGATGTTCGGCACACCGCTCTGCCGCCACACTAGTGGAGGCTTATAACGAACTGCCCGAATCTCCCTCCCAACCAGGCAAGCAGCGGCGAGCAGCTGTTTAAGGATTCATGAGGCACATAGGTGACCCTCATCCTTGTAGCAGCCACAAGAGCACATAAAACACATCTGACCAGCGTGCCAGCATTGTAAATGTGTCACATCTCCACCCTAACTACATTGGTATCAATTACCAATGCACCGTCGCAGCCACTTAACAGCAAGATTTATCGCCCACGCGGAGGGATCTGTTACAAATCCCGAGAGTTCTCCCACACCTACGAACTCGCATCCCAACACACTTGAACCGTCCTGACTGGGTGATTACTTATTCACAGCATCCATTTATACTTCATAAAGTAAGAGATGCCACAATTAAGGTGGCTATTACAACGAAGGCTGTCATTCCTTGCTGATTTAAACAAGAGATTTGTGGACCGGTAGGAGTATGTCTGTATTAACACAATGATGACTCATTTTGGCTTCTCCTCTCAAGCATTTTATTGCCTTAAAGGGGTAGCAGGAGATCTTCTTGTTTAATGTCTATTTCTTGGCTGTCTCTCCAAGCCCCAATCTTACATCGTATTTAGGCAAGTCAAATAAAAGTGACCTCGTCCCTGAGAGTTCATATTTCATATATGAGCGAAGTGGCAGCCTCATCTGCTGGGCTCCTGAATGTGTTTTTTGAGCTTTGGTTTTTCCTCCACCTCATTTCAGGATGGACCAGTGGCGGCTGGTGCATTTTTCTCCAGGGGGGGCTATACCAAAAATCAAACAAACATGTACTAAGGTATCATCAGTGTATTTAAATAAATGAAAAGGCCTTTATTTGTATTTGCTGAGCTGAATGAACATTTGTTGTAATGAAACGTGCTTAAGGTAAGTTAAGGTACTTCAATTAGTGCAAATTCTTTATAATAATTATCTTTTATACTACAATATGTAATGGTGAAAGACTAAAGTAACCGAAAAGTGCCTCGATAAGTGCAACAGAAATCTGACAACACAGAACCCTGAGACAATGGCAGAAAATTATGAACACAGTAAGACCTAATAGAAAATAACATTTAAGAAAAAAATAAATTAATATGGTATTACATTTGAAATACCCAGTGCCATCAAAACGCTGAGTGAACTGGCTCAAAGCTATATGACTTTGCCACCTTGTGGCTTAAACTTTTTGTACATAAATTGTGCCCTTCTCTCCTTGAGAGATGCACATTTCTCAATGACTCTATGGCACCACAGAACTTGACACAGTTTATTATTTTATTTATTTTTATGCTTACAGATCCCTATCCTGTAGCCTTCATCAAGCTAAGCAGCTATGTTTACTTTCCCAAACATTTGCATTTGTTTTTTCTGATATGTGGTTTAAATCATTCAAACCTGTCTGAATCCATGCTGGGTCTGAGACCTGTCGTTTGAAAAAGGATGCAGGGAAAGCAAAATAAAGCATTGGTGTCACTACATACAGTTAGCCAAGCCTTCCTACTAAACCAGCTCCTTGAAAACGACCGAGTATATTGTCTCATTCTGGCGCATTTTATGTCAGATGTACCACGAGCCACTCGCTCTCTGCTGCCAACCAGTGGTTGGTGGTGTGTAAATCAGCAGCATTCGATAAATGCTGTTTGTACATGCGCAGTTCGTTGGTGGGGCGCAGGAAACCAAGCTCCTATCTCTTGTATTGAGAGGAGCGAACTGCGCATGTACAATTTATAACGAGAGTCAATGGGCAAAGATTTTTGCGCCCCAGGCCGGAAATACGTGCCCTAGCAGTAACTTTAGACAACGTAGAACAATTTGAATCTACATTTTATTGCAGATTATACATTCTACTCACTAACTATATAATATTTACGTCGCTCACTTAAAAAAAATTAAAAAATAAAGTAATTTTTAAAGTCTTATTCAATGAAGTCTAGGATGTGGGGAGTGGTGGGGCGGCGCCCTAGCGCCCTCTATTGGCCAGCCGCCACTGGGATGGACTCTCCGGATTATACTCTATGCCATGCTACTTTTGAGACATCATACAAATATTTCACTTCTGAAGCATTCTATATATAAATATACATTTGGGAAAAAGTTTATCATTCAATATTTCTAAAATACAGAGGATCCAGGACTTAAAACTTGCCTCCTGTGCTTTAATTTTCTTGCATTTTGTAGGTAGGAGTAGGTAGGAGTAGGAGTAAGTGTCTCAGATGGTGGATATCACATTTTGTAAACAAGCACTTCATATGTTGACTAGGCTTACATAACTGAAGGTTTTCTTTCCGAAACACCATAGAACCATTCTTAGAAAAAAATGTTACTTGAAAATCAACTCAGTATTACAGTAAGTAGGCCATTTTTTATTTATTTTTTAAATTTTACTTTCATGTCAGCAATAGCTATAGAAAAGTATATGCCCCTATTTTAAAACAGGTGGACATACAATTTTGGACTTTTTCTTTTAACTTTAAACACAGACCCACCAGGACATCAGCACATGGTGAATCCTACAGCTTGCCAATCACCGATCACCATAAGATACACAGGAAGTCTTTATTTTCTCATTGCAGAAAACTGACATATTGTCATAGAGCATTCAACCCAACGCCACAACACAGCACTTGTCTGTTTGGCAAACGCGCTAGTTAACACAGCTGTGAGGGTCTCTGACAACGTAACAGCATTGTCAGCCTCTCCCCTCGCTCTCTCGCCGCGTGGGCCCTGATCTAATGTGATGAGGGTAGGATGGGGCATGAATATTCAGAGACTGATCCGGCATGCAGGGGCACACAGATGGTCTCTCAACAGCTGAGGTGCTCAGGATTGTTCTGTCAACGTCCCAAACTACTGTACTATGTCGTGCACACTCGCTCAGCATTGCATATAGAGGGCTCTCATGTGATGCAACACACCCTCTGGCAGCCATTTTGGAGGGGCTCAGCCCTTGGGTAACATTGTGTTTCCAACTTTCAGACCCAGCCATCTAAAGGGACTAAGGCTAAAGAGGGTCACGTTAGAGGTAAATATAAGACAGTTTGTCACAGTAACCTGAATTTGGAAACGAATCTACTTCATCAGACCATTCACTTATACTGTTAAAGCCTCGATTATCACATCAAATTTTGAAGTCAAAATAGTGACTATAATGACTATGTGGGAAGAGTTGGACAATAGATAGAGAGAGAGAGATAGAGAGAGAGAAGGAGAGAGTGAGTTAGAGAAAAGGACAAAATGGGAGAGAAGTTGAGAAATTGAGGGGTTGGAGAAGTAGCTCCCACTTGTATTAAGCCACTCCTGACGTATAAATCTACAATTATTTTAGACGAGAACAGCACGGCTCCAGTAATGGTTTGATAAATGAATAATGTCCACAGATGAAACAGGCAAGCACAATTTAATACCAGTTCAATCACAACACCTTGGTGGTTGTGGATGTTCCCCTGGCAAGCTCAAAAAAAATGATACAGTGAGATGCTTATTCAGGCAAAGCTGGAATAATTTATGATTAATATTAATGTCTTTCCTTATAAAAACACAGAACTATAGATTAAACTGTAACATTCCCATCTACAGTAAATACTGAACATATCATAACCACCTGAAGCACACATTATTATTTAACATCTAGTTTAACATCCAAGCATCCATCCATGCTGAATTACCTTTCAGCTATAATTTTTCATTAAAATGACACAGAAAATCAAATATTTTGTCATAAACAAGGTCTGCACTATTGAAAGCACGGTATGAATCAGCTTTCCTTTTCCCTTTTCAAGATAAAAAAATATGCCCCATTAGTTTCCAGTGTGTCCATGACCAAAACAAATTGTCGAGCTTCTAGCCCTTGCACATAGTGCTTTTAATTAAAAAAACATGGTGATATTTACCCACTTTGGAAGTGAATGAGGAAGAATCAGATGGGCCAAGCTAATCCCTCTATTTAATGTGCTATGAAAGGCTTCAGAGTGGAATATCAGCAGCTATGTTCATTATGACTATCACGTTAATCAGAGCTACTCTCCCGGTATATGTGGAATGATGAATTCTTGAAAGAAAATAATTGAGAAACTATCAGTGGGGGGTGCTCATTGAACTCTCCTTTTCAGGGATTTGCCATTTCCCTGACTTATCATTTGCATATGTGCAGATGAATTTAATTTTCTTATTTTTCCGGCCAAGTTGGTGATCAAAGTAGCATGCCCACTGACTTGAGGCTCCCGATCATGGCATACACTGCCAGGCACACATGGTCTAGTCAATATGAAGGAAATGCCAGCATAAAGACTTCCTGTAATGGCTCTATAATAGCGAAGGTCACTTTTCTGACATGGCGAATCCCACACTCCTCTCAGGCAAGGGCAAGAGAGGGCAAAACCAGTGCAGGGCCATATTGAAACTGCTTTAATTCTTTACAAATTCATTTTCAGACTTTTTTTTGTTTTTTTCCCCTCAGATTCTAGGTTTAATACATTTTTTAATTGTTTTTAGACTTAAGCTGAATGTGCATTGTCACATACCTACCTGCACATACTTGCCGACACGTACTTCTCTTTGCTTGTAGGTCTAAACCTCTGACAATCTGACATTTTGGCTTCCTCGTGCCATTACAAACTCACATGGATTTTCAGACGCACTCATACAGGCAAACATACAGGCATACACATAAACAAACATACACATGGAACAGCTCTTTTTGTTCATCTTTTCACGGTAGAAACTACTCAAAATTAAATTTATGGTACTTTCATAACAATTTCGCCCAAATCTCAAAATTCCACAATATTTCACATTTTTGTGATTTGCAATTGGTTGAGTAGGTTCTGGTCGTAACAAAACGTCATGGTCAACTCAGTCCCCCGCCCAAAGAAGTCCAACAGCAGCGCGTTACTTGATCTGATGATGGGAAGTTTAAACTAGCTGAAGAAACAGACAGAAAAGAACACACACCCACTAACGGAAAATAACTATGAAACCCTGATGAAGGCTTCGCGCTGAAACGTTGGTGGTAAGAGAATAGCATGCGACTTTCATTTACTTTTTCAATGTTTAAACTAGCTAACGTAACGTGTTGTGTGGGAGTGGCGACTGCTGGCAGGTTTATAATACTGACCCTGAAAGAAGGATGGAGAGTAACTTGGTTAGTAGCAATTGTTGACTTCTGTGTATCAACTGTAGGCTCAAGAAAACGTTTTAAACATGCCAGACTGCACAAAGTAATTCTGCAAACAGCAGGCTAGATGGCAGATAGCAGCCCACAAGGTGTCCATGCCATCATCAGTGAGGTTACCTTACCTGGCTGTAATTTGACAGCCAATTTCCGTGAAGTATCTTGTAAATCACACTGTGTGATCGTTATAATAATGTGTTATGTGTCATACTGTATTCATTCAAATGTGACTGAGGATTTGTATCAGCATTTTTTCCCCCAGAAACTAACCTTGCTAGCTCTATGGCTAGAGCCCATCCAACCATTTAATAATACCCCCCTCCTCTCTCTCTCACTGTGTGTGTGTGTGTGCATTAAAATGTGTATGTGGTGACAGAACATTGCAATAGGCATACACATACACTCCTGTACAGTCTGTTCATATTTTAACCAGATCATAAAATGTGGTATATGAAATAGATGATTATGATATAGAGCACAGATCAAGAATAGGACAGGTCGTCATATTTCATATGATGAGGCAGAGAAAGATATAGGAACATGTAATTCAGAGTGGTAGTATTGGATTAACTGATAGATTTGATTCCAAAAGTCCATCAACATTGGTGCTGTGACTCATGCTTTTACTGTTGGTGCCTTTCACTCTGAAGTGAAAATGATAACACTTTAAGATTTAAGAATTAAAACCTCTGGGTTGTCCCCCGAATCCAGTGTGTCCCTATCAACTTTCAAACCAAACCCACGCCCTTGCCTCGGATATTAGAATTTGTCTGGCCCTGTAAGAGATACTTTGATTGATTTCATACCAGGAGATTTAACCGCAACCTATTCAAACAGAAATGATTACTTAGGGCTTTTAAGACCCACGTCCTAAACTGACAGGTCTAACAAGTCCAACAGTTAACAAAGAAATGGGTCTGTTACCTACTATTGGCTTTCATGAAATGCATGGAAGAGTTGTTAAAAAATAAGATGACAGAAGGGGCGTAATGTTGTGAAAATTAATCTTTAGGCTTCTAAGCCTCTGTGTCACTGGTCTGGAAGAATAAAGATGAAGTGTAAAATGCATGAAGATTTCAGTTCAGCTGCTTGTGTGTGTGTTTGTGTGTGTGTGTGTGTGTGTGTGTGTGTGTATGTGCTGCAGCTGGAACTCATAGGAAACGGTGAATTCTTCACTATCCCATCTTCTCTGTTTGTTCTTATTCTTGTCAATTTTCTAAGTATCAACCACCGATGTTTAAAGGTTGAGGATGTTTACATTTTTAAGATGTCTGCTCTATGTGATGCTGTGGCTCGACTTGAACAGCTGAGGAAATATATATTTACGAATGTCATCTGAAACTGCAAAGCCATTTTCCCCATATCTTAGCTTGATTTGGATACAGGCTCTGTTTGTAGCCAGCTGTATACTGTAACTCATGTCTCAAAAGCAAACACACCCTGGCCTAAACAAATCCTGGGTGCGTGATGGCGCAATACTTATCTTGTTACTTGTTATATGCAATGTGAATCTTCAAGTATTTGGCAAAGACTTGAAACAGCTCCATGGCAACAAAGCGAACTGCTGAAATGTACCTGTTGATGATGTAGCACAATGGCATGAACAAGAGTATATTTAGAGCAGAATTGGGTGCTAACTCTAAAGTCAAGTGAAGAGAGCACATTTCATGGTAAACGCAGCTTTCTACTGCATGTTCTACTTTTAAACGGCGCAGTGGCCTAAACACAAATGACTCTTCACCAGAATATTTGTCCTGTGTGACCTTTACCTCCTTGACATTTGCAATGATGCACTCAGCCAGAAAGAGACATGTGTTGTATTTGTCTGACCCCAGATAAAGAGGAACATTGTTCAGAAGATAAAGGCTCCAAAGACAGCTGTAGATACCTACATGTTCAGGTTTTATCTCAACCCAGAAAAAGATGCCTGTCATGACCTACACATGGGCTATAGTAACAGGAAAGTGAGAGGAAGTGAGGTTATGTGCAGAAGATTATTGGTTTGCTCTTTCACACCTATTGAGAAAAAAGGATGCAATGAGTGAATGATTGTGTATTTCTCTCACCTCCCTCACATCTATATACCCTTGAGCAATGCATTTTACTCCTAGCTACTCACATGGAGCTACTGATTGGCCAGCAATTGAACCGAATATTGGCACTGGGCAACTCCCAGGTAGGAAATATCCATATGAATGTATATGTGTGTGTGTGTGTGTACATGTATACAGGCTTTGCAGTTCTATCCCAATTCTCCAGGCTGAAATTATCTGCATACAAACTCAGTTAGATTCATCAGTGGTGGAACTATCTGCTCCTGGTCAAAAACAGCATGGAAACCTGAAGGTGGAGAGCGGAAAAACCTCCGTCTACGCTGAACAATCTCCAACTTACTGTTACTCCCGAAGAGATCACTCCTATCACTTAAATTTTAAGCTTTTTTTACCCTGCAAACATAGCATTAGGATATAGAATAGAGTTTCTTGTCAGTTTCATAGTTATGCCTAAAAAAGAATATTCGTCTAATGGCAGAAATCCCACATCCAGATCACTACCACAAATCTGGTCAATTGTTCCTTAGCCCAATGCCTATCTGTCCACTAAGTTTCATGGAAATCCATTTATAAGCTTTTGAGATATCCTGCTGACAGACAGAAAGACAGACAGACGAAAAATGAACAAGGGTGAAAACATAACTTCCTTGGCAGAGGTGATTAATCATGTCTATTGAATTCTGTTGAGACGGCCAAGCCATATGTTTAGAAATGTACAAAACTGTTCACACCCATTGTTGCCCAAGAGCTGAGGACACCACCAGAAATACCTCTATAGCTATGTACTTGAGAGTTACTGAAATTAAAAAAAACATCATGCACGCTGACCAAATGTATGCCATTTTCCATACAAGATACCTGGTTTCTGTCAAGCAAGTGGTTAGCTTTTATTGAGACCCAACTCTGTCTGCTTGTCACACAAATTTTGTGATAAGCCCTCAGAAATGCATGTTAGCTCTGCATGTTGATTCTGGTCTGCATGTCTCATCTGTCTATTCCATCACATATTTACTTGTTTGATCCTTTCCATTTGCTTGTTGATATGCGGTAATCTGAACAGACTTGTGGTTATGTGCTAGTCAATAGCAGGTAGCAAACAATGAACCAGAGGATGTGGCTGGGAAGAGATAATCAATCTGTATGCTTCCTGAACTCAACAAAATGCCTGCATACTGTATACTTATGTCCAGCATTGTCTGTGTGTTTCTGCATGTCCATCCACGGCGATATCTGGTCAAGATAGAGCTATGAAAATAAAACCAGACTGCTCAGAATGTAGGACAAAGCTTGATCAATGCCTAGCCCAGTCTGTCGGCAGATGGGATGCAGCAGTCCTCTGACTGTCTTGTTACGTTACTGTAAATGTTTGCTTTGCATCAGGTCCAGTCAGTTTGCATTCCATCTGAGAGGCAGTGCCATGCTGTATAAGCAAAACCACCCTTAAATGCCAAAGACATTAGCTGTGAGCATATTTGTCCGGATGTCAACTCTCCCCTTGTTGCAGAAACATTTTGTTCTCGCACAATACCTGGTATCACTTATATTTACAATAACAGCCCAGGGTTTGATAGATGAATGACTGATCATTTCATATGAGAATATTTGAATTTCCTTCTTAATAAAAAACCTCTTATATGACAATTTAACTCTCCAAAAAGCCATACTTCACCCCCAAAACACAACACTGCCTGCTACTCATGTGTGCATTAGCCACAATTTATATTTTATTTATTTACACTTAAATAGATTATATTGAGTATCCAGTCAAAGTCATTTGATAGCGAGGACTAATCTCACCAGCGTACAGTGAAATGAAAGTTGTCGTAGTGTTGGCCTCCATACATCCAGGCTCTACTGTGCAATAAAGAACCCATACATCAGCCTACAGACAGGAATGAGTGGAGCCGGGGACAATCCACTAGAACGGCACTTCAGAAATATCATACAAATAACAGCAAAATGGCCAATTGAATATTATTTGGTAAACAGCGACATAATTAGTCAACAGAGATACTTTTGTGACCGACCATTATGCAAATGTTCCAATCTAATTGTTCTGGGACCAAATTCAAATGAATAATGCATATTTTCAGTCAGAGGGGCTAAAACTAATATTCACTGAAACAATTATCTCTTCTAGAGTATCACACGCAGTGTTGTATTCAATTCTGACACGCTTTCATGAGAGAAATAAACATAATCGTTTTACTCGATGTCTAATGTCTTCTAACTTAATGTCATTAGTGCAACAAGATAAATTAATAGGTTTGGCTTGAAATGAGTAAATTACATCACTGATGAGGTGAACAAACAGAAAGCAAAATGGTGCTGCCAATCCACAAGCGGCTCTCAAACATTTTCATGTAACAGAACCCCAAATAGACAAACATTACGACGACAATTTGATATTGTATTGAATTGTAGAACTGTCTACATTGTAGTCTACACTGTACGTAGGGAGATAATAGTGGTGATAGAGAAATATATGATTACACTAGTCATTCTTACACATTATATCATTTGATAATTTCTAATGAATCAAAGTGTTAATCTGAAAGTTCCTTGTTTGTTTGTTTTTATTTTGTTGGTATTGCTGTGATGTTTTTGCACTTCACTTGCCAATCAAACAATGTGCTGTGGCGTGTGGATTTTCTGTTAATGAAGTCTGAGCTTCTGTAGATGGTACTCTATGCTTTGTCTGTTCAGCTATGGTTGTATCACTACTCATACTAACTACAGTTCTTCTATTTAGTCCAAACAAATCACAGTTTTTCTGCTAGAGATGCCCTGCAAGCCCCTAAAGGACCCCTAGTGGTTCCCAAACCCCACTTTGAGCATAACTGCTCCACTGCTACAAAAAAGAAATGACTCAAGGAAGGAAGGTCAAGGAGCAATTAAAGAGGTGATTTGAATTTTGTATGTGGATGACATCATGAACTGACCTCCCCTCAATGGTATCAGCAGCATTTCTATCACATGTCCTTCAAATAAAATGAGTTACTGTCCTATCGCTTGGCCTTAGATTCCTTCATTAAAATGTAATAGTTTTAGTGGAAAGTCTTGACCTTTGACTTTATTTATATTTTGCACTATGTGAAGAGTTTCAGGACCAAATTGGTGTGCTGGCCTATGGTGTGAATCAATTGATCATAAGGGAGTAAATAAGTCATTTTTTGTGGAAGGTATCTTTAATGAGGACCATGGTTAGAGCAGAATATACACAGTGAGGGGGAGGACGTGTATTTTTCTCTAAATAACCTCTGGCGCTTACCCAACTCCCTGAGAATGATCATTGGACCATGACCACTGTTTATCGAGTGGCTATAAGAAATTGCACTAGCTCATCCCTTTCTCTATCTATTAGACTGCCCATTATTCATGATTAATAAATAATGGTCGGTGTCATTGCTCATGCTCATTGAGAGCCAAGTCCAGGCTACATTTAAAACTGACAGCGACAGGAACGGTCAACGTGATGTTACAGACTATTACTCTTATTGTGCGGTGTGGTCCACATTTGTGACTTGTGTTTGTTCTGATTTACAGCTAAGAGCGCTCTAACACTCTGTTCTCTGCCGCAGCAGCAGGGGGCTAATGTAGGCTTTAGTACTTTAATGTCACACTATGGTTCTATGACAGCAAACATGTCAGGTTATAAAATATGCTCTTTCTTTGGCGCTTCAGCTGACAAGCAGGGATGTTGTCCTCTACAATACTCATACTAGGAGGGAATACAAAAGGGGAAATATGTCAATGTAGCTAACTGTTGAGACAGCCTCTATGAGGGCGAAGACAAAGTGGTAGTGTGCTCCTCCCAGTGTGTCACTTCTGACATACATGAGGCATTGTGTGGGTGCTGGAGTGACACCGGGGAGCCAAACTTTTTCTCAGACTAACAGTATCTCCTAAAACAAATGCTGCTAAACTGCATACATAAACAATGCCTTCACATACATAAATGAACATGAAGTTCTGGTAAAGATGAAGGAAACAGGTTCATGAATGAACTTTAACCGTCACATACACATACATGCAGTGAAATTCTTTTTCCGCACACCCCTGACTAGATATACTAGATAGGTCAGGGGGCAGAGCGCAGCCATTGAACGGCGCACCTGGAGCAGTTTTGGGGTTAAGCGCCTTGCTCAACACTTCAGCAGTGTTGGTGGGCACCGTAGCTGTGACACCAGTCATTTTTTTCAATCACCAGCTCACAGCTGAAGTTATTGGCACCATTGCAATTCATGCAGATAATGTACAATATCTTCTGAATTAACTGGAAATTAAAACAACTTTCTGTCTTCACACATTCAGTTATTAATTTACAACATTGCATAATCAAACAATAAGAATAAAAAGATCCACCTGAACAAACCTAAATCCTACTGGGAAAATGTTCTGTAGACTGATGAAACCCAATTTGAGCTCTTTGGCAATGCAGATCAGCACTTTGTTTACAGACAATGAAAGTAAGCTTAAAGAAAAGAACACCCTACCTCCAATCAAATACGATGGAGGTTCCATAATGCCGTGGGGCCGCTTTGCTGCCTCGGGTACTGAGCGTCGTGAACGTATTAAGAGCATCATGAAATCAGAAGATTACTAAGGCATTTTGGAGCGAAATGTGCTGAGCAGTGTCAATTGAAGGTCATTGGTCCTCCAGCAGGACAATGACGCAAAACACACATCCGAAAGCACCCAGGAATGGTTCAAAAGAAAACGTTGGACTGTTCTGGAGTGGCCAGCAATGTAGTTCTGATCGCAATCCCATTGAGAACCTATGGCGAGACTTGAAATGTGCAGTTGGTCAAAGGAATCCTTCAAACATCGAAGAACTGGAGCGGGTTGCAATTGAAGAGTGGGAGAAACTGCCAGCAGAAAGGTGCAGGAAGCTTATTGATGGTTACAAGAATTTGCCAAAGGCTGTACAAGTAAGTATTAGAAAAAGGGTGCCAATAATCCTGGCCGTAGCCACTTTTCAATTTTGAAGCCATAAAATACTTTTTTTATATTTGTCTTCTTATTGTTTGATCATGCACTGTTAAAACAGATGAACATGTTTTACATGAGTGAAAATTGGTTCAATTTCTAATTATTTCAGAAGATATTGTACATTAGCTACATAAAATGCAAGAGTGCTTGGCCAGAACTGTATGCTTTCATATGTTTTCAACCACACACACAAAAACACATGGACACACACACACCATATTTGTGTGTTTCCAGCCTACTAGCACTACCGGTAAAGCAGATGGCACAAGCCTGGGAAGTGTATATGAGTTCTGCTCCAACTGTAGACAGAGATAGAGAGAGACAAAATTAAAAGTCTTATTTCAAAGCCGTATGCTTCAGAAGAAAAACATCTTTCCCTCTGGCTGCAAAAACAGCACATTAAGATAACTACAAACAGGACGCACGCATGGCAGGTTAAAGACGTTGATGATAGCAAAGGCCAATGGGCTGCATTTGATCTCTAATCAAATGCAGGGCTGAGGAACTGAACACGATATCCAATTACCGTTGGCTGCACTGACACTCCAGTCACATGTTAAATGATGTAGGGATAGTGCATAGTGCATTATGCCTTGAGCAGATCTCCTTCCCCCCATCTCCACACCTTAGTTAACTGAAGGCAGCAATGCAAAAGTCATGCACATTTTATAGGCTCGTGGATAGACAGTCACAAAGCCTTGCACTTTCAAGGAAAAACGCTGTCAAAATATGCGGTGATGTTTAAATGTAAACATGCTCGAGTAAGACTAATGGCATGTTTGAGGATTTTTTTGATGATTCAACAGAAGGGGTTTGTCTCGGCATGGAGAGAGAGATGGAGAGGAAGTAAATGTTACATAATGCAAAAGGCCCTGTCCTTCAGCTCAATAACAAGGTGCTACGCTACATTACCCCCTAAACCTCCATCCAACTGGCGCCAATTCTCACGGGGACCAGACACATTTGTGATACATTTATTTCAATATGAGACTTGCCAGATAAAATACCCTGCAGGATGTTGATCGGCAGCCCAAAATACACTATATATAGTTACTTCAGTTTCATTGCAGGCAGGCCCACATATTCTCAGTGGTCCTGTTTCCACAGGGGCTTTGTCAACTACTTCTGCATGTTTCATTGGTAATGTGAGTTTAGGTTTAAAATAAAGTACTTGGAGATTTCATGTGAGCAAAATAAAAAAAAAGCAAAGTAAGAGCTGCCATACAAACATTCTAATGTGCCTCGGGTAAAGTCCCATGGATGTTTTTCCAATGATCAAAAATTAGGATTTTCATATTGAACTCCAGAGTAATCAGTAAAACTGCATTCATGCTGTTCCCTTGGTCTATCTTGCAATATTGGGTTGCTCAACAGCTTTGCTTGGCACTCCCCCACTGCCACTTGAAACACATCTTTCATCTCCCCTGTTTTAAAAGCAATGTTAAAAGTTTGAGCATGCACTATGCCACCAGACATCTAGCTGCGCCAAATTAGCCAGATCAAAACTGTTATGGAATTATTTACAACCATAGCCCGTACATTAAAAGAAAACAAAGTAATGCTTAGTTGATTTCCAGCACAGAATTATTCATATGACTTTAACTATACTGTAAAAAAAAAAAAAAGTTACTACAACCGTGAAATACACACACGCTGCAATCCTCTGTAATCAGCATTCCTGTGTTGGGTCATGGGAGACTTTTTCTCAGGATACTGTTTGTTTTCCTTGTTACTGCTTCTCTCTCTCTCTCTCTCTCTCTCTCTCTCTCTCCCCCTCTCTCTCTCTGGAATACTGATGAGCTCAGTGCAGAGAATCTGGGCGCTGTAGAGGAAAGCATGGGGAGACCTGCCCTCCCCTCTCAACACAGGGGAGTAAGTGGAAGAATCCCGGGAGAGAGTTGTCTTTCAAAAGTTCCCCTCCCTCTTTCCTGGGACACAGATCTTGTTGATTAGGTCAAGCCAAGCTGCAGTCATGAAACACAGCCTTAGTGACACTCTGTGACCATGTTTTTGAAGGCAGCTGCTGACCCCTTTTATTGTCTTGTCCTCTGGGGGTGACAATTCAATCAGGGGATTCAGTGGTCTCCATCTCCACCGCAAAGCTCTTAATGGCAGCGCTCCTGAGACAAACAGAACATCAATGAAATCTTTTCCTGAAGGACTCATGACGTGAGTTCTAAGACACTGTTAGCAGGCGTGCAGCATCAATATTGAGAGAGAGCTGCATGTTGCCAGTCTATAGATATTAGCAGTGAATGTGTTAATAAAATAAACATAGAAAGGATGTATTATGTATGAATCGCAAATTAGGAATGTGATTTTCCTAGCCTAGGCAAATTCTCTCTTTCTACTGTAAGTCTCACCACACAGGATGTTGCGTCGTCTCCAAACACATCAAAGGTTCCACTCTTTTTTGCGCAGAAAGCCTCTGCTTCGAGAACTCCAAAATCTGAGAATTGCCACTTTGCTGGCTTTTCTTTATCCATTACTGGAGAGCCTGCTGTTTCCCCAGGTCCCTGGGTAACTGTTGTCAGCCGTCCAGTCCCAGGAGGCCCGTGGCTGAGCGGGTAAACCTGTGCCTCCTAGTCTCTAGGTAGCAGAAGACAAGTCCCTGCCCTCCCTTTCCTCCTCCTCACAGGGCCTGAAGATTCAGTGATTACATCTCCCTGACAGAGGCAGAACAGGGAGGAGAGAGCCCAACGGCCGCACCGCCATTTTTACATTTCTAGAAGACAGGAGTGTAATGCATTACCTTGCCTTTTTCTTTAGATAATACATACCGCAATACAAATACATGGATGGCCGAAATATTCACTGAAATCAAAGCACTGTTGATTTCACACCTTGCTGAATTCCATGTGCCCTTATTTTAATCCTCTATGGCTTCACTCAACGCATATCAGCCTACATAAAGGATCTATTTTGGTTCCGCTTATGGAAGCCCTTGCTATCGTATAAGCAGGCAGAATCCATTCCAATCCTTCCTTCTGTTTGCAGGGAAAAGCTGATCTAATTCCCCTTTCTATCAATACATAATCCATGATAATGAGCTGTGCCGAATTCCCAAGATGAATATGCAATGTTTTCTCTCTGCAGGCATTGTAAATATAATGGAGCCAGCATTAATCGAAATGATAATGAAATACCTCGTGGAGATTAAACGACTTGGCCCACAGCAACCTTGGAGAAATCCAATACTTTAGCACAATATCAGTACATGACTCATGGAGGGAGAGAGAAAGAGATCATAGGTGAGGGTGAAACCAATCAGAGGAGCCATCAAAAAGTCTGCTGGAAACAGCCAACAGCCACGGTGTGTCCCATTTAATAAATCTAAATGTTGCTTGAAGAGGTATTTGTTTACAGGCTGAATTTTCTTCAAGTTGAAATGAAAAAGATGTCACAGTACTGTTTGACTGACAAGTGATCTCTAGGAAGAGATCAGAATTGTGAGATTAAAGTCAGAATTCTGACTTTAATCTCACAATTCTGACTTTAAACTCACAACTCAAATACATTTTTCACATGTGGCCCTAATCCTCTTCCGTACACCAAAGATGGCAACAAAGTTAAAAAAAATATATATATATAGGAACTCATGGATTACCACTTAAAATATCACAATAGGTTTACTCAGGAGAGACTAATGTGAAGGATTGTATGATTGAATGGGGTAGTAACCCCATGAAGGCAGCATATAATACATTTTCCCCTGATGGAGTCTAGATGCTGGTGGTGACGAGAAGGCAACCCACATGAATGCAGCATATGACGTGATTACAACAGCAGTAAGGGCTTAGTTTATGAGATAGCCAGTACTCCCCAGAAATAATTGCCCATCACCAGGTTTAGAAGATAGCCAGAGATAGAAGCAGTGGATAAAGACGGTCAGCAGTGACCAGAAATAGATCAGCAGTGAATAGAAAGTCAGCTGTGACCAGACACAGTTCAGCATTGGATAGACAGTCGGCAATAACCAGAGATAGTTCAGCGGTGGATAGAGATGGCCAGCAATGACCATATCATAGATCAGTAGCAAATATTTACAGATATACATTTACTAGCGATGCTAAACACCACCACCAGCTTCATGCACAAATTAAAACTGAAATCGTCATGGTTCAGGAGGATGACCAGTACCTCAATGTTGAAAAGAGGTAGTCAAACGCCTTGCATGGTGACAGCAGTAGCAGCGCCTACCTTAATTACTGAGAGAAAAATCTGTTCTGAATGATGACTAAACCAGGACTTGAACATGGGATTAAGCAGTAATTTCACCTGGAATGTAACAGGCTGCAATGATGAAATAATGAGTAACCCTTACAAAGACCATGATATCTCTAGGAGTGCCCTTCTTAATGATGCCACCACTGCTTTAATGTCACAAAAAACTGCGGATGCAGAATTGAATGGATGCAGCATGCCGTATTCTGCAGAGAATAAGGAAGCAGGAAGGAAATTATTGTAGGAAGCATGTTGATGCACCTGTCGGCCACCAAGTCGGTTGGAAAAGGAAAGGGCGTGCTTGAGATAGATAGGCTCCAGGAGCTTGTGACAGAAAAGGCATATTCCCACAGGTGGCACAGGACAGGGCTTGGCAACCTCCAACTAACATGACTAGTAGTTCAGTGTCCAGTTCAGATGAGTGTTGGACTGGGAAATGTACTGGGCTCAAAAATGCTTTGTGATATTCATAGATATCAACATTTTGGGGAAGGCAAAATTAAACATCCAAGATGAATTTATTTTCCTTAAAAGATTTTTTACTTTAATTGGTGGGAGATATTTGCAGCTTGGGGAAATGTAAAGCCTACCTAGCAAGGGAGCAGGGATTGCTGTGGCCAGGGAATACTGAGAAAGAGGAACATCTGCAGGATTTGAGTGGAGAGAAGCAGGTTGATTGAGGAGGAAAGGGTGCTGCATTAAAACCTCGGCTGAGGCAAGCATTGCTGAGGACGAGGAGGTGGTAGTAGCATTTCAAAGGTTTGTAAGTGCGTAAATGACTGAAGAGAGCTAATGAGAAATTACAGGGTAGCCAGAAGGGCAACGTCATTTGCAAGATTAGTTAAATTTGCTGGAGTTGCCGGGTGTGAGATGGAAGAAGGAAGAGATTCATTATTCAGGTTGACATTTCTGCACTGATTGCGGGCCATGATTCGGCGAAGACTCCTTGATTCTCGTTTGACCATGAGATGGCCCAGTAATAATTAGGCAGGTGGCTGAAGAAGGGGTTTTCTCTGAAACGGGGTGCCTGTGTCTCTCGGATATAGTTCCATGGTAGATGTCCATTTGGCAGGCAATGCTCAAACCTGGGATAGCTGAAGCCTTGGAGACGGCATGATGCCTTACTCTTTTAACTGGGCCAGCAGAGCAGACTCGGGCAGATAAACAGCAGCACTGTAATGACAGCCACAAGTAAGTAGCGTGATGATTGGTTCCTGGAACGCGTGGAGGGATCTGATTGATTGATCTGGTTGAACGTAAATATAAAAAGCAGGAAATGACAGTGTTGGAAAAGAGTTGACGGCATGGGAAAATCACCTCTAAAACTAGAGAGAGACTATCTAAGAAAAGACTTCCTGATTGGACTTTCACTTGAGCTTCATATCAACTTGTTTAATAGAGAATTAGCAATGTGAACTACATGGCCTAATAGTTCTTTTTCCTTTTTTATGTAGAGATGTTTGATTGGCCAACGATACTGTAGCTTATCCAAGCATACAAATCAGATATATTAAATTACTGTACATCTATGCAACAATCCCATTCCATGTTTGTTCTTTATAACTGATGTTCCCTGTAGCTAGTAAGTCTTTGTTATAATAGAGTCTAGTTTTGTAATGGCGTCCCTGAGGACCCCAAGCAAGAAACACTGAACAATACATATCATTTCAAAACTAAAGCAGTAAATAAGCAGTAAATAAGTGCAACAGGAAGGCTACTCTCTGTAATAGCCCCTGTACGAGGCAGAGGTCCTGAATTGGTAAATGTTAACATCTGTCACCCTTGATCTTATTCTGCAATTATAAGACTCCCTGACAAATAAGCCCAGCATTCGTCTCCCATCCAGGTTGCAGAGTTTGTATAAAAAAGGCAAGGTTCAAACAACTGTCAACTAATTACAGTGGACATTTTCTCTTCTGGCATGTAGTTTCATTGCTCTTACTGCTCTCTGAAAAGTTTCAGCGTAGCCTGACTCTCAGCTGTTTGAAGAGGACGGAAAAAGAAATGCAAACATGAGACGGTGAGAGATCGGGCGCATTGTTGCCAATTACTTTCTTCTTGAACTGGCAGGCAACTTGGATGTGGTAAACAAGAAAAGAATAGGCACTTTAATCGAGTTTTAATACCAGAAAGGCCAAGGTGTCAAATGATTGCTGTTTTGAGTTTTAGAAATGAAATATCTCAGCTTTCAAAAACGTCCTTCCATGACTGTTCCTACACCCACTTTCTGCACATACCGGTGTGGGCAGAATTTTAAAAACATGCAAGAAATGGTAGTTATAATTATATATATCCCACTTTTGCAAGAGCAGGCATCAATTGATGGCAGCTTTGACAGGTCGTTCTGTGCGTCTGACTCATTCTTGTGGCAAGATGAAACTTTTTTTGGCATATGGTAAAGACAATAAACTTATGGCTGGATATGAAATATTAATAATTTCATTATTCATGTAATTGTTCATATTTTTTATAATATATATGTGTGTGTATATTATTCCTTTCTTTCTTTCTTTCTCTATTTATAAGTGTTTAGGTTTGGATGTTTCAAAATCCACATTGTCAATGCAGCAGAATCCATGCCCCTTTATTAAATTACTAAATTATTAAAATGTTAATCATTTTTACACCATTTTTCTACTAAAAGCTGTTTTATCTAGTTATCACACTGTTTTATCTAAATTCATTTGACTGTACCCCGGTTCTTCTTTCTAATGATGTAGGCCTATTTTATTTTCATTGCTGTATGTATTTGTGTAGTTGTACTATTACTCCTTCCAAACAAACACAACAGTGATAAAAGTATTTTCATCTACTAGCGCAATCCTAAGGAAAATGTTTGCATCCACCATGCATTCAACAATGGAAGTTGATGATAGCCCACTTAAAATGGTGGAGACAGATCCAAAAGATCCACGTTTGGCGTTGATGGATCTGATGATGCAGAAGTACACAGTGAGTGCTACTGCCCTTCGTTTACCTGTGTTGGTGTTTTATAACATCCTGGACATTGCAGTCAAACAGTGCATGAATAAGAAAATCAGCTGGTATGACTTCTTCCTGCAACTAACTAAGGAGCTGCACACAAACTACATGACGGCCAGGGAGACTCTCACCTCATCACCGTTCCGATGATGATGCTGAGAAAACTGAACTTCTGTGTGAAACTGTTGTTTTATTTCCTTGCAAACTATTTCAGCACTAATTAGGCTACTCATTCTTGCTTGTATGTAGTGTTTTATTTCCTTGCAGTTTTAATATATTATGTAACAAATGCTCAAATGTAGCTCTGTTCTTATTTATATTTATTTTCCATTTAGCCTAAGTAAACACACTTTGGCCATGGTGCAATTCTTTGTTTTGAAAAGTAATGTTAAAGGCATATTAAGTAATCTATCGACCGCTATCAGAGACCAGTAGGAATTGTAACAACATCAATAGAACTTATCTGGTCTCTGGTGTTAGTACTATCAAACCCCTGCAGATGTATTATGCCGATTATGTGCAATGGGGCAAAAAAAATAAATCTCTTTATTACACCTTTGAGATTAGAGAGAGGTTAGAGATTAGAAAAGCGGCCTTGTGCCTGGAAGGTCAAATCCCTGGCTGGGAAAATGTAGGTGGGGAAACTGAATGAGTAACGTTCTCTCCTCACTCAGCAACAACCATCAGTGTTCCCTTGAACATGGCTCTTAACCCCAACCTTCCCCCAACCTGCTGTTCTACTGGGCAGCTCCCAGTGGCTAGCAGTAGAAGACTGTAGTTCTACTGGGCAGCTCCCAGGTCTGAATGTGTGCAATTGAAAATGGAGTTCAGTTGAGTTTCCCTTGCTAAATAAGTATAAGTGGAAATAATGGAAATATGGTATTAAAAATAAAATGCACACACAGTCTACAAATTAAATGTATTTGAACTATTATTAATTTATTTGCATAAAAACTAGATTTATTTCATGAGGAGGGTGAATAATGTATGTTTGTATGTGGATGAAATAACGATGAATGCAACAACCCCATTCCATGTTAGTTTCTTATAACTGATGTTTCCTATAGCTGCAAGTATTTGTTACAATAAAGTCAGTATGTAATTAGTTTTAAAATGGCATCCCTGAGGATTTGTTAACTCACTACAGCATCATTAGTTACATCTTTTTTTTAAATCATATTTATCACTGCACCACCATGCATTCAACAATGGAAGTTGATGATAGCCCACTTAAAACGATGGAGACAGATTATCATGGCACTCCCTTGCCTCCACATATTAGATTAAATCTCAAATACAAGTAAGGTAAAAATACAATACATAGTTCATACAAGTGCAGGGAGGAACAGACGTACAATAAAACAGAATAATTGGAGATTTATTTCCACTGTGGTCCTGTATCTAAAAATACATGAAAACCAATAAGCATAACTTCAAAACTAAAGCATAACAATGCATCTTTATCTGTTTGTTTTTTTTCATTACGATCTCTTGATAATTTTTTTTTAAATGATTTATAGATATCCCTGTTGTTAAGCGCATTCCTATTCTAGGAAATAGCACCTGAGTTCACAAAGTACTTTTTCCCACAGAGGTCCTGAATCGGTAGATGTGAACATCTGTCACACACGCTCTTATTCTGTAATTATGAGTCTCCCTGACAAATGAGATGCTGTAGCAACCTTCCATATGACAGTTTTGGCATTAGTGAAGGATGGATGGAATGGGTGACTTACACGTTTTGTCAGTTTCGTCAGAGGCGTCAGGGCAGTCTGGTTCGCCATCACAGAGCCAGGCCTCGGGGACGCAGGTTTGCCGGTCGAGACAGTGAAACTCCCCAACATCACACAAGATGGCTTCTGGATTGAATGAGGAAAGGATGGAGAAAGAGACAGAAAAGATGCAGCCTGAGGTGATGGGAACAAATGGGTGCTTCACATGCTTTAGCAGAAAACATGCACTAGATATGCACTGAAAGTGAGTACGAGTGGTTCCATCTTGCAGTTCTTTGGAACCAAGTTAATGGTATGGGTGAGGTGGTGCTGATCCGATTATTATTATTGTGAACTTTATGCCATCCTAATTGGAAGCATGAAGCTGAATAAAACATGGATGAAGTCATGGTCTTTTTTGAAAAGCGTGACAATAAACAGAGTCTATGCTTTGGTCAAAGACGTGTCTTTCGTACACCACAATTACATAATTCATCGTCGGGAACATGAGGCTGCCATGCATTTTTCTTCCAGAAGCTTAGAACACTGCGAAAAAAGAGTCAGACAGAAGTCGCCGAGGCATTGTGATTCTGACAGCTGCTTTCATCTAACAAAGACGTAATGTCCTTCGTGCCTTGGCAAACTATTACAAAGTAGTCTTGGCAAGTTTGTTCTTATCTCTTTGCCTCCTTGGGCATTGTACTTTGATTTGGGGGGCAGTGAAAGCCCAGTCAACTAAAAAGTCATCACAGCTTTTCAATATAGCAAGCATCTGTCAGAGTGTTGACATGTTTCCTGCCGGCAGCTGTCAGAGACTCGGCTCGATCATTCTTGGGAGTGACACAAGCTTTTGCTAAAGATTTGACACCACAATGTGACCTACCGCTACCTCTCCTCAGTGCCAAGGAGAAGCGGTAATTTGTTTCTAAGCTTAACCCAACAGGCCCTAACTCCCCCTCCTACTCCCCCTCTCTCTCTCGCTCTCTCTCTCTCTCCACCTCTCTCCCAGTGTGTTCCTAACCCATTAGTGGTGGGAGTGGAGCAAGTGGGAGATCAGGTCTGTACGTTTGAACAGTGGGAGTGATAATTCAACGCACCACTGCTCCCTGCCCCGGCACCCTCCAGCATATTCACTACCCAGGGACAAATCTGAAAAGGTCAAACATCTCATCCATTCTACCGCTTCTATTCCACCTGACGCAATCTATCTGAAATCTTGCAATTTGATTCAAGGTCTCTTCTGAAATATTCAAAGCCTTTTTTCATGTTTTAAAAGGGGACATTCTTAAACGTGTGAGCATACTGATTGCTGCACACCAGAGGCTTCAATAAAATACTTTTAAAGGAAATAAATTTCAATTCTGAAGCAGAAAAAATGGTTTCTCAAGGAAGCCTACTGCATGAGAAAATGGTCCACTAACCCTTTTTCCCCCAAATAAACTGGAACAGGACCATCGTTCTCAACCAAAATAAAAATATATCTTACAGAATACATCTCAGAATTTCATAAAATACTTTTTTTGCAATAAGTGGAACAACATGAACAACTAGCTGCAGTTAAAGCTGCATTATGTCACTTTTTTATGTAAAAATACAAGCGCCTTATCAGTCTAGTTCATGAAGTGGGGCTGTGACAGAGAAGACTGGCCCCTCCCCCTTCATTGATTCGCAGTAGATTCGCTCCATTCACCCAATGAAGTTTTGGAGTCGGTAGGTACCCTGGGGGGAAAGCTTTCTCTGACCATAGGAAGTGACTTACGAGCTGAATGCCCACAGCTCCGAAACAGCAGTGAGCGAGCTAGCGCCTTGGCTATCGTCGCAGAGAGCTGGATTTACCGCAAGCGAAGATGACTGAAGCTGCTAACAAAGCTGCAAACAGTCACCTCTCGCTGCCACTTGGGGCCGCTAACAACTAGATTACATAAAGTTACATAGTGCAGGTTTAAGAGCAGTTTCTTAAACCATCAGCAAGTAACAAAATATTGCGATCTTCAACTGGATTTGTTGACAACTTGATAACTTGACAATTCATAGCCTCCGTACAGATTGTCATTCCTATACATATTATCAACTGTGGGAAAGGATATCAAATAAATAGAGCATAGGCCTTTTTATATAAACAATATGATGGACTGACAGAACAGTACATAACGTGCCATATTAATGGTACAATACACTTTCAATAGAGCTCTTCCCTTAACATCTACTGTTGATGTCTACTTAACCTCTTTTGCACTAAAAAGAGCTGTAAAAGTCTTAAACTTTTACTTTTTCATTCCAACCGATCTGCACATACAGTATCTATACATGGTGAATTAATTGTGGAGCAGAAAATGTATTGTGATATTTTCATTTGATCCTTTGTACTATACCAGAAATAAGTAATCCAGTCTAAACATTGGAAACTTTTAACATAACATCTAGTACCCGTATTGGCACTGATCTGAATTATGAGGTGAGTATATTGTTACTCCACTAATAATTAAAGTAGACATGAAGAGGACAAACATTATTCACATTTCCAGAAACAAAAAAAAGACCACTCACAAGCGTAACACATCAATAAACACAACTGGGGCTTGAGGTTTAGTGAGGCGTGCTCAGTTTGCAAAAAGTCTCTGTAGATGTGTCTCTTGCACCTTTGAAGCTGAATTGATTACCATTGAAAAGCAGAGGGCTGGTGGCTAAGGGGTCATTTCCTCAGCTGGTGGTGGAAGCCATGAAAGAGATGGGCCCTGGACCTCGGAGCAGCCTAAGTACCTATTGATGTTCTACCTTCTTTCATGCAACTCCTTGAAAGAAAAAGGCCAAATATGAGTCATCCTAATGACCTCTTATGTCAATTCACCTCCCCTTCAGATCCGACAAATGCCTATCCTTGCCTCATACTGTCACCGCAGCGTTGGGGGCTTGATAGAAAGAAAAGGGACAAACATACAATTGAGGCAAGCCAACCAGTCCATTTTTCTTTTCTCCTTTTCCCTGTTTGAAATGCCACTGCATTTGCATGAGAAAGATGCATACGGCAGACTGTATCACTAAGCAGTATGGTTATTTGCAGATAATTCCGTACAAACAACAAGTGGGTGGCTAGAGGAAAAAACAGCGAAAAATGGCAGCGGCCTGTGGTGAGTGGAAAACAACAACATACTGGTGCCATTACCATAACAGTGGAAAACGTTCAGTGGAGCTTGGTCGGGAACATTATCATGAGCTTCATTCCTGACACCCAACTGCCACCACTGGCACAACACCGTAGCTCATTAAAGCCGTTGGAATGCGCCAGATTTTTTTCGGAGAGAAACAAAGCGTCATTTGGAGACAGGCTGACAGGGAAGATGGCTTACAAACATGGGGAAGGAAGGCCAGCCAGCGCTCTCTGCAGCAGCACACATTTTGATGAAGTTTAGTTTTCAGCATTACATGAAATGAGATATGCACTCTCAAATTGCAACATGATCACTTATAACACAGCAAACCTCTTGATCTGGCAACCTCAAACATCGTAATGAAGGGTAATTTTCTCACTGCTATTAAAATCGGTGTTAAGTGTGTGCCTAGGTCTATATTTAGGGTAGGTAAGTTACAGCGTCACATATGCAACTGGCTTGCAGCATACACATGGTCCAGAATATGGTACCGTGGTCCTAAGCCACGTGCCTCTTCAAACAAAACTCATGTTCTAAAAGCAGCCAATACACTGCTTATGTTACTGGATTAAATGTCAACTATGTTGTTTAGCTGAATAAAAAAAAAACATGTCTTTGAATATTCCTCAACCGGGCCTATCTTAGAGTTTCAGGTTGAGAAATAGCTGCTATCTCAGGAAGCTATTTGCAGCTCGTCCAACCTGCTCGGCTCTACTTAGAAAGCTGTGTGTGAACTTGACAGGTCAGTGATAGTCCATTAGACCCGTATTACAACCAAGGAGCTCAAGGTCACACAATGACTAGTTTGGAGCAAAATAGAAAACAGTAGTTGAATAAATTTGAATACTACAGACAAACACAGACACACTCATACACACACTCACACACACACACACACACACACACACACACACACAAACATGATTAAACTCGTATGAGCTGCATGCACTGTGTAACACAAGTCAAGCGGATCTGCTGAGTTCAAATACACATTTTTCACAGGTCTAATCAGAAGCACAGAAATCCACGTGCACGTGCACATGCACACACCCAAACACTCTCATACCAAAAACCCAGCTGCACCCATGTGTGCAAACATTAGTGTATGCAAACCCTCTCATAGTATCAGAGCAGGGACTTTGCTTCCCGGCCAGCTGCAGGTCATATGCATTATGGATGAGTATTGGGCTGTGAGCCAAACTAAGCAGGTTATTAAGTATAACCACAGTATAATGCGCTCTCTCCCTTAATCTTCATATCTCCGATCTGCCAAAAGTTGCAATGCAGTGTGACGCATCTCAATAATGCCTCACACCTGTGTGATGAATCTTTATTACAAGCGTATCGCTAGAAGTGACACACGCCATGTGGTATTTAGACCTAAATGCCATCCAGGTCGACTCTGATCAGAATATGAAGACTAGAGAAAGTGCCATTACTCTGCTCACACTGATGAATGATTTCAGAATGTCACAGCGTTTCTGGAAGCGTGCCCACATTTACACAAATCTGTGAATGTCAGTTTTGCAGCAAGCCCACATCTCTCCACTGGATCCTGAAAAGATTTTTTTTTTTTTAAAGGGAATTCTTAGAGATCACTAAGCCAACCTAAGTTAACAAACAGTTTTATGAAAGGGAAGAGAAAATAATGATGTACTGAGAGACAAAAGTAATTGTGTCTACAGATTCTGGCATACAACTGGCTCCAGGAAACACCGTCCAGGACCCGGGGCCTTTCCCCATGGCAACGCTGAGCAACTCTACATTCTAGCCATGAAATGGGAGAGAAATCAATGCAGTAGGACTATGCAGCCTTCATTAGACACTGCCTGACCTTCACCATAGAGCGAGGTCACTTTTATTTTCTCAACAACAGCAGGGGCATGTCAACAAATTATTAAAAGAGAGTATAAGAAAAGTTTCAAAAGACAATGCTGCAATGGCCTCCTGCTCCTTGGCATAAATCCCTGAACCAGTAAACAATGAATGATTCATAAGACTGATCTTAAGCTGTGTGGTGTTTGTTGCCCTTTTACTCCACATGCAAGGGAAGGCATTACGGTACAATGAATTCACAGGGAAAGCACTATATCCAAAGGACCTCTGAATTATTGCACTAGTAATTGTTGTATCTGCCAAGCCAGAGCTTATTTTTGCATTATCTGAGAATCACCTGAGTCAAAGTAGACAACTTTTAATCCAAAGAAGCAGTAATAATGTTACTACTGTTTATGTTGTCCAGTTTAGTTGAGGTATGGAAGATTCCCCAATTTCCCCACGGGGATCATTAGAGTTTTGTCTGATCTGATCTGGGTTTGTTGACAATAATCAGCCACTCAGCCTCATTAAATACCCTGGCTGTTTTCCTATCTTAGATTGTATTTCAACTTCAAATGAACCACTGAGACCACCTCTCTCAGACAGACCAGAGTGTTTTTCGGTACACTCACTTCCCTAAATGAACAAAAGTAAGGAGGTAAAGACTCTAGGGTTCAATTCAACCAATCCAAACAAGGCAGCTGTGAAAGCACCCTAAAACTCATTATAGAATACAATTGTAATTAAAAGCAATCCTAATATCTGCTGTTCAGCATGTGTTGGAGAGGTTTCCTTAAAGGGAGATTTCACGAACAACTTCACGCACAGTTCAGCAATAATCAACCAACAGCACCATTTGTATAGAGCGCATCTGAAGACTGATGCTGAAAGTGCACTAGGCAATATTGCATGTTGATGGCTCCAAATGTCAGCGAGAACTAACTGTTTGAAATTTAAGCACCTCAATACACTGAAATAATTTAATGCAATGTGAGTAAACTGCACACGGCACGCTCCAGTTTACCAACCCGATCTGTGATCACGTTATAGCAAAGGATACCAAAGGGACGAGAGAAGTAAAAGGTCTAATGTTTGAGCGCACACTCGCTGCTGTTTAACAGGCAGTTTGGGATTTTGCTGTTTTGATTCATCACGTCCCGTGGGTGTCCATACCATACCCAACACTAGAATTTAATTTGGGCAGATAAGGCGACTGTATAGTGTCTCGAATACGGGGATGGGATGTTCTTCTCTGTTGCAGCCCCACTTTGTGATTTAAGATGATAACACTGGTGTTTTTCACATAAACCTCTTGCCTAGTACAGCTTTACGTAGGCTCCCATTTAGAAAATGAGAAAAAAATCTTTAATAGGAAAAAGGCTGCATTCATGTCACGTTGGATTTACCATACATACGAGCAGCCGACTGGGAAAAACCTGTTAATATCAGCCTCCTACTGGTAATTACAACTAGGATTTATGGGATTTTTTTGTTCTGTTGGCTCCAATATCTCCCACAATATCGCCCATAATATCTCCCACGATATCTCCCACGCATCACGAATTGCGGAAGCAAGTCAACACAAGCAGCAAACATTGCAGTGAATCCACCGATGTTGCCAGTCCAAAATAATAAAAATCGAAATCATCAGTTATATTCACACTAATACAAGTTAAGCACATTAATGCTTCCTAGTTGAAGCAATGAGATGTCGTTCTTTCAGTTCATTCGTTATCACGTGAACCTAACAAAAGACTGAAGGTGCTTGTCAAAGGGGCTACCTAGTGGCCGCTCCCATCTCTGTCATTTTGAGACAGATCACAGAGTTCTTGTGTGAACTGGTCGTTGATCAGTGAGATGGACGCTTTTCTCTGTTGCAGCCCCACATTGTGATTTTTTACCTAAAAATATTACCTGGTGCAGCCTTCAAAAAAAGTATATTATTCCTATAATAAAACATTAACTATATTAATACACTCCATTGGGCCTAGCCAATATGAATTTCATTTCCATGAGAGTGTGTCATTATCCCGCCAATAATTGAAAAGACCCCCTCCTCTCCTGCCGCCTTTCCATGCTCCATTCAAGGTCACCAAATCACCATGTTCCTTCAAAGACCTCCATCTTAACCAGGAGCAGTCAGAGGGATTTATGCCCTGGCCCACGTCATGATTACCAATCATGTGGTAATAGCTGCTTAAGCAGACAGGGTTTTTGTCATCACTGAGGGGTGAACTGCCAGTCAAGGTTTCCACTGGGCTCGTCCAGTGCAGGCTGGTACTCTGGGGGGTGGAGGCGGGGTCAGTGCCTTGGGTTTAGCTTCCAGATTAAACTGCATTATGTGAGTGGAGTGAGAGCTGTTCCGGTGAGGGATCACATCCTCCATGGTCCCGCTGTACCACTGCACACGGTAAATGAGCCATTCATTACCTATCAACTCCACCTTGGCAAGCAGCATACCTACATTACCTTACAAACAATACAAACTGGTCTAAATCTAAATTCTATACTGAAGACAACAAGATGCCTTTGCCACAGAGGTGCAACGGTACCACCTTAACTTACCAACTGTAACACTGCCTTTTACAATACAGCTACTAAAAATGCTCATAAGATAAGCTTATGCCCGGTAAATCAAATCACACCATAAATAAATAAAGATAGTCTACATCTGAAATGGAAAATGAAAAATATGGCCCATGGGTGGATGCATCATCAGTCAAAGTCTAATTGCAAAGTTTTGTAAGTTAGAAAGATGCCTTCCAAATCAACAAATCAAATAAGAGGCCTTTCAGGAGATGTAACACACCCTCTGGTGGCCATAGTGGAGGTCCTCAACTCTTGGGCAAGAGTGGCTGTGAACAGATGATTGCTGTGTACATTTTCTACAGTTTTTTTACCACTGATAAATCTGATAAATTTGGTCTTCAGATAATGCAAATCATAGTATCTTGTCAGCTAACATCACTTGTGAACACATCAGTTGGTGCATGTTAACATTAACTTCAGCTGCTTTGCTAAATTAGCCTGCTGGCTAGTTAGTTAGTTGGTTTTGGTGTTGCTAGCTGTTTGTTTGTTCAGGTTAGCTGAGCTGACTCTTGAAAAATGAAAAGATTCAAGGCATTTCAGGTATAGACAAGTCAGGGCTCCCAGGAAGGTTACAAGTGTGGTGTCTACAGTTTGGATTGTTGCCTCGGCTGATGTGGCCACAGACAGTGTATGAGGTTCCCCTATCGAAGGTAGAAAAACTAGAAAGGATGATCATCTCAGTTATTAGAAAATGGCTTGGAGCCCCACGCTGTCTAAGCAGTGTGGCCTTGTACGGCAAAGGCATGTTAGAGCTGCCGATATCTAGCCTGACAGAGGAGTACAAGTGTGCTAAGGTTAGACTGGAAATTACTCTGACCCAGTCAAAGGATCCAGTGGTTAGAAGCGTAGCGCCCACAGTTAAAACAGGGATGAAGTGGAACCCAAAAGAGGCAGTGCAGCAAGCACAGGCAGCACTTAGACATAGAGACATCGAAGGCCAGGTGCAGCATGGACGTGGGGGCTTAGGGCTGTGTGCAGGGAAACCTGTGTGGAGTAAGGCAACAGCAGTAGAAAAAAGAAAACTGGCAGTTGAAGAAGTACATCGTCAGGAGGAGGTAGTAAGATGTACTAAAGCAGTGTCGCAGGCAAAACATGGGCAGTGGGTGAATTGGGAGAGTGTAGAGAAGAGACGTTTGAAGTGGAGAGAGTTGTGGAGCATGGAGGCAAGCAGAATTAGATTCATTATAGCGGGTACTTGTGCTGCCATCTCCCCAAAATCTTCAGTCTTCAGTCAGTGGATGGGTGAGGATGCTGCCTGCCCGTCGTGTTCCAGCATATGTACGCTTAGGCATATACTGTCAGGGTGTAAAGTTAGTCTTTCCCAAGGGCGTCACAATCAGGTGTTGAAATGTTTGGCAGCTGCAGTTGAGGAAAAACGGAAGTAAATTCTTTAGCTGTTAGTAAGGAAGTTAAACAGATTGGATTTGTACGTGAGGGAGAAAAAGGGGGGGGGGCGCTGGAATACACAGTTAAGCCTTCTTACTGAATGGGTCTACACCTACGCTACCACTGGCTTTTATACCTTTTTCTTTACCACTGACAAGTCTATTTCTTTTTCTATCCTGGTTGTTACATATTTAGCCATTATTTGCGCACAACCAATTCACTAATGGACCTCCATGATGGAACCAGACGTTGTTTTTCAGGAGGAACCTCTATCGTATTAGCAGTGGACAACATTCACTGGTCGATATCCAATAATTAATGAAAGGCCAATAACATCATCATATCTAACCCTAGTAGAAACTGACTTTCTATGGTGTAATAAATTGCAACCCATTGCTAATGTGACATTTGTGTCTCGCTGCCAGCCATCGGGCCATAGAAGCATGTGATTAGGATGGACTTGCTCTTTATTTAAGCTTTTCCACTTCACTCCTCAGTGAACTCTGAAATGTTGCACAGCTGGGAGTCAACTTAAACAGATCTGATTAGTTTCGTTCCATTAGAAATGGGCAGAACGTCTCTTCCAATGTGCATCACAACACAAGCCAGCCTTATTAGGCAGTGGTAGCAGCATAACTGTGTTAAACTGTAATGTGAACTGAGAACTGATCCAACTGTGGGTCAGATAACATTTGCTGGAAGAGTTAGAGCTATATGGATGTTTTGTTGTCAGAAATGGGCAAAATACATCTAAATGTATCTCCTTACAAATTCTCATCCTCGTTGTTACAGATATTCTTTCGGCAAATGTATCAAAATAAACTAGAAATTACTGACAGCAGCAAATGTCTATAATAAAACATGCATGTATTCTGTATTCTGGGCGTGTATCTTTCTGTGGCTTCTTCGCATCCGGCTCGGACAGCTCAGTCAGGTAGAGCATGAGACTCTCAGTCTCAGGGTTGTGGTTTTGATCCCCACATAGTGTTAACCATCACCTTTGTAAGTCGCTTTGGATAAAAGTGTCTGCTAAAATGTAATGTCTATAGTGCATCCATGAAGAAACAGACTACAAAGCTGTGTTAACTATCCAGTCGCCTACTGCCGTGTCTCTTGCATGGATTATAATCTTTTACCTAATTTCCAATTCCAGTTTTTGAATGATTGCAGAACATAACACCCCCGGATATAAGGGTACATCCTGTACCATCTCTCTTCTAAAATAATTAGTGTGTAGAACTATACATATTCCTCTTGTCTGTTGAAAAGCCTTAAAATACTGCCCTGCCAATATACCCACGGCATTGTGCTGTTCAAGTAGCTCTACAGGGGCAAATGTAACCGTAAGTCCCACTTTTTACTGCATGCCTGCAGAACTGCTGCTGCACTTTTAGTCCGTCCCTGCAAGGAATTTAATTTTTGCTTTTCAGCTCTAGTAAGTGACAAAGGATACTCTGGTAATTAGATAGTTGAGAAACAGTTGTTTTGTTTTATAATATACTTTAGTTCTACTGTGTAACTTTCAAGAAATAATTATTTGCCATAAATTAACTAAGAGACTGTATGTTTTCTATATTTTTCCCTCATCAATTAATGTTTATCTTTGAGTTGTTAAATGCAAAACTAATGTCCTCAGAGGTGTCTTGCTACAACTTATATGGGAATTTAATAACATGGGATATATATATATATATATATATATATATAATTTAAATGAATAATACATATTTCAAGTACATGTATTTCAAGTACATGTATGTGACAATGAGCACAATCATTGTGCTCATTGTCACATACATGTACCATTAAGAACAGGTAAATTGTTGTGCGTTAAATAGCTGTAATTTCAAACTCTAATATAAGACTATACCACGACGATTTAGTCAGTATTGTTACAAGTTTGAAAATTCACACGACCAAGCAGATGCTTCTATAAAAATAGTGCAGCCCATTATCTCAGTAGAAACTCTTGTAAATAAGTTTATTCAAACTGATGGTCTGGCGGATTTTGCCTGTTTGTTATGGAACTGCTGCCACATGCTTTCCACAGAAATATGGGCTCAATTAGGATATTTAAACTTCTAAGCAGAGGGATGGTACAGCAACAACGTTTCAGTCAGGTTATTATAGTCCGTCGTTGCATCGTAATTGCTGATGATCACAAGTCCACTACAAATCAACAGATCAACTCAGACAGCATACATTGCAATAGTGGTGGTGCTTAAGCCACCAATACCTATCAATTATGTAATTACATGGTGTGTGTGTGTGTTCAGTGTCCTGCCGCAGGTCCCACAGCTAATGAATGTAAGGAAATGATAAGCAACACATATTACTTGTTAAACAAAGCTGAGGATAGAGTGCTTTTCACAGCTGGGCCTGAAGCAAAAACTAATCTGGCTCCATTAATGCTTCCTGAAACAGAATATCAGACTTTTTCTCTAAAGCTTTTGAGCAGGAAGAACATCCCTTGTGCCCTGCAGATACATCATGTGATTTTGGTTATAGGCCTACAGCCAGGTATTTGTGGGATCCTGAACAGTGTTGGAGGCAGATTCAACAATTCCTGATTTCACCATGACGTCCTATGACCACTGACATATTAATTATTATAATCTGTTTTGGAAGATAAACTATTGTTGTCAACCTTTGCATTGTTTCTGCAGCAGATTTATCACTGCAGTCCCTTTTTTTTTTATTGTGATGCTCAAGTGCTCTGCTCACACATTTCCAAAGGGGTGTCAAATCTGAAGCAAAACCAAATGTATGTGCTTTAATTTTGCCTACGGTTATACTTGAGGAGGACAATTGTTTTTCAGTATAAGCGACCCTAAATGTCACCAATGTTGGGGATTTTGCACCAGCCTACAGTATGAGATTGATGCTGTAGGGTGCCTTTAATTTTGTAATTTGATCCTCTTTTAAAATAATTTAGAGACAGTTAATTTCCTAAGGGTATGATATTCATTCTAACGTTAATAATCTGTTTTCTGCCAATTAATTAATTTAAATTAAACTAAATGTAATAGAAATGAATTTGTTCCCTGGAGCCCATTGTTTTACAAGCAGAAAAGACAAACATTTTACAGCCTCACAAAACTTTTAATAATTAGCTGTCACTTGGAGTTGTGTCAGTTTAAGATTGAAAAAAATCCATGTCCATGTTTTGGTTTTCTGTGGCAGGATTGGGTTGAATCATGGTTCCTCATGGTTGAATATGGTTCTACTCCCTGAAGTTATCACAAATTCCGTTTGGAAAATCAGTTTTCAAAATATCTCCTCCCAGTGGCCGTTTACCCTGGAGCCTCTAGGCAGCCATGAATAAGTGGCCCTGTTAATAACTTTTGCACCAGTCCCTCAAAGTGTCTGTGAGCACCAGTGCTAACAATATTTTTGAGAATATTTAGAGCCAGTGACCAGCCAGCATTTCACAAATCTCTAATAGGAAACAGCGAATAAGCAGTATCCCGGATGGCAGGCAGATTATTGCTGTGTCACTGCGGCGCTATGTGACTTCACGAGCTCTTTCCAACAGAATGAACCCTGCCTCTGTTAAGCCATTAACAATAGCTTACTATCACATTATCAGACCTACAACCTACAACCTTTTTTTCTTGAGCAAATAAGGAAGAGACAAAAGCATGGGATGAAGGTGAGGCGTAACCCACCCCTTCAAGCTTTTGTAAATAAACTATTCAAACCTCGCAGAAAATGCCAATAAAGAATCAGTATTTTCTGGACACAGCAAAAATGAAAGAGAGATTGGCTGTATTGAACAGGGCTATAGGCATTTATAAGTCAGATCCATCAGGGAAGTCAATCAGATCAGCCTCTTTAGGGCATGAAAGTGAGTCAACAGAGGGATGATCAGATCCAATTTAGCACATGATTAAAATCAATTTGGTATATCTGATGCTGAAGGTGGAGAGATGGAATGAGAGATGGGAGGCTGTTAAGCATCTCCTCCTCTCTCACTACTGAATGAGAACAGCATAAGAGCATTAGCTGGCTATGACAGCTCTGTGATTCACGACACATGGCACTGGAAAAATAGAAAGGTCATCAGATGTGCCCCATCATGCACAACAGACAGAGAGATATGACTGAAACATTATGGGACCACTATAAGGGATTACATGGGATGGTAATGATCACTCCCCAATGAAAACGAACATCTCCACATGCCTTGCACACATGATCAAATTCATTCAATTCAGTTTCATATCCTTTGTAATGCTATTATATGCAAAGAGCTTCCCAGGTTTATGTAATTCTTTATGAAAATGATAAATTAATACTTAAAGATACAAGACAATATGAGATCAATTTAATTTGGCTGTATCTACCAGATACAGATAAATAATACCAAGGACCCTTTCCTAAAGAATTTCCAGTGAAAGCCAATTTATAATTTTCATACACCCTTCTCCAATGCAATTAACTGTGAAAATATCAGTCCAGCATTACTGCTCCAGTTTACCAAGAACAATGTCTAATTGCAATGCCATTCTGTAACTCGCTTCATTACGCAGTATATAACCTTTTTACAGCTAATTAACATGGTTGTCAGCAACTTCTGGACTTTGTTAAGATGCATAGCACCATGCTCATTGGCTATTGATTCTAATAAAGCAAGGGGAAAATGGTAAACACAGAAGGGAGTAAAACAACGTAAACCTTCATATGACCTTTAAGGAGCCTTACTAATCAACACCCTCAACACCAACACAGGAAGTCTCACTGATTTATGTAGATGGTGTGAGATCTTCAGACATGTATTTGCTTTGTAAAGCAAACCTCATAGGTCATTGTTAGCAGTTATTATACAGTGAGAAGCGTGTGAATTCATATCTATGTCACATCAAGCCGACAACAAGACTCCAATCTCATTTGTGATGCATCCACTTTGGTGGTTATATTTCTTAATATCAGAAGTCAAAAGAGAGGATCATTATAAATACAAACACATCAGAAAAGTTGTGGCTATTGACCAGTACTCAAGTATAAAAATCAAACCTCAAATATTAGGTATATTAATATTAAACATCAGGCCATTTTACGTCCAAGGAATTCAAAAACCAAAAAAATATTATTGAATGAAGTATTTGAAAGTCATCTCACTGCCTCCTGAAAATGCTATGACCAAAAGAGAGGAGTAATTCATCAATCCAACATTACCTTGCTCAACATTATGTGAAGAGACATGCCAAACAATGCATTTTCTTGCATATTTATTAATGCATTTCATTTACTGTTTACTATTTACATAACCTTTTAGTTAATTTTCAATAGGTTCACATTTTGCTCATGTATAGGACTATAGGATATAAGAGCAGGAATTAGGAATGAAGAAAGTTCAAAATTGTGATTATTATTTTAAATTCATTGACTTAATTCTGCTAATTAAAAAAAAGAAGCCATGTAGCCTAAGTGTGAAAATTACACAAAACTTCCCATAAATGTTTGGCATGTAATTCAGTGAGAGCTGGTGTGTTTTTACTGCCAAATTGCCTGTGTGCTTGAGTCCATCTGCTATAGAATAGGCATATGTGTTATTTTCTGTACTGTAAATGTTGACTTGTTTCAATTCTGTCAGAGAAGTTTGGTCTCGCTTCGTTTTAGACAAATAATAGCAATTCCCACTTGCTAAAAGGAGCTGAGGGCTTTCAAGCTTTCAAACCTGACAGGTACAAACAGGGCATTGAACCCTGTCTATGTATTTATCTAAATGGCAGCCAGAAGAACCATAATGGCACTTTGATGCAAAGATTTGAGGACAGTGTTGTGGGGGTGCTGTTTGTAAAGGCTCCCTAATCACCACTTTCTCGCTTTAAGCGGTGTCAGAGACAGCCAGAACACAACTGAAAGGGCTAAAAGAGCTTTGTCTGACTGTGGAAATGCAACAGTACTAATGCTTTTTGGCTACAAATCTAGTATCATTTTAGTTTCATGGCCTTAGTCAAACACTGTAAATCATCCTAATGTGTTTCATAATTAGTTTCCTGGCACACAAGGAAAAAATGTAAAACAACAAAGGCAAAACTTTGTCTTGCAATGACCTTGAATAACATTTAACATTTAAGAAAATCTGAATTTATAGTGTGTATCCTATTGTGTGCTCCTCTCCCTTCAGGCCCAGTCAACAACGGAAACATTTTTGCTCTTCTCGGATCGTTTAAAGCTTGGCTGTCAGCAATGTCAAATGTAAGCTAAGAGATGTTTCACAGCTGCTTTTCAGAAGTACAAGATAGCTAGTAGCTTTTGCATGAGGCTGGAATAAGGGCTGGCATTTTGCTTTTCCTCCCAGACACAGTTGTGACGCCAATGCAGAGAAAGCACAGTTGGGTGTTAGAAGGAGACATGAAGCGATCATTCAAAATTGAAATTGTTTAAAGTGAGTCAATGTAAAAAAAAGAGTGGATTGCTACTGTGACTGAGGAGGCATACTCTTGTGGGCAATATAAACAAGAAAGTAATGATGTAAGATCAGGAGGTTCAAAGAGACATTGTTCAATATTGAATGGTTCAAACATTCTTCACTGAACTCCCAAGGCAAATTTATGTCAACACCTGAATTTTACCTTATACATATTTAATGAAGGGCTGGGGGAGCACCGCTTTGATAAAGACCTGATTAGGTGTGAGATGTAAAAACCATGTTACACCTCATACGCTGACAGCCTAAATGATGTTTGCACTTACAGAACGCTGTCTCACTTAAGTAGGAAAAGCCCCACAGGTAATTTCTACTCGCATGCACTGTGCAGTACAAGCATGTGAAAATAATAAAGTAAATAATAAAAACTTTTGCTTGACTCACTTTCACCAAATGTCTGTTTTCTTGTCTGCACAGGAAACAGGTGTGGTGCCACAAGACTCAATATATGACCTCATATATTAGGCTACCTTATGAATACTGGTTTCTACCAGTGTTACACCTACTGGAACATTAAACTTTCCAATCTGCAAGCCAGTGCAGCTGTGAAATGACTATTTTGCAGCTCATGTTGTTGTGTCCTGCGGAAAGCGTCTCTCCAATTTTGCTATGTAGAAAATGTGTAGAAAAAAGAAATGGGACCCAGAGACTTGAGAGAGCAGTAGGTTACAGGGTTTCACCTGGGCACTTAAGGTCTGTATAACCTTTATGTTCAATTAAGGGGGAATACCACTGAGTTTAGAAGAAATCAGATATATTGTCCTTGAAGAAAAATCACTATAATATCCCTAAAATATCCCTTTAGATATTTATAGTGTGTCTGTCTTAAGAGGTGATTACACCAAGCGTGTTTGGAGCGGTTAATTCAAACTCTGGGGTGTTTATGCCTTTAGTTACAGGAAACACATGTTTTTTTCAGTATAAGGAGATGGATGTTGACATCTGATAGCCAGCAGTTACTCATGCTTGGAAAGCCTAACATAACATAGCATAGCAGCATAATGAACCAAGGGCAAACTTGGAGAGCGCAGACAAGTCCACCATGCAAGGAGACCAGAATTGGATTTGTTTTGACTGAAACTGGGCAGTGTGAACCTAAATGAACCAAATACAAAAATGAAACAAAGACCAAAGAAAACAAACTGTAGGCGTGACCGCACCTTTAGTATTGTGTGTCTTCCACAGAGATCTTGGTCCATGCTGATTTGATATCATGCAGATTTTTTGGCAGCACTTCCTGTTCCTCCACCTCATCCCAAAGGTGCTCTATTGGATTGAGGGACTGTACAGGCCACTGGATTAAACTAAAGTCACTATCATGTTCCTGGAACCATTGTGAGACGATGGTGCATTATCCAACTGGAAGTATCCATTTGAAAAATGGTAGACTGTGGCCATGAAGGGATGCAGCTGGTCAGCAACAATATTTAGGTACTAAGCAGCCTAATGTGTGCCAAAAAAGCATCCCCCACACCATTTCACCACCACCACCAGCCTGTACTGTTGACACCGGGCAGGATGGATCCATGAATTTGTGTTGTTTACGGCAAAATCTGACCTTGCCATCGGCATCGTCTGCATGCTTTATTTTTATGTGACTCACTCAGTGGAGGAGCGAGCTGTCTGCAGAAACAGGGAGGTGTACCTAATAAAGTAGCAACTGAGGGCATATTATAATTTTGTTGTGATATTTCTATATAGCATCCTCATAAATTGTATTATAGTATCACTGTAGTTTCAACTCATATCATGGACTGGTAGAACACTTGATTCTGACTGGTTGGATGTGCTGTACTACTGGACACCTCTGACACAACCTTTTGTCCTACAGTAATACATCAAATGCAAGGTTTAGACATTGAATAGATGATACACATCTATTTGCCTGCTTTGTTGTCTTTGGGACTAAACGGGGTGGTGACAAAGCCGCACATAGGCTAATTAGTACATTAATGTTTCTATGCAATTAATCAAACTAGCCCACGCTACCGCGGCTACGCCATGACCTGTTCTAAACAATGGTGGGACAATCTGAAGCAGAGCAACCAACTGAATGAGCATAAACAATCTGTACAAAAGAGATCAATCAACCTACAGAGAGAGTCAAAGTCTCTCTGTACTTGATGCAAAGTTAACCTCGACAGCATAGAAGTGGCCACGCATTCAAGCATCTTCCCCATTCAATTAAACCGCTGATAATGTCACGCCTGGCAATGGACACATGTTGGGGAAAATAATGTCAATGTTAGCTAGCTAGCTATTAGCACTCAACCGATAGGGGTTCTCAAATCAGGTTAAGGGCTTCTCATAGACAACTGGTGTAGTACTGATCAATCCGACAATAAATATGTCTGAATATGTATCAAACAAGCTGAATCATATCCATCATATCAGAGTTGGATGACAATGACTGGCTGATTTTTAATGAAGGGTCAGTAGTGGGTCTAACCCTTTACGCTATGTTGACAAGCATACTGCCAGATATATAAATCTTAGTGACCGCTTGCTACATTAGCTTGCTGGCTCATAGCTGTTTTGGGAATGTAAATCCTCTCTATTAGCAGGTAATCACTAAGGTTTGTCCTATTTGTTGTGTGGACTAGTAATTTAATGTTCCCATTACCTAGGGCCTCCATGTACGTAAATTATGCTATGGGAGTGATTGGGTTGTGACCAGGGGAACAGCAGAGTATCGCTAGCAAAAATTGCTAATTCTGACCAAAAAAATAAAGAAAGAGCCAAGTGTTGGTCAGTTACCAGTTACCAATACCCGTCAGTTTGAATAGATTCATTCTCTATGGAACAGCTCCAAGCTTTATGTTCAGGAGATTAAAGTCTTAGTGTTGTGGTTTATGGCTTGAAGAGAGAGTGTTGTTCCTGTCCACATATATTGATTGGACTGTCCTAGACCACAGGAATAATCTATACGAATCCTTGAAATTAAGAGATATTCATTTTAAAGATCCAATGATATTCAACAGCATTCCTTAACCTACATTGCTGTCGTCTTCATGTTCTACTTCTGTTTGCAATTCTTCAATTCTATTCAAATGTGCAACAATGAAAAGGAAAAACATGTCTGATACCTGATTGGATTTGTCATCCGTACACATGACCACAGGCAGAAATATGCTGTAGTAATTTCACACTAACGCGTGGCTGGTGTTATGGCACTTTGTCACTTTGGTGAGTGTAGGGGAGATTTGCAGTGCAGCAAGGCCCTGTTCACTATGGCCAAATCTGTCCTATTTTCTCTTGCCTGGCTGCACTGACCTCACATGATGAATGCTCTCCTCAAGAGAGAGAAACAGGGCTTGTTGTTATTGATGTTCTCAATTAATAACCCCACACACCACCACAGGATTCATACCTGCACCATCCAGTGCACTGCAGCATCCCAGCAAACTCCTTTTGGCTATCAGGACATTGCGTGGGATCTCCCTCAAACCTTTGTGGGATGAATGGATGAAACCAGTGAATTGAAACAGGAATTAAAGGAATTCTGTCATGAAAAATGCTCAGTGAAGGCTCAAGTAATAAAATAGCATGCAATAGTCAGTCATTATTGGTATAAACAGAAATGACTGCACCTTACAGCTGATGCTCTGAACCTTGTTGCTTGCCTTTGTTCACAGATTACTACATGATGTTTCCTGGTCTTGGAAATAGTAATCTGTTAATAAGTCAAGAGTTAATGATCAGGGAAGATGTCCATAGGTCACCACACTCTGCTATAGACCATAAAATGTGTCAAACACCTATCTGTAATTAAACATCAGTTGAGTGAATGTCCCCGATACAGACTAAGAATTTTCTGATGAGATTTCTATGCTCATTAAAAACTGTGGACAAATAAAGACTCCGCTCTTGGCAGCATGTTCCTGCCACCTGCTCTGTGTATGAGGCTGAGCTTGTGACCACCGGCAATCAAAGTGTCTCTCCAATGGGCAAATGGCCGTCTGAAGGTGATAGACTCCAGTGGCCATGGGCCAACATGAGTCACTGGCTCCATGTCCTCAGTGCCAACACCGGGTTACTCTCGAAATTGCATGGGTTTGCCCCCCAAGCAAGGTGACTCTAGCTCCCACTATCCCCTCTTGGAAATGTTTTCCCACCTGGCATCTTGAAACCATGTTCTTGTTTCCCCTCTCTCCTTCTCTTTCTCAAAACCTCCGTCCACTCTTTCCATCTCTCTGAGCAAGGAGGGCCGTGGCTTGAAACACCACTTGTCATATTTCCTTAGTGAACACAGTTTACTTTCTGTGAACCTGAATGATACCAGTATCTAAAGTGCGTGTGTTAAAGTCTAACTGTGTGTAATTCATTTTGAAATATCTTATTAACACCAGTCACTATCACAAGTCAACAATCTCTATATGTACATGTACAAGAATATATATTTCAGGCATAATTAATGCGGGCATGGCAATATAATTGGTGTTATATAATAGCATGATTAAGGGGCACACTGCAGCTGAAGCAACATTAATCAATCAAATATAATTGAATGTTCAATCCTTCTACTGAGTGAGGTGTGAAAGCTTCCCATGGTAACTTCTAAATGACTATACATTTAACAGGAACCTTTGTAGAGATAGTTGCGGTAAGTTGCTCTATCTCATGGTGGCACTTAGCCAAACATATAGCGACAAATTCCTGGGATACATAATACTTTCCTCCTTATAAATATGACAGTATACACCACTTCCTCTCTATGCAAAGATCCATTGGGCCTTTCCCGGCATATACATCTTGCATACTCCAACTGTGTGAGGTACCGGCATGGCTAAGATGAAAGCAAAGCCCTCCAGCCTTAACAAGGAAAATGTAGCTTCAAGGGCAAATTGGCTATGAGCACTCTCAGAGGGATGGATGGAAAGGGAATGATACAGGTCTAGAATTAATGCATTCTGCATGTTTTAGTTAATCTTTCACTGTGTGAGTCCTACGAGAAAACTCAAAGTGCTGAAAATAATGTGACAACGTGAGACTAATTGTTTTGGTGCCCAACAAGGAATTTGTTGGGATGTTTTTGATGGGTTAGGGGACTCCCATACACTGCTAAATGACTCATTTGGACAGTTTTGCACAGCATGAATGATGGGTTCGGTAAAGCGGGTTTGTCAAATCTGAAGTTGAAATGAAGCGTTGAGAGAAAGCACACAGCCCATTTCAGCTTGGTAGTCATTCTCGTCCCATCCACACAGACTTGATTAATGGTTCTAATCAAGTGATGTCCCTCCACTGCAATGGCCCCGCAGAGACCTTACCTAATTACACACTGACGGCAAACAACTCCAAATGGAACATTTATACACTCAACATTCCTCTCTGGTTTCTCTTGTTTGGTTGACAGCCATAGGCAGAGTTCATGTTACCTACATTAACTTAAACACACTGTAGACAATTTTGGTGAATATACTCTGTGTTTATTAATTATGAGTACAGACGTTTTCACCATGTGGCAAAGGATACATAGGATTTTCAGAAATGGATGTCAGCGAACAATGAATCCATTTGTGTATTGGCATGGGATGGGGAAGTCCACGCTTGACCGTATGGTTCCATGAAAATGTCAGGGAAGAAACCACAGTGTGCTTCAGTGGCTCAACTCTCTTTCATTTTTATGGCATGTAACATGTTTTTTACCTTGGGGACATGGATCACATCCCATATGAGAAACAGGTCTGCCCATCTGTCAAAAAACATCTGGAACATCTGGGGCAACTTATTCACTGCTACTCACCGACTTACCCAGGGTCTTTCAAAACCCAGTTTTTTTTCATCAACAAACTGTCCAAATGCCCAAAACAAAAATAGCCATACTGCTCAGTTCAGATTGTTCAGTCCTTGGCTATACATGGTTATATCTCTGCAGGAAGAAAAGACTCAAAAATTGAAAGTCACGTTCCCCATCGGTGACACATACCCTGCCCGTTCCTCTCCAGTAGCATTCACCATCTGGTAATGCCTTCCCATCTGGACCACTGAAATGCCTACTTGGCAAAACCTCTACTGTCCCCTAGTCATTTCACTCACTTCCGATGTGGAAACAAATCTGTTGGCAACGTTTTATTCTTGCTCATTAATGTAACATTTACCATTTTTCATTTCTTTTTTCTACCTATAGACTGCACCTTTCTATCTGATAAAGCTACACTAAGCCGCTTCACACGCTGGCGGCTCCAGATGGCAATGAGATTTAACTGAAAAATGTAAACTTTAATACCCAGAAATGCTGTAATGTGATGTTAGTGAGTCTAGCGTTCTCTGAACAGAGTGCTCACGTTCTGCTGTTTAGGAGAGTTTTATATTTTACTCATAAAGTCACAAGGAAACAGTATTTTGATGGTGCTTCTGTAATTTGACATATTTCTGGTCGGAACAGGATGATAGAGTGGGACTGTTCAAAAATGGGCGGGTTGGACTATAACAAACAAAGGCAGTGAAGCCTGTTGCGTATTAGGTGTAGTTGGTGAAGCAATCCACTGTGAAATGCTTTGCACATACTGGATTGTTCAAAATTAATAAATTCCAGCCACTGGGATGCAACCATGGTGTTCAAGGAACCAAGGAAACAGGGTTTTTGGGGATGAACACCCAAAAAAGCCATGCTGCACCATGTGTCACTTGTATCACTTTGAAAGCTTGCTGACAGGAAACACTATACACAGTACGTCCACTCTGATTTTAATTAGTAATATCAATTTCGTTTTTTGACACTAAAGTTTCTTGAAAGCGCTCCATGGAGTCATTATGACAACTGGAGATACCCTTGTCTGTTTGGAAATATCAGCTTGGATAAAGAGTGCTACTAAATGTGTCCTTTCTGTTGCAACAGACTTTAAACTTCAATTATTGTTATCTAGCTAATTACAATTACTCACTTGTGAGTGATAATTAATGTTTGGACTCCAACAACACATTGTTTACTCAGGTAGACCAGTAATTAGCCACAGATGATTAGCATCACTTGAAGGTCAGTTGAGCTGTATGAGAACGCGAAAGGAAACATGGGAATAATGTGATTAGCCATTGAAAACACACTGTTCTTTTTGGATTTTTGTTCTTGGTGATTAGATTTATCTTTGAAATGTCACAGATTGGCTTCATTATATCAGTTTGTTTCGATATGCAGTAGTTCAGTGCTGTGATGAACACACCATTTTTTTCTCATCTCATCCAATATTCCCGGGACCCAGTTGTATAATAGAATTCAGTTCTCTGACAGTAATAGGAAGCACTGTTGCTACTGAGGTGATTTTGTTTTGTCCTAGCCATCCACAGATACAGGGGCGCCCAACTGTGGTGCACGACGGTGGCCACCAAGCAATTGCAGAATAAAGTGATGTGCCAAAGTAACAGCCAGTTTCCTACCACGAGACCAACCTATGAATAGGATAAACCCATCAGATGTGGCCAGAATGCAGGTCAGGTCTCAGTGTGTTAGCTACAGTAGCAGCTCTTATGACTCCACCCCCTGTGGTGGAGAACTAGACAATGACCCTCGCCTGCAAAATGATCTTCCTCACAAACTCATTCACAGCCTTCATTGCAACACAATGACACTTTTTATGTACATACTGTGCATGTACATTTTGCACATGAGCTGTTGTAATGTGGCAGATGTTTAAAAAAACATCTTAAAATGAAGCACTTTTGTCAGTTTTACTACAGTATTTATGGAATCAGCCAATAAGCCATACATCGCATTGCAGGTAAGCTTGGCCCAAAACATTCCAAGTGCAGGGTTTTCTTTGCTAGCACTAGAGTAATGTGCTTGTAATTTAGTCCATGGTAATTGCACGCTGGGCCTCTGTTGACACATTAAAAATGCACCCCACGTCATAAGGCATTTGCACAGCCCAGCGGGCCCATAGGAATCAGCAGAGCAGCAATCAATCCCTGCCCACAGAGTTCTGTGATGGAGATGACAAAAAGAGTTAGTCTGATGTTTTGGACCTGGAAAGTAAACGTGCTATTAGTTAGACACTTTTGCAATGTCCCTGTGCACTTCCCTTTGAGTTAGCTGAGGAGTGAAATATCTTCCACACAAAGGAAAAAGGAGAAAAATAGTGGATGTGAGATTTAGCAAAGGTATAGGCTACAATATGAATGATGCAACTATCGTGAGGAAGGAACGAGGGCAAGGGGGTTAATCCCTATCCATCTTGCTTAGCAGTTATTTACAAGGCTGTGGGACTGCAGATTTATATGGAGCTAAAATATTGATAAGAACTGCTCTACTTACAGCTCATAATCTCAATTGTGCAACTATCCTTTCACATCGATACTGTAATGTTACGGTTCAGGTAGTTATGCCTTAATGCATTTTCTAATGTACAGGCTTGCCGCACTGAGGTTTGGCATACGGTGTGAGTGATGTGCAGAGAGAGGCAGTCATTTAAAAATATATCTCTCCATTACTGGATTGGATCATTTATTTTTATTGAAGACCAACGGTTGTGCTCAAAGTCACATTGTAGCAGCATGCAAGAAGAATAAAGTTATCACACCTCCCGGCGACTCTCCCCGGGTGTTTTGGGAGCAGTGCGCCGGTGCCTGGCGGGTGTGGCTGCAGGCTTGCTGGGTCTAGGAGGCTGCTTTGGGCATAAGTGTCTCATCCTGGCCTCCCCTGTGTATCAGCCTTAATCACTGCTCCACATAGACACAAACAAGCACCCACACACCCAGCTTCATTACAGTTGGATATTACCTGATCTCAAGCATTGATACATTGATACAGTGTAGTTTTGATGTATAAGACACTGAGAATCTGCATCTTTTTGAGTTCAAGCAATTTTTCCAGTTAGACAACAGAAATCGCGAGGCACCGTGCTCTTATGGATTTTGCTATTACTGTTTCCGGCATTTTGTAAACTGCATGTCCACCAGAGTCGGGATTCTCGTATCTGAGTGCAAAAATATCCGGTATCTGACAATGTGCCCAATATCAGTAAGAGTTATGGCGTTCATTGCTGTGCTAAATGGATTTGTAACAATTGGACTCCAGCCAATGTTTTTTTTAAATGCTTGCAGCCACATAACACAAAATTTGGCAGTCGGATCACTGACTTATAACTATGGAGACTACCTTGACATTTTTAGGAGTGTGATGGACAAACGGCATTATCACCTGATATTACAGCGCAGAGACAGAGTGGGCTGTTGAAGGGCCACTCAAACCCACAGCATCAAATTGATGTTTCTCCCCAGACGACTTACAACAGAGCAGATGGCATTACAATATGAGGACAGCACTATTAACATACCCTTTCTCTTTCTCTCTGGTGTGTTTGTACATTTAGAGTTTGACTGAGGATGTTGTGCCATGGAAACTTGCCCAGAATTGTCAGATGGCCTTCCCGTCATGCATTGCTTGAGAACAGAGAGGGGGACCTGTGACACTGGCAGGTGGGAAGGCAGCCACAGTGGTACCTTGGCACGACATCTTTCGCAATGTCCACCATTTATGCAGTAGTTGGCAAGGTAGGCAGGCCATGTGTTGGCTTTTAAGAGACTCATTAGTACAGTGAACATCACTAGCGATAAGTTGTTCCTTCAAAAATGCAGTCAGTCCAGCATTAAATTACCTGGTTGAAGGACATAAAAGTAACTGAACGTGAGACTACACTCATATCAACTGTAGTGGATGTTGTGATCACACATCTGTAACTGACAATCAGATTTCAAAAATAAAGTAACTGCAATCCATCTTACAGTCTATTTTTAAATTGTTGATCCAGGGACCAAAATTACTTCATGAGTCATTGATTTGACATTTTGAAAGATATAATCTGGATGCATTCACACAGTATAGTCATTTCTTTCATCTACATAAAGTCAAAGAAGAATGGTGAAGCACAATTTGTTTTTGCCATTTAGGATGACAATTTCTGTCTTAAGGGCAGCACCAAATTATTATTAACTACTATGACAGAAACTTCACTCAACCAGATTTAAAGAATCAGCATTTTGCACATGGTGCTGCCCTTAAGACAGAAATTGTCATCCTAAATGGCAAAAACAAAGTTTTTGTTCAAACTCATGCACACAAAAAAAAGACTGTAAATAATTTTAGAAGTTCAAATTTTAGTGATCAGGAACTCATTACTTTTCATTGATCATGTGAGTCATGTGTCATCAGCTTCAATTACATTTTCAAATGATACCGCCCCAATCTTGCTAAACACAATTAACCTAATTTACTTAACCTTATCTTAAGAAACCTTTCTTATTCCTTTGCATCTCCAATGGCTCCTAATCTCAGCAGCAGAATGATCCAAAGAGTTCAGCAGACGAGTATGACAATATATTTCACCTGCAATCACTCATCTGATGAAAAGGTAGCTCTCTCTCTTGGAGCTCCATTTCCAGGCCTCCAGAGTACTTTGCCCATTGTCATGAATATGGATTCAGTGAGGTGGCTGTTGCTGGACCCAAGGCACATTATGCAGTTAGGAAAGCTAATGGATCATTAGTGGTTGGAGAAGTCATTTAAATAGGCATGATTACTGCAATGTAATGCAGCTCATATTATTAGCACCTCTCTGTGCACATCCAAGAGCTTTCATAAAGCATTAGCTTTATAATGTTTTATATAGGCTTGATGCAGTGATTCATCAAATATCTAATCTCACTCATCTTATCCACTGTGTCTGAAAGTTCACAATGTTCTCTGTATGTCAGCAGGACATATAGGTAAGGGCTTTGTCTGTTTTCTTGTCACCGCACAGGCTTATTACAGCTAAAGGTCAGTGTATATTTAATAAAAATCAATTGAGCACACCCTTTCTCTTGGGTAGAGTATAAAGGATTTGTGTATTTAATGCAAGTAATTGAGTAAACTACTTGGATAGAAATTGAAAGTTACAAAAGGTGTAAAGATACCACCATTTAATCAGGGAAAGCTTGGCCTTTTGCTTTCAAAGTGAAGTACTGTAAGCACAGATTACGGTCAAAACTATGTCCTTCTCTGACACCTTCATTTTAAGGAGGGCAACTATCTTAGGACCATTTATACAGAAAGAAAAAGAGAACTGCAAGAACATGTGGTAGATTCTGCTTGTTGGCCAGAGGGTAAATTGGCTGCAACAATGAGGGGTGAGGGGGGGCAGAGAAAGAGGTGTGGAGAGGAGAGACAGGCGGCGTAGCAGGTCACCAGCTCCCTGCTGTTCGGAAACGTGACCTCTGGAAATCATCCAGCACTGCTTCTGCAAGACACAACATGACCTCACCTTTCACGTCACACGTGCACAAAAGAAATCCCACATCCACCATCCAGCCAATTATAAAGTCATGCATAATTTAGCATGTCGTTTGGCAGTGGGATCAAATTGAATATGATTTGCAGTTAATACTTGAGAATTTTACTCCGGCAAGCAAGGACGGGTGGATGGGGGGGTGGGTGGGGGGGTTGAAAAATACATCTGTAACCTGATTCTATCGTCCATCACTTTGAACCAAAATTTTATCCTTGGTTCACTTTCTATAAAAAAGCACATGCGGTTAGAGTGTACGCCTTGTACTGATATGATGAATGCAAACCCTCTAGAAATATGATGGCAAGTTTTAAATACTGTAACGTTAATGGCAAAGCAGCAAAAATCTCACATCCCTATTGTGCAGGGCCAGCACAAAGGACGCATCTTGCCTGTGAAATGAAAGTAACCTCAATGGGAGAGCTATCTCTGACTATTAAAATTGTGGCCTGGGGTGAAATCACATTACAGAGCCAGCTAGAGATCCCTATTCTATTCCGCTCTATTCTTAGCAAGCTAAAGGCAGGTAGAACACATCTCCTTCATCCTCGGTGTAAAATGACTCTCCCGTTCCTCCAATTAAAAGATAGCAGAAAGTTCGGCAGACGTTGGAGCCACAATAGCGTAATTGCCCACTACAGTCGGCATCGGTGCGAGGAAAACTTGTCTATTTAAGCCTGGAGGGGCACAGGAGACGGAAAGGCAAGGTTGACACGCACAGGGACATTAGCGGACATCTCTCAAGATCCAAATCCGCTCTTTTGCTTAACAGCTACAGTTTAATTGTCACTAGCCCTGCCAATCATTCTCGGCCCATACTTCTTTTCATTCTCGTCCTTGCTGTCTAGGTAATTCCATGGGACACCAGCCAAGGATCTCAGTGACTAATGCACCTGTGGCAATGCACTAACTGTTATTATTTTCTCTGCAGACACACACACACACACACACACACACACACACACAGACAACAACAACAACATGTGGCATACCAATAAGCACAGATGTGAAACCTGTCTCGTCAGTGATTTTGCAGGCTAATTTTCATGAGATGAAAGATTACTCCAGGATTAAGGCAATCATACAGTGGATGGCATTAATTGAAATGATAAGACAGAAGTCTGGGGATGTAGTAGACCGTCAGGGGGACAGCAATACTTCCCTTTCCATTTCTCTGGGAGATCAGAAGGCCAGATCCCAACAATATAGCTTACACCCTCCCTTGCCCCTTGGAGAAATCCCAGTGGAAGAAACTCATTCCTCAGAGTGTCTGGCTAGCAGAAACCTCACCCTTTGATAAGCTATCATGAGCTGCATCTCTTTCAATCAGTCTGTATTCACACCTCCTCCAAGTTATTCTCCACGTGAGCTGAGCCACACAGTCATATTTCACTTTGGCGGACCATTATCATCCTTTCTTTTCTATCGGAGTTCTCGAATGATCGGTCACAAAACCGCTTGCTGTGATCACCATAATCAGCACCATTATCTTAGTTTCAATTTTAAAACCTCGAAAAGCTGAAAATCACATTTGTCAAACATATCACACTTCTTGTTTCATTCTGTGTGCTGGATTCCTAAACGCCAGAGATGACAGTGAATTCTCAAGGCAGCTACATTTCATCTATGGAGGTCTGCATGACTGTTCTACTATAAGATATTGCTTTAATATTAGTTCCTTTTGCCATTGTAGAAACAATATTAGATGTAAACATACAAAATAAACTTTCTCTATGAATAAAACCCATGAAGATTTTAGAATTCCTACATCTCATCTCTTCTGCTGCACCATCAATTATGGCTGAAATAATCAACTTGCTTCATAGCTCACATTTTTGAGTATAATGTTTGATTATATTTAGCTATACATTGTAATGAAATAGTGATTATATCCCATGATTAATTTACAGTAATTTCTCATGCTTTTCAAATAAACCACTTTTCCAACCATGGATTTTTTTTTTTTTTTTTCAGAATATCACACAATTCATTTTCAGCAGTGAGCACAAGCAACAATACCACTTATTATATGATGTATTGTATGTTCATCCTCTCTGCTAAAGCCAGACACCAAAAAAATAAGAGCTTATCCATGACATTTGTGATTTTCTAAATGTTGATGTCCAAATGAGTGGCTTATTGTAGCATTGCTATCAGTTGATCAGCCAATTTATTCTGTACGGAGTAACAATCTGTGTGACATTAAAGATTAGGCAGTAGGACAAACTCTTCTACCTGGTTTCTGGCCATGGGAGACAGTATTGAATGGTTATAGCTGCTTTGCAGACTGATCTGTCCTTGGACATTGGCATACTGAAATTCAGCTCTTCCTCTTTAAGGGGCTTCAATGAAAGAGGATACAAGAGGATACAAAGCAAAGAGGAAAATGTCAGCATTGTGGAGGAAGGATAATGAACCCATGTTTTTTCTTCACTGCTATCACGACAATCAGCCAATGGGAAAATGAACTGGCTGGCTCACGAATGCTTTCTCTCAGGATATACACAACCTTGACGTTGAGTAAAATTTGTATGTATGTACTATTTGTATGAACTCACTACACTATACCTCTTATTAATGTTTAAAGTGCAGAAAGAGCCAGAGAATTACAGCGGCAGTCCTTTATCTATTAAATCGAGACAAGAAAGTAACTCAAGGTGTAAAGCATGGCATTCACATTGTATATTGCAGTAGCACGGGCAAGGTTGGGTGCACACTGGATCCACCCACGGTAAAAACAATGGATGCACAGTATATGCAAGGTGCTTCTGATAAAAGCATCCACAAAATAGCATATGCTAGAATATATATGTTCTGAAAGCATTTCACCTAGTGTGAGTATGATTTCAAAGTTAATGTTAACTTCGTACAAATAAAGACAATAGAAGCTCCTTCGAGTTCCAAAGAAAAGCTATTTTGTAACTGTTTTCACTTTCATTTTTACTTTGGGTTTGTTCAAATTGTGTGCTGTACCTGTTGATCACTTGGCTGTTTCAGTACATTGCGTTTCAAATGATGATGCTGTAAAATGCCTGCTCACCTGTGACAGATAGACTCTCCAACCGATGCTCCCTTGTCGTCTTCTGCTCTTTATATTGTTCATTTGATGTGTCTTCTGTGATTTTTTATGTTGTCTGTTGTATGCGTTAAAAAAGTCCCCATACACGGCAGACACAAGGCAGTGTGGTTTGAATGTAGTATGTTTAAATTGCTACATGTTGAAATGTTCCATACACCGCATATGCTACAGTGTAAAGCTACAGGGTAAAGTCGACAGTCTACTATTAGAACTGTGTATGTACTGAATATAATTCAATTCTCTCTCACTCTCCGAACAACTACCTCTGAGGTGCCCTTAACGAAGGAACTTACTTAATCCCCAGCTGCTCCAGTGGAGCTGCTCAGTGGCCAACAGTACAAGACTGTGGTACTGGGCAGGGTGTGAATGTGTCAGGCAGGATTACATTAACAGGAGAAATATTGTAACGTAATCATGACCATAGCATTTTCATGATTTTAGTTTCATCTGAATCTGAATGTTTTTTTCTGATTCTGTCAGCATTTCATGGCGAGGGAGGTCTGTTTTTTCATCAACATTGGAGGCACTTTTTGCCTTGGGCTACCAAGACATTAAAGCTGCACTAGGCAACGTTGCATATTGGCTGCTTTGTTTGAAACTGCTTGAAAACTAAACATCAATACCCAGATAGGCAGTGATGCATACAGCACACTAATGTTTTCCAACCTGGTCGGCCTGTGATTGCTTTATACCAAAGGATACAAACGAGACAAGAGGCAACAACATTCATGTGTCCAGCTTTCCCTGTCGCTGCTGTTTAGGCGACGGTTGTTATTTCACACTTTATTTTCCACACTGTTTTGATTCATCACTTCCTGTACATCCACTCAGTGACCAGTGACCCGACAATAGAATTTAATTTGGTCAAATAGGGCAGATCTACAGTCTCTCAATAAAAAATATGGGGCACTCTTCTCAGTTGCAGCCTGACTTTATGATTTAGGCTGATAAGATGGATGTATTTATGCATTGTGAGCCCTGCACCAATTAGATGACGGCAAAAAAATCTTTAAGAAGAAAAAGATCAAAGGTGCTTGTCAAAGGGGGCAACTTGTTTGAGTCAGTTCACAGAGTTCCTGTGCATATTGGTTATTAGCATTACAGATGTCGACATTACGAGGACAATTACATATGAGACATCTTTCTCAAAACGAATCCCATCTGAATAAGTATTTTTGCCTGGTATAATAAAGGTTTAAAAAACAAAAACAATAGGATATGCATCAAATAGGCTGTGGGCTCATGCACAGGTTTATTCTGTCAATTCTTCAATATCTACCTTTTTAACAAACACAGAATTGCCAGTCCAGTGCAGTGATGAATGGGGAAATGTGTAGTTTGTGTTTAATGAATCTATTTCTCAGCAGCATGAATTGGTAACAAGGAGACAGGTGGAAAATTGGCAATAGGATGTTAATGTCAGGCCTACCTGACTTTCTTTCCCCTCAGAGCCAGAATCTATCACACCTTGAGTCTTGCTAATGATCTCTGACAGATTGACAAGGCATCTCTTCTAAGAGTTCTCATAAAAACAGGCACACATATTGATCAGCAGGGCTCTAAATAGCATCCAGCCGATGCATATTTTATTAGTTTGCACAAAACAAAACAGACGCAGAGCAATCTAATTTCCAAGCGCTTACACAGACCAAAATTGAAATGTCTCTCTGCAGAGATTACAAAAGGCCTGGACAATGGAAGGAACGAAAACGTGTGACAGAAATGCTACATAGCATGAGAGGATGTTTCCTTTAAGGCTTTGCTGTAAAAAGGGTAAAGACACAAAGAGGTCACTTGCTGTTGGACATGAGTTTAATTATCCTGAAAATTACCCAGCAGCCTCAGCCACAAAGTTACAAAAACAAAATTAAACACCAATGAAGGCTACCGTACTTTCACAAAGTAATGGGGAACAGACAGGCCCCTAACTCTAGAGGTAAATATGTAGGATTTCCTTCTGGACTCAATATTTCAATACACGAGCAAAGTCACTTCAAGGTGATTCCTGAGAGAATGGGATCCCGAGACCTATTGCATTTGTTCATTATTAATTCAGTTTCAAGCTTACAGCAGTTGCGGCATCATTTCAGAAGCAGAGATGAGAAAATGGTACAGCTGGAGGAGTAATACTGTGGCTTTTCTCTGCGGCCCACCTGTCAATACTCACAGCAAAAAATGGAGGTTATAGCCCACATGCAGGGTCAGGACAGAGTGCCACTGGGATCCAAATGTTCTGTGTGTCCGTGACAATAAACTGCAAAAGTAGTTTACAAAAAGTTCCACTCAAATAAACAAAGCTCGGGAGGGGATCCAACCTTGTCACAGACCAGGCTCCAGCACATTTCCACAGAAAAACAGCTTATTATCAAGCATTCCTCACAGCACAGCAAAGACATACAACACTGTAAAACCCACAATATGATATAAGAAATTACTATGATTAAGAAAGACACTATCACTGAGCAATTAGAAATGTCCTTATATTTAGGCTGATGGATTTTTCAACTTTATAAATACTTGCCAGGTTTGTTGGTGCCAATGCGTTATAAAAAACTGTAGCAACAGCTGCCACCACAAAAATAAATGTTCCATGCAAAGACACAGCTTTGACATTGGGGGATTGAAGCGTTCCACTGGTAGCATTGATTTCACAATTCATCAGGAAAACATATCACCAGGAGTCGCAGGGCGCTGGCTCTGGCCATAATGCCCACTGAACAGAAAACAAACATTAATGCAATCTCAGCCCATTGTGATAAGAGAGGAGCAGCATGTAACGACTGGCCAAGACACTCTGTCAACAGATCCATAAAGTGTTATTGCAGACTGAGATAAAACTATGCCAATAGGGGACGGGGTCACCGCTGTAAATACCCATCAGCTTTGTTCCAAGCTCCTGTTTTAGTGACAGGCCTAACCTTTTACTCCCAAAATACTGCACCACACCTGACAGCCTAAATCTGCCTGCTTTTCCAGGTTGCCTTGTTGTTCCATTACTCCGCCGAGAGATGATAAATCACTGATGGCCTTCTATTAAGCTCCCTCCGGAGGGAAATCTTGGAGAAACCAATAAACAATTTTGAAGTCGTATGAGTGCCGTATGAGCTATGAGTTTGTAATACACAAACAGTGTGGTCAGTAGGAAAGACAGTAGCACAACTGTCAAGATAATTGCTCAGTGCTCTGTTAAGTTGCTCACTGAAATCTTCAGTGATGTGAAGATTACAGGCCTTGTCTTTGCTTTACGGAAACGGATGACATTTTTGACAACTCTGAAGTGACGGCGTTGTCAAAACAGATTTCAGAAATATCTCCTTAATAACTAATCTATTTCGAAAACCATTCAACTGCAAGGTATAAAGTCAAACAAAGAAATATTTTCTGGAAAAAAAACACAAAGCGCTTCATGGAAAAACGAACGGGTGATGTTATAAGTGTGAAACCATGTTGTTATGCTGTGAACAGATAATAATCCCCATGTATTTTAGTGTACACATGGTAAACTTTTGTAAAAGACAGATAGTAACACGCATGTCCAAATGACACATTCTGTACATATGCTATCCACATGTGATAGTTTGATAGTGTTTTTTTTACAATTCATATCTACAGGCCATGTACACATTAATGACCATGTGTAGACTTGTCAATGTGAATATGTTGCACATTTGCACATCAATATTTACAGCAAAATACAATACACAATAATTTCACATACCTGCTTCTTCAGTCTCCCATATCCCTCTCATGGTTACATTCTGCCTATACTAATGATGTTTTCATAATGGTTCCACTTTTCATACTGTATACATACTGATATTGTTTACTTAGATTTATATAGAGAGAATATATTTAAAGAACAGATTTAATGAAGCAAACATGATTGGCAGTACCATCTGTAATAACTGTGCACTAAAAACAAGTTAATTTATATATGTAAGTAACCCATAGTCTTTCCCACCCATGCAGTTTACATCATGTTAGAATTATCATCAGCACATGTTGATGAACTCCATTATGGTTTATATTGCTTTATCATTTCTTGTTTATTATTTTCACTGTTTTTATTGCTTATTTTTTTTATCAGTTTGGCTGCTGCAATGACCTAATTCCCCACAGGGATCAATACGGTTTCATCTTATCTTATGTTAAATATAGTACAAAACTTCACAATTCTGAAAATGCCCATTTTCCATTTTCCATTGGCATGAAAAAGAACTCCAGTGCCAGTGCTGCTATGATCAAGAAAAATGTCAATAACCCAGCAGCGACCTCCTTTTGGAGCTGATTGAAACAAAGGTAAGTTTCGACCCAACGCTACCACCAAAGGGTTGCGTGACCTCTGTGCCATCTAGAAAATGGTGTGACATGAGTACAGTGTAACCCAGGAGAGGTACTCCATCACAATACGTCTGTAGATTAATGGCTGAAAATGTCACAGGGAATAAGGTCACGCGCCAAGAGACCTGGCTATGAAGAGATGTCTGAGCACTCCAAGTCTGAGTCACAGTTCTATGGTCCACTGAGAAGCCAAATGTGACGCTGTCAACCCCCTGCCTTGCAAATACACACTCATACACACACACACACACACACACATTCACAAACACAGGGGTATCCACATGCATGCACCACTATACACACACAAACACACACACTGACAAAGTGTGGTCTCTGTGATGAGGAAGGACAGAGACAGGGTAGACTCTTACATGGAACATTAGACATGATTAGAAGTCATTCACTAAAATGCCTCTGTCAGTGCGATGGCAGAGTATTACAGCCGAGGTATGGGGGAGAGATCCTGAGTGTATTCTCCACAATAGCGAATGACACACCGCAAACTAAATGCCTTTTCTGATGACACCACAAGCCAATCTCAAATTTAAAAAAGGTTGACTGATTTATTTGATACAATATCGAACCTTTCCACACCCAGAAAAAAAAACACTTTTGGTGAAGATGATGAAGGATGAAGACTCGACCTGCCAAGACAAAAATCTGTCAAGAATAATTTTTACCAGCCAAAATAATTAATACACAATTTTCCTAGAACGCTATAATTTTTCATAGAATATATATATGTGTGTGTGTGTGTGTGTGTGTCCACAAAGCTGATAGTGAGGTTAAAGTACACAAACCACGAAGCTAATAAGAAAGTGTGTTTGCAGTGGAGCGAGAAGAGCAATATTCAGTGTTTTATTTGGCACGAAAGAAGGGCCAAGATAGCAAAAGGAGGCACAGAAAAGAGGGGAACAATTTCAGCCTGGTGTGAAAGTGTGAAAGTCAGGCTGAACTCTTTCACACTGATTAATATGCACTTTCCTCTAAGTCAATGTCAAAGACTCCTCGCCACCTGCTTCTGCCCTTATGCTAGCAGCTGCCACCTGGGACATCTTACATTGACTTCAATGGCAGCTGCTACCAGTTTACCTCAGACAACCATTTAATAATGATGGACAAAGATGGGGGTTATTTACAGCTGGGGAAATCTCAATCAATGGCAATGGTTTAAATCAAATTTTTAATCAATGAGTGTTCTGACAAGGACTAAGCCAGTGTAATATTCCTATACTGTAGGCATAGCACAACAATATTATCACCATTTAATTTGTTGATGCACATTATTAATCAAATAGTCTAGCCTTGAAAAAGCACTTGAATCCGAGAAGGTGCTGAACACAGGTGGGGGGGGGGACTCATTCTGTTGCTGAAGCAAAGTCAAATGTAATTGATTTGTAATTGTAATTATTTGTAATTATGTTGATGGTCTATGTCACCAATATCTATAAGTGGATACCTATTGGAACACAATTTCCTTAGTGCAAGAGCAATACACTTCATCAATAGTACCCTTTTAAATGACTTCCAGCCTCAACAACCTGCAACAAATCAGCATTTGCAGACACCCACTAAGCCACACCACAATCATGTTTGGACTGAGAAAATTTAATTCTCAGTCAATTATCTTGGCCTCAATGGGATTGATAACTGTTGTTCTTAAACAGTAAATTGGCAACGACTAAATGTAAACACGGCATTTCAAACCGAACGCGTTGGCTCAGTATTTATCAGCTTTCCATTGTCTTGTCCAGGACTACTTATTCATTGGTGGGCAGCGGTGGAGGTGGGAGAGGGGGGGCAGTGCTGTAGGGAGGTGATGCTTGGGCCACATTACAATTATCAGCAAATCCCATCGCAGCTCAGCAGAGCCGGATGCTGTGGCAAGGCCCCAGCTAGGCACACGGCTGATGTGCTCCGGTGCCAAAAATGATTTGACGGAATCACAAAGGCTGTGCCACAGCATGACTGAAGACGATATGTTGTCTTCCAGTCAGTCAAGATGACAAAGGTAGATAGCATGACACCCCCGCAGCCTTAAAATACTCTCTCTCACTGTCAGGTCTAGTAACAAAATCAGTTGATGTCAAAGAGTTTTCTCAGTGTGAAAAGTTTGTGACATTGCTGATGACGGTAAATGCTAAATTCTCTGCTGGTACATTATTCACAGTGACAGGAGAAGAGTTGATTTGGGAGGCTGACGCTCTACTTCTTTTTCTAATGTGACTTTGTGTGAATACATCTCTCTTGGTGAATAACTGCTAATCCTCAGTATAGACACACAAACAGCACAGAGAGTTTCTGCATTTTTGCATAGTTTTGACACTAAATGTCAACAGACTTTCAACCAAATCCAATCATTGATTCATATAGACCCTGAGTGGACTAACAACAAACATTGATAGCTATTTATTTATTATAGAAGGTTATGCAACACCCGATGCTGCTGTGTGAAAAAATAATTGCCCACTTAGACTCAATAACTGATTACTTGCTACCAAACGCCTTCTGTAGTAATTGATCGGTCTCTCAGAGCACCATGGAGGAACTTTGGCTCACTCCTCCATGCAGGGCGGCATCAACTGACCCACTGAGCAATTTTATGTTGCTGTTTAAAAGACATTTAAATGGTTTATAGCATCTGGGCTAAAATTAGGCTACGTGGGGTTTAAAAGTCCAAGTTTAGTAGACATCTACAAAAATTAAAGTACTATCTTGTACATATGGACTCTGATATTTATGGCTGTTCATGCATTGTTTAAATACGTAATAATGTGTTTACTGCTTGGTCTAAAACTGGGCAATACACATCCAAAAAGATCCTGGGCTATACGAGAGCTAAAGCAGAAACACCACTTTGAAAATAAGTCTAGTGCATTATATGTTTTCAAGCATGAAGGTTTAGACCTGGATGTTGACGAGGCCATTCCAAAAATTTTAATTTGTTTTTCAACCATTCTGATGCAGACTTGCTGCTGCTGCTGCTGCACTGACCCAGCTTCAGCTTCAGCTCAGGGATGGATGGCCTCACATCCAGAAAAATACAAACACCACGCAGCATGCACAGTTTGCATGACGTCCTTTGTTTTTTATCACTGCTGGACATATTGTGTAGAACTATAACCCTGTTGAGTATGGAAGTGGATATGGAGTATGGCATCAGCCTACTGCATTGGACTGATTTAAATGGTTTCTCTGAGGTATTCTGTTCAGAGAGATTTCTTGCCCAGCTGTTCGAGCCAATTTGCTTCTTGACTAGTGGTCTGAGTCATTTGGTAAGATTACAGAAAACAGTTGACTGCACATCCTATTCATATTATGATACCAAGCATGGTGGGTAGGGGTACTCACTGTACACATGAAAAGATGAAGACAAAATATGTATGCACATACCATACACACACACACACACGGGTGCATGCATGCAACATATACACACAACACGAAATGTATGAGTTGTCATGGAAGAGTAGCTTTAAATATGTTTGGTCATGGCACTCCACCATTATTGCCAATGCTTCCGTCACACTAAAGTGTTCTGTCATAGCTGAATCCTTCATCTGACACCCCATGGTGTTAAAAAGGAGTGGTGTGCCAAAAAAATAAGCAAACAGAGACAGTTTCTTCCTGTGTTGTCATGCATCCAGTTAGAAACCAAGTCTTGTAAAATTCAATTTTCTCCTCAAATGACTGCTGTCTATGATCAGCGCCGGTGGAGGTACCAGGTGAAGGTTCTTTGCAAAACACAACCAGCTATAAAATGAAATACGAAATGGTGTAGCTCCCCACGGGGCAAGATGCCATCGTACACTATCTCATGTTCTCCTTTAATTAAAATTGTAGTGGGACAATGACTGGCAGTCGAGTTTCACATTCTCCTGATAAGACTTCCTTTCTGCCCCGGAAAAATCATATTTTTAATGCAAGATAGCAGTGAGATATACTGTACTCAGGGCTGCCCCGGGCCTAACTTCGCCCCTGGGCGAATTTGATTCACACTCCCCCACCCCCCAACACACACTCACGCACACACACACCTTTTCATTTCATGGTTGTGAACCCACCATTTGCAAACCAGATTTACTACTGTAATATACAATAAAATATATATGTGACACCCTGGGTAAGTTTTTTTTTAAAAAAAGCAAAAAAAAAAAACACGATTGAAGTAAAATACTGTAGCGGTGATGTAATGCGACCTCTAGCAGCCATGTTGGAGGTCCTCAACTCTAGGCAACAACCTCTGAGAACCTCTGAGTTAATTTCTGGGCTGTACTGATCATTTCAACACTGATGATTTTGTGTTTAGATAGTCAGCTTGTTAGGTAACTAGCTAGCTATAATATATGGTCAGCTAGCCATCGCTGTCTTGCACAACAGCTATGAAACAAATCTATCTTATCCTTGTCCTTGCTGTATGGATCCACACCTACACCTTGGCACCTGCCGTGGTCTCTAGCAGATACCGTCTAACAACAACACAGAAACAGATTTGTCTTCTCTTCTGTCTACTCTATAAAACCCATCACTGCTGTCTTTATTATACCAAAAGGTGACAACAAAGCTCCATCAAGTTTGCGCCCCAGTTAATCTTCGCTTCACCAACACTCTCTCTCACTCTGGTGCAAAATTGTGTTGGAACGATTGGCAGTTTGGAAGACTGGCAGATTTTCTTTTGAAATATTGTCATAAAATGATGCTTTAATATTAGTATTGTGGAGAAAATAAGACTGGCTGAAACAACAAGTTTGCTGGGCCCTACACACAGCACATACTCTGTGTATATGGAGGAGCAGGGCTGATTGTATAGTAGTCTGTCTTGATGCTACTACTTTTCCTTGTATTCATTCATCTAGAAAAAGGGACGATGTCATTTTCCAGACTGTAAAACATGTCAGGTATGCTACGGACATACATAAAATACATGTGCATGGCCTAAAGCATATACCAAGGACATGGTGGATGACATTAAATATTGAAATGGAAAGCATTTAAACTGCTCTATCCATGCTCTTCATCCCATTCAAAGTCAATATAATGTGTCCACCGCAAAATGTTCTCTCAACTGATTTTCTGGGCATTAAATCCTGTTCCACAATGCTCAGCTGGTATAAAGATTATTGCAGTGGGGGTCGGGTATCATTTGGGGAATTAGGGGTCTTGTTTTCTTCAACTGCCAAAATGATGAAAAGCCCCCCCCTGGCAAAAACATAAGAAGCACAAAACCATTTTGTGGGCGACGTGATAACAAAGTGAAGAGGATCTTGAGACTTTCTGAAAAATCGTTTATATCTTGTTAGTAGTTGAGACTGTTGTTTTTTTCCCCCTCTGTGGCAGTTGAGTGCTACCCAGGCTGTCTGAATAGGGTGTGCCACAGTTTATGAGCAACAACCATCCAATCAATGTGCATCAGTTGGACACCGTAGGTACACTATCAGAAATCTGTCAAGTAAATCCAAAAATAGCTTTGAACGGTGTTAAGTGCACAATCACATCATACGCCACCCAGGTGTAGCTCCGTGTGCATTCATTTTCATTTTCGGCGTTCTTAACAAGCTTGGAGGCACCTGTGCTCTGTCTCTCTCAGTCTCATTTCAGCAATAACACTTCTCCGCCACTGTCAGTCAGCAGGATTTTCCAAGAGAACATTTCTGCAACACTATGATTCTGAATAACACACAGAAGAGATAATGGCATTCTTCAGATTTAAAGGGGAAATCCACTAAAACACTTTAATTTAAGTGGACGCAGACAAGGCAGGTTACAGATTACGACACTTCTTCACAACATTATTCTTGGAATGCTTTGAATATCAACAGTGTTAGAGTATGTAAGGGTGGACCTTTCCTGTACGGCATAACTCCCATCTTTCTTCCATCATACCGATCGATTCTGACCAAAATCTCATCAATTGCTTCACTATAGAGCTACTTAAGTCTTGCTTTCCTCGGCATGCGGCTCTCCAATACAGTCCAATGGGCACTTCAGAAATCAGCACCCAAAGCATTTATTTTTCGACACATTGATTGCTCACTTTGTAATGACACAAGATTACCTTTAGTACTTCCATTTTCACTCTTTTCTGAAGAGCTGAGGCTGCCTGTCTTCATGTGCTGCTGTGTAAAGTAATGCAGCTGGAAATAGTGAAAGTTGTCAGGTAATGGATAAACTAAAAATTCAATATATAATTATACATATATATGTGTGTTCTGAACAGAATGAACATCAATAGCTTGGTTAGATTGAATCAGTATTAATGGAAAATGATGGAAAAAATAGGGTCCATGTGAAAAAAAGGACAGAGTTATGCTTTAAATGAGTCCAATTAGTCATTCCTCAGATTGTTTTGTACAGAAGAACAATAACATCGCAAGACAATGGAATCAGTCTTCTATGGTGTTTGATGACTGCAAATTGCTGGCTGCTATAGTGACAGAGATTTCTTAACAAGGCTCAATTTTGATACTCACACTGAACATACCCAGTGGAAAAATCTTTTGCTCAGTCGTCTTTTCTTCATCTCTTAAGAAATAGGGAAGATCTCAATTCTGTATCATTTTGCGATCACCTTCATCTGAAATCTTTCGACTAAAACCCCCTTGGGAGCAAGGAGGAGAAAGGATTCTTGAGACTTTATGAAATAAATGTGAAGAAGCTAACATGAGACATATATAGTGGTAATAAGCTAAGAAGAAGCATCCAAATCGCAGGAGTCATAAAACATCATATCGCGTTTTCTTTGAGATCTTTAATCATATTCAGGAGAGTTACATGACACTAATTTAAAATAATTCAACATGAGCTTGTATGTGATTGTTTCTCCTGAGTTTCATTTGAGAAATAGGAGAAAATGCCTTTAGTCTCATCTTAATGTTACAGTTATTTTGTGTCTAGGAGAAATAAAGGGTATAAATATACCTTCTTTCCGAAGGTAACTTCAGCAAACAGCAGTTCAACATATCATTCACGATCAGCTCAACTCCAATAAAGACTTCATGAATTTATGTCAAACATCATGATTATTGTGATAAATCTGTAAATCTGTGTGAATCAATTCGCCTCACTACAAATGAGTACTCAAATTAATCTGATTACAATCTGACACTTCAAATCAAATTATCTACATGCACAGAAAAGAAATTAGCTGGATTTAAGAAATGTTACTCTAATATGACTTGCTTCAAGAAGTAATCATAAAATAAGAAATTAGTTTAAGCACCATTTCTTTTGTTTCAAATTTGCCTTGATGGAGTTTACAGTATCATGAAACAAGCAATTTCTTTTGAAAGCAGCAAATGTATCAGCCAGTGAGAATGAAATTTAGTTTGTTTTGAAAGTGATATAAGATATACAAGATAAAATCACTTAAACTCTGTTAGTTTTTTCATGAGGCCACACCGAGAAGGCACTTCCGTTTAATGTGCTTCTACACGGCCAACATCAATCTTTCAAAACAAAACCTCTATACCAACAACAATTCTCAACAAGTAACTTGGGGCAGACCCCAGCTCAAACAGGACTTCCTTTCAACAATTAAACAAGGCAATACAATGGAAAGGGAGAAACCTTAGCCTGAAATGGATGTTTCCTCACCGTTTCTCTATGATGCTAACTGTGCATTTACTAAAAAGCCACATATACTTTACATCAGATGCACTCTCTTTTGTCTAGTTACGGTTCAGTTCTCTACATCTGAGCGTTATCTTTGCCTCTGCGAGTGTACATCAATATTTAATGCCACAAAAGGGCGATCCCATTTTCTCATCCTACCATATGTATAAAAACAACGAGGGAGTGCTTAGGCTGCACCTCCAGAGCAAGACAAAGAGAGAGGAAAATAAGGAGGAGCTTTAATCCGAGGCTTTGCTCTCTAGAAAGTCATTAGGTCAGAGAAGTGTAGAGGATGGTCGGCGAGGGCCCATTTATAATGAAGAGCCTGCGTTCCACAGGGAAACACCGCCTGCAGCAGACGATCACACTGAGGCGGCTATGAAAATTAAGTATTTTGAGGAGCAGAGATGTCCCTCCACTCCCCCAGCGGAAAATGGCAGGCTACCGCACCTCAAGATGAGGGTTGCTTGAACTGGTTGACAGCATTTTATTGTCTAACAGACTGTCTTTCTATTTCTCACCCTCCGAATATCATAGACAATGTTGAGGCGATGTGTCAATCAGAGCTGACCATTCCTGCAAAACTTCTTTATGGTCAGGCCCCTAAGTAGAGCAGTCAAAACACTATACAGTCTAGTCATACGTTTGGAGACAGTTGATCCAGCAAAGAACAAAATATGAATTCACGTGTATAAACAGTCAGTACTAGCTGTGGAACATTACAAAATCCTCCCATGCTTGTTTCCGTGCGCCAAAGCAAACCGCAGTACAAAAGCACAACATGCAATAGAGAAAGACATCATCCCTGCATGGGTAGGAAAACACAACTGTGAGGAATTGGGCACACCAAAATAGTGGGCAGATGCAAATCCCCTCAGAGACTCCCAGGCTTTGAATGAACATCCAAATTTAGGCCTTTGGTAGAGATTTAGACAGAAGCACTCGCAGCTCCGCTGGTTGTAGCAGAAGCGGCATCTTCTATATGAATTCTCAAAGTGCCCTGTAACCAGGACTCGATTCGTGTCACTCTCTGAGCAACAGAGCTTGACTATTACACTATCACGCTCGACACTTTGATAAGCTCCTAACATATTCAAGCCATATTTCGCATTTCCCATGCAGCTGGCCTGAATAATATAGTTGAGTAACATAAACTTTAGAAGGATTCCATCTTTTTGTAGCCTCTGATTTTGTTGCAGTAAAAAAGAAAGGTTGCTGGTTGCCTTCAGATCACATCTTCAGTGTATGTCCTACCTCATGGCATACCTCCGCCTGGATTAACATTCCCGATTTTTTGTCCCCAAATACATCCTTTTAGATTTTGCTTTAACGTCTTGCCATGTCCAAATATGTCTGTAAATGTCTGACAAAGTTCGCTTTTGGCTAAGACATCACCCTGAGGCTTCCGTAGGGATGCTGTAACCATTGAGATAAGCAGCATGTCCTGTTTGAGGAGTGTGTCGGGTAGACAGATGCTGAGGCCTGACCTCAGATAACTGTGTCATGGAGCTTGGCATGATGGCAGAGCAATCGGAAATTGGTGCATGTAGACAACACAGCCTGCCTAAAAGGTCTCTGCAGTCTTTCTTGCTTGAGTGTAGCAACCGCATCAAAGACTTCAGGGAGCTGATATTCCTTGTCTTGACCGACTGTAATGAATGATGAATCAGAGCACGGAGGTAGCTTTGAGTCAGACATGAAAATGCTGGTTAGCTTAACAAGAATAAGGTCAACAGAAGAGTAGCTAAACATGAATGTTGTCATGTCCAAATTCAAGTTTGCCACAAATCAATGTGACAACCCTTGCAGATACTATTTTTGCAAGATATTATTTTTAGGTTATTTTTAAGAAGCTTGACAAGAAGACTTGAGGACACACTTGACAAGAAGACATACTTGTCAACACAGTTAATGGTCTGGCTTCATGAGACGTATCTCAGGAGAGGTCTGAGTTACAAAAGCCCCTTGTCCGATAATCCCCACCTCTGCATTAGAGATTAAGTGGAAGAGACCTGAGACATTTCTAATGTCTTACAACAACACGGCTATTGTCTGTAGGGCTAAGAATAACAGTGAGGGTAAAATAACTAGGGTAGAATGACTAATTCAATATTTAAGTTAGAGAATTGTATTGGTGTCTGGTGTTATGTGATAAGGTCCCCACAGTAATACCTGCTAGAAACCTGAGATGGGGATGAGGAAGAAAGTGAGTTCATAATGAGTCTTTCTTAGTAGCAAGTCAACCCAACTGTTGAGAAATCACAGATTTTAGTTGTCTGTGTGTAACTGAAATACTGGAAATGATGAAAGCAAAAAAAAAAGTGACACAATAATGTAAATGGTGGGAATGTGGGGTGGTCTAGGTGTGATACACTTTACCTTTTATTAAATTCTTCAGTTTCCCTATTGGCATTTTGTGACTAATGAGGAAGAAAGGATTCTCTAATGATATGAACAGACGTTTCTCTGTTGGGACATATTTACCACTGCTTGGTTATGAGGAACAACCAGTCTCTTTGCCTCAAGGGCTTGAACAATCAGAGTTGACAATAATTCATCAAATACCAAAAGCTGTTGACAATGAAAACAGCTCTAACCACATGAACACATGCACATGAACATAGGAAGTTTCAAAATCAATTCAATTTCTGTTCTTCAAAAGCAGACAAACAAATAAGCAACACTTATAACCAGAGGGGTGACACCCAACCACCATCTATCTATCTATCTATCTATAACATTGTGCCATCCCTTGCTCTGAACAATGGTGTTTAAATGCACATCAACATAAATGTCACCTCAGTGTGAACAAATGGTTTTTGGAGGCTTCCATCACTTGGCAGTAGGTAATTGTCTGCAGAACATGGCTGTCTTTTTCATCTCCGTCCTATCTCCTGAAAATCAACAAATAAGCCAACATGACCCTCCATTAAAGACATTTTGTTCCCTCGCTGTCTGTGCTGGCCTGTGTGCCTCTTGTTTGGCTCCCCTCTCCTGTAGAATTACCACTGAAAGACATTAATTGCCTTAGGAGGGGACAGGAAGTGTGAGACATGAGAGAAGCAGAGAGGGAGAGAGACAGACAGGCAGACACACAGAGGGCATACAAAGACAACAGAGCCATATGTCGACGGAGCATCATGAGACCGCAACGTGAGACATACAGTCAATCTATTAACCTCACTAGTGCCCTGGCCAAAGGCACCCCAGCCTCCACTTATTGGCTTACATACAAAGATGGCTTGCACGACTCACTTACATGTGTCACCTGGGCCAGCTGTGGCGAGAAATGATCCAATCACCAGATCTGGCTTTCGCACCAATCAATAAGAAGACTAATAAAATGATCGCTGGAGTACACACTGAGTACAACCTCCTTTACATTGACAAAACAAGGTTTTTATCTTTTTTAGTATTCTCTGTTCACTCTATTTACAGTTCATGACATAATTTAATGATGAGTGTGATTGGGTGCTAATGCACTGCCAATAGTCAACAGTATCCCGTTGTGACCTTTGGTTGCTAATTCTCTGCCATTGATCACATGCCTCCCACTGCATTCAGTTCGATTTCCACCTGATCACCCAGTATAGCACGGGGCCTCATTACAGACGTATTAACAAATTCACATTAACAAAACTCCTTCTCTCTCTCTCACACACACACACTCACGTGAGCGCACATTCACACACATTTTAATTGTCTGTTGTATCTCTTAATAGTCCATATTGACCATTATGAATTATTAAAACAGCTATTAAAGTATGACCTCCAACAGGTCGCTTGGGTAATCAAGCAAAACGTAGCTAAAGTTGGGGTTTTAAAAGAGGGGTAGGCACTCATTTTCAGATGTTGATTTGGGCCAAAAAACACACAGTAATGAAGTTCTTGAGAGAAAATGGAAAATGTCAGTGAGTTCAGAGGCTTTTTTTTAATTTCTCAGGGGTTTTCTACTTGGCCAGGGCTGTTTCGGGAGCAAGCAGCCCTTATCAGGCATTGAGCAGTGAGATACCTGTGACAGCCGACATGTTTGAGGCCCAAGTGCTTAATCTGTGGTCCCTTCCACCGAGCAGTGAGGCACATCACCAAAGCAAGAGGGGACTGCACGCATTTCAAATCAGGCAACGTGAGAATGGAAGGGAAGAAAACCCAAGTAGCGAGTACTCTGAGAGCGGCGCTCTAATCGTATCAAAGACTTCAACAAACAAACACGGGTGAACTGTGATTGATGGGAACGCAGTTAATAGGACTCCCAATCTAACATTGGAGTGAGGAGGGAGGGTGGCTGGGAAAGATCAATAGCAGCTCGGAAGCATGTTAGGGAATCATACTGAATCAGATTGATGACAGCTACTGGAGATGTATTTTGCAATCTAATTTTAACACAAAGTAACTCAGTGATAGTGCTGCCACAAGACTGAACTGAATCCTCATGGGCCAGCAGTGTCTGCAGCTGTTGAGAGTGAATTGTGTACAGCTGCAGGTGTAGGGGCAGCAGGAGCGGGGGATCTTAGCTACGATTTTCAATTCATGCACTATGCCATGAAAGTGCATTGAATTATTCATCCTTAGTGGCAATCTCAGAAATATTTTAGATCCAAAAGCCTCCCTTAGTGTGCTGTCAGGCTTGGACATAGACTCAGACTGACTGCTCCTGCCTCATATTGAAAGGATCAGACTGGTATATTCACAGTGCAGTCCAAGAATCCTGAGCAGCTGGCTATAAACTGGCCACAGATTTGACGTAGCCAATCATTGCTTTGCACAGGGGAGTGGAAATGAAGCCAGTAATTCCCCTTTCCATGCTCAACCTAACCCTCCTAGTCTCTGGACTGGACTACAGTGAGCTGTGCCAGAGAAGGTAGCCACAACATAGCACAGACACTCATTTACAAAAATGCTTGCATGTATTTGTATGTATAGCGTGCGTTCTGTGTTTGTGTTTTTTTGCCTTATTGGCAGCCTTAGTAAACGTGAATTGCCTTAATGTAGCTTATTTAAACACCTCACACTTCTCTGCATCTTCACTAAAGACCACCCATTCCTGTGTATCTATTTTCTGGTTAATAGCTGCAATATACTGCAACTCTTTAAAGGCAATGACTTGTGAGTATGACTGAAAAACAAATCAGGCAAAAAAAGGAAATATGGTTGTGTGGTTAGCAAAACATTATGCTTGAATGAATAAAAGAAAATGATGGACTATTACAGAGCTGTGTATTAAAATGAATCACTTGCAAGGCTCAATATTTCTTTGTTGCTTGGTAAACCGATTTCTCTTTTAGGAAGGACACAGCACAGCATCACCAACTGGCCTTGGGTTTGTCTGCTGAATGAGGCTCGTTGGGGGTTGGATGAATCCCTCCCCTGTTCTGGTTTTCTGGGCCAGTGCTGTATGATGGGGCCCTGAGTCCTTGGCCTGTGCCAGGTGGCAGCTGGGACAGAGAGTCCCCAGCCAGGCTTCAGCAGCCTTCACTCTGGTCCTCAGCCACTGCCACCGCCACGAGGGGCACGACACCAGTGCCTCTGACCTGTAGACTTGTCATGGTCCATCTGTAACAGCCAGTCTGCCTGTCTGAGCACCTGCCTTTTGACCACAGCCAGCAGCAGTCAAGAATTTCTTTGGTCAACCAATAATTACTGTTATGATCTCCGAATCATCAATTTAAAACGGCACTAGGCAAGATTGTTCTGTAAATGTATGCCCGTCCTATCAGCTTAAATCATTAAGAGGGGCTGCAACAGAGAAGAGAGTCCCACCCCCTCGATTTGAGACGCCAAAGATTCACTCTATTTGATCAAATGATGGTGTCACATGCGGACACAGGAAGTGACAAATCAAATCTTAAAGTGCCAATTCGCAATTGTTTTGTTATTTTGTTGGTGCTAAGCAGTCATCACTGTGGTGGATATTGTGGTGGATGCTTAATATGACATTCATACATACACTCACCAGCCACAGGACCCGTTTTGCCAACAGCCTAAATTCTTCGTGGCATGGATTCAACAAGGTGTCCTTCTGCACGCCACAGTTGTAAAGAACTTTGTAATTAATTTGAGCATTTGTGGCCTTTCTGTTAGTTTGAACAAGTCTGCCCATTCTCCTCTGACCTCTCTCTTTAACAAGATGTGTTCGGCCACATAACTGCCTTCACCACCTTCACCAAACGTGTTTTTTCTGGGTGTGGAAAAGTTCAGTATTATATTAAAGTGATAATCCATTATTCCTGGTTCTTATCATTTTTATTATTATTTTGGTGACATCTTTAGTACTAAGCGGCCATTGCTTTGGTGTTTCTGCACTGCACTTCTTAGAGATCACTTCACTGTCAGTGCCAATCAAACAGTGTGGCCAGTAATGTCATTTTCTGTTTGAAGTTTGAATTTCTTTCGGTGTCATTCTTTTTGTTGTCTGTTTCTCCGTGGTGACTATCGCTGCTCACGCTAACGTCCCAGTTATTCTTCTATGTATTCCAAACAAAGATTTGTCCTGGGAAAGATACACCTGACACCGGATGTTTAGAACAGCAAACGTAAAAGCTTTTATAAACTAGGTGTTGCTTGAATCACTACTGTGTTATATTAGTTGGACATAGAGAGTAGGAAATGAAATGAATGAAATGAAAATGGACATTTATTTGTGTGAAAATGTCACAAATTCTTACTTTAAGACCAAAATACAAATACAAACAGTCTCCTAAACAGCGAGTGAGTAAACGCTCCATCCAGAGAAAGCTGGACCAACAATGGCTGAACCTCTTCACCACCAGTTTACTGATGTCACGTTAAATGATTTCTGGGTTTTGAAGTTTCTTAAGATACCTTTTGCTGCCCTTTGGGACCACCAAAGTGTGAAATTGACTGGTACAGCTTTAAATGTTATGATTTTTCAATTAATAAACAGAGGAAATGTATCTAAGTAAATGTGAGCACTGATCCTGTTTATAATCAGATCTGTCTCATGAAGTGAGAGGTGACAATACAGATGCATTATACACAATGGTAGCCTCCATTTTTCCACAATTTAAAAACATCTTTTCAAATGCATTTCTTCGATGACGTGTTCAAACACTCAGTTTATCACAAAACAGCTAAAATTGTCTTAAAGATTCTGGAGACTTCACTGACTTTCAAACTGAGGCGAAAGACATGGATGGAGAGAGATGTAAGCATTTGGGTTGATGAATCTGTCACCTCAGACAGGCACGACGTTTTTTGCTTGCAGTAGATAAAGTAAAGAAAAAGGATTCTGATACCTCCACCAAAGCGGTCAACCAACAGGGTACCAATCAAACAATCAGCCCTGCTATCCTATCCTTGCAAGGATAGACAACATATAACACATCAGTGAAAAGAAGATCAGCCAATCAAGTGTGAAGGTAATCTATTGAATATGGAGTTAGTGTTAGTTAGATGATAATAATGTTATTAAGCACACAATCTGCCAAACATATTTGCTGGTAAACTTGTCAATAAATCAATAATTGTGACCCTGTCAAGCAGTGATGATGAACCAAGTCATATTTTGCTGCTACATTGATATGTTAGGGCATCTGTATAAGCAGATGCAGATTTTGATTGGCAGAAAACACCCATGTCTAAAATACAGTTTATATATAGCCTGCATCATTGGAGGTCAATTGAGCTGCCTAAATCTCTTCCTCTCTCTCTCTCTCTCTCTCTCTCTCTCTCTCTCTCTCTCTCTCTCTCTTCCTCTCTCTCTCTCTATATTTGGTCAGTGCTTTTTACTATTCCCATGGCAACACAACCTCTGCAGTAGCTACCGCTGTGCTTTGGCGACCATTTGAAGCATTTACTGTTGGGTGTAAGGTCAACCATACAAAAACTGCTCCAAAGCTAAAGAAAGAAAGAGCAGCCCGTAGTTCCATTTCCTGACGGCCGTGTCTTTATGTCCAATGTAGATGGAGTGAAGGAATGTGGTGAGACCATCACTTCAGTTCACAGGGCCCCTCTGCTCCTGTAGTCAACGTCAGTGTATGCTGAGCACACAGTGTTATGCAGGGGGCATCTCCTCAGGGTGCTGCTTCCATCCAGCTGGCTGTTCACCCCTTCAAACTGACAGGCAGACTTTTAGCCTGAGACCCAGACACTTTCCCCCCACTGGGGCGCTCCCACAAAGATCTCTGAACAACTCAGTTCTCACTTTTCACACCCAGCCCACATCCTAACTTTAACCTTTACGAACTTGAACAAGCTGGGGCACAGTAATGTTCAATACTGTTTTCTTGAGATTCGATTTTTGTTTCTCCAAGCAGGTGGCATTGTCCATGTGAATATGTTTTTGGTTTTCACAAGGCAGTGGTTAATAGTTTACAATGCATAGCTGGCTGAGTGAATGTAGCTCATTACATCACCCTTGTATTTCATTTCATGATGTATTCTATCTTATCCATCACATCCTAATGACCTCATACTCAACTTGACTTGTGGGACGAGCGGTTTATCCCACCATTACTCTTTTTCATTAGCATATTTGGCAATAAAACAGTTATGCTTTACCCCATTAATAATTTAACTGTGCTTTTTTTCTCCAGCAGCCATTTCAGTATCTGGCTGAGCCCAGCACTTTGATTCAACTCCACTGAGATGGGGCCTTTTCTGAAGAAAGACTCATTGATTCATTAATCATATTTCCAATTCTGGAAAAATCTAATATCAAACCCCACGCCGCCCTGATAATTAAGTCAAACCAGAGAATCAACACAAACAGATGATGTGGGTCGAACAAGAGGCTCCTCCTTCGGCTGTGAATCAATGCCACAGAGTCAATTTACAGCCGATGGCTTTCACAATCCAAGCCAATCCATCGCTGATTCAATTGTAACCCATTAAGACTGTGTGAGGTGATACTAAAGGTGACTCAATCAAAATCCAATGGGTTTCAACGTTCAATAATTGTGTTCTACAATGCCAGCTCTCCCGCCATAGAACATAATGAGACCTGTGGGAGCACCTGGTTCCTATAGCCTGAGGCATTGCCTCGCCTCTGACCTGAAAAAGATGTAAGGATGTCTTTTCATAGCTCATAAAAGACTGAATGCAATCCCATAGAAATGCTGTAGAAGCACTACATTTTGAATAGCTTGCTTCAGAAAAACTCTTTCTGAAAAAAGGCATGGTTGGTAGGTTCTGATGAATGAATAGGGTTTCAAGTATATCTTGAAAAACGCTGGCAACAATGTTCTAAGCATGGCCTGTGGTGTGTCCTCTCATTCAATAGGAATGCACAATCTGCTGTGCATAAACCAAAGCTGACCTTCACCATCTTTTTCCAGTAGTCTGGTTGTTCTCAAGACTCACCTGGCTTTCCAGCCAACTCAAATGTATGAGGCAAGAGAAACACATGAGGTACACTGGACATGAATGCCAATGATAACAACAGTCAGTGCCCACTCCACAGGTGTTGCTTAATACACTTTCCTATGCTTCAGATGAAACACAGTGCGTCACCTCTTCCACAGACCACCCCATCTTTCAGCAAGTCCTCTACTTTCAACTACCTGCACCTTAGGTACCCTACACTTTCAAAACTACTGTTCAACTGGAATCTACTTGTGGTTTCTCCGAACACTTGGTGAAGACAGAGTGGCTGGGTCTATATGGGCCAGCTACCATCCTGAGGATCACCTATTGCTGAAGTGGACACTTTTGTTGCTATGTCAGAACAGGATGTGGACTGGAATCGAGCTGCAGAAGAACAGCCAGTGGGCTCATTTGATGTTAATGCTTTCCAGACAGAGATGTAAAGCAGCTATGAAAACAGAATTCAGCCCAACCTCAGAGGGTCACCAGTTAGTTGCTACCCAGCAATTTCCCTGGAAAGTCCACATCCTGCCCTTCATGTTACGCAACCTCACTGCAGGGTGAAAGCGATGGAAGGCCTCTGGGTAATCAAAAACAATTACATTTTTTGGTTTAGTAACACTAAAGGAAGGTGTTTTACATAGTCTCCATTTGGTTGCAATTTGTCATGTCCGACTGCAATTTAGGAACCAATTTCCTGATTTCCATGATCTATTAAAGAAGAAAGGGTACAATGGTGACATTAAGCAGACTGAACATTTATTGTATTCAGTACCATTAAGGAAGCAGTGTTATAGACGGCCATTGTGTGAACGTCACAAGATATTAATGCCCCAATCCCTTAATTGTGACATAGTGCCCCTTGTTATAATATCAACATCGCACTGCAGTACTGGTTTTGTTTACAACATGATTTAGTGGAATGGAGACAATTTTTAACTCTTGATACAAGGACTGACAGTATGTGACAGCTAAACATGAGATTTAAATCATGGGATGTGGTCAGTTCAAATTCCTTTATCTTGCAATGAAAATATTTTTTTAAATATTTTTTATAGAAATAATTGAGATGAATGAAATCTACCATTATTACACAGATTTCCGTTTGAATTCAATTTTGAATTGTTGGATTTTAATTGAAAGTGAACTGACCCAACATGCATTTTTAGTATGTAAAAGGATTGTTTCGATAGTATTTGGAAACACTGGCCTGCAATTTTACTTATGATGTGTTAAGTTCCAAAAAAACATATTTTCTATCTATAAGAAAAAGTTTTCAAAAACATGTGAAGATATCCAAAATTTAGATTATTCAAATTTAGATAATAAAATAATAGAGATAGATTGTAGATTGTGTTTTATCTAAACGATAGATTATAGACTCTATCTTTAACACTAATAGCACAGAGACATGAATGATTTCTTCATATCCATCAGCTTGAGCTCCTGTGCTGGATGCTATAGGATGTACACGAACACACATACACTCTCTCTCTCTCTCTCTCTCTCTCACACACTCACACACACACACACACACACACACACACACACACACACATGCACATATACTTTGTGATACTATCTCACTATCTTACTTAATTAGCTCCTAAAGGCAGCCTTCTCTGCATTAGTGGACCTATCTGCCTTCCACCATACCACCACTTTATAAATGGGGTATACATTTCAGACAACCTTGAGCTGTTTGTGCTAGATGATGCTTATCTAGTGTTGCGGTCACTGCTTAAGATCAAGGGTATTTTGATTTAAAAAAATTTTTTTTAAATATATAAGCTGTGGTGTGGGCTCTCTAAACTTTCAACCCTGTCGTTTCGTCAGATCAGCATTGTGCCGCCATGTTGGCCCGGCCGGGTCAGCCTGTTCAATGTTAGATGGGTACTACTGATAGAGAATGGAAAACAGGAGCGGCATTTCAAAGAGACACGGCAATGCTGTTCTATGAATGAGCTCTGGAAATGCTTCAAATTCATGCAGAGAAAACCATGGGCTTACCACTTGGCATTCACCATAACAACTCCACCACCACAAAGCAAATTAATTTCAGACTAATTAGGCTAACAACCAGCTCCAGTGTTTGAAGAAAATATGAAATGCTATTATCGTTATCTTCCTTTTGGACATTGCTATGAGGTGTTTCATTTATCCTCGGTAAGAAAATGTTCTGCAGAGGGGGAGAACAGCACCTGGATTTCACTCCTACAGCTATTGACAGGTACAAGTTACCTACCTTTGGGTGCGTGAGTGTCTGTATGCAGCTGGATTTGTCTGTGTGTGTGTGTGTGTGTGTGTGTGTGTACTGTACTCCTTTTAAATCATACTGTACTAGAAAACCAATCCTTTTCAAGACCAGATGAAGCCGATAGCACATAATTCTCCACTTTGATTCAAGATACCTTAATATAGCACAGTGCTGCAATGCTGACAAACACAAACCCCAACAGTCTTTTGAATTTCAGGTGGGTGATTTTTTTCCTCCCGGAGCAGGGCATCCTCAGGGGAGTTCAACATACAAATTCATCTTTTCATTTCATGCACAGGGAGAGGTAAACAGTGTTTTCTCGCCTACTGTGATTGCCAGGCAACTCTAAGTTCTTGGTTTCCACGCTGTGTTGGGGGTATTTGGTGACATTTGGGATGGTCTCAAAACAACCCATGGAGACTTGTAGACGCTCAGTGATGCGCTGCTGAATAAAAAAGTGGGGAAACGCTGACCTCCAGGCAGCATACATTACACTACATACACTTTTTCAGAATAGTGTTGATTTTGTTTTATTTTCTATTTTCATAAAACTATTATTTCATGTAATTTACATCAATCTGATACTACTATTTTATGCTCATAATTTACATGGTGGAGGTTTTTATCAAACAGTGGGGCAAACCGTGTTGAGGTGGGTTACACCCATGGATAGAAATAGTAGAAATA